>BSAI01000189.1:1682676-1861781 GCA_036245035.1 Adrianichthys oophorus | reverse complement strand
GAACTGTCAAGCTTCCTTTTTCTGTTTTGAAAACTTATATTTTCTATTTCTTTTAATCATATCATCATCTTATATTATCATCACCAGCAATCAGAGAAGATGGCATGCCAGGAGGAAGGAACAAAAGCATCGGGCCTGTGCAGGTAAAGGCTGTATTAGTGATTTACTCTCTCAGTTGAACAGCCTCCAGGCTGCTCACATGAAGCAGCTGCATTCAAAGAACAAGCTTCTCTCCTGAATATCAGTTTGAGTGCTTCATTGCCACTCATCAGGTGTGGGGATACTCGGGAACTTATGTGAATGAGCTCTGACCTTGTTATGTCATTAACTAGATGCTGATTTTCCCCACTGAACTCCAGTTTAATTGGTGTAAACACAAATAAGTCTAGAAATTGTGTGACAAGAAGACGAAGGGCGCCATGCTTTTCTTTAGGACAGGGACATACCAGATTTTTTTCCTGCTCAGCGTCAGTGTCAGCTTCCATTTACAGACTGCTTTATTAGCAAAGCCCTGGCAGAAAGAAAAGCTCTCATAAATATGGAATGAATTGCCTGTTTCTGCTTGTTTGCTGGATTGATAGAAATAAATGTGAATTGAACCCAGTCACAGATACACAAGGCACTACATTTTTTTGGATGGTAGAACCTTTTGAAATAGTTTTCTGATGGCACTGACCTTCAAGGAGTGTTATTTTTGGTGTGTGCTCCATTCATGTACAAACCAACCCATACCTCCTGTCTGTCTTTGTCTAGCTCCCTGCTCCATTGTGCGGTGATGTCCTTGCTCCTCCACAGTGGAGTGAAAAGTAGTCCATAAATGTCAATCAATTGAGTTGAGACAAATTGTGGTTGCATGAAAATGTCTAATAAGCCTGTGTATGGTTTAGATAACAGAGGAGGAGATAGAGCGGATCATGTCAGGACAGGAGTTCAAGGAGGACGTTCCAGAGCACACTTGGGGCAACAATGGTGACAGTGACCACAGCTCTCCCAGCAATGGAGCCTCAGAAGGAAACCAACCATCCCCTGCCTCCACTCTGTCATCCAAGTGAGTTGTTCATCTCAACTCTTAGAGCTGTGCGGGGCCATCACTGAGATAATGATCCAACCCTGACATTCTAACTCCTCATTCCCCATCCTACCCAGATTTTAGTTGAGCTATTCAGCAGCCAAAGAATGTCTGGATATGCAGCTTCTCAGGTTTGGTGATGATAGCAAACACAAAGAACTTGCTGCACTACTATCTACTTTTTTGCCATGGAGTCAAGTGCATCGTCTATCTGCATTCATCAAGGACAAATATTGTCTAGGTACTGGCATGATGGCATTTATTTTAGTCTCATTTTGTGTAAACACGAGGTTTAGCTTAGCAGCTATTCTGCCTGATAGCTGTTTAGAGGAATATTTTTTCTATCAAAACAATCTTTGCAAAGAAGAGCGGTTTTGGTTTAATAAGCAGATACAGGTTTTAACAGTTTTGTAGCAGAGATGGAAAAAAATGCAAAGAGTAATGCCTTAGTTATAGCATACCTGTAGAAAAATGTGCATGAATATTTTTGCTCTATGGGTTCAACGAGCGGTCTACGATCTTACAATTTTGTGCCTGCTTGCCTGGTACTGCCAGGTATGGCATGCATGTTTAAAAACGCGATTAACAAGCATTCTTGAATGCGCTTTTAGCATACGATGTTCACAGTTGACTGTGGCTACCCGATACTAGCGCATGTACTCCCAGTTGGAAGAGGCTTGGTGTGAAATGCCGAAGGAATGAACATCTCTCAAATCTTGCTCGAGGATTTTCTTTCATAGCTGCAGGACTTGGTATCATATTACAGCCAGACCAAAAACTACAATTATTGTCTCCTTTAAGATCAGTTTTTAACCAGTTGACAGTGCCATGTTTTGAAAATGTCACAATGAAATATGTTCTTCATTGATCATAGTTCAGCTACTTTAACTTTTGACGTGTGTTCAATGGCTGCACGTTGTCTCTTGAATGTTGTCTTGACGGTGTGAACGTAGCATAAACCCTAAAACCTGTTATCCGTTGTTTTGCTTCTAGTCGCTCTGCAGAGATGAACGGCTACACAGCAGCTCTGAGGGACCAGTACATCAACACTTCTATGTCCACACACTATCACCTCCTGCCTCACCTTTTCAGCTATGCTGCCCAATCAGGCCTGCTGACCCCACAGCCCCGCAGCCTTTACCCACAGTCCCACCCTCTGGTGCTGCAGCTGGTTGCTGCAGAGGACTTAGCCCCTCTCACCACCCCGATGCTTATAGAGGATGGGTCAGTATAAATGTTCATTGCATACTATCCACACACACAGTCAAAAGGTTGAAGCTGTACTGCAATTTTAGCTGTGGCATCAGTTTGATACCGTTTTGCATTTATGCTCCGTGGAAAGCATTTGTTCTTCAGGTAAATTGTTTTAAACCATAGATTGTTGAATTTAACAAACGGCAAATTTGACGTTAACGTAAGCAAATATCAGTTTTTTGATCAACTTTAAATTAACCTATGCGTCACACCAAAGTGTAGCCCAGCCTCACTGTGGCCTTTGTGCTTTCATTACTAACGCTGCATCTCTAATCTGTGTGCCTGCAGGTACAAGGTGACACAGGTGGAGCTGTTCGCCCTGCTGTGTCGCCTGGCAGATGAACTGCTCTTTCGCCAGATCTCTTGGATCAAGAAGCTGCCATTCTTCTGCGAGCTCTCCATAGAGGACTACACCTGCCTGCTCAGCTCCACCTGGCAAGAGCTCATCCTGCTGTCTTGCCTCACCATCTACAGCTCCCAGATCTTTGGAGATCTGGCTGACGTCACAGCCAAGTACACACCATCTGATGATGAACTCCAAGGGTTAGTGGAAAACAACGTCAGCATGTTTGGTTGAAGGAACTTTTCATACGTTTTTTTTCTACATTGATGAAATTCAAGATAAGATTTTTTTTCAAGGTTACAGATAGTATATTTGCACTATAGTTGAAAGACATAATTTTGTTATAATAACGTTTTAATTGTACTAATAATTGTACTGGAGTAACCACTGTTTCACATTCTTGGTACAAGAAGGTTTTTCATTTTAATTCATCAGTGTTCAGAAAACATCTTGGAAAAAACTAAGTTCGCATGGAAGAAGAAACTCTTCAGATCAAACATAAACAGAGAACATTTCAGAAACAAATCTTATTCATTTGTACAATCAAATTATGGCATTATATGGAACAGAGACATCATTCTCAAGATAGTTACAGCTTTTTAAGAACAAAACTGATACTGAGGAAAAAAAAATAAAAGGTCAAATTGGACAAATTTCAACACAAAGAAAATGTCGGCATTAATGAAAAAATATATGCAAATACATGCACATACCATATTTTTTGGAGTATAAGTTGCTTTTTGTTTTATTTTAGCATATTTTGCTTGAGGTGGAATTTAGACTTTGGTGTTACTTTTACGTGATTTTTATTTAAAAAAAAAAAAAAAAGGAACAACCATTAGAGAGAACTGTAAGTGTATGTGTCAATATTTGCTGCTGACAGCAACCCAGAATGTTGCAGTAGTGACGTGTGCAAATAGTGCAAGATGAAATGTCTGCTCTTGTTCCCATATTTTGTTAATTTTTCCAAATTTCCAAAGGTTTTTTTTCCAAAAGTGTGACTTATATATGTATTTTTTCTTTACTATGCTTTGTTTTTGTTGTTGCTGCGAGTTATACTCCGGAGCGACTCATAGTCCAAGATATATGGTGGTCATTGTTCTTATGAGGGCCAAATATTATCATATGCCTTTGTCCCCTTAACTCACTTATGTTGCTTCAAAAACATGTTTCATGTCAACATTTTATCATTTATTCAGCCGCCATCTTAACTCTGAAGTTGCTAGGCTAATGTAGTCATAACAGGACTACATTTTAAATGGCAATAGACCATTCTCCAAAAAGTGACCATAACTAGTGATCTATGCTGTAGACCCAGGTGTCGCTCATTCATTGAGCCTTTTGCAGGTTAAAAAACTTAGCCAACGAGTAATGTTGTTTTGTAATTGTTTACCTTAATAATGTCGATTCGTTCCACTGAAACCACAGTGGCGGCTGTGAGGGAAATGCCTTTTGTTGTCCTGCTTACTCCTGGACATTGGCAACTAACTCATCCTCCATGTTGCAGCTTCTTGTTCTTGCAAGCACCCTATTGCTGTCTAGCTCATTTTGTATCATGATATGAAACTGGACAGAGTGTTTCAGTTATGCTGTAACTACAGAGTTGATCTCTGATTGGAACATCCCTCACTAATTTCATCTGTAGAAACTGTCTAACAAGTACCCAAATACTCACGGAAACAAGGATTGGATGTAGCCTTCTGGATTAGTGCCATTTCATTATTTCACTTCAAGTTAGTCATTGGGAGTTGAGTGGTCTACACTACAACACATCCAGTAAAGCGAGCCGCCTTATCTCTGGCTTTGATTTTTTTGTCCCTCACAACAGCGGTGGTGTTTTTCTTGGTTAAGATCCAGTGAAGTAGTCCGTGAACAGGAGGCCTCAGGACTGAGCTGTGGCTAGCACTGTCTGCCTCATGAAATACGCACTGGTCCAGCCCTAGCAGGAAAAAGATGCGTGGGGAAGACGGTCCTGTGTAAATCAGGCTTGAATTATCTGACCCCATGACACATGCTGCACTAATATACGGTGGTGCTAAGCCACTCCGGATCATTTGCTTTTAGTTTAGGGTTTTTGGGAGTGGGTTTTTGATTTACAGTGATGGCTCGTTTGTAAAACAGATTAGATGTGTGAGAACCAGCAATGCAGAGAAGTGAAGCTTGATGAGTGAAATTCATCATTATGAATCCTTAACTCCTTCATGAAGCTGCCGGCATTAGCACTATGTTCTTTTAATCTCTTTGAGTTTATCTGACATAATTTCTCCCTCATTTTTGCCTTCAAAGCCTGTTATCTAAATAAAAAAGAGGCACAGAGAGGTTTAGCAGTTTGTTTTAACCAGATTCATTTTGTTTCAATAAAACTAGCTTCATTCAACTCTGTATTGTTTCTTTTGCCTGCAACCTGATGAGCATGTTTTTGTCTATCAGCTTCAGTGAGGATGGCATGGAAGTAATGGAGAGGCTGATTTATCTCTATCGCAAGTTTAATCAGCTGAAGATCAGCAATGAGGAGTACGCCTGTATGAAAGCCATCAACTTCCTGAACCAAGGTAACGAAAAGCCTAACACTGTGCTACAAAGTAGAAGCATGTCTACACAGTGTTGCTGACTGACCAACGTTTCTTCCTGCAGATATAAGAGGACTGTCCAACGTCTCTCAGCTCGAGCAGCTGAACAAGCGCTACTGGTACGTGTGTCAGGACTACATAGAGTACAAATACCCACACCAGCCCAAACGCTTTCCTGAGATAATGATGTGTCTGCCGGAGATCCGCTACATCGCAGGTAAGGCCTCTAAGGCCACTGAAGACAGCAGTTTTACAGTGCATTTATGTCTCTACCAGGGCTGTGCAATAAATCGATTTTATGGATTAATCCAAATTTGCTGTTTAAGACTATTTTGGGAGATGTTAAAATACGTTTTTGTCAAATATATTCTGTCGTTTATCATTTTTTCTTGAGGAAGTAAAGTGAGATAAAAAAAGAAAAATTGAAGATTTTCATTTTGGGCTTTCCAGACAATGATCCACAATAACAAACCTACAGCTTTTTGGTTTAATAAAAATGATTTCAGTTGGAATTGTGCTTTCAAATTCAATTTGTTTTCTTCTTTAAAATAAATAATGACATTGTGTACTAAGCTTTGCAATCTCACTTATTTATTTGTATTGTTTTATTTTCCTAATATGAAACCCCAATAAAGTCAACATTTTTTATCATACCTTAACAGGGACGGAGCTAAAACATGTTATGTTGGGGGGGGGGCAAATGACAACAGCAGAGTGGAAAGGATCAAAAATATGCATTTCTAACAGTTTTTTATTTTACTGTCCTATTGTTATTATTTCATTTGAAAGAATTGATTTTGTCATTTTTGCATTGCCTAAAGAAGCTTGTATAGATGATTTCTTAATCTTTATCAATAATGAGACTAATTTTGACTCAAATATTGGGGGAGCAAGTGTTGGGCAAAAACTTTTGCTGGGGAGGGAGTACTGGGAAGGGCCTTCATGTAACTAAATGTGTTTGATACCTCTTGTTTAAAAGCGCATGGAGTGTTAAAATGTTCGTCTTTCTAAAGATGCTATTTTGTAGAAGTACATAAACAAGCTTTAGCTCCATATGCTGGATGCATTTTTTTTTTTTTTTACAAACAGACTTTTCTATTTTCTTCCTTTGTTTTCAACAATTTAAATTTAAAATACAAAAAAAAAAAAAAAAAAGAAAAGAAGTCACGTTAGTTTCCATTTAAAGCAAAAAAAATCCAACTACAGTTGACTTTTGCTGTCTTTTACAGGAAAGCTGGTGAATGTCCCACTTGAACAGCTTCCCCTTCTGTTCAAAGCAGTCTTGCACTCCTGCAAATCCAGCCTGACAAGCTACAGGACCGGCCCACCGCCCTGCCTGACCGCCTCCTCTGGAAACTAAACCATCTCCAAACACCAAGTTGAGGCAATGGTCTCCCCTCCTGCGAATGTGACAAGCAGCTAGTTTCTTCTTTTATTTCTGTAATATTTTTCTTTATATATTTATTACACGACAGAGCTGAATGTATGCTGATTTACACTGTGCACATGCTTCTGTACAAAACAAATGCTCGTAGATGCATTGGTCTTTGGAGTTTACAAGTGTATATCCAGTTTGCTCGATGTGTCAGTGTTGCCATTGCTAGACTAGACTTTAAAAGAGTTTATTTTATTCAGACGGGGCAGCGAGACACATTTATGATTTGTGACTACCTCAGGAAGATGTTATTGCTATTTTCAGGTACCTTTTCTTGCTTTTAAATGAAGAGTTGCCCAGTCTAAAACCAAACCTGTGGATGCTTTGACATCCGCACATTCAGAGACTGAATGTTTAAATGAGCTGCATAAATCAGAGTTTGAAAAACAGTGTTTTGCTACACTGGAAATGCAAATTTATTAGCAAAGTTTAGCTTCTTTATATGCATGGACTCAAATATATTCTGCTTGAAGGGGGCGGTCCTGTCAAGTTAACATTCCAAGAGTTAAGGTGACAGCTGTGGGATCATAGAAAAAGGAGCATACGGGTATTTTTTACAATCATAGACTAGGGATTTAAGGCTTTGATTGCAGGGGAAGGGGAAAATAGCTGGGTTAGCAGATATTGTTTGATTTTTTTTTTTTCTTGACCAAAGTATTATGCAATGCTTTTTCAAACACCCACTGATGGGTAGGGAGCTGACAGCTCAACAAAAAATATTTCTTATCAATGAAGGATCAGGATAAGAAACTAATCAATATTTTTCAGAGGGGAGACCCTTAATTGGACAGCTATGTCATTCAAATTCATTTAAAATGCTGCTAATCATATGCATATGTTTGTGCACATATGCATCAACCAGAGTTTGGGCTTCTTATCACAGAGCCCTGTTTTTTGTTTTCTTTAAACTCTGCTGTCTTCAGCGTCACAGAACATGGTGTTTTCTTGGTTAGCCGTCAATACACTATCTATACTGACTACACTGCAGTTAAAGTGGCATCTGTGAAAGCAGGAAGGAGCTTCATTTTAATCTCTTTTCATAAATAGTAAAGGCTCAAGTTGCGCAAACAAATGTCTGAAGTCGGACTAAGGATGTCATCCAATTGCTGTTGTCAACAGCTCAGGTTTGATGGTCCTCATCCACGGCGCTCTGCCTGCCCTGCAGCCTTGCAGCACTGGCTCTCCTCAACGTAAATCCATGGTGCCTTGCAACTGTAAACACTTGCACAAAGAGTCTAGAGTCAGGGTAAAGACGTTCACTGAGAAAGCTCTAAAACTCCACTTAAGATCTGCAGTGTCGTCCAACATCAGAAAGCTGCCATCAATGCATTTGACTTGAACTGCATTGTGGTATCCTCTTTTATAAAATCTACTGTGTCTCGAAAGACTTGATTTCTAGTAAATCGAAATCAAATCTGAAAATAATTGCATTTTACGGTTTCGTTCAACATAAATGTGTGTTTATTTAACATGGTTTAAAGGAGCAGAAGCGCTTGCATCCAAATCTCAGACTTGAACCTCTTAGACTGTCTGTGTACCGCATTTCAAACTGAGACAGCTTTGAAGTGGTTCATGGTTTGCGTCACTTCTGCTGGAAACTAGTTTCACATTTTTACCACCTGGATCAACAGACATGTAAGCCAGAGAGACCTGAACCTCAACCTAGAGGGAGCGCGCCACTCTGCTCCAATGTTAAGGGACCGTATTTATCACAAAAGGAAACTAGAAAATATCAGGAAATAGAAATCCAGATGGGCACAAAATATAGTTATGAGGACAAAACAAATGTCAGGTGGAATCTTGATTCAGGACAACAGATCGTGGTTATAGGAGGCACAAAGTTTACCTCAGGATCACCACATTAGCGCTGCATGTGAGGCTCCAAGCTCATCATTTCACAGATTATCACTTTAACCTGGTTTGGTGTGTATTTAGTGTTCTGCGACAGGCACCCAGGTCTCAGTGAATCCAGGCTCGGTGGATTCAAGAGACTCTCTTCAGGCTTGCATGCCCTCTATGACATATATGCACATGTTTTTGATAATAATCACTATAGAAAAGGGTCTTGATATTTATGAGATGATCATTTCAAGGAGTCCTCATGGATCCTTTAAGGTTTTTAGCTGTTCATGACTTTCGAACAATTAGAATTGCAGATGAAATGCAGTCCTGACTGTTTTTTGCATGCAACGGTGAGGTCTGAAGACCTGGACTGCCTGATGGCGTCCGCTGCCCAACCGGTGTGTTTTTCTCTCTCAGGTCCCTGCCGACCTGGATCAAAACAGGGTAAAGTGAGTGTTATGTACTGCATTCAGGAGTTCCTCAGTGACCATGATGATGTACTTTTAGTGTTAGTAGTTGTAGTTTCCAGGACATTGTAGGTCCTCCTGTAGGATTACTTTTTTTTCGCCACCCTTTCAACCCTCCGCTTAGTTAGTGCTGATGTCATCTGAAAATGAGACATGCAGGGCGATTCTTATTAGTGCTTTTATTGAAATTTTCTAATGGTGATGGATGGCTGAGAGCCAGAGGCCTCTTGAGAGTGCAGCAGCTTCTTTGTTGATGGTCTCCATCCACTTCTGTGTGTGCAGCTGCAGCAACGCCATCAAGCTGCAGTCCTTTTAGAAGTTTCAGACAAATCAGTCTTTTGATTTTATGCATATTATCTATCATTGTAGTTTTGATGATTTTTGTTTTTTTAATTGTCTTTTATGTCGTTTTTGTCATGTTTTCTGCGGGGAGGATGGGTGAAAAGAAGCTGTCATTTCTAAAACCAAATGTTTTCTCAGTTGAACCTTTGAGACAGTGTAAGGCACAGTGTATGCAGACAATTCTAAAATCTGGACTTTTTTTCTCTCTTAAAATTGTTGGTGGTGGCCTCTGTTTAGGGCTTTTTTTTGGTGACATCAGCTTGGGCCATGTGGATCAGAGTTCAGAAGAGCAGCTGCCCACATCTTATCCCAGCAAATCTCCACCTGCTGCACAAAATGTATTCCTCTATTGTCTGCCTGCACCCTAAACAGACTCCCATCATTTAAAAAAATACAAGTTACCATAGTAACGTATTGTAGTTTTTTTTTTTTTTTTTAACTTTATCTCCCAGTGTGACTTTTGTTGACCCACAGCATATCAAGTCCTTTTTAGCAAGGTCTCCAGCTTTAGTCCATAGAGCTGGTCCAAGTGGGAGGAGCCAAACTCAGCTCCTCCTCCTGCTTTAGAACTTCATAACACAGTTTTGATTTCCCCCTTTTGGAGTGCAGCGGATGCAGCGCGATGGAGATTCTGGAATGTTCTTACACATCTCCACAAATAATATCCACTTACTGACAGAGTGAAAGCTCAACAGGGTCACCTTACTGCCTAACTTCTTTTTTACTTTCTGTATTTGTAGTTTCAGTGTGCAGGGATAGATACTTCTAATCCAAAACTACCTCTTCATTTCTTTTGTTTTAGTTGTTTTCACTCCATGATTCAGATTTGTACCAAATACACAAAACTGTCTTATTTCTCTTTTGAATGTATAAATATTTTTCCTTATATATACTTTTACCTCAAATATTCATGCTGTTTGTCGGCAGTGTTTGTTCCCCACCAACTCTCTCCTTCAGGGGTCTTTTTCCCTTTTCACAGTTTAATGCTTTGTTTGATGTTGATTTAACGTGATCTCATATTTCATGCCTGCCTTCTTATCGCGAATCCAATTCTAAAGATGAAATAATGTCAATGACAGTGTCAGCATGTGGATGGAGCTTTCACGTGATGTTCTATCGCTGCAGCTCAGCAGTGCTTTGGATTTCTACGATTACCTTATCAGAGAACTTGCCTTGTTATCTTCTGAATGTGTACATTCTATTCTCCACATTGTGATGCGTGCGTGAGCTCACGTGCTTTAATCCTATTCTTCTCCTTGATTGTTATTTTGTGGCGAGGTGGTTCAAGGTAACCTGAAGTGTCGTCATCTCTGACGGTTGGTGTCGTTGCGACAGAAGATCGGTCAGGGAGCGGAGCCGTGGTCAGACTGCTTTCCTCGCTGTCCTTGAGTGGCAGCAGGAGACCACAGCTCATTCAGGTGGGGGGAGGGGGGTCATGATGAATGTAACAACACCCAGCTGCTCCCAAAGAGCTTCATCCAGGACTTTTCTTTCCCAATGGTTAACTTTTTGGTCTCGTAGCAGAAAGCAGTGTATTTCAATTGCCTTTGGGTCAGGCCACAGTCCTGTTGTACTGGAGCACATTATGAGAGGAGTATAGTGGACGTAACTCAGGGAAAAATCAGTCTTACTCCTGCCAACAAACCACTGAAATGTCTTTGCTTTTCTATTTTCAGAACTCTCTTTTCCACTCTTGTTACTGTAACTACCTGTGAAAAATGTGATCCATGTTTAAAGCATGTTTAGAATGTGTTAGGACTTGAAACCAAATAAATGTGAATGTTATGCAAGTGCAAACGGCATTGCCTAGTTTCTGTCTGCCTTCAGCGTTTCCAGACACAGATGATGGAAATGGATGAGACGGTTCTGTGTGGGCCAGAATTTACAGGCTCTTGTCCCTGACCTGCAGCTCTGCGCACGCCAATGTGTTATTCAGCTAAATAACCTGGTGGACTCTGATCCGTGCTGAGCACGCCAAGACTGCTCATTTATGCAAGTCGAAGAAATAAAGTCTGCTTGTGTTCAAATTGTATTCATGGAGATGGCTGAATTACAAATATTAACTTCTGCTAACTTTTGCTGCTTTTGCTTAAATGGCCATAGGAATTAAAGGGTTAATAGTACAGTTCATTCAATCATTCATTCATTTTCCAAACCGCTTTATCCCTTTTGCCGGAGCTTAACCCGGGTACTCATGGGCGAAGACAGGGGACACCCCTGGACTGGTCACCAGTCTGTCGCAGGGGCAAATAGTACAGTCTGACACTAAATTATTTAACATAATATACTGTTACATACTTATTTAATTTATTGAAAACATTTAAGTGCACTGCTAAAATACAACTCCCTATAGCTTATCTCCTGCACACACCAGCACGAATGATTGTTTTCTGAAGACGTCAACTTCCTATGAAATCTGTTTTTTTAAAGCCTCTTTAAAGGCACAGGTTCATATCAGAATGTTTGCTATTTGATCACTGAATTTTATTTTGTTTTTTGTGGGTAGAAGGTTTATATACCCATTAATTTATTTTTGATGGCCGCGATCTACATGGAGACGTGATCACCGATGTTTTTGTAGAGCTCTAAACATCATCTGTGTCTTGCATGCATTGAAAATAAAATGCAGACAGAGCTTCATGGAGTGATCAACAACATTAGCTGCTAGCTCCCCCCACATTCAACCGAGGCGATGAGCTTAGGGTAGACGTTTTTGGCCATGCGGCTCGGTGAGAAAGGGGCGGGCCTTGCGAATTGGCCGCGCGAATCGTGTTCAGTGTGAATGCACCTTTAGAGTTGTACTCTTTTGATTAATTTCTGACTCCACCCATTGGATTCTGCACAGCAAAAATCAAGCCTAAAGTGGGAGGGGCACATTGACCTGGAGTTTATCCAACGGTGTTACGGTGGTTTGGCAAAACAAAGTCCACCATCAGGCCATTTACTTGCCAATCAGAGAGACACGTCTCTAATAAAGCTTATAGTTAGCTTTTTAAAAAATCAGAAAAAAAAGATTTGACCTTCAACGCTTTTGCAACCGTGTTTTTTTTTTATTTCTTATGAAAATTGTCAGAAGGTCTCAAGTTGGAGAATTGGTTCTCTTGTGGCTCGGCGCCAACAACCCGACAGCAGCCCAACTGTAGTCACAGAGCTGTGGTGATGCATTACCATGACACAATTACACATTGGTAAAGAGAGAAGTCATGTGATGGTTTGATTGTGTGGAGTTGCATTATTGGGATGTTGTTGAGTTGAGCAAAGTAAACTACGGTCATTTTTCTGTCCAAATTCAGGCTTTATGTTCAGAATCATTTAGTTAACGTGTGAGATCTTTCCAGTCAATTTATGACCATGAGAATAGAAAAAAAAACAAAAACCATGTTAGACTGAAAAAAGCAAAACAAATAATTTTTAATTTATTACATTTTAGAATAAAAAAAAAATCCTGAAACAAAAATGTAAAAAAAAAGTATTTTGGAAAGTAAAAGGAATAAATCAAAATGAAATGTTAAAAATGAAACAAAAGATGAATTTGCAAAGGGGAGGTTCTATGTGACATCGCTGATTGGATGACGACTTCATTCATCTTTTCAACCTGAAGTTATTTGGCATGTCAATATTTTCCAGCAGACTATATTTCTTTAAGCTTCAGGCCACAGTCACTACAAAAGTTGAGTGATTGCTCAGTAAGTTCTTTATCACAGGTCAGACACTTTACATCCTTCTGCTTTCTCTCTTCCTAAAAAAAGTCAAATGTCATCAATCATCCAATTTGCAATAGCTTATAGTAACTACATTTTATCTGTTTTGGTAACATTTCAATGGTTTCTAGAAAATGTTTTGTTTTCCAAAAGTTTTTTTTTTTTACCTTTTGGTTTCTGAATTTTTTTAAATTTCTAAAAGTTAATTTCCAAAAATAATTTGTTTTGCTTTTTTCACTATCCTCATAATCTTTAATATGATTTTGCATTCAGGGATTTCAATGTAAAGAAAGTCATTCCCAAAAAGATCTACAGTGAGAAGCAACTGGAGCCAAAACAAGCAACACAATTGGGTCAACAGAGGGGGGGTTTCCATTGCTTTCTTTCCCTGTCTACACTGTTATTATAATGATTCTATTGAAAACATAAGCACGGTAACTGTCAGTAGTAAACCAAAAGGACAGGAGGTCCAGGGACCTAGGCTGTTTCTGGAGTGTAAAAATAGCTGAGCGTCATTTGGTCTGATTGAAAATTTGAAGGAAATAGTTTGGAGACCTGGATAAAACATGAACCTGAGACAAACGAATAGATTTTCTTTAGAAATGATAGTCACTACAGCATAGTATGCACTGATGAGCGTACTGTTTTTCAATAAATCCAGGTTTGCCTGGGAGGCCGACCAAACTGAGCAGTTAGAAATTGTGCCCCGTTCCATCTGTGGTATCAAATTTTTCAAAAACATAATCGAAAACATAAAAAAATGCTGAATTAGCAGGATGAATATTTTAGGCTGTTGCTTTACTATGGGTCTAATTGGAAAAGCTGACATCTAACTGAAAAGCTGAACACACAGGTCTTTTCTATAAAACAGAAAAACCACAGAAAACACACGCAGGTTATCTCTCGGTGACTGATGGTTGTCATTGGCGTGGCCGAATGCATCATGAGGTGACAGGCAGGCCATAGGTCCTGAAGGCAAGGCTCCATGTTTTCAAGGCTGATGCAACAGCTTTTGACAGAGTGTCCTGACCCCTCTGTCCAGTCCCCACCCCAAAACCATCACAGCGAATGTCCAATCAGATCCCAGCTCAGCAAGGCTGCCCCTCGGGCACACCAGCAAGGGACCCTGTGAGGGTCAAAGACTGAGCTTCATTCATGATTATATAAGAGTGGTCCGGACCTGAGTGTTAAATCAGGCGGGAGATTATCATCTCCCAGGATCATCTGTTTGCAGGCTGTGTTTATTTGTGTGATGTACTGCTGTTTGTGGTTTCACCTTGGCATATGCCAGCAGATGCCCTTCACACATGAGCCTTATCTGTACTGAAAGTCCAGCATCCTCTTTCTCTTGATGTTGCACGCAGAGATAAGATTCCAGGCCTAAATTCTGCATTGCCAATAAAATTGCTGCAGTCATGGATGGGATCTTACATTATGGAGGTCTGATGCTGCACTCAGCCCATCATTGTTAAGGTACATTAGAAGCTCCAAAGAATAATCTGTGAAACCACAGTTCCAAAGACTGAAGTGACCCAAACAGCTCGGTGGTAGGAGGTACCCTGTAGGGGTTTCCAGGACTGGGAGGGAAGGTGAAGAAATTCTCAATTTCTTACATCATTAGTTAAACAGATGTGAAGACAGATGGGATTTTAAAAGTTCTTCTTACAGAATTAAGTTAGACAGCATGCATGCATCTCCAGAAAGGAACATTTGGGTTTTTCCACAGGCTTCTGTGGGATTCAACACCACACACATCCACCTTGGTGCAAAGATTTACGCAGATTCTATTGTGTTTTTGGTGTTACTAACATGTTCTTGTGGCATTTTTCTGACAATGGAGGTCATGTATAAAAGAAATTAAGACTAAAATTGTATTTAACATTTACAATCATACATAAAAGCATAGTTTCAGTCTTTTGTTTGTGTTCCAAGTCTTTTGTTCCGAGTCTTTTGTTTGTGTTCCAAGACTCCACTTCTAGGAGCCCTTAAAACAAAACCACATCTAACAAACAACCAATATTCACCTCGAAAGAAAAAGTATCTGAATTCACCCACTACTCCATAACTATGTGGTTCCCTGGATGCTAATGCAATTCAGATACCATGCTCACTACTTTTTTAATTTACCAAAGCTGACTGCGCCCATTCTCTGAAGAAAAAACCCTGATAAATATGAACATTTTATGAGGACTTTAGGTCCACTGTGTTCTAACGAGGAACATTTTTATGTAAATCTATTATTTCTACATCATCAGTTACTTCAAATTATATTTTTTATAAATCGTTTCAATGCAGTGCATTGTGGTCTATTTTCACCTCATCTTGTGAATGTCACAGTATTTTTGCAGAGACTCCTGGGAAATTCCCAGAATGAACTTTACAGATTTTGGATTTATAAATTCGGACATCACTACAAATTGATGAACACTTTGATAGTGCAACAACCAAGGAGTAGTGAGTGAATTCAGACACGGTGAGCGTCTCAAAGAAAGCTTTCTTTCTACATTCAAAAAGTTTATAAGTTGTAAAGACAGAAGTGAAATGGAGGTGAAACAACAGAGTGGTGACTTCATGAATGTGAACTGTCTTTTTCTATCTGTTTTTATAAAAGTCCAAAGCCCAATAAACCAACATAATTGGACTTTTTATAATGTGTTTTGAATCAGCTTTTCTGGTATGAAGGTCAATGCATCATTACTGTGTCAGGAACTTTGGCCTCAAAAGTATCAAAATGATGGTTCTTCATCCATGTTTTGGAGGGTTCACGTGATGGTCAGTATAGTCACCTCACAGCAATGGACTGGTGACTTTGCTGAGGACTTTCTCCGTGGAAGCATTCAATAGGCAAGAAAAGAGGAAAGGTCACTGCATGGCGTCAGCTCAAGGGACCCCACCCAACGACCCTGCAGGGAGTAGGCAGGTAAACCTGTAGATGATGCAGGAAGGGTTTCTGTCTTTAAGCTCCAACAAAGAAAATGTATTTGGGACAACAAACCTTATTTACAGGGCTGTACGGTGGCGTAGTGGTTCACACTCTCGTCTCACAGTGAGGAGGTACTTGTTTGAATCTGAGCTTGGACCTTTCTGTGTGGAGTTTGCACATTCTCCCCGTGGATGTGCGGGCTTTCTCCGACTTCCTCCTACTGGTCAGAAACCTGCTTCATGGGTGAATCGATGACTCCAGATTGTTAATAGGTGAGAATGTGCATCTGAACGTGTGGCCTTGGACTGGTGACCTGTCCGTGGTGTACCCCACTGAAACAGGAGGTTCAGATGGATGGATGAACTGTGTAGCCAATTTAAGTAACTATGAAAAGACAATAATACATCGTATCTCTTCCATGAGCAGCCACCATTCCGCTCACCTCTGGTTGTGCTAGTGCCACCACAGCTGTCTCTTTGCACTCTTTGAGAAGGTTCACATGTTTCTGATTCTGCTTTTTATCAAGGTACAACATTTGACACGATTGAGTTTCTCACAGTGCATCATGACTTAGTCAGCATCTTAATGGTGGATGGTAAAGGCAGAAACAAAAGTACTTTTTGTGCTGGCTGGAACTCACAGGGTTATACTTTTTGGTGATGCCAGATTGCCTGACTTTTCTTAGGCTTCTGCAGATTAGAGAATTGCAGCAAAAGTGTCTCCCCCGTAGTAGACTGAGCCACATTTCTTTGCTTCTGTGTGTTTTGGAGGAAATCTTAGGTTTCTTGGATGTACCAGTGAAACAGGAAACCCAACAGGACTAGGCTTTAGCAGTATGATCCCCAACTGTGTAATATTCTTTTCAATGTTTGATCAAACATGGCTACAGTCTGGTTGCACCCAACAGGTATCATCTAGCTGAAGACTTATGCCAAGACATTGTCCCAAACTTATGCCAGTGACAATCCCAATAACTGGAGTAGAAAAAGGTATAAAAAAATACAGAGGAC
Source organism: Adrianichthys oophorus (assembly GCA_036245035.1). Taxonomy (NCBI): domain Eukaryota; kingdom Metazoa; phylum Chordata; class Actinopteri; order Beloniformes; family Adrianichthyidae; genus Adrianichthys; species Adrianichthys oophorus. The sequence goes on along the minus strand of BSAI01000189.1, from coordinate 1,844,825 downwards.
AGAAACTTCCAAAACTCGACGAAGGACGTCTGTCTACTACTTCTGGTAGCGGTGCTTTTGTTTGTTTTTGAACGTAAAATATTTTACATATTTTAAAAATGTGCCTCTTTTACTGCAGTAATGTTAGTGCTGATTCATTTTCTGTTTGGCTTCTGTGAACTGCGATATCAATTCCTTTGATTGTTGTTTCAGATAAGAGGAGGAGAAGACCTTGGAATGTGTTGCATCACCAGCCCCTCGCTAATGGAACCATTCTCACATTGAATTTGTGAAATATTCAAAGAAAAGCAGCTGAATTTGCAAAGAAGTCGTCTAGAGCTTGCTGGTTTTGTTCTTTGCATGTTTCATCTCTGTACCTGATGAATGATGTAGAAAACTTGTATTAAGGGAAGAGGAGCATCTCAATAGTTGATCTAATGTGTAAAAAAAACCAAAGCACTGAAAATGTTGAATTACTTACTGTACACGTATTCATCTTTGAAAAAATACCAGCATGTGATTGTTTTGAACAGCACTAGAAACTAAACCTGCTCAATTTGTGTTTAGTCTAAAAGGAAAAAAAATCTCACTTCTCTTAAACTTTTGATCAGGTAAAATGAAAACCTTTTTCATAAAGTCATTATGCAACCGTTATGTCATGTGGTGCACTGAACTATAAGGCGGATTTGGCACGACAAAAGATTCAGAGATAAGTCCATCAGTCAGACTGTAAGAACTGTGTTTCAGAGAAAATGTTACATTTGTTTGCAACACATTACATGTTAGCCAGGTTAGAAGCATTAGCTGATGTCGCTATATAAAAACGTTACTGTGACTACGCTCACTCCCAACCTTGTTAGTAACACGTAAAAAAAACGGTCCGTTAGCCGCGTCCGAATATTCACAATAACACCCAACCACATTAACCCACAGGCCTTTACATAATCCATAAATGAGACAGTCTTTTTTTTTTATTAAACCCTACATTGCAGAAAATGCAGTTACAGTAAAGATAAGAACAATGCAGATACGTTTAGATATTTTAATGGATTGTAGGTGTAAAATTCAATTGAGCAAACAGAAAGTATACTTTATTTCCATAAAAAAAAAAGTTTAAAAAATAAAAGCTCTTGTCATTGCAGTGGTGAGAATTTTTTTTCAGAAAGTTCTGAACTGAGAATCCCTCCTGGATACACTTCCACTCATCTCAGTTTGCTGTTGGTTTACTGTATTTACGTCAGTCATATCAAGGTCAGAACTGGCTGTGCGGCTCTGCCTAAACTCTTGCACTTTGGCTTCTCCTGGCTTGTGTTAACAGAGCACACACGCTCCACCACGCTCCTGAAGCGTGCCTTCACCAGGTGTGGTCCTCCTCTGCCCCTCCGCCCTCCCACATCTCTCTCTCATCTTATTCCCCTTGACCCTGACGCGCTGCAGCCTAGACGCTGATAACGGGATGACAGCCCCTCCATTCCTTACTTTTTCCAGTTGACATCTTTCCAGAGAGGAACAATCTTGTTCCTTCTGCTTTTTAAAAAATCCTCCGCTGTCGTTTCCTCTGTCTTTTCAGAAAGTTTTATCCTTTATCTTCCATCTTGTGTTTGCCGTCTCCTTGTTCAAGTGGTAACACATCGCCGAAGAAGTCTAGCTTGTCCAGCAGTGAAGCTGCTGATGAAACATTTATTTTCATTCAAAACAACCAAAGATTTTAGCATGATTGTGTCAAAACAGGTTACAGAGCATCATCAACGTCCAAATTCTTTGCTGTTTAGCTTGATGACACCAACAAGCAACTCACTACCTGTGGAGCCCAAAAGAAGGGCTCACACGCCTCCAGTTAATTCAGTTATTGTTATTCGATGAATGTGGACATGAAAAAAATAAATGTAATTTTATATTTAATCAATCTGAGATGAAGAATTAGAGAAGAGGAAGAAACTGTCTGGAAATGCTGTTCTGGCCTTAGCTTGAAATAGCCTTCCTAAGAGTTTCTGTTTCTGGATTGGATCCCCTTTACTTATTTGTGTCTTTGTTTATTTTATTTAATGCAGCTACAAAACAGAAAGTTGGTTAAAAAAAAAAAAAAGAGAAGCAAAAATATTTCAGTGTTTCAAAGAAATTAAATTGTAATTCTTTCAATAAAAGGAGCAGAAAATAGGTAAACTGTTTTCATCTGCACATTTTTCCTTGATAATTAAATAACAAATTAAAAAGAAATAAATGTATTATTGAATTACTCTCTTTTTACAGTAAAATAGTGAACTATTTTTGACAAATTACATTTTACATAAATTGGCAAGATTTTCTTATTTACTTAAAAATTGTTTATTAAAAGACCTTAATCAACGTTTTCCTGAAAGGAACAAGTTTTATTTTTTGAAAGATGGATTCAGTTGCTCTTTGTTTTCTGCTAATTATTCTTATTGCTCTTTACTTGAATAGTTTTCCCTATTGGACTCCTGGTTTTGGACAGAGGTTGTGAGGATGGGGTCACACACTGGAGGTGTGGTTAGCAGTCTCACCTTGCAGTGCTTTGAATAACAAGTAAGTAAATATTTATTTCTATAGCATCTTTCCCAGATATAAATCACACATTACTTCAAAAAATTAAAACACATACAATTACAATCAGTCATCATACACCTACCCCACACTGGACAAAGTAAAACACAGTAAAAGAATTAGATCAACTAAAAGCCCCTCTGAATAAAAACATCTTAACCTGACTTTTAAAACACTAACTGGAGTTGATCTGTCATAATGATCTGTCGTAATGATCTGTCGTAATGACTGATCAATAGATGAGTCCTTTCTGTGTTTAGTTTGTACGTTCTTCTTGTGAATGTAAACTGGTTTACATTCCTCCCACAGTCCAAAAACAGGTTTCAAAGATTAACTGGTGTAAATTGCCCCAAAGTGTGCGTGTGCGTGCATGTGTGTTAAGGTATACCCCGCCTTTGCCCAACAGTAGCTAAGTTGGCTCCAGCAACCACCCCTTGAGCCCAAAAGAGATTCAGCAGGTTCTGAAGATGGATGGATTACACAGATTTCAAATCAAGTCAGCATGACTTTTAAGCTTTGGATCATGCATGTCCAAGGTCCTGCCCATGGTTCAAATTTCTACTGGCCCACAGGCTCTTTTCATAAATTCAATCATTTGCAGCCCCAGCACTTTCAAAGGACTACAATTTGTTGATTGCGATTAACTAAATTACATTTTAAGCCGTTGTAAACCTGTGGCAACAACTTGTGACTGCTTGACCTTCAGAAACTTAAGAGACAAACAAAGAGAGAAAAACAAGTTTATTGGTTTCTGTGTTTTCAACCAGTGATAAATAAATAACTATATGTTATTTTCCTGGATTCACAGGGATTTCAAATTATAAGTTGACAGTGACCATTTATTCATGAATAATATGTAACATTTCATATAAACCCAGACTTACTAACAAATAATTTGTTTCCAGACAGACTTTTTATTCGTTTTATTTCAGCTCTCCAAATCAGAAATTCACAATAATTTGGTAAAAATGTACTGTATTTAAATTTGTTTCTGTGAAAAAATAAAAAGTATGCTATTGCAAGAAAAAAAAATAAAGTTTTTATTTAAGAGTTCCAAATCTGCTCCTCCCAGGAAAAAGGTTGGACACCCCTGCGTAAGAGTCTAGTAGTGGTTTTCAGACACCATAAAAGCAATGTTTTTCTCTTGATGTTTCCTGAGAAAGTATTTTTGATGTTTTGTGACACACAGAAGCTGCATTCACACTGCAGCAAGTTTGCATCGGCCGCCTCTCTCGTGTCTATGTTTATCTCATATTCATTGCACGGTAGACATGGATGATGTCTTGAGATCAGCTTTATTTATTTTAAAGAGCTCTACAAAAACATTGGTGATCACCTCTCCAACACTCTCCATGTTTGGGTTGATGAGGTCATTTAGAGCAAGGGTGCTCATGTGACGGTAGATTGCGGGCCATAAAAACAAATAAATGAATATAAACCATCTACTCACAAAAAAAGAGAGAGAAAGAAAATGGCAAATAGCAAACACTCGTGTGTTCTAACCGCCCTTGTGGCGACAGCGATTTGTCAAACGCTTGTAAACCACTGATGCCGTAAGTACTCAGGTTTGGATTCTGCAATAGCTGTGTCTTATGTTTTAAATACAAAGTTGTATTTCACTAGACAGAGAATACATGATTTTTTTTTAACTCCTATGAACGTCTTTTTTAAAACAACAACAAATAATAAACCAAGGGTTTCATAGACTGCATTTATTTGTGTTAACTACGTTTTACTAAAAACTCATGGCTTTAAAAAAAGACATTCTGATGATGTTTAAAATCTAGAGAATTATCCTGAGGTTTTTAGTGATGTAGTCACCACAACCACAGCTAATGCAGTAAAGTATTTTTTATTCATTAAAGACATCCACCCACAAAAAGCTGAGTGTAGTGCTCATTTGTTCATTTGTTCATCCATGGATTTTTAATAGGTTTTAAACAGGAATCATGTGTTTTTGTTGTAACAGCATGTTGGTTTTATATTTGAACACTTAAAAATGTACCCACCTTCGCTCAACATTAGCCGGGACGGATTCAGGAAACCCCACTGTTCCGAAAGAGACACAGCGGGTTAAGAAAATAAATGGAAGTTCAGGAGAAGCGATCCACCATATTGGATGTGCTTTCTAAGTGCTCTCACTGAAAACGCCACGTACCAAAAATGGAGTCCCTGATTGATTGATGCAATGACCCCAGATTTCTTTTTTTTTTTTTTTTTTTTAATTCCGGCCCACCTCGCCTGCCGCAGGACCTCAGATCGCGTCTATACCATCGAGTTTACATTGAAACTGGCTGCCTCCGCCACTCAAATCGTGTTCGGTGTGAATGCAGATAAACACCAGTCTGCCTGAAGTTAGTGACAAAACTTTCTCCTTTCATAGAGTTATAACAGAGGATGTAAAATCACGAGGAGAGGTGTACATGAAAAGCACACATTGGAAAGGATGAGTGGCTCATGCACACGTTAGCACTTATCATCATTTGGTAAAATTATTGTCTTTGCTTTTTAATTTTGACACCAATGTGAATTATGGCAAAAAAAGAAAATATAAATATATTCCAACTATTATAAAACATATCTCTGAAAGCAGAAGACACTGAGACACTGAAAAGCCATTCGGAGGAGAGGTGAAACGTCTTCAAGCCAAAAACTGCGTCTAGTGGTATTTTTTTGAAAACTTTTTGGACATTGAGTCTGCCATCACTTAGGTACACACATAATTAGTGCTTTTGAATGAACTCAGTGACAGTCTATTTACTGAGGAGCCTTTAAAGCAACTCACTCCCCTGAATGCTGAATGGAGATCCCAAGGAAAGAGACTACATTGATTTTAATGGAGTTTAATTTTGTCACTAAATTTTGAAAGTAAATGCATTCAGAGCAGCTTTTCATGTTTCAGTGTTGTTCTTTAGTCCGATGTCCGTGGTTTTATAAGGGATGCTTTTATGACAACTAATTACCAACCAGCCAGAGGTAGCCTTGAAACGAAGGTGATTCTGGCATAAACCTGCACTTGAACATCTGGTGTCCTGATAATAAAATCTGTCAGCTTTGTGCCCATAATGCAAAAATGTATTAAATATAGATAGCGATAAGACTGGCAATTATCTGGTGAAGACGGAAGATTTACTGAAGCAGAAAAGATTCGGTTTTAGTTCCTGTTTTTAAAAATTTCTTAAATCCACACTAAACGTTAAGGATCTATCTCCAAATGGTAAAAGAGGAGTGGGGTCAAGGATTGTTTGAAGGGGAACTAGATAATCTTTGACTGGATGTTTCCTCAGCCTGAAAATTTATATAAAGAAGTGTTGGACAAAAAAACTGAAGGCTGAGTCAGTTCACGTTTTCTGCTATGCAACTCATTTGGCAACACTTCTCACATTTTCTTTGTAACAATGCTATATAGAGATAGCTGTGATATATGTGTGTCTTTGTGGGTTGAACAGCACAGCTGAGTCTGTGATATGTTTCCCTGCTCCTCACTGCAGATGCAAAACGTTTTTTTCCACTATTAACGCTCATTTGGAATTTAGTAAATTAAATTATGGAAGACTAAAGAAACAACACTTATTGATATTGCAGCAACACAGCCAATTAGTGTTCTAATTTCCAATTAGTTTTATGTCAAATCACGTCTTCTATCCACAATCCCATTCAAAAAGTTAATAAAAAAACAGTCAAATACATTTTTGGAGCTGAGAAAACCAAAATACTAAAATATGAATACAGAGCAATTTATGGAGAATTTAAAAAATGTATGAAGAAAAAAAAAATCAAACTAGGTAAAGCCTATGATATGTGAGCACATATGGTTTAAACACTGTAACCAAAGTGTAAACTGGAATTGTTTCCTTCTGATTTGACTTATTGGTTAATTTCAAGCATAAAATTAATGAAATGTTACCGAAAAAAATACAAAACACAAAAATATCAAACCCATTTCATATATCAAGTAATACATGAAATTAGAAAATAAAGAAAAATAACAAACTTAAAAAAAAAAACCAAACTTTTCAAAAAAAACAAAAAACTTTAAAAAAAAAAAAGCTTAGGAGATACTTACATGTAGTTGAGTATTTTACTCAAAGACACCTCAGTGTTGTGCAGCATTATGTTCTGTCACAATCAACTGTTCTCCCCATACCGGTCACCGGTCTGTTCAAACACTGTTGTGGGATAGCTTTCCATTCTTCTGTCATTACCATAAAATATTTATACCGTTACTGTCAACATCTCTCAGTACTCAGATTGCTTCCAGCCATGACAAACTTACATTTTCATGTTGTCTCACATGTCAAATAATCTCTGTGGGTGCAACAAGCAGAGTGTTTTCTGCCCCAACAAGTTGACCCGATCTGGACTTACTGTTAAACCTGATGTTCCTTATTTATCTCAAATTCTTGTGGCAGTGAACAAGTCTACTGGCAAAGTTCTGGAACTCCTCTAGGTAGCAATAAATCTGAAACTGTCAATTCTGCTGCACAGCACGTGCTCACAGGGTCCGTGCTGTCCTGCTTGTCCCACAAACCCAGGTTTAAGTCATTTCAAAATAATCTCTTTATGCATCAACTTGCAAAGTTCTCTGATGAGCAGCACTTTGACAAAAATCATGAAGAAACCAACCAGCCAGGTTGCAGTTTACTTCATCAGGGCAAGTTTTAAGCTCATATCTTAAGGGATGCATCTAGGGACAATTTAGAGTGACTAATTAACCTATGAAGCAAAGATTTTAATGGTGGGAGGAAGCCAGAGACTCTGGAGAAAACCCACGCATGCACGAGGAGAACATGCATATTAAAGCCCAGCACTGAAAAAAAAGAAAAATCCAGTTGTACGTCGGTTTTTCAAAATAAGATATGTTATAAACAGTTTCCTGCACAACTGAATATGTAAATAGAGAGAAAAAAACACATCTTCTCATATTTACAAAACCTTTGTTTTTCTTATTTACTAGTTTAACCTATTTTTGACCTTCATGTGAATGCACCACTAAAAAGCTGTAGGTCTTGTTAACAGTGATGGATGACGATGGAGATATATTTAAAAGCAAGCAAGGTTGCATATTAATTTAACTTTAACTAAAAGGGTTTCCTGTTGTCATTTGAACACAAAAGCCCACGTGTGAGAGCAGGACTTTCAAGAGTTGGTGCTGTTCAAATTTAGGAACCTCGTCAAGGGCAAGAAATGGCAGCGATTCAATCCATTCTCTGCCCCCCCCCCTGCATTCACTACTGCACACTTCATACAGTAACCGTCCTGCATGCTCAAAGACATTGTTTTTATTCTGTTCTTCATATGCCTTTCTCTTCCCTGGTAAAGACATTAAGATAACAAGGCTTATCAGATTAATATCTCCCAAAAAGATATATTTTTAAAAAACAGATTTTATATATATATGTATTTATATCATGTATTTCTATAAAATGAATTTATATATATTAATCAAATTTAAGCCTTTCATTTTTTAAATGTAACATTTTCATTGATTCTTGTATTACGATCCACTTTACCCAGAGACTGAAGCAATTCAAAGGAAGTAGTTCAAGTTTATGAGATTGACCGTTTTCTATTTTGTTTGCTCATTCATACAAATAAACTTTACATGATAACATATTGGTTTCAAGTCTTCTGTAGTAGCTGTAACATTCAAAAAAGTCAGAGGTATAAGTCATGTCCATGGGATGCATTTAACAATGTATTTATCAATTTGATCAACTATGAACTTCAGCCAATGATCATTTTTACACTGAGCACATTTACACATTTCTCTTTAATTTAATAAAAAAGTGAATAGAATATATCTTGTTTTGTTGCAAAAATGCTAATGCAAAACTGGAACCTGTTGGTTTTATGCTGTCCAATGTTTTTAAATTTTTTAGTCAAGTTCATCACATTGACAATAAAGTAAGTGTTTTCATATAGCTTTTTCTTAAATATTTAAAGTAATTACAAAAATATGACACAAGTGTTTCAAATCTGTTTTGCTTTTTTATGCACATTAAACCATCAAATTTGTGTGTGTCTGAGAAACCTACGTCAACTGTGTTACCCACTGAAAACTCCCCCAGAAATCAGCAATGGTTTGTTCCAAAGTCACGTGACCAACATCATTTTAATGCTGTATCCTCTTTGGTAGTAAATGTAAGGAGCGTGTGGTCATTCAATATTTCTCCTCTTCAAAATTTTAGCAATTTTAATGTACAATTGTAGAGTAGATACATTGATTGTCAACTGTGTTATCGACTAGTTCATGTGAACTTGCTTTAGATATGAAATTTGCAAAAATGCATGGAAAGTTTATAAAAATAGGAGTTGAATAAGGTTTTGTGGTGACAGGAGTGTAACAATTCATTTGAACGCCAATTCAATTTATATCATCATTTGTGGTGGCTGATTTGATTTGTAGTCCGCATTGGTTCATTTTGAATGATCTGATTCACTGAGCTAAAATGGATCCAGCACATCTTTAGCCGAAACTTGTGTGACTCAGAGATAAATACCTGAATACTGAAGAGAGCAGGTGAAGTTTTCCAGATTCTTTCTATTTCTTCAAGTTATTCAAGTGTAAAAGAAATGTGTTCAAACAAACAAGTAAACAAGAGTTAATGTCAAATCCATTCACATTTTAGTTTGATAAAAGTTCAGCCCACTGTTGTTTTTCCATATTAAAATAATCCAAAGGGAACATTATCAGAACATTCTAGCACACTGTATGCTCACATGTCTTTGCTAAATTCGAAGTGTTTCCACACATAAGACTGGAATGATGGTTGATTATTTTTTGCTGCCATTACGTGAGTGTTGTCCACCGTTATGTCACTTGGTTGTTGTAGTAAAATAATCATACTGTGTGTCAATCCAAATGGTATTTTCAAATATTGATAATTGACTTATTTCATTTTGAAATGATTTTATTATGGTATAGGTAGGTTTGATTCATTTAACAACTTGACAGACAGATTGAGCTGACTGAACTGTAGAAATATAAATCAATTCATTGATTAATCATTACTCCTCTACTGAGTAGAATTACTTCTATACATTCTTAAAAGTACCAGAATAAAGGTGCAGTCAGTTGCTTTGAGTTGGAAAACACTGTAATAAAGACATCTCTGGATTGGATAGAAATGAGAAAAACCCATCTGGCCTACAGACACCACAGACAGCGGGGGTTAAATATGTTCAGTTTTGCTTCATTTAAGGTTTCATGAATCATTGTATTTTGTAGAAATAAAACATTGTTTTTATCTTAGAGGTTTCCCCTGGTCTCCTGCCCCGTCAACTGTGTTATTGTGTTACCAGGGGTTTATGTGCCATAAATCTCTTAGATGTTGAATGAAATGCAAAATAAAAATGTTTGGGGAGATTTCTAGAGAGGGAAGTCTTAATCTTAATAAAAAGATAATGAATAAATCCACATTCAGTAATGTGGATTTATGTTAAAAAAGAGTCATCCTCTGAGAGGTAAACCCATAACATCCCCATTGTGAAGCTCAAACGTCATATTTTCAGATTAGTTTGACAGAAAAACTCAAAGTATTTTGTTAATGGACACAAACACTTTCAAACAAATGTGTCATCAAATGTGTAGGATGTTTACATATCCTTTGCATCACACATTTGTCGTTAACACGGTTGACAATATAATGAATCAAATATTCATTTTCATTTAAATATTTTCAATTAATTTGAGTTTAAGCTTGCCAATTAATTCATTTAACACATGAAGGGTGTATACTATAGAAAAATATAGTCTACTTATCCAAAAAGAAAACTAATTTTTGAGTTTTTCCTTGGTATGAAATGTATCTCTAATTATAGAATGACCCAAATACAAATAATAGTAAAAATAATATTTATTATATTATATTAAATTAAAGATAATACTGTCACAGACAGGCAGACAGCTGGTTCCACTTGCAGTAGGTTTATTTGGAAGTGACAGGCAGAGTCAGGAATAAAGAAGGGCCAGGAAATGGGATCAATAAACGCTCAGTAAGTAGGCAGGACTGCATAAACAGTACTAGTGTGGCTCAGAGCAGTGCTTAAGAGTCCTTGTGTCTGATTGAGAGTCAGATGAGGAGGCATCCAGACACTCTTCATCAGATTCTTCTTCATGTAACTTATAGCAATTGAGTAAAAATAATGAAACTTTCCTTTCTCTGATGCCTCAGGTCTGCCCCTCTTTCTGCCATGAGCTGTTCTTGGTACGCTCTCAGAAGAAACACTAACACGGACGGCTTCAGTCAAAGGATCACATCAGTGGTTCCAAGTTGATGTGTACCAAACATCCATCAGCACCCACATGGCATCATTGTTTGTAAGAATGAATCCTTCATTAAAAGAACTCGGTTTGCCTGAATGGTAGCGTCCAAAGTGGTTTATGTCAGGGGCATGTACAGCTGAATCGACAGAGCGTGTGTATACTCGTGCGGGTCAATATCAAGATTGCTGCTTCATGTACTTGGAGTGGTTGGTTTTAAAAAAAAAAAGTACTCAATCTTAACTTAAAGAGCACTTTTGTAGATTTGTAAAAACATGTAAAGGATTCACAAGAGGATCAAGCATGTAACTGCTGTAAATACATGATGATGAACAGGGTAAAAGAGCAAAATAAACCGCTCTTCGAAGTCGAACTGATGAACAACTTCAAAATAAAAGTCAAGAAACAGAAAACAACCCAAAGGCTTGCAAGTTAAACTAGTGTTCTCATGAAAAAAAATGAATTAAGCCAATTATACTCTCAGGACATTGTTGATAAATTTGAATGATTATAAAATAAAAAAAAAAAACATAATGTCCTTAACCCTGTAAAGCCCACTACAGAAATTGAAAGAATTGGCAGAAAATTCCAACGTTTTGGAAATAAAGTAGTTTTAAACCCTTTGATGAAATCCACAAAAAATTCAATATCAAATTTTTGATGATTTGGTAAGTTTTTGCTCGCGATAAAATAAAAATACTGACATATGAGTGTTTGGGTAGAAAAAACGGCTTGCTTAGCCTTTGTCTTAAAATGGAATCAACACATTTTTAACTGTATTATGAAGAAATTACTATTAACAAATTTTGCATTCTTTGGATAGATGAATTAGTCATTAAGTTTTGAAAATTAGCAAAACTTTTCCCATCAAAGGTTTTTTTGACATTTCATTGAAGCAGCCATTTTAAAATGAACGGGAAAAGCTGTTCTATTGTCCTGAGGAATGATGATGAACAACAGGACAGAAAACAAGTAATATACAATGGATTTTTGAGGAAAGCTTGGATCACACTGATGACAAACTGGTCTCAGAAATATGTATCAAATATACATGGCTACATAGGGTTCATATTTTTTGGAAGTTATAGCATCCATTAGTGGTTTTGGAGCACAGTTGTGATCAGTCCATTGTTTCAGATACTTTGATTGCATAAAAAGACTTTGATGCAATGTTTGTTTAAAGCTAAATGCGTTTAGCTTTAAACAAACTTGTTGTTTTCTTAATTTGAACCAAATGCTTTTTGTCACAGAAAAAAATGTGTTGCTAAAACCCAAATCTATCACCAAATGACAACAGCTTTTTAAAACTCTAGATTTCAAACTCATGGAAAAAAATAAAATTGGGCTTCCTCTTTTCTGCACATGAACTGGTTCATGAAGAAATACAAATTCTAAAGATATTGGTGTTTCTTGGATTAGACCAAAATTTCCAGCCCTCTCCTCATATGTGAGCCTTGGTAAATTGTCTCCTCATTTCACTCCTTTACCAAAGTAGGTACTTTCATTAAAGTCTATCCTGCTCTGACTGCACATTTATTACGAGCGCCATATTTTTAGTGGGGTTGGGGTCAAGAGGTCTGACACTGAGCCACTTTATTTCTGCATTTTATATTACCTTATGAAAGGATCTGGGCTTATTTTAATGCTATTTTAATGTAATGCACCTTAATCAAAACAATTAGTTAAAGCATGACATTTTTGGAAAGTGCTGTAAAAATCCACAACAGACATAAAATGACAATAAAAAATCACAATAAGACACTTTGCGCATAAGCTGAGAAAATACAGACTGAACACAAATTTAAAAAAATATTAAGTACAGTGAAAAATATATCATTTAACTGTCCTAACAGTAACTTTTAGGTATTTATGTGTTTTTTCTCAACAGATTGAATCCCAGCAGCTATAATTCTGCTATGCAGTAGCAGTGATGCATCATCCTCATCCATAAATCACCTTCAAGTACTGTTTAGTTATGTCAACCTTGAGAGAGTTTCAGAGTCAAATTTAGGGTTTATTTTGACCTTGTGGGATGATACCGGGGAAAACCCCCTGACGAGTTAGCGTTTTCTCCTGCCATTGTTGTCATTCTGCCTAATTTCCCTTCCCTAAGTGGCCTGTTGTGGCTGTTCCCGGCTTGGTCAAGGACAAATGTGAGGACTCTGAATTTAGAGATATTTTTTGTGTGCAAAGTTTTTTCTTTTCCTTTTTATGAGTGTGAATTAACTGTAAACAAACAGATACCACAATTACACGGTGAAGTAGTTAGCTACATGTGAGCTGACTGTGTTTTAAACATCTCTACACGTTTGGTCAATTTGAAAACATTTAACATCACTGATGGAATTTACCGTAACATAAAACAGGTCTGAATGTTCAGTAACACATTTTATTGTAATATTTGAGCCATTCATGAAAGCCGGCTCTTTTTTTCTTTAAAGCCAGAGTTATAAACATTAGGTTTTAAACTTTAAAGTGAATTGACAATAAATTTAAAAAATTTGTTCAGGTACAAGAACTGCAGAAAGATGATTGAAAAAGCAGCCAACATCTAGAAAGAACAAAAAAATTATTTAAAGGGATTTCAAGTATGAAATTAATTAAACTGTTTTAAACTTTTTAAAAATTATATAATAAAAAAATTTAAATTAACATCCTTCAAAGAGTGCTTTAAAATAAAAAAATAGAACGCCATGCTGTAACATTTGAGGTTTTATTATGTTTTTTATTTTAATATAATTTTTATTTAACTTTGCGTTAATGACTTCTTTTTATTGTGTTTTATTTAGCCGTCATTAATATTATTATGTTGAAAGCTATTTTAAATGGATGAATGTGGTTAGTTTTATGTCAGATCATGTGATAACAGGTTCTGCAGCAGTCACAGAACCTGTTCTAGCTCAGACCCACATATCAGTTGTAAAAAATGAATATATTTTAGGATTTAGGTGTAAATGGTAAATCATAGAATATGTTTGGAAAGGTGTTCTTGCCTGTTGCCCTTGAACAGGATGTTTTCAAAGGACACAAATTAAATCTTCTGCTGGAATGAACTGTCATCACTTTAGACAGCAGGCTATTCTCACATTAAATCATTTTTGGCTTGAGTTTTATTTTCATCACTCACAAAATCACTTTTGTGAAGTAAATGAAAAAAAATCTAAAAGTTCATTAACATGAAGTAGCTGTTACAGTGCTTTGAGTATTTTTTAAAGGGACAGATTTTAATAGCGTAGTTTATTGTTGTTAAGTAGAGAAGTAAATAAATAATAATGAAAAAGCCAAATAAAGAAAAAAAAAGGATGTTTTTTAGAAGTGTGCCCCCCCCCCCCCCCCCAAAAAAAAAAGAAACACACACACACACGCACAAACACACACATAAAATGTGAATTGCGCTCTGTTTGAGTACCACACACAGAATGAAGGTAGAAAATTATTAGAAAAAAAGTCTTTTTTTTATAGAACAAAATGCAACACACACCCACACACGCACACACACACTATACATTTAGTTTCAACAGTTTTGATTTAGAATCCAGCTTTTCCAACAGATTCCAAGGACTGAATGATTAGCTTTTCACCATGATCAGCCAAGGTGATGAATGTGACTAATGGAAACTTTGTCTCAGTTTTTGCTGAAAAGCAAACATTCATTTATGTTTCTCAGTGTTCTGTTCATTGTGCGAAAAATTGTTACAGTGAATCTTTCAGTGGAAAACATTTCACTTCGTAAATGAACACAAATACAAAAGGACTCTAAGGACTTCATGCATTCCACTGTTCACAATGTAAATAATTGTTTTTTTTTTAATTTGTCAACTTCAACACATTAAACTTTATTTTATAACAGATTCATATTAAATCAAATGTTGCAGCCTTCTCAAAAAACTGTATATTTTTATATATGATTTTTATTGCCAAAAGTCTTACTTGTAAGACATTGTAAAGTTTACATTCTCAAGAAACAGCTGCTAATTTTTAAAGAGGTGGTTTATACATGAATAAAATTGACTTATATTTGATCACGGATTCCTAACCCCTTAATGCCTGTTAGTGCAAATATGCAACAAATCACTTCTGCTCCAAACCTAACTTCATTTATCATCTATTTAAATTCAAAAACATAGGTGAATCTGTTTTTTATCAGCTAGAAATACATTTAGGCTTCAAGTGGTTAATCATCATTTCAGTATTTGTGAAAATTGAAAAATCTATTTAGATTCTCCATATAAAGAGACTGGTTAACTTTGGGGAACATTTGGAAATAATTACTAAAATGATATCAATTGTCATCATTTCTGCACTGTTAATTTAAGCTAGCATTAAAAAGACTTGATTCCAGAGCCCTATACTGTAGAATTAAATCTACAATCCCTTTACTGGACACACATAGACTGATGACCTGTTCAGGATGTACCCCACCTTCATCCAACAGTAGCTGGGATGACTCCACCAACCCCGTGACCCTGAAGGAGATTCAGCGGGTTCAGAAGATGGATGAATATTACCATTTCTTCTACTGAGAAACCAAGCATATCTGCATATTTTAAAGGGTTTAGGACAGAGGTGGGCAATTTATTTGACTCGTGGGCCACAAAAGGTTCTATAATTTGACAGGGCCGGACCAAAAATCAAATGCGTGGAGTGTTTTGGCAATCCATCTCATAAGAGAAAGAAATAACATGGAGTCTGGACGAAATTATGCTTTAATTTTGATTGAAAATAAATATATTTTAAAACAGAAATTTTCTCATTTTTATGTCAGTTGCACCAAAGGGAAAACGTAAACCCAGAGAAATGTGCTCGTGTGGTGTTGGAATATTCAGAAAAATGAGTGTTTGACTCAGAAAACATACATGTGCGTCAGAAAAACAACAAACCTTCAGACAGCAAAATAACTATCTGTAAGCAAAAGTCACCCCACATACCACAAAGGTATATGTAGGGAAATACCAGAGTTACAGGGAAGACAAAACATTAATAAGGATGATCAATATCATTTTTTTCTGTTAGGCCGGTCAGATTACATTGTTTAACGGGCCGCATACGGCCCTCGGGCCGTTGTTTGCCCACCCCTGGTTTAGGAACACCATCTTTTATATGGAATACAAATTGATGATAAAATCTCCAGGGGTCAAATTCACAGAGAGTTTAGATGTGTCCTCCATAAAATATCCCGAGTTCATTTTAAAAACTCTGTATGCCTGTTTCTAAAACAGAATGCACAATAGCTGTTGTTATTTAGAATTTAAATCTGGTAGTTTACTGCTTTAGGCATAATTAACCAGAAGGAAATGATAAATTAATATTTACATTTTTAAATTGTTTTGTTTGTGTTCTTTGATTTTTTTTCTGCTTGAATGTTTTCTATTGAGTCAGATGGTTCCTTTTTTTCAGGATTGGAAATGTCACGTTTACCTGTTTACGCTCACTGACAGCAGCAAGCCTGTCAAGGGAAGAGAAAAGCTCAAGGGCAAGGACAGAAGTTTGAGGTCGGAGCCCCAACTTTGACGAACAGGAGACTGTGTTGAATGGTTTGAAATCAGTCTGAGTGAGGAGAGGAAATTGGACTTGATATGGAAACTCACACAACATAATGAGAAAAGAAAAAAAGAGCATTGAAGCAAATAAAATAAAAGTTTATTGACTGTCTGTGCCAAATAATATGAACACCTTCTAACATTTTACTTCAGTGACAAAGTTTACAAACTGATGTTTCATTATTGATTTTGTGATTCTTGCACAAGTTCATAAAGGCAGTGAAAAGCAAAATGACATACATACAGTATATTCTAAAAGTGCAGGTTCAGAAAATACATAAATATCCAAATATAGAAGTTCATCCTATATCTTAATTTACTTTTTAAGGGGATCCAAAAAGATCCAATTAACTGAGCTAAAACTGACCCTGACTATCTTCAGCCTGAACTTCAACTATTGTGACTCAGTAATAAATACCTGGTACTGAACAGTGCAGGTGAACTTTTCCAGATTCCTTTTATTTCTTATAAGATAATCAAGTGTACATTAAAAATGAGAACAAACAAACAAGTAAACAAGAATGAATGACAAATCCATTCACATTTTAGTTTGATCAAGTTTAGCCCACTGTTGTTTTTCCACATCAAAACAACACAAAGGGAACTTTATTATAGCATTCTACCCCACTGTATGGTCACATTCATTCGTTCATTTTTCTAAACCGTTTTGTTCCTTTTGGGGTCACAGGGCTGCCGGAGCCTGGCTACTCATGGGCGAAGGCAGGGGACACCCCTGGACTGGTCGCCAGTCTGTCGCAGGGGCCACAATCACACACCCATGCACACTCACATTCACACCTACGGACAATTTAGAGTGACCAATTAACCTATGAAGCATGTTTTTGGACGGTGGGAGGAAGCCGGAGTCCCCGGAGAAAACCCACGCATGCACGGGGAGAACATGCAAACTCCACACAGAAAGGTCCCCCATTGGTGACGCTGTTTCAGAACCGGGAACCTTCTTGCTGTGAGGCAAGAGTGCTAACCACTGCAGCCCTAATGATATCAGTTGATTTGATTAATAACTTGCCTCAGACAGATCGATTAAGTTGGATCGTAGGAAAAGAAAGCTATTCATCGATTAAGTCGATTAATTGTTACACCCTTAGCAAAAACGCATCAGGACACTAAATAAAAGCTTTAATAATTGAGTGTTCTACTGTCAGAAAAACATTATTAGTTTTATTTCATGAAATAATCCTTGTATCAGTCCTTTTCCAATTCATGGCAACCTCCATGATGGTCACCTCTTTCTGCTTGTCGTTTGCGTCTCTCTTGGATTGAGAGTGAAGTTCTAAGTTTTAGCTTCAGAGATCATAAAAAAATGCAAAAGATAACAGAACTGGAGAAAGATCAGGAAAATGTAACAAATGGTAAAATACAGAGTCACTTTGACTGTCATGGTCATTTGAGGTAATAATACTCACATGTCTTTTAGGATCAGGATTTTTTTAAACCAAAATCAGTTAATCGTTACATCCATAATATTTATATTGGGCTTTACAGTCTCAGTCCCATTCTTCAATGCACACACACATTCATACACTGACAGTGGGCAAACACACATAACACAGCTGCTTGAGGAAACACAAAAATAAATTAGCATTTGCCATGTTCAAACCAAGGATGAAGAAACGGGGGTATGAGCTTCTGAACAATTATAAAATGAAAAAACTTTTCCAACCCCAAATAATGTCAGATATCAAATCAACTTTATTTATAAAGCACTTTAACACAGTCAGGCCTGCCACAAGGCACTGTACAATAACGATCGATCGATCAATCAATCAATCAATCTTTATTTGTGACGCTTTTTTCATGTGAAACATAACACAAAGTGCTTTACACCAAAATAAAACAAATATTAAACAAGCACGACCAGGTAAAAATACCCCCCCCCCCCCCCCCACACACACACACACAACCCCTTTCACACCTCCCACCCCCTTAACTGATGGAGATAAACATTGGAAAACAGGCTGAGCATGGAGATAGTTGGCTGGCGGAAATGGTAATGGATAAGACCTCTTCCTCTGTGGACAGCCACAGAGCCAGCCAAGTGTAGCATCACCACAGCAAGGTGGCGAGTCAGGTCGCCATCTAGAGCAGCAGCAGCAGAACATCAGCCGACCAAGCAGAGGAGGCTGGAAATAAAACTGAAAATAGATAAATAAAGTAAACATTGGATGAAAACAATAAAGAATTAAATGACAAAACATGAAGATATAAAGTATTAAAATGAATTATTACTA
This sequence comes from Adrianichthys oophorus, assembly GCA_036245035.1. Lineage (NCBI taxonomy): Eukaryota > Metazoa > Chordata > Actinopteri > Beloniformes > Adrianichthyidae > Adrianichthys > Adrianichthys oophorus. The sequence goes on along the minus strand of BSAI01000189.1, from coordinate 1,826,226 downwards.
ATACAGTGTAAAATCGTAATTTGTCATAAAATGAATGGATACAAAATAAGGTTTAAAAAATTAGCTGAAAGTTAAGTTAAAAAGATGAGTCTTGAGCCTTTTTTTTAAGGTCCTCTGGAAGACTGTTCCATAAACGAGGGCCATAATATTGAAAAAATGCCTCTCCGTAGGTTTTGGTTTTCTCAGTTAGAATGATTAGAAGACCAGTGCCAGAGGATCTATGTTAGGTTCAGGTTTGACTAAACGAACAGACAAATAAGAAGGCGCAAGACTGTTAAGACATTTAAAAACAATTAAAAGTATTTTAAAATCAATCCTGAAGCAGATGGGGATCAAATGCCGGGATTTTAAAATCAGAGTAATGCGAGCCCGCCTCCTGGTCTTAGTGAGAACTCTTGCAGCAGAATTCTAGAGAAGCTTAAAGTTCTTAAGGCTACTTTTTGGAAGACCAGCTAGAAGGGAATTACAATAATCAATTTTACTGATGATAAAAGCATGCATCAGCGTATATTTTTATTAATTATACATATCAGCTAGAGAGGGGATTGGGCGGAGCCTAGGCAAATTTCTAAGATGATGAAAACCAGTTTTGATCACCTTCTTAATATGAGCGACAAAATGTAGTTTAGAGTCAAAAGTAACGCCCAGATTTCTAACTGTCAATGAATAACTTGACAAAAGTTTCGTTTCAGAAACTATCTCTCTGTCTTTCCTGGTTGAGCTGCAAAAAATTATTTGCCATCCATAATTTCACGTCTCAGATGCAGTTAAAAAAGTGCTTGTACTGGCCTATGTGTCATCAGGAGACATAGCTTTGTACAGCTGGGTGTCATCACCGTAACTATGACAGCTGATGTTTTGCCTCCTAATGACATTTCCCAGAGGAAGCATGTAGATGTTAAAAAGCAAGGAGCCAAGGATGGAGCCTTGAGGCACACCACATTTGATTTCATGGACCCCAGAAGAGTATGTGTCCATCTTTACCATAAAGTTTCTCTCCATGAGATAGGATTTAAACCACTTAAGAACAGTCCCTGATATGCCAAGACTTTTGAGTCTGTTTAACAGGATCAGGTGATCAACAGTATTGAAAGCAGCACTTAGATCCAGTAGAACTAATACTGTGATCTGACCTTATTCCAACGCACACCTGATATCATTAACAATCTTCAACAGGGCTGTCTCTGTACTGTGGTTTGTTCTAAATCCAGACTGGTTTATCTCAAAGATGTTGTTTTGTAAGAGAAACTAATTTCAGATGATTTAAAACAAGTTTTTTCTAAAATCTTGCTTAAAAAGGGCAAGTTGGAAACTAGGCTGTAGTTATCAAAAACTATCTAATCTTAATTGTTTTTTTTTTTTTTGTAAAGGTTTCACCACTGCAGCTTTAAAGGCAATAGGAAAAATACCCGTCTGAAGAGAGCAGTTCATGATGTTTAAAACTCCCTCTCAAAAGATCCATAAAATGATTTAAAAAGTCATGTGGGATCGGATATTCCCAGGCCTACCAGACAAGGCTTCATCATGTTATGTTCTTATGTTGCAAAAAAGCAAACAGAAAGTGTGATAATTTACTTGAAAAGCTGCTCCTGGAGTTTAAAATCATCTTCAGAAGTTCACAATTATTTATCACATCTACAAGTGCAGCAATCATGAGTTCTGTTGTTTTTAAGGGTGTATTCAGACTGGACTCTTTTGATTCGCTTAAAGTGAACTAGAGTTTGTTTTTCTTGATAATCTGGAACAACGTTTCAGTCTGAATACACCCAAGTGGACCCTGGTCTGGAAACAGGAACCGCTCTCTGACCCATTTTTCGAGGTGGTCTCATTTCTTTTCCAATTGGACTAAGCACCGGTTTGCTCTGAGTTCTCTCAGTCGGAATAGGTTCTTTGCTCAGAGCAGAACAACTGAACTTAACGGCCACTGTAACCAGGTATTATGGGATGTGAATGAGTAGTGAAACAAAAACGAAACACAGTAACTCATTGAAATGTGGTCGGATAAATGCAGGTTCATTTAAACAACTTTTAATGTGATCCACATCGCTTCTCACACTGTTTTCCCAACAATCTATTTGTCATAAACACTTGTCAGCGCTCCTTCTTAGCCATCACCTAAAGCGAAATATAAAGTTTCAATAAGTGAAACAAGGATTGCACTTCAGTGGGATTTCTTACTTTTGTTGCTTTGCCCCGCCCTTGTGATTCATGGCCAATGACTGAAGAGATCTTTAGTCACGTGCTTTTATTTACAAGCTTTGTTTCGAAACAGAAATGTCTGCTTGACAGCAGTCTGAATGCAGACCAAGGACAAGGTTCATGACTCAATCCAGAACAAATTTAGAGGACTTGGTCTGGACCAACAGACTTTTCCAGTCTAAATACACCTGACACGGTCAATGCGTCAAATTCACACCTGCCACCTCTTTTTTGACAAATTTACTGCTAACACCTTGACGTCAAACTTCATTCGTTGACCACATCATGGAAAACATGGATGACGTTGAGCGAGGAGCTTGTGTTTATTTGTTTTGGAGAGCTCTCCAGAGGTGCCGGCAAGCACGTTGCCGTGTCTCCTGATGGAGTGTGCTTCACTCCTGCAGTGGAGCTGTGCCTGACAGCCATTTTAAACATTACTTCTGTCTGTCTGTGTGCCAGTTGGAGCATTAACCCCAGAGGGGGAAAATAAAAATGAAACTGGGAGATCTTTTTTATTATTGTCTCGATGAAAATAAGAAAAAAATCCTAAGCCCATGGATCTGAGGGGATCGGCCCCACTATGATATTTTCTCCACCCTAGCTCTCCGCAGCAGCTCATCGCGGCAGCTCTCCGTCGATCAGAGGCAAGGATGGCTCACAGCTAGCAGGGTTCCGCTGGCGGAGCCAGGCAGCAGAGTGCCTCGCTAGCTCTGCCCCCCATACGATGGCGATCCCCTGCCCTATGCAGCAGAGCTTGCTGTTCTGTCCACCGGTGGCTGGCTAGCACAGTGGGCTCTTTCACTTCAGCTCCATGGGCTGGTGACCTGTCCAGGGCGTATCCCGCCTTCACCCAACAGTAACCGGACAGTCTCAGGCAACCCCGCAGCCTCAGCGGGTTAAAAAAAATGGATGGAAGTTCAGGACGAAAATCGTCGCATCGCGCTGCCATATTGAAGTGATTTTTCTACCCTTTGATCTAGCCACTGAAATGGTCACATGCCCAAAGCTGTGGCCCTGATCTTGCTGCGCCCACCACCCAAGACACACTTCATCACGTCAGATCGCGTCTTTACACTGACTTAACATTGAAATGCAGACACTAGAGACATAGTGAGTAGCAATAAAAAGTTGTCTTGGAGCAGGGATGTGGGGAAACTGTTGCATATCCAAACTGAATCATTCTCCTTTCATCAATGGAAATAACAATATTCACAAATTTTTTGACAACATTTTTTACCAAAAAACACCAACATCAGGATATTCTCCCTCTAAGGAAGCCTTAACCTACAGGTACATTTTCCAAGATGAGAAAAGAGCTCTCTGATCAACTAATAATCAGTGAGCTTACAATCGTAAATCTAGTTAATTATCTTTAACTTGTGCACATAAACAAAGCAACTCATCCTCCTGCAACTTTCACCCAGAGTGATTGCCATACTATCATTTTTTATCCACAAAGATCCTGCCACTCAAGCAAAAAATGTCAGTGGGTGTGAGTGTTTGTAGAGGGGGGGAACAAAAATGAACAAAATATAAATGATGAAGTCAAAACATTGGTCTAGCGGCGGCTCTTCCCCTTTATTTATTGTACAAATATATCTGGGAGACAGAGACAGAGCTTGTCTGATGCTGGGGCTCCACTCAGCAGTAGCCACAGCACACTTGCAAAACAAAAATGTGCAAGAGACAAACACTAGATAGGCCATAATTCTTGGCCCTAGAGACAGAGGGCCTGACTCAACAGGGGCCCCCAGCTCCACTCAGCCATGTTTGGTGACATGGGCACCCTAATGGAGGATAAGTGTGAGGACCTCGCTCTGACTCTGCAGGTCAAGAGGGATACACATGAATAGATATGTGAACCTTTTATCCCTCACCCTCCGCTGAGCAAACAGTCTGATGACTGATACACTTTGCTTCACCATCCCTATAGCTTGCTTTAAATACTTCTTTAAAACCTATGGTAGAAAACTGTTAAAACAGGGACTCTGGGGTATTCAGCTCAAAGATTTTGATCAGTAACTGTGAGTCCATCATTTCTTTTTAGATGACCACCAGGAGGAGCTTTATTCTGCACTGTGCTGTCATCATCATTTTTCTGTATCGTCTGTCCATAATTTCCATATTTGATTTGGCTTTGATTTTATGTCGGATGTCCTTCCTGACCCAACCCTCAGAATTCATCTGGACTTTTGAAAGCTCTGGGCTGCACTCCCTTGTTGTTGCATTTCCTTAACCCAGCGGTTTGCAACCTTTTAACGCTGAAAGAGCCATTTGGGACTTGTTTCTTACCAATCAAAACCTCATGGGATTTAAAAAAAAAAAACTTTTCAAAAATGTTGATACTGCTCTGCATTTGTTTTATTATTACTTTTGAAATATGTATAAATTATATTTCTTTTTGGTTGGCATGAATAGAAACAAAACTATTCAGAAAAAAATGTTTTTTACTCTAAATGTGAAACTGTTTTTTACTTTTTGACAAATTCTCTTTATGATTTCCTTTCAAAATAAAAGACATCATGTGCCACAGAGGATCATCCCAGTGAGGCTAATGTCTTCCTAAGAAAAATTTTAAACAAGGCCATTCAAAAACGCCTTTTTCTCTTCTTATTTCTTAGTTCTACTGTGGTTGGCTGTCGTCCTTTTCTTTACTTACTGCTGTTAACCTGAACATGACTTTATTGATTTGTGATTCAATAGAAATAGTACATAAAGCATAAACAAAATTATTTTCTTGGTAATTTTCTTCTGTATTTTGCTGTGCAGCATAAAGTATGTGCTTTAAACTCATAAAATTAGTGATCAGATATAAGTTCTGTTCCTATTTGAAATCTGTGTGAAATAGTGGAAGAATAGTAGAGCAGACAGGGCCTCTTGATTTATGTCAGCAGAGGTGTAATAAACTTTATCTTAATGTTCTAATCTAAATTAAATCAATACTAACACATTCATTTTTAAAGGTTAGGGCTACTATCATTTATTTTCTTTGACCAGAGAGCCACAATGGAGGGTAAAGAAGCCACATGTGGCCCCGGAGTGTCAGATTGCAGACCCCTGACATGTTTTGTGCCTCTTTCCACAGTGAAGAGACACTCTGATTTAATGTTTTCCACTTTTCAAGTAAAGGAGATTCAAGTAAAGGAGATTTTACTTTAATTAATAACTCTTTGTTTTGAGGTGATCAAATGTTAGATATGACCCTCGGAAAAAAACACGATTTGTTTTAACAAATGTCCTTTACTGAATGAACACTCTAAACTTATAGGGTTCTTGGCTGTGTTCCTGTTTCCATGCAGTGACGACACCCCCCCCCCCCACCCCCAGCAGAAGAAGCAACCCGCTGCTTCCTGTTACAGCAAACAATACCTTTCATTTATGCTTACCAAGCAAAATTCTATTATTATTAATGCTTCTTCTGCTTACTCTTGAGGGACTTTCTGCATGCACTCAGCTTTAATTTATATGAGATTGGAGAGGAACGAAAACAATCATCTTAAATAACAATCATTTTAATGATTGTTATTTAAAGAATCTAATCCAATAAGGGGAAAATGCCACAGTGAGGCATGAGCAGGCCTGTATAATTGTGACACCTCATCTGTCTTTTCTTCATACATGTCCTCTCAGTGTTGTTCCTGAACAAACCATCAGATTCTGTGACTCTCCCTCACTCTCCTGTCCAGGCATTTTTCCCTCTAAAGAAGCTGCGAACATTCGTCATGTGATCTGGCCTCCACCAATGGCTGCGCGTCAGTCCAAGTTGTGCGATAAGGGGAGGACAGTAAAGAGCGATCAGGCTGAAGGAGTTGGACTCTCCTCGGTCTTCTGGGCTCATCAGCGCACTCTGCTTCCAGCGCAGCCCGGCTGCAGACGACGTCTGTCAGGAGCTCTTATCTGCGCTCTGGTGCAGCAGCGGATGCGAGGCTGCAGCTACAGTAAATCCAGGCTCATATCAGACTGCCCTCACTGACAGGCTGCTGCTCAAATGTTGGGAGACAAAGCTCACGGTGAGTCTGCTGCACTCTTTTATTTTTTGATTAGTATTTCTAGGTTATAATGTGTTCATCAAAAGGCAGAAAACGTGAAAATGTTAAGGGATTTCTCTCTCATCCCTGAACAAAACGTGACAATCTGGATCAGCATTTGTCAGGAAGAGAAAGGCCCGACTTCAGAAAAAAACCCACTTTCTTTTCCATTGATTTCTGCATTAAAATAAAATAAGAATAAAAATAAAAATAAAAGCTGATCATTTAAATGTATATATTAATTGCGTAATTTTGTTTGAAAACGGGGTGAAGTATTTAAACATATATAACTAATAGACATTAATTCAATCTGACTAATAAACCTTTAATTAGAGAACGAAAAACAAAGACACACATTTTTTAAAATGTATTTATTTATAGTTTATTTTGTTTATAGTTGCTCTGTTTTATAAAACCTAGAAAATAATAAAAAATGTGTCTGTTTTAGTGTAAATTTAGCGCACCTTTAAATATTAATTTGAATAATATTTTGGGAACTGTTTGGATTCTTCTGCGTTTGCACCTTAAAGTGCGCATTATCCAATAGCGGCTGCAGCGCGAGCCCGCTGTCTGCTTTGCGGCCTCCGTAGATTCTGCTCTTTCCTTTAACTGCAATCAGAATCACCTCTTGTTGCTTCATGTGTGTTTTTTTGGTCTTAATATTTCCGTGTTCTTTATTAGGCCGTGATTTTACAAGCACTTCCTGCACAAGTTTAGAATTAGTTTATATATTATATGACATGATCGATCATTTTTACACTCATTTTTTTGAAGGATAATCCCGTTAAGATGTCATGCAGGAGTCAGAAAAGCCAAGTTTAAGACGCAAAATCAAGATTTCCACCCTTGGATTAAAAATATTTCGTTGAATGAACGCATTCATTTTGAAATTTAATTTGAAATATTTTTAAATAAACTAAAGATTTTGAAAAGAACAATTTAAACCTTGAAATTTTGTGGTCACACATTAAATATGTTGAAAGTAAGTAAATGTGTATTTTTGTGTATTTTATTTATATTTTTATGTTTAGGATTCTTGCTACGTTCTATTAAAGCGCATAAAAGAGCTGCATTTAAAATCTTGAATTAAAAAAAAAACAGTAAAAAATATAATACATGTGAAATGCCTTATGGATTATGTGAACCAATAAAAATAAATACGAGAGAAAAAGAAATTTACTTAAACTGAAAGCATAAAAATAATAGAAAGCTTGGGTCAAAATGTATTATTTAGTTCTATTTATCGAAAAAGAATGAATTTAGAAATATTAAAAAAAAAACAAATTCTTAAAAGAATACTTTTAATTTTACTGTTATTTTTTTAAACAAAAGGTGATTAAGAAAAACGACCCGACTAGGTCTAAGTTTATTTTATTTAAAAAAAAAACAGTTAAATATTAGGAGTTAGAATTGTTCGTGTTCTGACAGCCTGTGTTTGATGTTTGTGTGCGCGCGCGTGAGCCAGGCGTGACTTTGAAGGTGATGGAGTATACGTATGATGAAGACATGGAAGAGCTGTGTCCGGTGTGTGGCGACAAAGTGTCCGGTTACCACTACGGCCTGCTGACCTGCGAGAGCTGCAAGGTGAGCACGCGCTCTGCGTCTTCCCGCTGCGCCGGGAAACTTTTACGCACCGATGTGTGCGTAAAAGTGACGCTCATCACGGGAAACCGCAGTGGGCGACGCACGAATTATGTTTTCCACTTTGTCTTAACTTCATATAAAACCAGACTATGACTAACATTAATAATGATAATGTTCATATGATTTTTTTTAAAATAAGCGCCTTTTTTATTATTCTCAACAAACTACTGATCCAAAGCGGCCTATTCGGTCCACTTCTGCATTAAGTCCTGTATGGTCTCTGCACTGCGCAGGGCTTCTTCAAGAGGACGGTGCAGAACAACAAGAGGTACACGTGCGCTGAGAACCAGGAGTGCAAAATAGACAAGACACAGAGGAAGCGATGCCCCTTTTGCCGCTTCCAGAAGTGCCTCAACGTTGGGATGCGATTAGAAGGTACAGTGTGATCTGCTGCATGCAGTCAGCCCTGTGTGGGGGAGGAGGGGATGTGGGGGTGGCTGGGAGAGTACAGCACTGTGCCATTCCAACTACTTTAAGATGATTTCAATTTAAAAACGACATTTTTTCTGAAATAAAAATAGGAAAATGTTGGGTTTTTTGGCTTGATATTTATAATGTATATAACAATATATACAATAAAAAACTATAAAACAATAAAAAACAGTATACAAAAAATAAAACTATGGCTTATGCTTGAAGTTCAGTTTTCTCTTAATGGCTATTAACTTATAATTGTTTCTGTCTGTCTGGCTTGTGGCTTTCTTATGTTATTTCACACAGATGGGATAGGATTAATTCCCAGACAGCAGTGCAAAGGAAAGCACCTGCTTCCGTAGCAGAAAAAAAGGACACATTCTTGACTTACTGATAAAATTTACTGGAGACTCCCCAGGGAAGAGGGAGTAGCTGCACAGACTCTGGGGATTCTTCTCAACCCTAAAAAGGGAAGCAGGAATGAATATTGACTGTGTGGGAATGGCTGAAGAGACGCGTAAAATGTGACTTTCAGCTTTCTAAAACTCTGTCTCATGCAGAAACTTTCTAAAGCTTGGCTGTGGAGAAAGTTTGTGTTTCATCCATACATCTGTGTCCACCTCTTGTTTCTTGTGTGATAGCGGTGCGCGCAGATCGCATGCGTGGGGGGAGGAATAAATTTGGCCCAATGTACAAGAGAGACAGGGCCTTGAAGCAGCAGAAGAAGGCTTTGATACGATCCAACGGGTTCAAGTTGGAGAGCACGGCTCCGCCGCCAGCCTCCCCACTGCAGACTGACTACAGCTTCACTGGCACCCTGCACACGCTGCCCACCATTTCCAAAAGTCTGCTTCCCTCCACCACAAGCTCTGTCACCCCCACAGACTACAAAGCCAACCTTTATGGACCAACATCCCTGGGCATGGCCATGCAGTCTCACGTGCCTCTCACCCCGCAGTACCAGTACACGGCCTTTCCCAGCAGGGCAATCAAAGCCGAGTGCCCCGACTACACCAGCTCCCCCGAGTCCCTGACTGGATACCCGTACCCAGATGTGTTTCCGTCTGCCTCGCCGCAGCCCCCCAGCCTGCCTCCACTGGTGCTGGAGCTGTTACGATGCGACCCCGACGAGCTGGTGGTGCAGAACAAGATTGTTGCTCATTTGCAGCAGGAGCAGAGCAGCAGGGGGCGGCTGGACAAGCCGAGCACCTTCAGCCTCATGTGCCGCATGGCGGACCAGACCTTGTTCTCCATCGTTGAGTGGGCTCGGAGCTGCATTTTTTTTAAGGAGCTAAGGGTGAGTGACCTCCTGCATGAATATTTATGCTTGCCCTCCAAACACTGTCAATAAAACAACATTCTCCTGCAGCACATGAAAACTTTGCTGCAGTGACAATGGTCAGTGGTCAGTTAGAGACTGACTAAACAGTCGCCTTTTCCATCTGCTTTATTTTCATTTCATTTTTAAAAACTCTGTTTTCCTACAATTTCATTCCATTTTCCAACTGTTCATTCACTCAGGGAAACAAACATATATATATTTTATGGTAAAAAATGTTTAAAGCAAACGAATGCCAAATAAATCAGGCTAATTTTATTTTTGTGTTAATTTCATCTCAACAAACACATTTTGCGTGAATTTTAACTTGATGTACTGAAAATGAAGGAAGTATTGACATGTGAATGTCATCATTTTTCTGGGTTAAGGTTCTTTATTTTTTTATTTGTTGCCTCTTTTCAATCCCTATTTATCTCATTTATTTTGATACTTGGAAATATTTAAAATTTATCATCAATTAGCATTAAGCAGTGAAGTCAAGCGTAAAAAAATCAATATGAGGACCACACAAAGGGTTATGAGGAGCTGTAATTGTTCATCATCCTTTTTGCTTTCAAATGCTTGGAAAGGTTTTTTACTCTGCACTTTCAGACTATCATTTTAATATTTTTCCATCGTGCATATAGATATGTACATGCAAAATGCCTATTGCTAAGGTGTTTGCTGTTGCTACAAGTCCAAATTCTTCCCCAACACTTACGGTTGGTTACTTTCTACCTTTACATTTAGCCCTCTAAATGGAGAGTTAGGTAAAATAGTTTTATAACTAAAAAAAAATCATGCTAAACAACAAGTCATTACTTACATTTAAATGTAAACGTCTGTGCTTCAGAGCACACCCACATAAAGAAATGCTTTTCTCTTCTGCAGCACAGCGTGATGTGGATCACCCTCTCAGCGGAGGGATACACAGCCATAAGTCTCTACATCTAACCCTTAAAAAGAATCATTTCCGACACTAGAGCTCCTAATGCCCCTATTGGAGCAATAGTGAGAATCCGTAGGGGTAGGGGAAGAATTTGGACTCGGCCAAAGTCAAAAGAGCTTTTTGTTATTGGGATGATGTTTTTTCATTCATGCATTCAGATTTGGTTAATAATGGTTTCTTCACTCAGCACGCACAAATGCAGTGCAAATAATACTGATTTGACATATGTCAGTGTGCAAATCCACCACCGCCAGCTCTGTAATTGTCTTTGTCAGCCCGCTTTACTGTTCGGAAGATTTAGTTGCTCAGTCAAATTGAAATCAATAGACTAGTCGTGGTTAACTGTACCGCAGCTGACAGCACGGCACCTGATGAACTCCTCTAACGTGAAAAATGAGAGGTACAAAATGACACACACACACACACTAAAGGGCATCCTCTTTCCCTTCCTGAGAGTCACGATATTATACGTCTGTGTTGACAAAAAAAATAAATAAATAACAAGAAAGAAAGTCTCTTTTGCCGATCAAACAGATTTACTCACAACAAAATCTTGGGTCTGGCCTTGGTGAGTTTTACTGAGATTCCTTGGTGCCTTTTGATTTTGCTGCTTTGGACTTTAGGGGTTGTTGTCATTTGAAGCCATTCCATTTTTACTTATTTTTTGACTGAGAAATACACTTGTATCCTTTGAACATTATTTCTGTCCAAAACAAACGAAAAAAACTTGGGACAAACAGAAAATAAATATTGGACAGGTGAAGCTGGAATCCTTTGGTGATAATAAAAAGCTTATTCTGTTGGAATGTCAGAGCGTCTTGAATTCTATTTTTATATTTGTAAACCAGATGATAATTGCTTCATCCACTGTTGCTTTTTTTTTTTTTTTAAAGACAATGTGCTATTTAAACAGCCTCTCCTCTCCTTTAACAAGACACACCTTAGCGAGGAAGAACTTAACCAACAAACCAGGGCTTTTGTTTTTCACACCGGATTCAGGATCTTACTTTTCGTGTCTGCTACTGACCCAGATGTGTAAGAATAGTGAAAAGATACGCAATGTCATTTGTCCACGGTGCAGTTCACACCATACGGCGGGATTTAGGCTTCGGCCTGTTGAACAGAAATGACAATCTCTTCCTGGAAACAGAAAAAAAATCATTTCTGAATACATTGTTCAAATTGTTCTGAATCAGGAGCAGACAGAAATATGCCATTTGAAACAATTATTACTCGTGACATCTAAAATACACTGAGCAGGCCTGCTCTGCTCCATTCTGATGCATCCACTTGCAGAAAAATAAATCCACTTTCCAGCTGATTCTCCTCATCTGAGCTGGAATCTGGATCAAAACTGTGCAACTATTGCTCTCTATTTTTGTTCCACCTGTAATGTTAGGTTGGGGGTGCGAGGGGCTGTAAGCTAGCAGAGGAGTGTGCAAAACAGAGAACTCTCCATTATGGGTGAAAACTGGGCTTGACTCCCCACTTTTTCTCCCACAAGTATAGTTATTTTCATGAAAGCATCCATTTAAAAATAAGTTTTCTATTTACAGGCAGAGCCAAACACTATAAAAATGCTGCTGCTGTTTCATTTTGTTTTTTTCAGTGCAATGGATGAAATGTTTTGGTGGAAGTCAAAGTGACAATTTATTTCCAATTGTTTGCTGCGTTTTCCTACTTGTTTCTTCTCAGTGAGGAGTTTTCACAAAACACAGTTAATCTACATTTTTACCCTTCCTTTCCCCTTTTATCGCCAATGACATGGGAAAACATAGTAACCAAGGCAACTATACCATACTGAACCATTCTGCCTGCTCACTCTTGCTTGCAGTTATAATCTGAAAATGGCAGTGTTCACACAAATCCAACACAGAAACTGTGATTGACATGATTTTGTTGAAAATGTTTGCTGTCTTCTATGAGCTTAGCAAAAAACTTGTGGTTTTAAAATGTTTTTTTTTTTCTACAAAAAATAGAATTGTGTTTTTAGTTCATTTGTTTTCCTTTTTTTGGAAACAGAATTTTCATTGTAGTGGAGATGATATGTGTTCCTCACTAACAAAACAAGGTATCTTTATTCATAGTTGTGCTGAATTTTTGTATGTCATAATTAAGTAGTACGATTTGGTTAAAAGGAGGTTTGATTTAACATCTTCTGTCTTGTTGAATGCAGTGTTTGTTTTCATCCAAAAAATTGTGGTTAATAAATGGTCATATTTAGAATTTATTTCTTTACTACTACTTCAACTTTGAATGCAACCTTGATATTATAGGAGGTGACTTAATATTTTTAGTGTGAATGATACAAAAGAAGAAGCCCCATTATCTTGTCTGTTTAACATGCTACTGTTTGCTTGCAGAGAGGTATATTAGTAGTACATGAATTGCATACAGCTTAGTATATTTGTTCGTCAATTATGTTGTTTTAAAGTTGATTGTTTCTTGGATGTAATGGGTGATTGATCTGCAGCTTCTGTTAAAAAGGTACAAGGCAATGTACAAGTTCTGGATTGTAAACTGCACTTTGTCATCCGTAAAATCATACTTTCTGAGATTTTTAAAAAGCAAAAAAATCAGTTAAATAACAAAAAAGCAATGCTCTTAATATTCAACCTGAGAACACCTTAAAACAAAATGGAAATTTGGTTTCCGTCCATTAATAAGCAGTGATTCAAGCCTTTTTATTCGTATTAATAGCATGAAAGTTGAATCCTTATTTTTACGTCTTTTCTCTCCAAGGTCTGCTTTTTTCCCCTGTAATTCACTGGTTTCCTTGTCTAAAAATGTTTATTAAAAAAAAAGTTATTTTATTGAAAGTCAGACCATTCTTGCGTATGACTGTCAAACAGTGCGAATAACCCTTCCACATTCGGCAGAGAGACTCTGAAAGACGAGCTGTTTCCCTTGGCCAGATAATTACATTCCAAGCAGACGATAACAGGGGAATGTCAGCCTTTGCAGCAGCTCTTCTACATTGTTATTAAATTGTTTTTAGGCTAGAAGCTGTTGATTGCTGTAGTTCCCTGAAGGTGATCATTATCTTGTCTTGTTGTTTGCCTTTCATTCACCTGTTGAACCTGGAAGTTATTGCAGAAGTGCAGACAACGAATATCATCAGTGGTAACTTCTAATAGATCACAAATGGCCGTGGTGCAGAGGCAGAGCGGTTGACCTCTGATAGGAAGATCACTGGTTTGGTTCCTGCCTTGCCCGTCCTTGTGCTGAAGTGTCCTTGGGCAAGACACTGAACCCCACATTGCCTTTAGTGCTTATAGGTTGGCACCAGTTTTGGACAGCAGAGCTGTGAATGGGACAGTAAAGAACTTTGGGCCTTCGTCAAGGCAGATAAGTGCTACATAAGTATGTGCCATTTACAAGAAACTAATATTTTCAAAGAAAAATGTAAATTGCGAAGAATGAAGGATTTCTTCAAAGTTTTGTTTTAAAAAAAAGACTAGGATCCACCAAGTATTTTAACTGCAATTGTCTTAATTTTTAGTGTCTAATATTTTAGCTGAAGCTGTTTCATGATGTTTTATGTTCTCAGAGTTTCAATATCCGGTTTGGTGTTGGTCAAACACCACTTTCCTATTCCTGACTTTAAAGCAACTCCATGTTTTTATGTTATTTATTCAAGTCTTTTGACGCTATTAGATTTCATATTTGGGCAGGTGTATGGCATTCTTTTGATAGACAGGCAGATGGACCGATGGTTGGACTCAACTAAGCTCACTTAATTTTCAAGAGGATTGAGCCTTTTTACATCAGATCTTAACCCCTTCATGGCATATGTCACTAATTTGCAACGTACCGTTAAATCCGGGACTACTTACTTCGGCATCATCTTGTATGGAAAAAAATACAGAAGAGTTTTTTATTCATACTGTATTTTTCGGAGTCTAAGTCACATTTGTTTTTGCATAGTTTGGCCGTGGGTGCTACTTCAACTCAGGTGCGACTCATTTCTCAAATAAACGCTCATGTATTAATTAATTTCCCACTAAGCGTTAGAGGGCGCTGTAGGTGTGTGTTGGTTTGGGCTACTGACAGCAACGCAAAACTAGAAGTGCCGGCCTCGGCGGAGTTGTTCAGAAGCAACACAGACCATGAAGAATTCAACGGATTTAATGATTTGAAGTAATATAAAGGGTTTAGTTGACATGTTAGGATTGTAATTTATGCTATTGTTATCTTAGTAATTGTTCATATGTTGTGGTAATGTACTGGACACAAATGAGTACATATGTTTCATTCAGCTAAATACAGTTACGGTAGTAAAGCATGCACATATTCAGCCTATTATTGTTATATTCCGTCATTATGATTTGCTTTTTGAGATGAAACGTCTGTTCTTGTTCCCGTAACTTGTTCAAGAAATTCTCCCAAAGAGCAACTTATACTCCGGCGTGACAAATGTATTATTTTTTTTCTTTTAATTGTCCATTTTTGCCGTCTGCGACTTATACCCCCATGTGATTTATAGTCTGAAGAATGCAATAATTTAAAATAAAGTCAGGGATGAAGGGGTTAAATTAATTTTTAAGCTGCAAACTTGTCCCTTGGTTGGTAGTGCAGGTGTTTTCTAACAGCTTTGGTCATACAGGACATACTATTGATACTTTGTAAACTATGCACAAAGAGTCACCAATGTGACGCTTTTGGTTGATAAAAAATGCTCAGTAGCTCATGATGCAACTGCTATTTGTGATGCTGTAAAATGTCAGCTGCAAAATGACAGCAGAAAGTGTATACACAAATATCTGCCTTTGACAACACACCAAATTCAAGTCAGTTCTTTACAAACTCCTCAGTCACATACTGAATTTGTTCATTCAGACGCGCTCCTCATTCTCCTCATGTTTATTTGTGAGTCAGAGTCGTCCAGAGTGTTTGGAGGTTTTTTTCCTGCCACTTTTTGGCTGCAGTGTCCCACTCCTCTTAGACGGGAAGCGCAGGAGGTCACCGAGACCTCGTCTTTCTCTATCCTTTTCCTTCATAGCTCTAAATGAGACCTCCATCACTACAGATAAATGAGGACTCAAAGACCTGTTCTGTCACTGATATATTGAAATGAAACGTGTGCCAGATGAATGCTTGTATGTACTAATAACTTACAGAAGAATCAGTGAGAGCTGTTTTTTCTTAAAAAAGAAATGCATCTAAAAGCAATGCTCAAGCTGGGACTGGGGTAGAATTGGTAAAAACACAAAGCACCATGGAAGGAGAACATGCTGCCAACCCACATTAAAACACTCCCTACATTGTGATGTTTTATGGTCACAATATTTAAAGTTATTTTTATATTTTAAATCTGTTCGTGAGTAAGTCTTTTAAAATCTAAACAGACAAAAATAAAGTAAAGACAATTTTTTCCAGAAGAAAGAACAGAAAAAACATCACATCATGTTGTGCATTTTGTTTTGAAGTCAGCCAGTTTCCTTTTTGTTTATCTGTGTTTTTCCTAATCCAACTTTCATGTTTCTTTAAGGTGGGAGATCAAATGAAGCTGCTTCATAACTGCTGGTCTGAACTTCTGGTCTTGGATCATATTTTCAGACAAGTGCAGCATGGAAAGGAAGACAGCATCCTGCTGGTGACCGGCCAGGAGGTAACAACTCCCTCGCACAACATCCTATCAGCACAACGCACGTCTGTTTCATTCACATGCAGTAGACAGTGTGTGTGTGTTTTATTTTCTTTCATTATTTAAATGCACCATCCTCCACAGAGTTAAAATTTAGTCTATTTCCACTTTAGGATAACAGTAAAATAATGTTATTGTTCAATAGATCTGTGAGGCAGAGGAATCCAGCATGTCTCATTACTGTTATGCAAACTCTGGAATGCACTCAGAAGTTACATATGATATATGTATCAATGCTACCTCAATTCTGAGACATGCCTCAAAACTTGAATTGCTATGTGTCAACTCTCTAAACCAAACCACGGTGCTATTCTCTCCCTCACTTGATTAAACCAGCATTTGCATTTTTTCATGTTAGAGATCCAGGTAATTCTTTAAGAGCTTTGTTGTTAAAGAAACAAAATGGTGTTTTTGGTGCTTTTGACATGTTGTGGCATTTTCCTGATGATGGAGGGCATTTATATGTTTCTTTTGATCACTGAAATGTGTATTCTGCTGATGCAACAACCACATTTCCCAGCTTTGAACCCAACTTTGAATGAATAAAGTATTTCTATTCTATTCTATTCTATTCTATTCTATTCTATTCTATTCTATTCTATTCTATTCTATTCTATTCTGTTCTATTCTATTAAGAAAATTAAGTAAAAATTGCATTTCTGAGTATTTTTTCATTCAGATTGTTGTGATTCAGCAGCAGAGGAAAAACTGCATTAAAAAAAAACTTATTTGTGATGTAGAAAATAATCTGGGTGGGTCAGAATCTCTCTGCTACCAGTTCTCAGCAATGGGAGGGGAAGGAAGGTGGATAGGTTGCTTGGTGCCAACGTTCCCGCCAACAACTCAGAGGCAAATCTTTAAGTTTTTAGCCAGGTTACAAAGGCATAGTGTGCTTGAGCAGACTGGGCCCCTGGTTTCCTAGGTTCCAGTTGAAGGCTTCACAGACCTAAAGGTCCATCACTGCTTAAAATCCCCAAAGCCCTGCAAAGTCCCCCAAAGGTGCTTTACAGTGCCCTAGGCAGTCCACCAACTGACTATTGTTTTTGACAACGACTAGTATTGTTTTTGTACATCAACAAAATTGGGTTAGCATTGCCATTTGTCGCATTTTCAGAACTCTCCTGATCTTGGAAGCTAAGTGAGGTTGGACCTGATTAGTACTTGGATAGGACATTGCATGGGACTGCAAGTTCCAGTAAGATTCTTTAACCACATGGGGGTACATTCCAGTGCCATTTCAAGTTCAGTGGAGTGGATTGGTTCAGGTCAGGAAGGTCATTTGCCATTAAACTGAAGCCAAATCACACGAGTAAATCAGGGAGGGACTTGTTGTGGTGAGACCTGAAGGGGGGTGTTTCTTTAATGAATACTTATTAAACATTGTCTTTTTTAGCTAAACTAAAAAATGCCATGACATTTATAGATGATGTGAGGCAGAGAACAGGATTGGACAGTTGGTTTTCTTGCAACGGCCTCTCTGTGGCCATGAGGGAATAGCTGTGCTTGAGTGTGTTGGTTTGGGGTGGAAAGACTCTGGGTGTGCTAGAGGGAAGTATGGTGGACAGTGAGTTTCCTGGGTGTGTGGGGTCATTTCTAATCGTTCTGGTCTGTTTAAGAAGGCGGCTTGAGTATATCAAATCTAGATGTGAGAGTGGTGAGCCAACAATCCACAGAGTCGTCTTAATGACCTGTTGAAGATGCTTCCTATCTGCTGCAAAGCAGCTGCAGTACCAAACTACAGTCGTGAGTATTAACACTCTATTGTAGAGCAGTCGAGGTTTTTCAGCTGAGATGCAGGAAGTCTGTTCAAAGAAAACTATGGGGTATGTTTACTGTCTAAATGAAACATATGCTCATAGGCAAAGTTATTCACCCAAATAAAAAAAGTAATAAAATAACATTTGGTTTTATGTTTGATATGTCTATTTTGGATACCTTTATATGTTTTAAATATGACTTTCTCGTTTTTAAATAAAACTTTCCCTTCCCTTGTATACAAAATTTCCCCCATTAAATTACTGTCAAAAATACATAACATGGTCATAGGCATATAGAACGAATCATGAAACATTGATTCAACAAAGTGCGCATACGTACTGACTACCACTAGAGCAGTGTTTCCCAGTCCTCAGTCCTGGTCTTTGGGGAACCCTGTCCTGCATGCCATGCTGCTATGCTTATGTGCACTTTATTCAGCTCATCAGCAGGCCCTGCAGAAGCCTGACAATGACAGTCATCAAAGGCAGGTGTGTTTGAGCAGGGTTGGATTGAAAAAATGCAGGAGAGTGTCCCTTGAGGACCAGGGTTGGGAAAGCTACACTAGGGATAAAAGATGTCTCTGCAATGGAGTACTAATGAACAGTTTACATGTTTTATAACAACTTTAGTATTTTTTTTCTTAAGCATTACTATATACATTTTTTTTTGTGTTGGTCAGTGGTCACAAGTCCTCACCAACCTTCCTGTTGCATCCGTGACATCATAAACAAGAGACAGTGCAGTTTAATCAACAATAATACAATTCACCCCATTTAGGGCTGTGTAGATAACGCTAAAATAATAGATTAATAGATAAAGCTAACACATACCATATGTTAGCAAAACAAATTCTGAAAAATAAAGAAAGTTGGGTCTTTTGATCCTAGTGACGTGACTTTTTTTTTTAACTGGCGCAGCGGTAGGCTGCTAGTTACTCTATTCTTGAGTTAGCTTTCCTGTTTTTGTTTCATTATTCTCTTATTATCAAACTGCATGTCTACTACTAGTTTTTAACTATTTTTCACCACTTCTGGGTATGAAGTGGTCTTTGGAGAGAGATTTACGGTTCCTGTGAGCGAAAGGACACATATTGCAAGGTCTGCGAGTGATCTTCAGATAAAAGTGGCTAAAAACCTGATTTATCGCAAAAGAAAAGCAGTAACTCCTTCACTACCATGGCCCCAAAGAAGAACCAAGTGACGAATGCCGACTTTGACATAAAACAGCCTATTGACAAGATCCATGCTAAGCTAACTCCTTTGCTGGACATTCAAGCTACGCTAATTCCTCTGACGTAACTCCAGGGTACAAAAGACTGCGTTCTCAGCAACGAGATAACCGGGTCGACATCCTGGAGCAAAGAGTGGATGCCATGGAACAGGAAAAAAGAAAGAATAATGTAATTCTCACAGGACTACTGATCAAACTCCAGGCCTGCCGAAGCTACCGCTAGCAGCAATGCTGGTGGTACTGCATCTGATCCAGGAGACAGTGTGGAATGTCAAATTGAATCATTTTTGAAGTCTAAAGGGATTTCCCTGGATCTAATTACAATCGAGACCTGCCACCCGGTCTCCAGAGGAAAGGACGCAAGCAAACCAGCGATTCTTATCAGGTTTGTGAATCAAAAGCACAAGGTAGCTTTGATGAAGCAAAGGAGATATCTAAAAGAACCAAACGTCTTCATTAATGATCATTTAATAAAAAGGTACGCTGAACTTGCCAAACATGCCAGGATGTTAAAACGCTGTAAGGAGATACAAAAGACTAATAAACTGCAGGACCTTAGTTAAACCACTTGGTCATCCAGAGCGGTCTAAAGAAATTGTTGTCAACAGTATGAGAGATTTTGGGAAGTGCTTGATCACGGACATCTTGACAAACAAATGGAGTAACAGAACAACCGAACAATTTCAAGAAAATCTTGGCGCCCGGGATTTTCCACCCATCCCTAGTCTTCAACTGTGACTCTGATTTCCTGCAGAGTTCTGACCTGCAGAGAAGGTCCTTGCTGCAATATCAGCTGCAGAGGGAAAAGGACCCTGACAAACAATGTCTGCAGCCATAACAGAAGAAAAACTTTATAAACTATCTTAAACCCCGAAGGCTAGCTGTTAATCAGGCAGCAGAAGAAGGAATACAGTCCATAATCAATAAACAGAATATGGATCTCTTAATTGCACAGCATCACCATATAATCATAACAATAAACTTCCTGAATCAATTTTTGATGATTGTTAAAATGATTGATCTCTAATTATCACTTCACTTGGTTTCCTAAAATGTGACTTATTACTACTGATATTTCAAATGAAAAATAATCTGCACATATTTTTAATCTTTGATATTTGATCAATATTCTATCTATATCTATTTAAATCTATATTAATCTTTTATTATTATTTTTTCCTATGGATAAAAATCTGCATTTATTTTAAATCTGGATACTTAATTTATAATGCTTTTTCTAATGGAAAATAATTTGCACTTATTTTGAACTTAGATGTTTGATCTGCATAAGCTATGATGAATTCTGAAATAATCTTATGTTCAGTGGAATGATCATTATGTACTTCATCTTGTCAAATGATTTATTGAAGCTGAAGAATTTTTAATGATCTGAATCTGTGTTGGTAAGATACAAAGCTCTGATGAGAAGTTATGAACAGGATACTGATAGCAAACATATATGTTCGCTTCCTTCCACTCCCTTTCAAGCAATCTACAATTATCCAATATTTGATTTGTCTTTGTATGATTTAAACCTTGTTGATTGTACTGTTTATATACTTTTTCTTGCTTTGATTGCTTGAAATAAACCATTTCAAATAAAAACAATTGTTTACACGATCGGATGTTGTCACTTGGCAACAACAAAAAGCAGATGAAAAAATTATGGCGAATGCTGTTTTATTATTATTATTTATTGTTATTTATTTCAACAGTCACTGTGATAAATTACTTTTGCTAAATTGTTAAAATTAAATTATTTATAAAATTCTTCTTATCAAACATTGTTAAATCGATGTTTTGTGACTCGATATATATGCCTGTGACACCGTTAGGGCTGTAACAAGTATCCGCGTTTTCGAATACTCGCGATCTGCTCCTGAAAATTAGAGTACTAAACGTTCCAAGATTGCTGATTTGCCATCTCTGTGAATAAAGTAGAGTGGAGTAAAAATATATTTCGGGAACAATGTATTTATTGCTCTAAAATGCAGACATATCCTGGATTTTAAGTTTATAAACCAAAACAAAGCCGTATGTGCAGCGCTACGGTCACAGGAAGTTAACAAACTTTCAGAATAAAGTGTTGGTAAAGCTTCCTGTTCCGTTCAAAAATTGAGACTTTCGCTCTTTGACATGAGTTTTGAAGAAAAAAAGAATTAGCTTTAATGCCGGAGCTTTAGCTTCAGTGTTTACATTCTTTTGGTTATAACTCTTCAACAGTTGATGCAATTAACGTAATTCCGGATTCTGAGAAAACCTGCCTTGTGGTGATATGCAGCGTGGCACACTAGTGAAGTGCGAATTTAGTTAACGTGAATCAACTGATACTGTAACACAGAAAAGTGACTTTTTATACCGGTTTTTGCACCAATATGTAAAGCTTTGAATGTAAAGTGTTGCAGAACTTTGAGGATGGAAAAACTGTGGAGACCATTTTCAAGTTTTGATGTTAAATGATCCAAAACAACAGTGATTTTTATGTTTTAATGTTGGTTATGTTGTGAACTTAACCTGAAGGCTGATGGGGGAAAAAAAACAAATGTTTTAACCCTAACACAAGTACCAAACACAGTTTCTTTCTATGTAAATCTTTGTGTTTTGTATTAGTTAGTTTTGTTGACTCTGATCTTCTTTTCTAAAAAAAGGTATTAAAGATGGTGATTTAATACATAGAATTTGAATTTTCATACATCCAGTAAAAAGACATACATGTAGCAGCAAACAAATTAAAAAGTTAGAATCATGGTTCGATTCGTGAATCGTTGAGCCTGATTCGTCAGTCGAATCAAATAAGTGACCTAAGTAACTAAGTATCCACAGTCCTAAACCCCACAACATATTTTTGACAATAATACTGTATTTAAGACAGAGAGAACTCATATTCAGAACAAAGACAAATCATGTTCACAAGAGATTTGAAATGTAAAACTAAATGTTATATTTATATTTTTTGCTAAATTGAGCCCAAAGTAAATGCATACGTTGCATTTTGACAGTTATCTTACTCTACTTTGGCCATTTAAAAAAAGTCCCCTTTCCAAAAACTGTTTATATCATCTTATTTTGGTAACATTTGCAGGTAAGTGCTTGTGATTTCCATCGGTGAGTTTAACCAGAATGGAATTTTACTCCACTCTTCTTTGGAGAGATGTGCAGTTTAGCTAAAGCTTTCTGGCAAAAACTGCCTTTTTTAAGTGGTGTTTGGTTTGTGCATGAAATCAGGACACACCTTTCACCAGGTTTGGCTTTTGTGCCATCAGTATACAGAATATATGCCAAAAAGTCCTGGGGATGGCTGTTTTTCTGCTAGACTGGTGATGACCTCCTTAGGTTGCCATCCTTGTGTTTTTGTCATTTTGCAAGGCAGGTGAATCTTTGGGAAGATTCACCTCATTCTCCAAACTTATGAATATTGTAACTGTGCACTGTGATTCCCTAGAGGGCCAGTTTACAGTTTAAAGTTTTGATGATGTAAATCATTTATGTATGACATATATAAAGAAGAAAAAATGGTGCTCGATAGTTCAGATTTTCCCTAGTTTTTTATTTAGCTCAGGACATTTCAAACACAATGATTTGTTTCTTGACTTAGTTGCCATTTCACAGATGCCACCATGTTGGAGCCAGACAGTGTTAGTAAGCAGTGATTGGTCCGAGTCGGTCTGAGCTAACCTTTCGAGGGCAACCACTTTTGCCAATTAAGAGTGAGCTTGTTGGAAGTCCACACCCCTGCCACTCAAAATTAGAATCTGTCAATCAAACTTTTGAACATTTGACGTGAGACCACATACTTTTACTGAGGTATCTAATCGGTCAATTTATAACTTGAATAACTTGAAATAAACAAAAAATTGTATTAAAAAGAATTAGGAAGACCATGATAAACTAAGGCATCAAAGCAAGAATGGTTAATGTGACAAATAGAATGATTGAGTATAGCTCTTTGCTTTTCTCTAGAAGTCTATGGGATTTTGGCCTCTTCAAACCAGCGGGTACGTCCTATTTGGAATGCGAGGGGGGGTGGGGTCACTCATTCCAGCTTTCCGATACAATCAATGGTCAAACTACAGAGCTGTCAAGCTTATTTATTGCTGGGCTGACAAATTGTCTTTTTTAAATCAGTGTTTTTCAACGTTTTTTGGAGCCAAGGTACAAGGTAAAATCAAGCCACACCACCAACCGAAAGTGTAAAAAAAACAATGGAGTGCAGTAATTTGTGTTAACAATATACAGTCATTCTTATCAAAGTATCTTGAATACAAATCAACATTAAATACAGAGAGAAAAATCTATAATAACCTTTCATATTCTTAACTACTCAGTGTGAAACCTGGTTCTGTTTGGATGAACACAGAGCTGATATCCTGGCAATAATTTTTTTAGACCAATTAGGTGAAATTGATTAATTTCCCATGGCACACCTGACCATCTCATGGCACACATGCAGAAAAACAATTATTTACAGTAAGTAAAAAAATGAAATAAACTTTCATAAGAAATCACCTAATTCATTTTTGCCAAAAAAGAAATTAAAAAATAACACCAAACCATCTTTCTTTAACACATTGTACTGTGTCCGCCCTGATCTTGGCTGCCTGCTTTCCTTTTGTAATAAAGGTTGGAATGGATTGCAAATAGCCCAACCACTGTATGTACTGTAACTCGTGACATTTAGGCAAGCTGTTTGATTTCACATATAATAGCTTTTATTGGTGACTCTGTCTTCAAAAAGTTAACATAAAGTATATGTATATATATATATGAGAAATGATATAATAACACCAAGCCAGCTCTTCTCTTTTAGTGGTGCTGAAATGATTTTACGTGCTTTTAAAGAGCTTTCCTTGGGAGTGTTTCAATAAAATCCAGAGGCTGTGGTAAATGTAAAAAGTCATGGGTTATTTGTGGTTTCAGGTCCAGCTGTCAACCATCCTATCTCAAGGAGAGGCCACGCTGTGCAGTCTGGTCCAAAGAGGTCAGGAGCTGGCCGCAAGGTTGAGGGCGCTGCAGGTTGACCGCAGAGAGATCGCTTGTCTGAAGTTCCTTCTACTGTTTAACCCCAGTGAGTCGTCCTCACCTCACGTGTTCTTCCATCATCACACATGCTCCACAAAGAAAGCCCTCATGAATTACTTTATCCTTCATTTGATATTTTTCAGTGGCTAACTTTTGTTTTCCAAGTGAAACATTGCAAAATGGAAAGACACTTCATGCAGCACACAGCTTATATAAAGTGTCTCCTTTTCAACCGTTTAGCAAAAGATGTGTTCTGAAAGGCACACACTATGTGTTGCTTCTGGGTGATGTATATTTAGAAGAATGGCTAATGCAAAAATCAATCAACTTGTTTGAGCTGCATGGCCACACATGCCTCAGAATTTGAATAGCAGCACTGACATCTTGATGAAAAAAAAATCATAATTGTTGATAATCTGCACCTCCATTGATATAAGGTTACAAGTATTTTTGAAGATGGCCTTTCCTCCCTTCAATAAATGCACTTAATTAAATTTCTAGGCTTGACAAAAGCCAACATTAACAAAGACAACCTTATCCATTGTCCACTAATGGCATTCAAAAGAAAACGAATCAATGGGACTATCATTTGATAGCTGGACTGACATTCATGTAGTGGCCTGTTCAGATGGAGAGCGCATAGACGTGGCTTGTCCAGATTCCCAGGAGTGTTTGCTGTTTCGTGCAGGCAAAGCAGGGAACAAAGAGCTTTTGAACAGGGAGAGCACTTGTCATTCGCAGAAAATATTTGCTGTCTTTGCCAGCATCTTTTTTTTTTCACTCTCGCTCTTGTTCTGCTTCATCTTCAGAGTCAGGTTTGTTGGGGGTAATTTAATTGCCCTTAAGCAGTTTGAAAAGATGATTCAGAACATTGATTCAAAACATCTAATTACTGTGTGAATGGATTTTCTGAGATGGGCTCAGCTGATGTTGAATGCCTTTCAGCTGGAGGGCCAGAATACTGTCTCACACACTCACACACAAACATACACAAGCAGGTACAAAGCTAACCACATACGCTTGCCTTATTGCACATGTAGAAATGAATATGTATGGGGGGGTAATGTCATGATTGAATGTGCCCTCTTCCACACATTAAAATAAAACATATTTAACTGCAAATACTTTTTTTCTGATTGACAGGCTTTGGTTACAGTAAGTGCAGTCTTTTGTTTCTTTATAACCCCTTAAAAATAAAATGCAAATATATTCATGCCTAAACATGGAAATAAATAGTTGTAGTGATTTCTGGACTCAGCCGACTCATTCCGGTTCTTTGGACTTTAGATGATATACGCCTTAAATTTGATCAAATAATTAAAACATGCACAAAAAATATTTATATATATTCTGCAACATAACCAAAGGCTAAGATGTGTTTGCAACCTCAGTGAGCTTTCTCAGCACCTACAGAAATGTAACTGAACATTTAACATCCATTTAAGTTTAACAGAAAAATGACAAAAGGAAAAACAACAACAAAAAAAAACAAATACTAGAAACATATTTATTTAGATGTTTTTAATGAAAAAAACACAAAAGAATTTCCCCCAAACAGTATATTGTCAAACCTATTTTCATAATTAATCTTATTTTAAAATGTGAAACTAGCAAAGTGGAAAAGGGACGGAGAAGTGACACCACTAGTGCTTTTTCATTCTGACGAGGTTCTCTAGATGGGTGCTTGAGTCACGACCAGAACCAAACTGGAAGCAGAAACCTTTTTTACTTGTTATATAAATGAAAGCAGGAAACGGAAGTAGAAAATTAAAGCGCTGAACTTAAAAACAAATAAATGACAGGTACTGATCTTCCTGTGGTGATTAGCAAAAAACAGACAAGGAAAGGTAAAAGAATGTGGACAGTTGATCAATGAACTGAAAACAGGTGTGAACACTTAAGACTGAGGCTTTGACTGACCTCCCTCCTTAACCCCTAAAAGACTATTTTAGCATGGGACTGTCCAGTGCCCTGGATTTAACAGCAATTCGGACATCATGCTCACTGCTTTGTTCTTTTTTTAATGCCAAATATGATGTCACACATGAGTTCCCAAAGTAAAAAGCCTAATAAATAAAAACATTTTATGAATATTATTTATGACTCTACTGTGTTCTGATAATGAAAACTTGGATGTTTTATAAAAAAATAAATTGAAGTACGACTTTTTAAAATGAAAAATTGTTTAAATGCAATGCATTGTGGTTTATATTTGCCGGTGAAGATTGATGCACACTAGTTTTTCATTCTAGGAAATTTCCAGGGCACTGCACTTTGGAATTGTAGATTCAGATACCCTTAAAAAATGGCAAATGCCCTAAATATAATGAACTGAGCAGTGAATAGTGAAGCAGTTGGAACACAACCTTAATTGCAAAATGCAAGAAATGCCAAAGAACTTGACTGTATTCAATGCTTAAAGGTTTGCCATGCAATGTTCTGCTGTTGGGTTACTAATAATTTGATTCCAACTTAAACTGAATTTAATTTTTTACAAATAGAAAGAAATCTACAAATAGAGCAAATTCAATTTAAGCAGAGTAATTCAAGTGTTGTGCCTCTAGTAAAAACCTTTGTAAAATTACACTACGGTACTTGGTAAGCAATAGGAATAAACAGTGTGAACATTAATGTATGTCAAGATTAATTGAAGGAAACGGACTGTTTTAATGTGTCCTCACTTTTACTTTCTTAAAAATAAGATTTTCTTTATAAAAAGAAAAGTGAATATAATGATCTCTTTATGCAGTCAAATAAAGTTTAGTCTAAAGTGAATAAAAAACCAGATTGTAAATTTGACAAAAAAAAAGAAGAAAATTGGAAAAGAGTTTTAAACTCAAAAGTACACGTATTTAAAATGTGGAAATGACATTTTGAATTAAAAAAAGAAGAACTTGAAAGAAATATTGAAAATTTGAAAAATTAAAAATAAAAACTATTAACCTAAAACTGTTTTGGAATGAAAAAGGTTTCTGAGTAACAGCTGCTTTTTATTTTCCTCTTTCCCTCCCTCTTTGCTTTCAGTCCTCAGTTTACAGTTTTAATTCAGAATGTTTGGCTTCGGTGTTGAGCCTATAAGGACATGATTGATGTCTGGTAATATGGTGACATCATTTCCGCTTCCAAATCTGTTGTTGGCTGTGTCATCCCTCCTCCGATGTGACATACAGTAGTGATAATGCTCTCCCAAAGATAGGTACATCAGCAGTTTAAAATATCTTTTTTACAATTTTTTCAGTATTCCCTCCAAGTTAACAATGTGTACTTTGAGATTAAAACTGCTTTCAGTTTATTTTTATTTTTTTCCCATCTGGTTTTTTATTTACTGTATAAGCGGATCCTGATATGACCACATGCTTTTCCGTCATTAGTTTTCCCGTGAACCAAAAAGTTTAATATGATTTCCTGTAGGTTTCCGCTGCTCCTCTTGAATCACACTCCTGCCTGCTGTGTGCACGTGGATCAGCATTGCCTCATAACTCAAGTTGACCGTTGTTTCTTTGCAGATGTAAAGCTGCTTGAGAACCAGGCATTCGTGGATGGTGTCCAGGAGCAGGTCAATGGCGCTCTGCTGGAGTACACCCTCACCACTTATCCTCAGTTCCAAGAAAAATTCAGCCAGTTGGTGGTGCGGCTGCCTGAGCTGCGCGCCCTCAGCACACAGGCTGAGGACTACCTGTGCTACATGCATCTGAGTGGAGAGGTGCCCTGCAATAATCTGCTCATCGAGATGCTGCACGCTAAGAGAGCTTGCGTGTGAGGGACACACAAAGAGTTGTCGTCATGTGTTGTTTGTCAAAGGTGAGAATGAGTGAGTGGAAAAGAGATGGAAAACTCTTATATTGACAGGTTTACACTGGATTGCCTTTATTGGGGCTTTTGCTTTGGATGGGGAGGAGAAAATCTTGTTTAGAGTTTGGATATAAAAGTAAGATAATTTTAATATTTGGACTGCTACTGTTTTCATATCCTGCAAAGCTACTTTAATGTGACATTTATAAACTGGATTTTCTACCCTATTTTCAAACATCTAAATTTAGATTTTGGGGTGGAGTTATTCTGTGTTCTTTTTGACTAAATATGCCTTCAATCTGTCATTACAGTAATTCTCCATTCCTCCAAGCTGCCAATATCACTTTTAAAATTGCAGGAAGACTCCACCTTTGCCAAATGCTACAAAGTCAATCAAATCTGGTGCCCAGTTACCCAGTTCCATGTTTGCTGCTTTGTTTTGAAATATTCTCAGCTGTTTCTTTATGCCATTGTGACTGGACTTTGAGAAATCCAGTGGAATTTGCTTGGTAAACTACTGTGCACTTTTCTCAAATTAGTGTTTTGGTCTTTTATTCAGAAATCAAATATTTGCTTCGAATATCTTCAAGGAAGATTTTGTTTCTTTAAAGTGGGTCCATATGATGCTCTGTTGGGTAGTTATTGACTTGCCTGCAGCAGATATTTATATCTGAATTTGAGGGAATCCGGAAAAATTTATAAAATGAAAAAAAAAAAAAATTCTTCTGAGAAATTCAACCAAATTGCATTTTATTAGATTGACCTGGTTTAAAAGTCCACTTCATGGAGGTGTTGCAATCATGTTGTTTTAACAATGGTTGGCTAATTTTTGGTTTGGGATGGAGTGCAAACCCTCTACTATATAGAGCACAGATGCTTCCCACATTTTAAAGGGATAAAAGAAATCACTCATTCTTTGTAAAAGGAAACAGGTTTTCAGTTTTTTGTCCTCTGTGTTTGAAGGTCATCGGAAGTTGGGTCAGCTTCTTATGTTCTTAAAAACAACAAACTGAGACTTTTCAGTTTATCAAAAATTTAATGAACAAAAACTACAGAAATTCTGTTAAGTGTATTATTTTTCTTGAAATCTTTTATTGAAAAATCCTTGTAGCCATTAAAATGTTTTCCAACTAGTCTTTAATTTATGTTGACTATATTAAGTATGTATAAAATGTTAATATCTTTATTATGAGCTTATTTTAGGACTTTATGATTGGAAACGTTAAGCAACACTAAACACACATTTTTCAACGGCCGTTTAGTCCATGATGTTCACACTGGATAAGCAGAGAGGGGCTTCTTCTTCTTTTTCTCCTGTTTACAGGCGCATTTCCACCACCTGCAGTTAGAAGAGGCCTAATGCGAAATGTCGCAGTGATGCAAGTCTCATAAACCTTGGTTTGACTTTCACAGCTTTGACTTGGTGTCACATAATTCTTATTATTTCTCCACCATGATCAAATTGCAAAAAGTTGGCACTTTTGTGAATTAAAAAGGACGATACCCATATGTCACTACCAAATCCAAGTCCCTGATTGGTCAAAGTTCAAAGAGGTTTATCTTTCAACCTAAGTTCAGCGGAAGTGGGTTTTGTACGTAGAGTCAAAAACGGTCTTAAAACTTTATGCAACTAGTGTGAACGTGGAAGCATAGACTTTTCTCATAGACTTTTCTTTTGAAGTGGTCACTTGAACGCACGTTGCAGAGGGCGGTGTGAGCATAGCTTTAGAAGAACCTAAAGATGAAGCACTCAGACATTAAGATTACTTTACTCCCTTCTGGTGTTATTTTTATACCTCTCCACAAGCATAAGTCTAGGCTGTCATTAGACCATGTTTAACCAATTGATCTAGCAGCTATGACATTTTTAGCTCAAGAAAAATGTAATATACTTTTGATTACCCTAGTTCTGGGTTTTATTTTTGATTATTATTGATCATGTGACTTTTGTTGTTTATTTAAGAGCCGTCTTTAGGATAACATGCTTCCAGACTGGAAAAAAATGCTTTTACCGTCCCAAACTAGAAGCGCTAAAAAGCCATTTCAGTGATTCAAATTGTAATTTTTCCCATTAGTGAAATAAAACAAAAGAGAGAGTTGGAACAGGGTCACAAAAGATTAAAAGATCAGAATAGGTGGGAATCAGTCTTTTGGAAGTAAAGAAAAAATAAATGGAAAAAAAAGCCAGTGCCATGGGAAACAGATAAAGAAGAGAAAAGACAAATACTAATGTCAAGCGAGAGGGAGGAATGACAAAGAAGCATTTTTTTTTTCCAATTTAATTAGAAATGTAAAAAGCAGTCAGTGCAAGGCTTGTCCTTCAGCCGTCTCTGGTGAATTAGACCTGTATTTCTATACAAAGAAGTTTCAGGTTGCTAGTGCCAAAAAGAGCTGAACTGTGAAAACTTTTAGCCACTTTTCAATAAACTGAGCTGAAAAATGTGGGCGAAGCTGATGAAACTGGTTTCAGCTGTCGGGAATTTGGAAACTTGTCTCCTTTTTCCTGAAATGAAACGCCTCAAAAAAGAGCAACTATTTCAGCCTGAAAGGGTTTTTCTGCTTTTTCACTGCAGCCTATGAGGATTCTAGTTAAAATGAATTTCAAAGTTTTGTATTTGAGTTTTGCTTTAACGTACTGAACAGTCCATGCAGATGACTGGGACAGAACAAACTGAACAGAAGTGAGCTGAAAACGCATCTCCTTCTTTTTCGCATTGTAAATGAGACGCCATCATTTAAACTATAAAGTCACTGGCTTATTGTAGAATTATTTTCTAAATCCGCACCTGAAAACAAACTTATTGTGAGTTCTGCTTTGCTTTTAGTTTTATATCAATATTAATTTAATATTATTAAATTATGCTGTGTATCTGTAAATATGGTTGGAGGTATATTCATTTCAGTAAAAGAGCTCATTAGGGTTTGTTTCAAAAGTTTTATATTGTCCTGGAACATGCCAGGCATTTGTAATTCTGGTTAGCATAGAAGTTGTAAACCGATAGAAGAAAACCCATGAGCTGTCTGGCTAAAAACACTGCGCTGTGCATGTGCTGGGTCAACTGTGGCACTTATTCTGGTAACACTTAAGCATCAGAACCCTGTTTAAGGGCACTGTAATGAGAGTGGCAGTAAAACAAATGTCCAACCAAGTGGTCTATTTATGTATCAAAGACAGTCACATCGCCAGCTTCTCCATCTGCACACACTTTGGTTTTCCCGTTGAGACAGCTTTGTGTCATCTGTAAAGTATATTTATGTTGTGAAGTGAAAATCTACAACAATATGAAGATACATTTTCACACTGAAAAAGTTATGTTGAGGTCTGCTTTAGTGGAACTGCTTCTCTTCTTTTTGTTTGTTATGAGTTCATTTTGTTCTGTGAGCTGACAGTCTGTCCATCTTTAAAAGAAATTGGATGTGTTTTTCTCAAAAAAAGTAAATAAAAAGACCAAAACATTTTTCTTTCTTTAGATATATTTTATTGTAATAGCATCAAACCAATAAAAGTCATTAAAGTAAAGCTTTGCTTGTCTGTTGGCTCTTTTTGCACAGATGTCATTTCTTCACAAATGATACAGCAATGATTTGTGCACAGTTGAAAACAGCAATCTTAGATTTCTGCAGGAACACTCTTACTTCAGCACTATTCTATGCAAATCAGGAACTCATGCAGGCATGTTCTTTTCAAAGCCAACAGTCTGGTAGTGACACATTTCATGTTCTACTTTACTTCATGTTTTTTTCACTTATTTCCTTACTTCTGGAACATATCTATTCACTTGCAGTGAACACAGAGCCTGCAGGCGCATGTCAACACCAATCAAAATTTCTAAGACTGATTATTGACTGAATGTGAGAACTGGACAGAGTAAGTGTGATGTCATCTATAGACAGTGGCTTATTTCTGCTCCAACAAAATGAAGTCAATATTCAGTCGCTGTTTTTCACGAAATGGACGCCGCCATGTTGGAATTAGATGTCGTCAGTGAACAGTGATTGGTCTGAGTCTGTCTGAGTCCTTGTTTCTGTGGCAACCACTTTTGCTAATCAGGCGTGAGCTTGCTGGAAGTCACCCCTACCACTTGAAGAGATCACTTTATAGAGGCATCTGATTGGTCAGTTTATAACTTGAATAACTTGAAGTACAAAAAAAAAAAATCATGAACAAAAAACAAGGATTATCAAAAACAAGTTTAAAAAGGCAGCAGAGCAAGAATGGTTATACTGACAAACACAGTGACTGAGTAATAGCTGTTTATTTCTCTATAAAAGAAGTTTGTGGGATTTCGGCTCCTTGGAACCAGCAGGTACTTCCTGTTTGGAATACTTGTTCAGTTGTCATTGACATTGCCCCAAACAGGATTTTCATTTAAAAATCGACATCTGCTGCAGCATCTGACTCAAGTAAAAACGTTCATCGAGGGACATGCAGCTTCTGTATACATTGTAGGTTTGTCTAAACACCTGAAACAAAAAATGCAGATGTGATAAAAAAAAACATTTGCATTTGAATCCAATGAGGGAACGAGACTATGAGCTATGGTACAGATGGAAGTTGCTAATCTACAGTCACTTTTTTCATGGATGTGTGCATTATTTGAACAAAACTGAGTGAGAGAGGCAAAGTTCTGCTTACATGGAGCAAAGTGAATAGAATCAAAAGTCACCCGTTTGTAAAGGAGCAACAGAAACACTTACTGATGTTTAGAATGAATAAAGTAAATGGGTAACTATGAATTACTTGTCCATCTAAACTCATTTATCTATTAGCAATTAGCTATTGCTATTATTCTCCACTGGAGAAAAACTAATAGATAATACTGAATGATTCAAATGTGAAACAATTTAATTTAGCCTAACTCTTCATGTCCTTCTCCAATTTTGATCTAAAGAGTTCCAAGTGGTCTTTTAATTATGATTAAGCCAATTTTGGCCAAAATAAAAAAAAACGGTGTTGTTTCTAGGACATAGTTTCTGCAGAGCAGCAGGAATTCATTAGAAATTCACCTCTTGAGTTGTGGGCGTGGAGTAACCCCATCCTCTCTTCCCCTCTCCGTTACTCTCTGCTTACATTCTCTCCTGCTAACCCCAACCTAACATTTCCGGTGCAACAAAAATGGCGAGCAATATTGGAGCGATGATCGATCCAGCCGTACAGTTTTGATGCAGATTATAGCTCAGACGAGAAAACAAAACAAAGAGGTAGAAGGATCCATCAGTGTGGAGCAGAGCAGGAAGCTTGTGACTTGCCCAGCATGTTTTCTACATCACAAATATGATCTTTTTCAATCGCCATTTTTTGGTCTGTCCCTGATTTACAACAATTTGAGTATAGAAATACTTAGAAATGCAATTTTAAACTTAATTTTCTTTATATACGTCCTTCATCATCAGAAAAATGCACTAGAACTGGAATGTTAAAAACCCAATTTTCATCGAAGTGGGTCTTTAAAGTCAAATGAACCAGGGGCCACTTCTGCTACATCAATGTTAGACTGATACAAAGAGAAAAAACATTCTCTAAAATGTGATGTTTTTAGTTCAAATATCTACAAAACACAAAAATGTAGATCGCAAGAGCAAATGATTTTATTTATTCTCGTTTTGAATTTAATTAAAGTCTTTTATGAGCCAAAGAAATGAGGTGAATTGGGCCTTTCATTCACGAGGTACATGCCAGCCCTTCTGCCCATATTCTAATTTTAAACGAACTTAAATGAAAACTTGGGTATTCATATTATTTTAAGCTTTAAATTCGAATGGATTTAACTGATTAATTAGAAGGCAATTCCTCAGAACATTTGAAGTTCTGATCATATTTTCTTAATGCTTTAATGAGGAGTAGGTGGCATGCACGTGCTAGTAAATGGTAGAAAAATAAAAAGAGTGCTTCTCGCAGCTTGTCCAGATCATTCGGACTAAACACGTGTTCAAGAAGACACGTTTAGCATGTTCAAGAACGTAGCTCCACAGTTTTAGTGCTTTCCTTTTTGTTATACTAAGTTGTTCTTCATATGTAATATGTATTAAGAAAAATCTGTTGTCATTGGTGGAGGTTAAATACAAATTAAGTAATGTAGCCATCAACCCAAGCCAGGGTCTCACTGTGTCAGTCCCAAGCCTGGAGAAATACAGAGAGTTTTGCCAGGAAGGGCATTCCATGTAAAATCTTTGCCAAACCAAATATGTGATTAAGACCTATGAATTGGATGAAGCTGATTCGCTGTGGCGACCCTAAAGGGAAAAGCTAAATCCCTGCTTAAACTAAGAACTAACCATTACTTACGCTAAACAAAACTCGATCAGGGGTTCATTATTAGAAAAATATTGTTTCTCGGTACTTTCAAAGGTAGAGACAGCGTTGATGTGTGAGAATCGAACACCTGAGCCTCAGATGCTGACCAGATTCGAGAGTTTTTGGCTTTTAAATGGCGCCTATAAAAAAGATTACCATGTACATAATCAGCCCTTGGCAACCAAGAGTTCACACCAGTGTTGGCTTTTGATGCTTGGGTACTGGACCCTCCTTTCATTTTGTATATTCAATTAGACTGAAATAGATCATAATGAAGTGGACCATAATGAGATAGAGGATAATACGAACAGCTTCTGCCCAGTTTGTCTTCTCTCTGAAGAGCTGGGAGATTTTTTTCTAGTGCATTATTTGTACATAAATAGGTTGAATTGAATAAGCTTAAGCTAAACTGCGATTAACTAAGGACGAGGTGGTTAGTGCCTCACAGCACATGCATGTTAGGGTGACTGGTTAGTGTGTTCTATTAGAGTGAGTGGATGAGTGTTTTCCTTGATTGACTCTCAGTATACGTGGAATGTGGCTGTCACTGGATGCACCCAGATGCTCATGTGTGATCTACAATACAAAGAACGAGCTAAAACAATTGAAAACAATTTAAATCAAATAAGAAGTTGAAACAGCCAACTGCAGTTTGCCTTCTATATTCAGCTAAATGTAATACATTTGAACAAATCAGCTTTTTTTTGTAATTCTGAAAATAATTTAATGTCAGAACCCATGAGATTTAAGTGAACGGAAAAATATATTATAAACTGGGACAGGATGTCTGATGATGAAAACCTTTTACATGGGTGCACACTTATTTCATTTTGAATAAGATTCAAGATGAGTCGGGTCACTTCTTGTAACATTGAAGTAGGCTTTAATTTTCACTGTAAATGAACTAAAAATAAGATTAACTCATTAAATCATTCGGCATAAAACCAAAACATGTGTGTGTGCTTTGGTTGTACTTTTAAATGCAGAAGAGAGGAACAGGAGGGGAACAAGCAATACTTTATTCCCATACATTAGTCCAATTCTTGGACACATCAAATCAGCTCACTCATTTTTAAATAAAAAGCTAATATTTGTATGTGTAAGTTTTATTGAAAGCCAACTGTGCTTTTTAGATGACTTACAAAGACAATAAAAAATGAAAAGCAGACGAAGTAGCAGTGATGTAAAACTGAAGACATTTAACTAGTTACTTTCTGTAAAAAAGAAAAAAAAATATTTGTTATTTGCATCTATAATATACATCAACATCAGACAAACTAGCCTTTGCTTCGTGTCTCTCACTGCTCTAAAACATGAGACGCATGTTTTTCTCTGTCCTGCTATCTTACCGCCCCTCAAAACCACAACATTACTACACCATTACTACAACAAAAACGGCGAGAAATTTTGGAGCTATTCAGCCAAACAGTTTTAAGCCAGATTCCACGCTCAGACGAGGACAACAAAGGTGTACATGGATCTATTTGTCTGCAAGTGGATGCATCAGGAAGGAGCAGAGCAGGAAGCTTTTGGCGCACCCATCACGTTTTCTACATCACAAATACAATCTTTTTCTTTTTCCAATAGAAATGTTTTCATCTGCTCCTGATTCACAACAAATTGAATAAAGAAATACTCAGAAATGCAATTTTAATATTAATTTTCTTTATGCATGTCCTACATCATGATAAAGAACAAGAACAGGTTAAACACACAGAAAACACGATTTTCATCAGAGTGGGTCTATGCTAAATAATCTAAAAACAGTCCATTGGATGCAACATGATTATCAGAACACATTACTAGAATGATAATTCCCTCACTAACTGTGCCAATTTTAGTAATAGTATAAATGAATGCTCATGGGGCGTGAGGTTAGTCTTTCCTTCGTGGTCGTTTCCTTCATAGTCGCCCCTCCAGTGTGCAGCTCTGTCCTGGCAGGACTGTGTGTGGTCAATGGAAACAGATTGCGCTCCATCTGCAGTTCAGCAACCTGTGTGAGGTACAGTGAAAAGCATTATCTGCGATGCCTCGCTCATTTGTCAACTCGTGTTGATGAACGAACGTGTGTGTGTGTACAAAAGAGGGAGCTTTGGGGGTGCAGAGTGAGAGCGAGAGCAGGTGCTGGAGTGTTTAATGGCTGATGGTGTGAATGGCCATGGCCACCCCTCCCTGACTGAGGAGGTGAACTTGCGCTTTGTTTCTGCAGCCAACAATGAAAGCCAGCAGCACTCAAACACCACGCCAGAGGCGCTCCTCCCAGACGCTTCTGCGTTTAATGAATCCGTCGCAAACTTTCTACTCTTCCCCGCTGGCAAATTCAAAGCTTTTGACAGTGACTTAACCCTGCGCTAATACCACAACCATCTGCAGCATGTCACATACTCACTTTTTATGAAAAGATGTGGTAGCAATTCTCACACAGACCTAATGCAGCACCCTGTACAGCTAAATGGAGACCATCTTATTTTACTTCCATTCTCCACTTAGCCCTCTGAACCACATTTAAATTTTTATTATCTGAGGACTTGCTCTGACCCAAAGAATTGAAGTCAACAAGAGGATGATGTCTTCTTCATCAGCCCTCAAAAGCTTTTACCGAGAAAATGCATCTTCTGTATATTCGGATCTGTGTCTACGTCTGGATACTAAGCAAATAAATGAGTTTAAACAGAGCTCTGCCTTGAAAACAGCACTATAGACTATATGGTGTATGAGTCAGTTCATTCACACAGCTCAGAAAGCAAATGAGTGATTTCAATCAGCCCAGGATCAAATCGTGTTTTCGTGTC
Source organism: Adrianichthys oophorus (assembly GCA_036245035.1). Classification (NCBI taxonomy): domain Eukaryota; kingdom Metazoa; phylum Chordata; class Actinopteri; order Beloniformes; family Adrianichthyidae; genus Adrianichthys; species Adrianichthys oophorus. The sequence continues at coordinate 1,789,141 of BSAI01000189.1, read as the reverse complement.
CCAAGGCTGTTGCAGATACTCCTTTAATGTGATATGATAGCACATCAGCAGAAAGAACACTACGCTGAATATGCTCCTTCCACAGAAAGGACAGAGGCCACAGGTGGATGCTGAGATATGAGAGGCGCCAACAGCAAAGCACATTCTGCAGAAACGTGGGAGATTGCTTTAAGTTGACTCATTTCTTAGATAATGGCTAGAATTAATTGTTAACATGTATTAGTACAATATAAATAAAAATAAAATAAATAAAGAAAAATAAATTCACATTTATTACATGGAGAAGCCAAATGATCAGGACAGCAAATCTGCTGTGCTATTATTTATCACCCAATTCATTTTTCTTGTTTTAAGTTTTAAGTGAATTGTTGTGAATAAACCTGCTCAAGAATGACTTAGAGATCAAATAAACACTACAAAAATTGCCTCTTGGTATTTAGAGACAAGCATTTCAGTGCATTTATTTTGCTAAAAAAGAAAATCTTTCACTCTAGTAACATGCTTGTGTCAGGCAAGGCTGCAGGAAATTTGAATGGGTGCTAAGGTGCATGAAGAGGAAAACAGATAAAAACACACACACGCACAAAAAGAAAAGGATTTGTCTGTACAATTTAAGGGAAAAAAAAGATAAAATATGCATGGAAGAACGCAGATCTACGCATGTCATCATTTGTGCTTGCCGATCTGATTTATAGGTGATTTTGGTTCATTTTGAACGATCCAATTTGATTCAATTCACTGACCTAAAATCAATCCAAAACATCTTTGGCCAAAACGTCAACCAGTGTGACTCAGAAATAAATACCAGGTCCTGAACAGAGCAGGTGAAGTTTTCCAGATTCCTTGTATTTCTTGCAAGATAATCAAGTGTAAAATTGATGTGTACAAACAAGCAAGTAAACAAGAATGAATGTCAAATCCATTCACATTTTAGTTTGATAAAGTTCAGCCCACTGTTGTTTTTCCACATCAAAATAATCCAAAGGAACATTCTACCACACTGTATGGTCACATGCTTTTGTTAAAGTCAAAGTGTTTTCACACATTGGACTGGAATGATGGTTGATCAGTTTTCTTGCCATTACATGAGTGTTTACGTTATAGTAAAATAAACCTATTGTGCATCAATCTAAATGGTATTTTCCAATACAATCGTTTCATTTTGAAAGGATTTTATGACAACAATAAAGACAGTTATTTGCACCTATGAACTACATCAATGTCAGAAAAACTAGCCTTTGCTTCATCTCGTTTAAATTAATCCAGTTCAAATATTTCTCACAAAAACACGCAACACACACTAAAATACGAGACCATTTTGTTTTAGAGTAATATAGATCAACACTGACTATGAATCGTATTTACAACAACAAATTATTATATGAATCCTTTCATTTAAATGAATAATTACTCAGAGTTTACATGTTCTCCCTGTGCATGTGTGGGCTTCCTCCTACATTCTAAAAACATGCTTCATGGGTTAATTGTCTACTCTAAATCAGGCATCTCCAACCCTGTTCCTTGTCAGCTACAGCCCTGCTTGTTTTGCAGCTAAAATTCCAGTAGACCAAGTGTTAACTTTTATACTTTTGAAGAAGCTGTGAATGCAGTGGAACAGTGGAGATTAATGGCCAAGAACAAAAAGAATACAATTTTACAAGAGACTGATGTGACTGGAAATCCAGAAAAGCTCTGTACTTTTCAGTTTGGACATCGACTGTCATATCTAAACTCTAATAGTGTCAAATGTCCAGCTAAAGTTTGTACCTGATGGCTTGAACCCCGTCAGCTGCACTACCTGTTAAAATCAAAAACAGATCAGATTTTAGCTGGTGTAATGTGCAGACTGTGCAGTCACAAAGCTAAATTGTAGCTTACTTGGTTTTCTGACGCTTGTTTCATGGAGAAACTCACAAAACTCTCTTTTCTGAAACTCTCTGATAAAAGAAAATACATTTTAAATTAGAATTAGCTTTTGTCTTCAGAAATCCAAACATTTATTTGTGCAAGGCCAAAGTCAAGCGGAGTTTAAAACAAACAAAGCCTCAATTTTTAACAGACAGAAAAACAATGAAGGTCTTGATATGAATGACAAATCCACAATGATGTGATTTTTAAAGCCAGATTTTTTTTTTTTTTTTTGCCAGAGTTGCTTTGTTCATCATCCTGACTTAAAAAAAACAGGCTTTTTAACCGTCGCGTTACACAAACAGGACAGACTGCTGTTTGGCGGGATGCTCTCAGTGAGCTGCGGATGCTGAGCAGTGAAGTGAAAGTGAGTGAAAATTCCATCCATCCACTTTCTAAACCCGCTTTGTTCCTTTCGGGGTCACGGGGCTGCCGAAGCCCAACCCGGCCACTCATGGGCGAAGGTAGGGGACACCCTGAACAGGTCGCCAGTCTGTTGCAGGGGCCACAATCACATACACACTTGCATTCACACCTAGGGACAATTTAGAGTGACCAATTAACCTATGAAGCATGTTTTTGGAATGTAGGAGGAAGTCCAGTGAAAACCCACACATGCACGGGGAGAACATGCAAACTCCACATAGAAAGGTCCCCCATTGGTGATTCTGTTTCAGGTCCCCCAGCCGGGACTTGAACTGGGGGCCTTCTTGCTGTGAGACAAGAGCGCCAGCGAGCAGCCCTGAATGAAAATTCTTTGCAGAAGACATAGACCAGCAGAAGCAGAAGACAAACACACAGTTTCTGGGCAGCATGCTCTGAATTGTTAACTTGGATGATATGATGCAGATTTATTTTCAGCTCAACCTCTTTGGTCCAGGCGTCCACATACATGGACATCACATTTTGGGTTATATTGCCACAACAGTGGCAACTGTGGCCTTGGGATTATGTATGTAAAGCAGGGATGGGCAACTCCAGGCCTCGAGGGCCGCAGTGTGTGCAGGATTTCCAGATATCCAAGCCCTACTCATGACTGATTACCTGCTTCAGGTGTGTCCAGCCAATTAGAACATGCCAGATCATGGTATGTTGGAAAACATGCAGGAATGCGGCCCTCGAGGCCTGGAGTTGCCCATCCCTGATGTAGGGGGGTTAGCTCAAATATTTTCGGATCTTAAGAGGTTAAAACAATGATATCTGATTTTAGTCAACAAATAAAGCAGTGTAACAATACATTCCAAAGCAACCAGATCTGTCACTGAACAACATTTGTATTTTCCTTTAGCTCTCCCTTGAAGGCATCCTGCACATTGTGTCAACTGACCATTTAGGGAGTTTGGGAAGAAAACTCTTGATTGGCCAAGTTCTTTGCAAATGTTGCACACCTTGCATTAGTTGTAATGCAAGTGGTGCATGGTTGACCTGTACGGGTGCTGCAGGTTTTTAGGTTGTCCTGGCCAATAGAGGGTCATAAGGGGGAGTGGCTGCATCTTAAGAGGAGCGCAGGTGTGTCTTGAAGTCCCATCAAGGCTCTCACAGCCACTGCAAAGGACATCATGAAAATGGAGTGTGCCATTGTTGTCATGTGAGAAGTGGCATTGTGATGGATTTGCAAAGATAATGCAAATATTGCACACACTCACAAGGGCTGCTGTTGTACGGTACCTTTAAGCCACACACTAGTCGTTCAGAGGGTGGGAATACTGGCTGCATGCAGGGGTAGTGCAGGTGATACGCAAGATGCCCGCAGGAAACTACACTCTCTTTTAGCAGTTTCTTCATTTTGCAGTCAGGGTGTGCAAGAAGCAAAAACACTTATCATTGGAACAGGACTAACAATCTCCTTGCACCCTGCGCAGTATTTGGGAGGGTTGAAAAACAAAACAAAAAAAAAAAAACGCATGACATGTCTGCGTCTCATCCAATTCACACTTACTTCCCCTGACGTGTTGTTAAAATGCCATCTCTGGCCTGTAGCCCACATTGTGCCAGTGGAAAAACCTGCACAAAAATGTTTTCGCTTTACGGGCTCACCGACCGGTCTACAGCTTTGATATGTTGTGGGGATCACTTGGATGCCTTGTACAGGTTGGTCCATTTTTCACCCAGTGTCCACCCATAAGGGCCATTATGATTAAGATTTCTATCAAATAAAACATAACACATTCATTCCTTCTGTCCAGAATGTGACTTTATTGTCTTCAAAGGAGTGTCCACTGCTCCTCGGGTAAACTGCTGAGTCATGGACAGATGTGGTTCATCCTTTTGTAAGGGTTTGTTCATTTTCTCCATTGTGCAGATCAGAGCACTCCTGCCTGCACTGGGCAACATAAACACATTGTTATTGTGCAGTCTTCATGTGGAATCTTTTTATTGATTCCTTCTAAGTTTGTTGGTAGAGATTCTGGTCAGTGCTGTAATATTCTAGCAGCTTATGTTGAAGTGGGATGTGGGAGTCAAACATGAAATACCAGTTAGTGTGAAGGAGTTTCCTGCACACCATGATGTTCAGATTTCTGCTGGAGAGGTCCAACAAAGGAAAACAATTGCCCTGTTCTTGGTCTAATGTATCTTTCCACTGCATTGATGTGATGAGCAGATTTTTCCACTTTCTGGACTCTGATTTTAACTCTTGAGTCACCTACACATCTGAACTAATGAGTGGATGCAATAAAATATTTATTTGAATGTTAGCTGGCTGTGAAGTGGAAACATGGCTTATTCTCAAAGGATGTTTATACCATGCAGCAGTGAATGTAGTTTATCTTTCATGTATAGAGTGCAGCTACATAGATTTTATTAGTTATCCCTCATATTGAAAGAATAAATATGCATAGAAAATACAAAAAATACAATGTTAAGCTTCATTTTCCACAAAGCTGCAGCTTAAATCAGTGAATGTTTTAAATGGCCAGAAGTATGATGAAAAAAAGATGAGCCTACGCATGTCACATCTTTGTAGAATCTGTGTATTCACATTTCTTTGTGTTTTGGAAGTGCTTCATATTTCAGCAGATGCTACACATAAATTAACTAAATCCCTATGAATTAGAGAAACAGCCAATTTAACATGAAACATTTTTGAGGCAAACATTGCATACCATAGATGGATACTGAACAAATAAACTGTTTTACAGCACTCCAGTAGGAAATTGATGTTTAAAATGATGTCAAATCAACATCAGAGCTTGACATCAAATTGATGTCAAGAGCAAGTTGAATGTGTAAATCAAATTGACGTCAAAACTTGAATATCAGTTTGACATCATGATTTTTACCACTTTTTGATGTCATGTGAATTTTAAATTTGGACCAATACATTTAAAAACACTACTAACAGAGGTATAAAACATGCAATAAATGGTTTATTGGAATATGTATATATCAATCAATCATTTGTTGGGTGAACATAACACAATTTTGTGAAGTATTTCCATCTAAATCAAATGTGTTTATACAACAATAAACATTTGTGTCAGGAGATCTGAATGCATTTGTGTTGGTGCAACAGAATTTATTCTTGTTGATGTAACATGATGATTGCAGCAGATGACCTGACCCTGCTGCTGGGGTTGTACTTAAAAAAAAAAGCAAATAAAGAAAAAAATGTAAATATCTCAGAACTGATGATTCTCCCAAAGTGGGATCTAATCATTTAAAAAGTTCTGTGGACCCGCCCTGCTCCCATTGTCATCACGAGATTTTAGAAATGTGTATTCAAGTTGAATTTGTTTTTTTTTTTCAATTCATGTAAACATACATATAAACAATAGCTGGTTGCTAAACAAGCTAAACGGATATTCCTGCCCTTAAACCCTCCTTCTCGGTGAGGAAAAACTAAAAAAAAAAACAGTCTTGGAGGAAAAAAGAAGGCTGGTTTTGCTGGGTTAGCATGAATTATTACACCTAACATTATAATTCAAGTTGAGATAACTCAACAAGATTATGTCAGATTATATCTAGCTTTGTTACATAACTTCTGCAAATCTAGTTAAAGTGCACCTTGATCATCATTTTACATCAACAATAATACTTTCTGTTGCACCAACATAAATGCATTCAGATCTCCTGACACAATGTTTATTGATATTTCAACATATTTGATTCAGATGAAAAAAACTTTACAAAATGTTATGTTCACCCGACAAATGATTTTTTTGAGTATATATATTCCAATAAACCATTTATTGTATGTTTTATACCTCTGTTACTAGATTTATTAAATGTATTGGTCCAAATTTAAAATTCACATGACATCAAAAAGTGGTAAATATCATGATGTCAAACTGATATTCAAGTTTTAACGTCAATTTGATCTACACATTCAACCAGTTTCTGACATCAATTTGATGTCGAGCTTTGATGTCAATATCAATTGTCTTCTGAGTATTTCTAGACTCACTGCTCCGACTGGGATATGCAGCAGCTTTGAATCATAGGATGCATCGAACATCAAACATAATACCCAGCATTCTTCTTTTTTTTTTTTCATGTGGGTACTGTTCATGTATTCCCCACACTAAAACAATGGTATGAAAACAAACGTTAAAATAACGTTGTCCACTAACTAGATCAAATATCAACTCAATTTTGACATCAAGGTGCCCGCTGGGACACAGCTGCTTATTCTCTGATTATTTGTAATCATACTTGAATACTAGTACTTAGATTAAACGTCTTTATGGATTACATACCATTCTTAATAACCAATGACATGGAGGCAGAACTGTTGGCTCCTGAAGTCTCACTGGTCTCTGGACTGGAGGGAGTTGGTGGACTGCGGCTCCAGGAGGAAACAGGCACCCTCTGGGAATGTAGGAAGCTGTTTGGCTGGGAGCAGTTCTGAAAACATATCCTAATATTTATGAGGAAGAAAAAAACGTTTCTGTCACTGGGGGCTTTTTGTGGCCACTCACCGTGAAAGATAAGGCCTTCCGCTTTTCTTTGATTCTTTTGATGGCATTCCTCACCTATGTGAGAAGCAGCAGAAGGTTTCTCCAAAAGGCCTTGCTTTCTCCAGAAAGATCCATTCTGCCTCAAAGGCAACACAAACCCTAACAACGGAACAAACGATTCCTTACCTCACTGTTGTAAACAGCATATACAAAAAAAATATAAAGGCCCTGTGGAGAGAAGCAAGAAAAATACATTTGAGTTGACAATAGAGATCTTTGATTTTATTGAATCTATGTTAGTATGTTTGTTCTTATCAGCCATCTGTTTTTAAGTGAGAGAAGGCTCCACAAAGAAAGATCCCAGCCGTGACTTGAACCAGGGTCTTCTTGCTGTGAGGCAAGAGCACTAAGTACTACTCCACCATGCAGCCGCCAAAGGTAATATATTATCATATCTATGCATATAGTTTACTCTGAAAGGCTTAGAATAGAATGATATACTGTAGGCCAATGGTCTCCAACCACTGGGCCACGTACCGGTACTGGTCAGTGAATCAATTACCACCGCGTAAGAAATAATAAATTATTTTGTTTTAAACCCTGAAAATCTTTTATTTTGAAAAATAACCGGATTCTCGCAGTTGCACCATCGATCAATTGAGCTGTAAAGGTTTGTCCGAGGAGCGAAATGACTACGTTTGAACAATCTTTTATTCTGAAAAATATTTCAGTATTGAAAATCGATCGGATTCTCTTGAATACATTTCAGTTACTTTAGCAAAAAAAGCAGTCAGGGGTTGTGCAACACAAGAAAGGTTGTATGAACCTTTCTTGTGACTTTCACAAACGAATGCATTCACAAACACTCAAACATGCTCAACCTTTCAGTTGCACAACACCCAATTCATGCAAATGCCTCAATGAAAAAAGAAAAGAGGAACAGCGAGCGGGATGGTGGTGGGTCGGAGCTGCGCACATCAGAAACCTGACATGCTTCTTATTGAGTACAAAAAAAGAATCTGTTGGTTACATTTTGTTACTGTATTTAAGTTTTTTTTAATGAGATGATCTTATAATAGGAAAATAAATATAAATAAATACATTTTTAACCACTCCTGACACAACACTAAATTAAGAGGCCCTAATTATGTTTATGTTTTTTTATCAATCCTCCAAAATGCACACGTCAGATGACTGAGTGAAATGATGATCTATTGTCAGAACTGTTTATTAAGTTTAAAGCGCATGTTCTTATTCAAGTTAACTGTTTCTTTGTCATTGCCTCCGCCGTTGCAGTAAAAATTCTTATGGGTTGATCCGCTGCCCCAAACAGGTTGGGGACCACTGCTGTAGGCCCTTTATAATAATTGTGCATTTTGTAAAAGCACCAAAAGTGGAATGGATGTATCTCAAGATCCCTCTCTTTTAGAAAAGCACATTAGCCACAAAAAAAAAATCCAAGATTTTAGACATAATAGTATTCTATATCCCTAAAGTTTGAAGACTGCGTTTTGTGCACTGACAGCCTATATTGTTGAGAATGTTGCAAATAGACATGTAATATTTTTTAACAAATGAATGTACAATTTGCTTCCATCTTTATTAATTGCTGCCATTTTGGATTTTTCTTGTGGCTTACGTGCTTTTCTGAAAGAGGGGATCCTAAGGTACATCCATGCCAAAGGTGGTGCTTGTACCTCAAAATGTTCGACTTGTTTGAAATATTAACGTAACCGGCTCTGGTATTTCTATTTTTGATGCGTCTGATGTCCCTTTCTATGCTGCTTGAAATGATCTTTTCTACATTGGCATAATGTTTCCTCTACCTCTGGTTCATTTCCAGAGGTGGCCTAAAAGGTGAATCAGTGGTAGAACGTGAACTGTCTGAAAGGATGCAACAGAACAGTAAAATCCCTGTCGTCGTTGTAATACCATGATGATGTTCACTTCTGAAATGCTGTTATTCGGTGGGTTATTCCGGGTTTGGCTGCTTGTCTTGATCAGGCAATATCGCATAGTGATGTCCTCTGTGATCACGATGGGGTCGGTCTCTGTTGTGGATGGTTTCCCAAAATATCACTTCCCCACATCAGTTTCAACCCAGGTTTCCACTTCAGTTTCCATTTTTATTTACACTTTGAGTTGAATTCATGTCATGTTATTTCTCTTTTTGTTGGGTGCAAGGGGTTGGTAGGATTGGGGGGGGATTCTGTGTGTTTTATAATTATATTTTTCCTTTTAAAGCTGTAAAGCCCTCAGTGTTACTGCTTCATGAGAAGGGCTGTAAAAAAAAAAAAAAGTTTGAAATGAATTTGGTCACGTATGTGAACTCATTTGTAAATGGAAAAACAGTAAATGTCAGGTCACACTAGTGCTCCCAGATAATTGATGTCAAAAACATATTTGTGTTTCTGCAAGTCTCTCTTGTTTAGCGACAAACACATTAAGCCCATGTTGTGGTCTAAAACAGTCAGATCGTGAAAAGTCGGTAAAAATATTCCTTAATATGTGCGGGCTCCATATGCAAATCAGAGGGAGGTGATTTATTAGCCGCATCCAATGAATGGAGCTAACAGTTAGAACAGTTAAAAAAAAAAAAAGAATAAGAACTTTTCTTATTGTGGTTCTACTTTACATCATGCTGGTTGTGAGATGGAGATTACCCCGCAAGTGTTATGGCAAGATCCCAAAGATGGTGGAACGTCCCTGACAGCCCATGGGGCTGGTACTGCACACACACCAGGAAAAATACACCACTTCATGAGTACTAACAGCCGTTTGCTTCAGTTAACATTAGATGTTGTGACATTATTGTTTCTGGTAGCAAAAAGGGAAGACGCTGAAAATAAAAGGAAGACGACACTGAAGTCACTGAGAATGCAGTTTGAAGGCCTAAAAAAATTGAGTTTAGGATGTAACTAATGCTGTATTTGCCCTATTTTGCAGCAATTAAATGTCAAAATTCAAAATTGATAAATGCTAAATGATAAATCATTGATAAATGATAAAGATAAATGATAAAAGATAAATGATAAAGATTAATGCTCAAAGTTTTTCACAGCCACAATACCATTCACCAACACACACATTCACACTTATGGCAGCTCTACTGTCACACGGCACCAACCTTTCACAACTAGTGTGAATTTCAGTGCAGGAAGAATACATCAATGTAGCAAATGTCATGCTGAAATAAATGCACTGCCCGAGTGTCTCCTTTTCTTTTTAGCAGCTGAAAATGGACAAAGCCACAAAGAACAAAAAGTGTCCCTGTAAAACCTGGAACCTGGGAAAAATGTTAGGCACACGAGTGAAACCAGTGCAAAACGTTAGTCTGGAAAAGGGGTTTGTAATCTTTAACCCTAAAAGAGCTATTTGGTCCAGTTTCTTACTGACCAGAACCCAGTCCCACTTAACCTTTTAAAAAATAAACTCTGTTCATGTGGAAATTAAGAAATATAAAATGCTTAGATTAGAATATGTGCTTAAATTAACTAACAACTTTAACTTATTGTTAGCATTTTTTTTAAAGCCAAAGAGTCAAACTGAAGGGATAAAAGAGCTGCATGTGGCTCCAGAGCTTCAGGTTGCAGACCCCTGCTCCAGAACTTTGCAACATACACAGCATTAGAAAAAAAAAAAAAAAAAAAAAAAAAAAAAGATCAAACTATGCAACCCAATGCCACAATTTAAGGTAAATATAGGAACAATTAGGAGATTACACATTTCCAAATATCGATAAATTATCTTTGTACTTTAAAGAACCTTGTGATTAAAAGTGCACACAGTGCCTCGCCACTACACCAACCTCAAGATAAGGTCTGAGAAAACAGCTTTTAAATGTCCCACTTCAGCTTTATTTGACTTCAGACAGAACTGGACACATAATTCAGCCAATGCATAAAATTGACAAATATTTCATTTTCTTTCAACTGCAGCACACAGTAACTCGCAGGAGTCCCATCTCTGCTGAGCCTTTTATTGAGCACAGTTTTGTTTCATTACCACCTCTCCTTATTTTCATAAAAAGAAATGCTGGCTAGGCCTGATCCTCCTACCTACATGAGGAAAAACTCCTACTGTAGTGTTATCTGGCCTCAAATGGACACTGGCAGTAAATCTAAATTAACTAGCATCTCTCTGGGGTCACCCAGGGGCTAGCTCATTTTGATTAATTAGAGCCTGGGAAGGGCAAAGAGGGGTGGGAGAGGCATAAACGGACAAGTAAAGGGAAAGAAAGCAAAATCTCAGAAAGGTGCAAAGGAAACAAGGACAGAGTATAGCAAAATGGTAAGTGTGAGCAGCACATGAGAGAGGAAGTGAATGACGTTTTATTTGTGGAGGAGAGCTGAAGTCGGATGTGGTCTGACCTGTCATTCAAAGCACTGGCTGCTGCCTCCCAAACATACAAACACAAAGCCTCTCACACATACTAGTGCAAGAAAAGATATGGTGGATCATTTTTCAAATAACAAGGCTGTGTATATTTCTCTCTGACATGATTTGATGTGCATCTATGGGGCCCACTGGATTATAAGGTGCAACATTAATAAATGGTTTATTTTCAAACTTTTGTCATGTATAAGGCGCATCACATTAGGCATTAAGTGAGACCAATGAGTCAGAGAGAAATCCACCACTCAAATGGACTTCATTAACTGTGTTCACAGTAACACTCGAACTTGTTTGTAACCTGCTACCTTGGAAAATTAGCTGTGCTAGAGTATTCACAACACAGGCAACTCAAGTCCTTTTCTGCAACATGTAAAAAAACTGATACCACTAAAACAAATGGTACTGGGACTAACTCCCCATTGACTGTATAAAAGAATTGAACTGAGTGAGTGTGACATCATCAATAGAAAACAGTTTACTTCTGGCTCCAACGAAATGAAGTCAATTCAGTTGCCATCTTTCTGTGATACAGACGCCACCATTTGGAGCCAGACGAGGTTTGTAAGAAGTGTTCGGTCCAAGTCGGCCTGAATCAACGTTTCTACAGCAACTACTGACACCAATCAGGACTGAGCTTATTGGAAGTCCCCTCCCTACCACTGAAAGCGGGCTTGGGAGAATCTGTCAAACATCTGAAATCTTCGAGGTGGGGACCAGTGGGCACATGCTTTTATTGAGACATCTGATTGGCCACTTTATAACTCATAACTAGATCAACTTTACGATACATATCTGTATCCTTTTCATCCCCAGTTTTCAGGAGAACTGATGATTTGGATAACACATGCCAGTCTTCCCAGTGTTTTTAAATTCAGTTTGCAATTGGTTACTTTACTAAAAAGCCTTTCAGATAAGAGGTGAAACATAATAAAAGATAACTCCGGTCCAGCTGACTACTTTTTTTTTTACCTTTAACAAACATGCCTCCATCAAAGTTTTTTGTGGAAATTGAAGGAAAAAAAAAAAAAAAAAAAAAACAGAAAACCTTAATTATTTTTGTTGAACAAAAAACTAAAAAGTGTCAGCAAAACAGGAATATGTATGCTATTCACAAGATGAAAAAAAAAAAAATCAATTATGAAACTTATAAATTAGCACATATTTGATTTGCTAAGGTTGTGTGTTTAAAAAAAAATATTATTTGTGAAGTTCTTTTCATCAAATGGGTGCAAAAAAAACACATGGAAATTTACCAGCTAAGTAATTAAATTTGTCAATTAAAAAAAAACCATTTGTGTGTAATATATATATATATATATATATTTTTTTTTTTAAACAAATATGCTAACAGCACATAATCAGTTCTTAATGACAATATTATTTTCCATGTGATGCATTTTTGTGGTTTTAAACTGAGAGTGCAAATGCAGTTTTGATACATTTTTATAGGTATTTGTGGCATTGTTGCACTCATATGTGTTAAGTTAGTTTTTATAGTTTTTTATTTTTGCCAATTTGTTTTGTTCGTGACATTTATAACCTGACTTTCTTTATGCTCTTGAATTGCGTAGAGTTATCATCGTGCATTGTCTAGTTTGTTATTCCCTTCGGATCTTGGCTGAATGATTTTCAAAACAGCACACATTCTTTTGCTATGGCTCTCCACAAAACATTTGCTTACTTGGAAAGAATTGAGAGCGATGAAGACATAAGCAACGACCACAGACAGGTGAACCAGCACTCCACACAGCCAAGTCAGACCCAGGACTGGCAGCAGGATGAGTACTGGGCGAGTGACAGCCCTATAAAGACACACATACATCAGATGAAAAGAGAAAGTCCTCCTCCATCAGTTCCATGTGTTTATGTGTCAGGATATAAGAAACCATTGTTTAGTCCTTTACAGAAGCTCCAACAAAGGCATGCATGCAGGATCAAAACAAGCTTTGCCTGTGCTTTTAGAGGCTCAATTTCAGCCAGCTGCAGTCAATTACCTTAACTCCAAGGACTGATTATCAGCTGGTGTGGATACCTCAAAAAAACACAAGCGTTCATGTCTTTGTGGGCATAAAGCTAAAGAGAAAGGTGCTAGAAATGACCTTATAAAGCATAAAAAGAAAAAAGAAACAGCTCTAAACAAAAATTAAAGAGTTTTTGTTTTACATTTGGTACTTTTTATAATAAAACACAACACACGGTTATGACCTGTTTAGAAGATTGCATAAAGAACCCATAGATTCTATGTCAAATTAATAAGGAGTTTGATCTGAAAAGCTGCATCACAGTGAATTCCATGGATTCTAAAAAGGATCCGTGTAGAACAAACCAAAAATGAGAGGTGTATAGATCTCAGCAATGTATGCCTTTAACAAGCTGTATCAGACAAAATTTCCATACCAAGACGGATTAGGAGTCCTGACAACAGCAAAACTTCTGAAAAACTAACAGGAAAAGCTACAAGATTTGCAATAAGGGCTCAAAATGAACCTTTTGGTTACTAGCCGGGGGCGGTCGGTAACATCCAAAGTCTACCAGCCAAATCTGGGCTTTATAGCCAATCATTTCAATGGAAAATAATTGGTGTATTTCAAAGCAAAACAGTTACTCCCTTTATTTATAAAGTTTCAGTTAATGATTATGCTCTCGCGAAAACCAAACATTAATAATAATTGAAATAGAAGTCTTATGTCAGGTTTTATAACATTACAGAAATGTAATGTAATTTTACTAATGTAAATTAGTAATGTTTAATAAAATACACTTCTTTTCTCTTAACTTTTTTATGAAGACATTTTTTCTAATAACTGGCTTTATCTACAAACATTAGACAGAAAAACTTTGGGAAAGTATTAAATACTGACCAATATAAACTATTTATATTTTTGTTGATGAGTCAATCCAGATGACAATATTGGGCACAAAGCAGCAAAGTCCGTGGGTGACCTGCTGGACACTCACGGGTGTGGTCAACTTTGTGGCTTGCAGTCTGTTTTTCAAGACATTTCTTTAAATAATTTTTTTTTATGGAAGTGTATTGTGTTCTAATGAAAAAAACAAACAGTTTTTTAAAAATTGAAAACAATATGCTTATGGAAGCAGAAAATACTTTTAGGCAGACACTTAAAAGTCATCGTTGTAAGTCTGAGCCCCCTGTAAGAAATAATGAACAATGCCTCACCTGCCAAAATGGCTAAAATAGTTTTTCTACCTGCCAATTTGAAGTTTTACCTGCATTTGGCGAGTGGGCGGGTGTAAGAGCCCTGTTCAGGAAGGAGTTCGAAATATTTTCAAGAAAACCAATGAATTCTGTGTTAGACTGCATGATTTTTATCATGTAAAATTTTAATATTTTTATCAGATCTAATAATGCTAATGTATAACTTCAGATTAAAAACTCTTAGAAGAATTTTAAGAGAAAATGTGTTTGAATTAGGGCTGTCAGCATTAACATCTTAACACTTATTATTTAAAAAAATATAAGGCATTATTAATTTATTAACACTAACTAACTACACTCCTCATAGCAACCGTCTTCTGCCAGGTCAGGCATCCGTGGCGTGCGTCAATTTCTGATAATGCACACTTCTTCTGGCACTATCCCACGTAATACACGGTCACTTACCAAATAAATAAATATTCAATACATTTTTAGTATTTTATTCTTGTTATTTTTTAGGTTTAGATCGCTTTTTCACAAAAAATTGAGCACTTGATACGTTTGCTGCCTGTTGTCACGGTAACACAACAATGCATCGCTGATCCCACGTTTTTAGGTATGAACATGGGAAAACAGCCCCTTTCAGGAGGAGTCTGCTTTGCCAGCACTGCTCCAGGCTTACACACACACACACACACACTTTCTCCGCAGAGCTAATGATGATCGGTAAAACATTTTCATTTTAGTTCATTTACATTTCTTTGGGGGGGAAATGAAGACACGTCGCCAAACGTCACGGGGCTGCTGTTAGGCGAAGGCAGGGTACACCCTGGAGAGTTTGCCAGTCTGTCCCAGGGCCACAATTACACACCGCTACACATTCACATGTAAGGACAATTTTGTAAGGAAGACGCTGAGGCATGTGGATCCATGTGCAACTGACTTTAATATAGGAGTAGAACAGAAAGGGCAAGACAGAATCGTGGTCAGAAAAACAAGCCAGGATCTAAACACAGGACCGAGGTGGGAGTCAAAGGAACAAGCAAAGGTCAAAAAAGAGGCAGACAACCTAGAGGAACCGCCTAGCCTGACTGTATAGGAAACATAGTTCGAGACTACGCATGGAGTATGGAGTGGAGCATTCTTATAAGCAGTGTGGTGATGACGTGATGCTGAACAGCTGGTGAGGACAGGAAGAGGTGAACAGATGCATGATGATGATGAAGACAGAGTTCCACAGGATGACAGAGGCAGTTAGTACTCAGGCGAGGGCTCCCTCTGGTGGTTGGAGGAGGACAAAACTGGCTGGACCCTGACAAATTTAAAGTAATCAATTAACCTACAAAGAATGTTTTTGGACTGTGGGAGGAAACCGGAGTCTCTGAAGAAAACCCACGCATGCAAAGGAAGAATGTGTAAGCTCCACTAAGAAAGACCCCAGCCAGGACTTGAACCAGGGCCTTTTTGCTGTGAGGCAAGAGCACTAAGCACTGCTCCACCATGCAGCCGCCAAAGGTAATATATTATCATATCTATGCATATAGTTTACTCTGAAAGGCTTAGAATAGAATGATATACTGTAGACCAGTGGTCTCCAACCACCGGGCCACGGATCAGTATACCAATTGCCACTGAGCAGCGTAAGAAATAATAAATTATTTAGTTTTAAACCCTGAAAATCTTTTATTTTGAAGAATCTTTTATTTTGAAAAATAACCGAATTCTCTCAGCAACACCTTTGATCAATTGAGCTGTAAAGTTTTGTCCGGGGAGCAAAATGATTACCTCTGAACGATCTTTTATTCTAAAAAAATTTCAGTATTGAAAATTGACCGGATTGTCTCGATTACATTTCAGTCAGTCCGGGGTCGTGCAACACAAGAAAAGTTGTATGTGGAACCTTTCTTTGCAAATAGGATAAGTGCAGCAACAGTCAGAAAGACAGGCTACAACTTCAAGACAAAAAAAATACCAGGAGTCCTAATTAAAATACGGATTTATCACAACAGGTGATTCCCACACATCGTGCCTGTTTGCATAGAGATGTGACTTTCACGAACTGATCGAATCTTTTGAACGGCTCATTGAGGTGTACAACAGGAATTGACTTTATTTCATTCTTTGTTCTCTCCCCGCTGAGTTTTATACATTCACATAAAAGCTCAAACAAGCTCACCCATTCAGTTGCACATTTCACATAAGTTGTGAACACCCAATTGATGCAGGCACTTCCATGAAAAAAGAAAAGAGGAGCAGTGCGTACAGCAAGCGGGGCAGGGTGGAGGAAAAAGAAGGGGAGAAAAGGGAAGCTGCGTGCAGGGAACAACCGCCGCCGCAGGGGGGGGCGGCGTAGGGGGTGCTCAGTCTAACTTTTGAGTTGTAGTCATGAGTTTGAGTTGTTCTGAAATGTTTTTGTGTTGAAATGTTTCACTAGAAGCTTTTGCATGGAGCTTCAAAGTAGTTTTGCTGATTTGTTTCTTATTGTGTATAAATAAGAGATTTGTTGGTTATATTTTGTTACTGTGGTTAAGCTTTTATTTTTTAATAAGATGATTTTATGATAATAAAATAAACTATTTTATTTTAATCCTGACGCAACACTAAATTAAGAGGCCTGAATGATGTTTGCTTTTTGTTTGTATGTTTATGTTTTTATCAAAACTCCAAAATGCACACTTCAGAGAAATGACTGAAATGATGATCAAATCTATTGTCAGAACTGTTATTATAAAGTTTAACGCGCATGTTCTTATTCAAGTATTCTGTGTCTTTATCATTGAACACCACTACCCAACTGGGCTGTGGTAAAATTCTCAGAAGTTGACCGGTCCACAGCCACATAAAGGTTGGGGACCACTGCAATAAAGCAATAAAGTTCAGTTTTCTTTCTGGCCTTTTTTTTTTTTTGTTCAAAAATTGCATATGGTCGTATAAAATGTACCTAGTAAAACATTGTGATTAATCGTGATTAATCACAACTTGAAAGCTTAAAGTGCGATGAATCTGAATTTTTCATTGATACAGCATTTGTTTAAATAAAATAAATATTACATTTTTTATTCACCATAACCAAGTGTTTGTAGAAGCTTTTTTTAGAATTAACATGCTAAGCTATAAGGTTCATCAAGTTTTTTGACACCATTAAGTTTTAAAAGTAATATCCCTTCAAATACTTCCTCTACAAATTTTTTACAAAAAAAAAAAAAAATCTCTGAGCAACTTCAAAATTGCCGACTGCTACAGTTATTTTTCTGTCCGCTGACGATCATCCTTTCAATGATCTGGTGCTTATATGGCCAATAAACATTTCACAGGGCAAGAAAAGGTCGCCTTTGTTCAAATAACTATTGTTGGCGCGGTGCTGCACCTGGGTAGAAAAATTGAGTTTTCAAGTGGAGTCTGTGCAAGGACAAAGCCGACTGTCTCTTCTGTTTAGTTTTGAAAGTCGTTCCAGCTCTAATCTCCTGAACTGACGAAACACAGCTGGCGCATACATCTACTTCAGTTTGTTTGCAAAGGAATGAAAAGAGGACCGAGGGAGAGCAGTTTTGAAACATCTCCATCAACATTGGACTGTAGAAATATTTAAATGCTGTGTAGGAAAAGCACACATTTTAAGTGTTGTGGATTATGTATGTTAGCTATAAAAGCTCCCTAGTTTGCCTCAGAAAATTACAAGTCTCAATCTAAATCCTCAAGAGTGATCGTAATACCAAGGTAAGATTGGACTGTTTCACTGTGATTTTATTTCTCCAAGAAAACCTCTTTTTCTGAATAAAAAGATATAAAACTAAGAAGCTATTACAGCTTCAACTCTTCTGGGAAGACTGTCCATAAGGTTTAATAGTGTATTTATAGGAATTTTAGACCATTCTTCCAAAAGCGCATTGGTGAGGTCACACACTGATGTTGGTAGAGAAGGTCTGGCTCTCAGTCTCTGCTCTAATTCATCTCAAAGGTGTTCTATGGGGTTCAGGTCAGAACTCTGTGCTTGCCAGCCCAGTTCATCCTCACCAGATTCTGTCATCCATGTCTTTATGGACCTTGCTTTGTGCTGTGGTGCACAGTCATGTTGGAAGAGGAAGGGGCCGCTCCAAACTGTTCCCACAAGGTTAGGAGCATGGAATTGTCCAAAATGTTTTGGTATCCTGAAGCATTCAGAGTTCCTTTCACTGGAACTAAGGGGCCAAGTCAAAGTCCTGAAAAACTACCCCACACCATCATTCCTCCTCCACCAAATTTCACACTCGGCACAATGCAGTCTGAAATGTACCGTTCTCCTGGCAACTTCCAAACCCAGACTCATCTATCAGATTGCCATAAAGAAAAGTGTGATCACTCCAGAGAAGGTGTCTCCACTCCTCTAAAGTCCAGTGGCGGCGTGCTTTACAGCACTGCATCCATTGCTGTGCATTGCACTTGGTGATGTGTGGTTTGGATGCAGCTGCTCGTCCATGGAAACCCATTCCATGAAGCTCTCTGGTTACTATACTTGGGCTAATCTGAAGGTCACATGAAGTTTGGAGTTCTGTAGCAACTGACTGTGCAGAAAGTCAGTGACTTCTTTGCACTATGGACATCAGCATCTGAGAGTAAGAGCGGCCCATTCTTTCACAAATGTTTGTGAGAACATGCCGGCATGCCCGAGTTCTTGATTTTATACACCTGTGGCCCGGCCAAGTGATTAGGACACCTGATTCTGATCATTTGGATGGGTGAGCCAATACTTTTAGTAATCTAGTGTACTTTCTCTAATATGATCAATTTTTAAATGGCTGGCACTTCAGTAAAATAATGGGGATGTCATTAATACATCACTATCAAATCAGAGTCCCAGATTGGTCAAAGTTCAACTTAGTTTAGCTTTCAATGCACGTTCAATTAAGGTAGGTTATGTGCATAAAACCCAAAAATAGTAGTAGAGTAGCTAGACATGAACGTGTGAGTTTAAATGCGGAATCCCGTGCCATCTTTCATGAGCCAGCTGGATGGTATTAGGAGAATGACAAATACTGTGGAAGTCATGCAGAACACAATGAGCTGTTGTCAAACCTGGAAACACACATACCAATCCTCACAGACATGTTTTAGTTTCTGCTTCATTTGAAAAGAACGCCGAACAGCAGAATTTGAACAGAACAGGTTAAAAAGAATAAAGTCCAAGCTCCATTTGAACCAAAGAAGCAAATCAAGCGACTTTTCTTGGGCGAGTAAGGCCTAAAATCACATACAGGTTCCAGGACGTTCCATTGGACAACATGTTGGTGTGGAAATGTTGGACCAAAGTTGTCCAACAATGGAGTAGACCTTAGGAGATTTGATTCATCTGATATTTGCAGCCAGAAAAAGAAGATCTCCTGAAGCCCAATTTGTGAAGCCAAACGAGTTGCAGTTTTGTCAATTGTTTCTTGGTTCTGGTCATGTCCTGTTTTGAGTTGTCCCCCTGTCAGTCACACCAGGTTAATGTGGGGAGGGCCGATAAAGAATGTAGTCACTCTCAAGATTTCTAAAGGCAGGTCATAGAACAGTTCCCTACTTTCTGCAGATGAATATTCTGATCTTTCCAAGGTTCCTGAGATCCACCATGACCTGAAGGAGGTTTTTAGTAAGCCATCTTGTTACCACCTCACCATACGACTGTGCTACTGAACTGCTGCCAAGCACCACCCCACCTCGAGAGCGACTATATTCTTTATTGACTCTCCAACATTAACCTGGTGTGACTGACAGGGGATAACACAAAACAAAACATGACCAGAACCAAGAAACAGCTGACAAAACCAAATCCAGGGACACAACCCTTACAGAGCAAGCTAATAAGAATAGCTAGTCCTAGCGATAGCTCTGTAATCTCTGGAGACATTTGCAGAACGCAGCGTCAGGTGCACTTCCTGGTGGAAAGCAGGGCCTTTATCCAGTGTTCTTTTAAAAAATTCTAACTTCCCTCTTTTTTATAACAGTCATGTTTTCAACATCGGTCATGTGAACCATCGAGCAGAAGAAAGCGCCACTGGATTGATGGTACAACAAAAACACACTTGTAGAAGAGTAGAGGTTTAAAGGACAGACCCAAAGTTGGACCCCATCCCACCCCTGAAACACACACACAAACAGATGAACAGACACACACAACTGTGCTGGGACCAGGTGTTAAGTTGATAAGCCTTTTCCAACTCCCAGTGTGAACTCTTAAACTCTCACACAGTCTCTATTGACAATGACTGCTCACCCAAATAGAAAGTAGTACTCCTGTGTGTATGGGTGAGGGAGGGGGAGGGAGGGAAAGGCAGAGAGAGCGTAGGCGTTCAAGAGAAAAACCTTTCATGAAAGACAGCACAAAATGCATGATGGGAGAGAGTGACACAGAGCAGTAGACATGCCATTGAATCTCACCAAGTGAGGTCAAAGGTCTGCGTCTTTGATGCTGAGCTTGGACTGAGCATCTTAGCTCGTCGATGAGCGCTGGAAACAGTCACCATGACAACCCGACACAGCACAACTGCATTGACCTGCAGGCAGAGAACAGTATAAACATGGCCTCGGTCAAACAAGAGACGTGCTGCTGCAGATCCACTTATCCTCACGCTCCACAGAGAGGAAGGAATCGTGCACCACCCACTCAGGAAGAAGAAAAAACAGATCACAGAAAAAGTCAGCTTCTGCAGAGAGCACGGGACGAAGGCAGCTGAAGGGAGAAGCTTGTTCCTTTAATATGTATGCACTGAATGAAATTTCAGTGATGTTTGAGCTCATTTTAAAATGATTTTTCCTATGTCTGTGCTACTTTTGAGGTCCTTTTTTGATCAGTGAGTTTAGTATTTTATTTGGTTGTTTGGGCATTCAACTCCTATACTTGACAGTCTTTGTGTCTGCTTAAACCAATGTGATATATCGTCTGCACAATGATTGGGGAATTTAAAAAAAGGTAGCCTTGGATTCATTTGCACATCTACAAACAGCTAAATCTTGTTACTTGTTAATTTATGTCACGGAATTAAAACAAAAACAAAAAAATGTAGAAGACAAATAAAAGAGATATACATTTTTACATAGAAATGTCAAACATAAGATGATTGGTCATGATTGGGTTGGAAAATAAAAAATTGAAAGTAAAAGAGATACATATCCCTATGTATCTCTTTTACTTTTAATTAAAGAGATACCTATCCATATATACAGCGGGGACAGAAAGTTTGGGCACCCCTGGTAAAATGTTATATTACTGTGCATCAAGAACCCAAGGAAAAATTGAAATATCTCCTAAAGACATCAGTTTACAGATGAGACATCCTTTTAATTTGTAAAAAAAAAAAAACAGGCTTTATTTCTATCGTTTACCTTTTAAAAATAACAGAAAACAAACAACAAAAAAAAATGGCGTGTGAAAAGGTTTGGTCACCCTGCCGAATTTATAGCATGCACTGCCCCCCTTTGGAAAAGCTGAGACCTGACAGTGTCATGGATTGTTCACAATCATCATTTGCAAAGACCAGGTGATTTCAGTCTGAAAGATTTAAAATAATCAGAGTCATCTGACCTTACCCCAACAATCAGCATCGTGGGTTCTTCAAAGCAATTGTCCAGAACAATGAAACTGAAAATAGTTGATGCTCACAAAGCAGGAGAAGCTATAAGAAGATAGTAAAGCCTTTTCAGATGCCAATATCCTGAATGAAGAACTGGAATGTCTTAAGCAACAGTGGAAATTGAAGGAAGATCTGGAAAACCAAGAAAAGTCTCAGACAGAAGAAGAAAGGGTCCAGAGTTTAATGAAAAGAACCTCTGTCCAGCTGTTAAGCATGGGGGTGGATCAATCATGCTTTGGGCTTGTATTGCAGCCAGGAGCACAGGAAACATTTCACCAGTAGAAGGAAGAATAGATTCTACAACATTTCAGCAAATTTTGGACTCAAACTTGATGCCATCTGTGAAAAAGTTAAATTTGAAGAGAGAATGACTTCTACACATGGATAATGATCCTAAACACACCTCAAAATCCTCGCTGTCTTACATTAAGAGGCAGAAACTGAAGGTTTTGCAGTGACCTTCCCAATCACCTGACCTCAACATTATTGAAAATCTATGGATAGACCTGAAAAGAGCAGAGCGTAACAGACATCCCAGAAATCTGAAAGAACTGGAAGACTTTTGTAAAGAAGAATGGATGAAGAAACCTCAACAAGAATTGAGAGACTCTTGGCTGGAGACAAAAAGAGTTTACAGGCTGTGATACTTGACAAGGGGGGCAGTACAAGGTACTAACTCTGCAGGGTGCCCAAACTTTTGCACACACCAGTATTTTGTTTTCAGTTATTTTGAAAGGGTAAATGATGGAAATAAAGCATATTTTTTTGACACGTTAAAAGGATGTCTCATCTGTAAAGTGATGCCTTTAGGAGATTTTTCAATCTTTCCTCAGGTTCTTTATGCACACTATAACATTTTACCTGGGGTGCCCAAAATTTTGATTCCCGCTGTAAATCCACATTCACTTGTAAGTAAAGCTATACTATTAATCGTAAATAGGCTTATTTTTACTTATACATACAATACATCCATCCATTTTCTTAACCCACTATACTATCTTAACACAAGTGTTCAAAGATTCATCCCAGTAGACAGAGATTTGGTAGACTATAAAGAGACACGCTACAAAGCAAGACATTTGAAACACTGCAACTAATGTCAGAAAAAAATGGATATTTTTGGACATTTGAACATAAAAATCTAAAAATGTATTGGTTGTAAAAAAGATAATTATTTTGTATCTAACACAGTTGTACTTTCAGTCTTGATGTTCATTGATGGTGAATTGTTGTACCTTCTTTTGATGCTTTTTTAAATATTTTTTTCTGTTAAAGTCAAATGAACACATCTTGCCATAAAACACCAGTTTTGGGAAGATTCTACACTTGGATTTTTGTGATGTTCTTCGTTTTTTGTCATGCTCTGTTTTCTTTGTCAGTCACACCAGGTTGTAAATCATGCACAGCGGCCTTGATTTGTATTAATGTCCCTGTAGTTAAGTGTCTGGTTTTTAATTTGTCATTGTCAGGTTTTCTACCTTTGTTTCTCTATGGGTTTTGGCATGCTTAAGATTATTTATCAAATGTTTCGATTTCTACCACCAAGCTCCTCCTCCTGCTTATTGGGTCCTACACCACTAGTTCCTGACAAGTTAAATCCTAAAAAACTGTACAATCATTTGTGTTCTACAACACTAACTTTTGTAAATTCAAAAACATTTTTTGGATTTATTTGCATTTTCACAACTATTCTTTGATTAGATATTTAGAACAAAGAGTCAGAATTTACATTGATATGCAGTGTTGGGTAAGTACATGTACTTTGATCGATCCCCAACTCTGCGCGTGTATGCGTGCCCGTATGTGCCAGTTGCTCTGTTTTTTTAATTTATTACTCTCCGTTTCATTTTATTTAACAGAGAGAAAATGTCAGAGCCTACAAAAACAAAGAAACAAAGGATGATGATTTATTTACTTCAGCAATTGTAATTAATTACCAAAATTTGAACTATAATTTGTTACGTTACTCCGTTACCCCCATCACTGTTGATATGAATTGTTATTAGTATTTGCACATTTCAGGCGGTGTAAAGTACAGCAAGGTCACACACATTGAAGTGGAAATGTTATGTTAGACCCAGTATTTACACATCAATTTAAGCTGCAAATGGGGATTCTGGTGTGGACAAAAGCAGCTAAGCTGTTCTTCACTTCAGAATCTGTTGGAATTGGTTGAGGAGTTACCGTAGTTCAACAAGCGTGTTATAAAGGGTTAAAGTGAATCTGCAAGGGGGACCTGATGCAGGTAAACGTAAGGCTGTTCAACAAACCACTGGTTTCTATGTAGGTCAGATTTTCCGTGTGTTGGTGCAAAAATCAAAATGGCATAATTTTGGAAATATTTGTCTTGGTGGTTTCAACTGCAACAAAAATAGACAGATGTGTAGAACCTAACCCTGTAAGGAGTGAATGCTTTAGGTTAGTTTTTGGTCTTGTTCTTTTTGCTGTTTTCCCCTTGGCTTTCAGGTCTTCATTATAGTCACCTGCTGTGTCACCTTCTTGTTTCATTGCGGTTTGGAGTGTTGATGTTAATTTGCTAAATGTTCAAGTTTCTGTCACCATGCCTGCTTTTATTGGATCCCACACCAGTGATTCCTGACCCACAGAGTTAAAAAATAAATCTCTTTCTTTTTTTTTTTTTTTGTCTGACACAACAAATGGACTGTGTCAATCAATCAATCACTATCAATAAAAGATAGTGAGCTAATGTTTCACTAAAAACATTAGCTATATGAAGTTAAAAAAATATAGCCACATTAGATAAATTATCAGTGGCTCAAAACCCCTGTCAACTTCAATTAATGTTTATTTTCATGTTTTGCAGTTATTGTGTTAAATCTGGAAGTTCCAAGCAACAGAAAAAAAACTTAAGTCATTTTAGTTTAGTCTAAAAGGGTTAGGGGGACTTTTGAACATTTCACTGAGATCATGCAAAATCAGCCCTAAACTTAACTTGAACTGTAGTAAATTCACATTAGGAACAGGGATTTGAAAACGTACTCAGCAAAAATACGTACCGCTAAGACAAACACAACAGGTCCCACAAAGGCCCAGATGGTGTCAGTCTGCACGTTGAGCCAGCAGTGATCTTCTGCTTTGTACTTGTCCACTGATACTGCCAGTGTTACACCAACAATCAGAACGGGCACTCCTGAAAAACATTTTGATGAAGGAAAGTGAATCTTCGTTGAACTCTGACAACAAAAATATGTTTAAAGATGTATTTTTGTAAAATGGATTATTGGCGCGTGTTCAGTTAAATATTTTGTCTATTCTGCTCCTGGTGGCTGTTTAGTCTGAGCAGCATTCAGAACAAATGCATAGAGATGCCAGTCCCATCTGACTGTTTGTACGACGAGCTCACATGGTGTTCTCAGCTCATCATGCGACAAAACAAACCCTTGCAGACAGATCTGGAAACATGAACAGCTGCAGGATGTTTTTCAAAAACTGGGTTAAGGCGGAAGAGTAACATGACAAGACCTCGCGTAATGTTTTTTAGGTGGGCTAAAATAAAAACAGCCATAGGACTGATAAGAACAGGACCTACACAGGTCATCAGAAGCCACAAAATGAGTCAACATCATTCTTCCATAAGAATGACCATGCTTTTTATTCAGCCCTTTTCTTGTTAAATTAATCATGTTTTTTAATTCAAACACAAGTGAATATAAAGTACACAAAATTACATTTTTTAAAGTCTAAAATAAGTTGGATAAAGTTTAAAAATGGTTACCTATGACCCATACATTACATCCATCATTGGAAATCTCAAAACATTGTTAAATACTTGAACCATAACAGGAGTAATGTGACAACAGACTCCCCAAAAAATGATAAATTATTGGTCAATCCTTGGAAGTGATCACTTGAACAAGTGTTGCCTAGCATGATGTGAACGCAGCAAAAGAGGCAAAATAAGTTCAACTTTTTCAAAAGCATGGATGCTTACGGCACGCCAACAGTCCCGCCCACAATTCAGAGAATTTCTAATGAACTCTTGCCACTCTGCAGAAACTATGTACTAAAAAAATGACACTTTTTAAAACGTTTTATTTTATTTAAAAAAAAAATGCCGTAATCATAATTAAAAGACCACTGCCCAGGCTTTTACAATAGATCAAAAGATGATCATGGTGGAACTTTAGGGATACTTCCTGTTAGAAAAATTATATTAAGTGATGGCTTCTATCAACCTGCTGGAAACAAGTGAACAGAGAATCTTTCAAAGTTTTCGTACATGTTCAGATACATCCATGCCTTTATGACAGACAAAGTGTGTAATATGTGTTTCTGTACAATTTTCTGATTTAAATATCACAAAAATTTAAATATCATACAAATATCATACAGATGAAACAATAGGTATTATGGGGCATTTTTGAGCTTTGACATTGCTCCCTGTCTGAATATCAGATATAAAATTCAACATGAGTTTTGAACTCTTGTTTTGAAATCTTAGTCTTAACTTGTTGCTTCATATAAAAACTATGAAGAACCATATGTGTCTCTGACAGTATTAGAGGTCTTTCATTATTAGTGATAACTTACAAAATGAATGTAAAAATTATTAAGTAACTGTTTACCAAGTAATTTTCAGATTACATAAAAAAATTGGAATTGCACATTTAAAACAATGTTTCTAAAAAGGAATTGCATTATTTATTTTAAATTAATTTAGAAATGATTGTTGTTTTTTTTTGCTTTTGGAAATTTGATTAAAAGAAGAACTAAATCTGATCCTTAAACCTTTTACTTTCACAAATTAAAAGAAGGTTTTTCAATAATTAGCAAAATGAAGGCTAACTTAAAGCCACATGTAGCGAGAAGGCTCTGTTAAACCCCAGTTGGGTTCTTTCTGTGTGGAGTTAGCATATTCTCCTCATGCATGTGTGGGTTTTCTATGGGCACTCCGGTTTCCTCCCATATTCAAAAATGTACTTCTGAAACATGCCGTTTTGTTTTATTTGGTGGGTCAAGGGACTCAGAAAACCGATCAATATCTGGCGTGACCACCATTTGCCTCATGCAGTTGAATACATTCCTTTGCACAGAATTGACCAGGTTGTTGATTGTGGCATGGGGATTGTTGGTCTACTCCTCTTCAAAGGCTGTGTGAATTTGCTGGATATTTCACTTCATGGCTGAGTTGCTTGTTCCCAAACTCTTTTATTTTGTCAAGATAGATCTAACAGTTGACTGTGGGATATTTAGGAGCGAGGAAATTTCATGACTGAATTTGTTGCACAGGTGGAATCCTATGACAGTTCCACACTGGAATTCACCGAGCTCCTGAGAGCGGCTCATTCTTTAACAAATGTTTGTGAAATCAGTCTGCATGTCTGAGAGCTTGATTTTATACACCTGTGTCCAGGCCAAGTGATTAGGACACCTGATTCTGATCATTTGGATACTTTTGGTAAGATAGTGTATGTCTGTCCATACGATAACCCCATTATGTACCTTTAAACAAAACATATTTATTTACACATTTATATATATATATATATATGTATACATACTGCTAGCCCTAGAATCAACCCAAAATTTGACAAGATATTTGAAAAAAAGTACCCCATCCAATGATGTAATACAGCTTCATCCTTCGGTCCTCACTGATGTTGACTGACACCACTTTGCTCCAGAGCAGAAGGCCCTCCACCAACATCCATGAGAAAGAGGCCATGAAGAAGAGATGGAGGAGTGCAGTCACCAAAAAACATGCTGCCTGCAAGATGGAAGGAAAATCAGAGCTATCACAAACACATTGAGCCATACCTGAAGATGGTTATGCTACAATGATGAGTTATTTTTTTGTTTCAATAAGCAATCTTTGGTGCACAATGAGGTACATCCGATTTTCATTGGTACACAGTAACACAGCTGTAGTGGCAGGTTTGTTGATACGTTTTGTGAATGAATTCTCAAGTATTAGAGACCATCAATCTACACGGAAGGCCCAAGATTTGGGTATTAATTGGACTGGTATTAGGCCCATTTGATTCTGATAGAACAGAGCTTGTGCCTCAGTAGGAACGTTGAAACTGAAATGAGCAGGCCAAAGTTTCCTTGCTCCGCTCTATTCTGATGCATCCACTTGCAGACAAACAGATCCATGTATGTGTTTGTTTTCCTTGTCTGAGCTGCAGTCTGGCTCAAAACTGTACAACTGGATAGCTTCAATTTTACTCGCCATTTTTGTTGTACCACTAATGTTGGGTTGGGGCTGTTAGGGACTGAAAGCTAGTGGGAGAGAGTGTAAACAAAGGGATGATGGGATATCAGCAGAGGCTTACTTCTGACCAAAAGTCCCGGCCATAAATCAGTGGCGAGTTTCTGATGACATCCTGCCTTCCCGCACAAATTTTTACCTTCATTTTTTTTCCTAAAAATGGCATAATCATAATTAAAGAACAACTGGGAGCACTATTAAACTAGATAAAAATGTGATTAGACTATTTTTATTATTACTATTTTATTACTAATTATTTTTTAGCGACACATTTTTAAAACATGTTTTTTTTAATGCTAGTTTTTATTTTATATTCCTAAATTTTTGGAAAGTGCACTAGCCTTTAGAGTAAATGTTTTAATTTATTGAATAGTTAAGTAATGTTTTATACAGTCATTATTATTATACTTTTATCATCAGTATCATTACCAGCAAATCATTTTTCTGACAGCTTTATTTGAAGCTTTTTAAATATTAATTGTTTAAAATGTAATTGTTTCTCTCAGTCTGACAGCGTGTTCTTGTTCTTCTCTTTATCAATTGTTGAATTGATTAAAGCACCTGTTCTAAGTAGGTCAGGGTAATAAAAATGCTTTAGAACACCTTGAACTATTTAGAAAAGCAGAAAATTTGACATTTCCCTCAAGATCAAAGACTGTGTCAGAATCCACTCCCTTTCCGTAATCAATAAAAGACTACATACATTATATAGTGCCGGACTATCCCGTGCCCAGAATTTTAAGGTAATTCGGACACCGTGCTATGCTGGGTATAATAACCTCTCAGAAACCACAAATGTAGCAAAAGTTAGATTTCACTAAATATTATTGCTCTCATTTGATTCATTTGAATCCACATAGGAGGCTCATCTATTCAGGGGAAATGTTAATTGTGAGGTGAGCATTCCTTCAAATGTGGGTCAAGTTTACACAAACATGGACTCTCACCTTGTTGTCAGAGGCCCAATCACTGCACATTAAAAGCAGCTCAGCAACACCAAGAGCAACTATCAGGTTCTTATGGACTGTGGTGCGGTCAGACTTAGGGACACTGCAAAGACAAACAGAAGAAAGAATGCACAGAACTTAAAGGTTGAGTGATGCTTTTACAGTATTTCTCAGAACCTGATAAAAAAAAATACTGCACTGCAGTGAAATGCTCACACATTTATGGAGCACAATGTTCGGGTTTTTCATTTATTGATGTGACTGTGGCAGGAATTTGTGAAATGCTTTTCACCATTGATGCTTTCAGAGTGCACTCTGCGATCTTTGTGACTCACCCCACAGCAATGAAGAGGATGAAGGTGAAGAGGAGGCCACACATAGACACTCCACAGCCAATGAACGTCAGCACTTGCAGAGCTTTTTCGTTTTCTGGGCTCCTCTTGGAAAGAAAAAAATTGAAATGAAATACACACACACACAAACCATATAACATAGAAATAGTGGAACATTCCATTTGATTAAAAGTGTACACAGAATCTATGCAACTAATACCTGAGCTTCATAGACTTGTAACAGCAATGCAAAGTTGGTGGTGTGGTTGCAGTAGCACACGGTGTAACCGTGATGTCTGGACACAACCTTACAGCCTTTAGTATTCCACCAGCCACCAGCCTCTGGACTAGTAAGACATAAACGGCATGTTTTGACAGATCTTAGTACGCACAGGAATGTTGTCTGATGTTGATCATTCTGACTCACCTGAGATCAAAATCCCAGAAGGCACACACTGGATCATACACCGCGCCAAGAGAATTCTATTTGGTATGACAGGACAACATGCATATGATGAAGCAGACAGAGGGTTTTCTGAAATCTTTAATTTGAAAAAAAAAGATGAACGACAAAGAGTGTATTGACCTCCACTCTGTGCTGGAGCTGGAAGTTAACAGCCATGCTAACTGGTTGGTCGTCACCCAGAACAGTGGTGGACACAACAGAAGAGCCCAAGAAAGTCCCCAAATATCTGGTGGAATCGACACAAGATGAAAGCTTTGGCCAACGGACTAACAAATTTATACCCAAACACAAACATTAAAAAAAAAATCTAAAGGAAACTCACAATCATGTTTGTCCATGTTATTGCACAATATAAGATACATAAAATATTAAGTTACATTTACACCATGCTCAGTCAGGCTTGTTCATGTGACCACTTTTAATGAAAAGTCTAATAAACCTGCATATATTTGGTCTTTCACCTTCAAAACTCTCGTGTTCACCCGAAGTAACGCTCATTTTAAGACTCTATGGGTTCTATGTAAAAACAAGTGCAGCCACTGAACTCAAGTTGCAGGTCAAACTTTGACCAGTCAGAGACTCAGCTTTGGTAGTGACATATGGATGGCGTTCTTTTTAATTCATGGAAGTGTCAAATGTTTATTACCGTAATTGATCATGAAGAGAAATAATGATTGCAGCTTGTGGCTGACTGGAATTCTATGACACCAGAGTTTCATAAATCAGAACAGAGCTGTGAAAGAAAAAGCCTGGAGCAAGATTTGCAACATTTGTACCGCTTTGACATTTTTGCACCAAGCCTCTTCCAGCTGTAGGTGGCGAACATGCGCTAGTAAACAGTAGAAATAGTAAACAGTAGAAATAGTAAACAGTAGAAAGAGAAAAAAGATGAAGAAGCCACTTCCTGCTTTTTCAGTGTGAACAGCATATTCTAAACATGCGTTCAAAATTCCGGTTTTAATATGTTCTTGAATGCACGCCACAAATGCCCGGTGTGAATGTAGCTTCACAGATGACTATTCAGGATAGTTTTCCAATTTATTGGCCGGCAGTAAAGAGAACTTAGAGTAAACACAACACTGAAAAACATAAAAAATGAGCCAAATGAATCAAACAACTGGAACAAGAATGGGTGTGTAAAGGCCAATATGCAAACTCCATTGAAAGCAGAAAAGTCAAGGTACAAGGAAAAGTAAAAAGACACAGTTTGCTTCACACACTGGAATCATTGTGGAAACTTTGTGGCACTTTTAGAACAAGACAGATCCTGAAACCTCAAAAAACGGATTGCTGAATGCTTGACCTTTTGTTACATCCTGGCGTTCTGGGGATGAGAACCATTGTTCGTTTTTTAAATAACACAAACTATTAACACTCAGTTTACTGTGTACGATAAATACAATAGAAATTGTTTTTTTTTTACCCCTCTATTGAACATCCTGCAAAATAAATTAACAAAATATTCAACCCAGACCGTTGAAAAGTTTCAGTTTGCGCCAGCTCTTTTTAACCAAGTCTGCGGAGCATGCATGTATGACGGTACTTGGAAACTTTTATATTGAAATAACTCTGAAAAAAAGTGTGCTGCTTATTCTAAATGTGTTCATTTCTCAGAGAACAGCCTAAGCAAAATAGTCTGACCCAGGAGCCTTCAAACAGCAGAGATCTGAAAAAGCACAAAAATGACTGGATACACAAATTAAAATGACACCTAACTGTGAAACTGAAGACATTTTATCGATTGTAAAAACAAAGGGGTTTTAAGATGGGCTCAGGTAATTTATAGTGAGATGCTTTAAAGTCCCACTCTATTTATATCTTGATCTATTTTCAAAGCGACCCCAGCGGTCTTTTAATTATGTTTATGCTGTTTTTAGCCCAAATCACAAATCAGAAATTCACTACTGAGTTGTGGGCGGCAATGTTGGCACAAAGAAAGCCTTCCCTCATTTCCCATGATCCCTTTACGCTCTCTCCTGCTAGTTCACAGCCCATTACAACCCTAACCTAACATTAGTGGTCCAACAAAAATGGCTAGTAATGTTGGAGTTATCCAGTCGAACAGTTTTTGCCAGAAACCAGCTCAGACGAGTAAAACAAAGATGTACAGTACATGGATCTAGTCGTCATCAAGTGGATACTTTGGAATGGAGCGAAGCATGCAGCTCATGGGCTGGCAATGGTAGATTTTACACAACAATCATAAGCTTTTTCTAACAGCATTTTTTTCTTCTGCTACTGAATCACAACAATTTAAATAAAGAAATATTTAGAAATGCAATTTTAAGTTTTGTTTTATATATTTGTCCTAAATCATTAGAAAAAGGCCACAATAAGAAGTTAAAAACACCAAACACAATTTTCAATGAAGTGGATCACATATCTTTGTTTGACTTGTTCAGACTGCAGCAAAAGCAGAAATGGCTTCACATTTATTCCGCTCAATGTTTGCATCAAGACGACATTTCTGCACGTCTAAAACATTTTCAACTAGTTTAAACAGATTTAATTCGATCATACAATATATGCACATTCATTTTAAAACATTTTTAGCTAAAACCTCCATGGCTGCAGACAACAGGATGGCACCCAGATATCCTTAGACGGAACCGGAAGTCTTGACCAGAACTGGACGTTCACACCACCCACTAACCCCCATTTTGGTTGAAAATACTCTTTTTTTTTTGTAGAAAAAAAATACATTGATTGGTGACCCTAATAGTTAAGTCCAGTGTTAAGATGTCTCTATCAAAACCTACAATGACTTTGACACAGTAATTCCTTATGCGACCAACGTAAATCAGCTGAATCGCAGAGGTAAGCGGCTTTTACTGTAACACTTTAAAGTGGCTTTTCACCAATATGCAACACATTACTAATATAAAATGTTGCATGCCGATTCAAAGTCGCTTTTCTCCACGACAGAGTAAGCATTGAAGGTTAAAAAGGAAAGGTTGTCAAAGGAAAGTCAACACCAGAGCTAATGCTCAAGTGTAAAAAAGTTAACAGTTTTAGAAATCTAAATACTATTGTGACCATCAATTTTGAAAGGAATGAAAGAATGACCGTGTTTTTGCTCTATTTTACGCTCATCGTGAACACTAAAACTGTATTTTGTACCAGAGATTGTGACAGTTACCCTATAGTCACATTAAAAAAATGTAATAAAAGATTCTGCAATTCTGAAAACTTGTGGAAATTCTGCTTCCAGCCAATGACATGTGAGCACCATCTTGTCCATCTTGTCTGCAGCCAGGTCCCTCTAAAAAGCACTGCTGTAAACATTTAAAGGTCAAAATTTGGGATAAAGAAATCCAGCCTTGTTTTTTGTAGATGTCTAGCATTACCTCAGCTAACATGCTGGAATGGATGGAATCACAATACTAAAGAGACAGTAAAGAGTAAATAAAGTAAAAGTAATCAGACAGACATTTTAAAAGGATTTTTTTTCAGGTTTACAGTTTTTCTGTTAGCTGGCAGATATCCTTGCACATGGTTAAATATTACCTTTGGCTTCCGTCAGTGACTGTGGGCACCATAGTGATGTTCTCCTCTGGATTGAAAATAGGCCGCAGAGAGCCGTACCACGTGTTGACCAAGGTGATTTTAAAGAACCCTGCAAATCCAACACAAGCTGGGTGATTTTATTTTATTTTTTACCTCACATCATGCAGCCAAAGAAAACAGTTCTAGGCGAAATGCTCTTTAGAAAGGATCACTTAGTGTTCAACTGTGAAGTGTTGTTACAAAACAATGCACCGCCTCTGCACTTTACAGTGGGACCTTGAGGGAGTAAATAGGTGAATACATGCCTAACATTCACAAATCTGTTTCTCTGCATTGTCCCCAGGATTCACTCAGAAGAATTAACTCTGAATAAGTGGTTCCTGACAGAGCTTATAGAGGCAGACGATTGGTGTTTGTGTCAAACTATACCGTTGCTATGGAGATCCTGAATTTTCTGAGGTGGAACAGAAATACAGTCGAGATGAGTGTGGCTTTCAGTGTCAGGTCCGCAGAAGCTTGATACTTTGCTTCCCTCCTGAAGCCTTTGCTGTTGCACCTCCAACTCTGAAAGCACAAGAGAGCAGAGTGCAGACGCTCACATCCAAGATGTAGTTTGATGCACAACAAGAGCAAAAAATGCATTTCATTCAAGTTTCTTTCTGCTCATGAAGAGCATATAGTACTTCAGCAGCTTTAGGACTCTGTTTGAAAGTTTTCTGAAACATTTGTAAAGTGTGTTCTTATGTTCACGAGTGGAGTCAAGTGTTTAGAGGCCTTACATATAAACTGAAGATTTTTGAGCTTGTGTTCCTCTATGAATGTCTTTTGCAAATACCTTAATAGTACTTAAAGTATTACATTTAAAATTGACAATATGTTTGGAAGAAAATCTCAGAAAGTAAACATATATTCAGCCGGTGGATGTTCTTACAGATAGAAAAAAGAAACACACACGCAAAAAAAAAAAACCCAGTTGCCCATGAAGTGATGAAGCAAAAACACATCTACAATAAAGCTGCTGGTTAACATTTCAGATAGAAGTCTGCTGGTCGCACAGTATAAACATGTCTGACATTTTAAAGGACACCTTGTGCCTGAATCTGAATAACAAAACTGAAATGATGTCAGAGCCTGATGCCACAGCAGAGTGTGGAGATATGAAGATACAATGTTTTCAAAACTTTTAATTTTTTTTTGTTTTGTTTCCTCCAGAGACATTTGGAGAAGAATATATATATATATATATATATATATATATAGAGAGAGAGAGAGAGAGAGAGAGAGAGAGACTCGTGCAGTCACCTTAAGGGACGTTATGAAAATCAAACGTACCCTTGTCTTGGAGGTGGTGTGTTGTGAAGTATTCGTAAGGATAATGAAAGCTGCTTACACTTATGACATACAGGGGATGGTGTTGTAGGGCGCAATTCCACTTGATAGCATGCACTGGCTCCTTACTCACTGCACATGATGCACACATAGGGTGTGCACCTAAGTGTCCACAGGATATCCTCAAAAACTATACTCTGACTTTCTAATTTCCTAATTTGCCCTTAGCAAAAAAAGGGAATCAACATTTTCACTCTATGTACTCACCGAGCAGTCTGCGACCTTGATACTTTGTGTGGTGCATCTATGCACTCTGTACAGGTTTGCCCATTTTTACCTTCAGACAGCCCGTATCCACCTGTAAGGCCGGTTGTGACTAAGGCTTTAGATCTTCCACACACATCCAACTCATTGTTCCCTCTTTTTAACTGTCCATTGATCCAATTAGTGGACAATGTTATTTTAACTTTTGTTTTCATACCATTGTTTTAGTGTGGAAAATACATGAACAGTTGAAATTCAAACTTTCATGAAAACAAAATTAAGAAAGCTGGGTAATATAGTTGACGTTCATTTAATATCAATTTGATGGTCACATGTTAAACGTCAAACCGACGTCCGTTTAACATCAAATTAACTTCCATGCTTCTTCTGTTTCTGAAGGATTTAGGCATAATTAAATTAATTTAGGGTTAATGAAATTTCACCATGTGGCTTAAAATTATATTTGATCATTTCAATGTAAACTGAATTAGAATGGACCTTATAATTCCACGCTGCTGTATATCCCAGCAGTGAGGCCAGAAATATCCCGGATGTACCCAGTGAGCATTTTATGTTGAAATGACATATCAACATCCAAGCCCGACATCAAATTGATGTAAAAAACAAGTTAAATGTGCAAATCAAATTGACGTCAAAACTTTAACATTATCTTGACATTATGATATTTACCTCTTTTTGATGTCACGTGAATTTTAAATTTTCACCAATAAATTTAATAGATCTAATAACAGAGGTATAAAACATACAATAAATGGTTTATTGGAATATATATATATACTAAAAAAATAATTTGTTGGGTGAACATAACATTTTGGAAAGTTTTTTCATCTAAATCAAATATGTTGAAATAGCAATAAACATTGTGTCAGTCGATCCTAATGCATTTATGTTGGTGCAACAGAATTTAATAATGTTGCTGTAACATGATAATCAAGGTTCAGTTTAACTAGATTTGTATAAATTATGGTAACAAAGCTAGATATAGTTTGACATAATCTTGTTGAGTTACCTCACCTTGAATTATAATATTAGGTGTTACTTAATTCTATAGAGTACTTCTCAAAATTAAAATTTAAATAGTTCATGCTAACCCAGCAAAACCAAGTAGATTTCAAAATCAGAAACGGTTTAAGTTTCAACAGTACTTTTTATTCATGTGAAAAACTTTCATAAAATAATTGATTTTCAGTCATTTAAAAATAAGTCCGGTTGAACTCCATCTGGTGTCCAAGAGAAAATACAAACCAGACTGAAACAGCGCTAAGTCAAATTGAGTGAATACAAATGTTTAAAATCTCGTGATCACAATGGGAGCGGGGCGGGTCCACAGATCTTTTTAAATGATTAGATCCCACTTTGGGAGAATTATCAGTTCAGAGATATTTACATTTTTTTCTTTATTTGCTTTTTTTTAAGTACAACTCTAGTCTTGGAAATGAATAAACCACAAAAAACATCAAGATTTCTTTAACCAACCATTTAAATGCATATTTGAGAGGATTCTGTGGTTTAATTTGGGTTTTGTTATATCTGGTCATGTTCTAAGTGGTCCTTGTCAGTCACACCAGTTTCAGGTTAATCATCCACAGCTGTTGTCATAGTTCATCAACCTCAGTGTATTTAAGTGTGTCTGGTTTTCAGGTCATCTGCTTTGCCTTGCCACCTTTTTGGTTCTCTAAGGTTCTGTCTTGGTTCAGGTTTTTATTTATTTATTTATTTATTTATAAATGTCTTCGTTTCTGCCACCAAGCCTGGTCTCCTGCATTTTGGGTCCTTCTCCACCATTTCCTGACACTAGCAGCAGGGTCAGGTCATCTGCTGCAATCATCATGTTGCATCAACAAGAATAAATTCTGTTGCACCAACATAAATTCATTCAGATCTCCTGACACAAATGTTTATTGCTGTATAAACACATTTGATTTAGATGGAAATACTTCACAAAATTGTATCATATTCATCCGATAAATGATTTTTTTGATTATCTATATTCTAATAAACCATTTATTGTATGTTTTATACCTCTGTTATTAGTTTTAATAATGTATTGGTCCAACTTTAAAATTCACATGACATCAAAAAGGGGTAAAAATCATGATGTTAAAATGACAAAGTTTTGACATCAATTTGAATCTGCACATTCAACTTGTTTCTGACATCAATTTGATGTCAAGCTTTGATGTTGATACAGCATCATTTCAACATCAATCGCCCACTGGGTTGCTTTGATTAGCAAATGTTTCCGGTTCCTGTTTAATTGTTCGTTTTTATCTTCTTTTACACTATTTTATTTTGAGCACTGTCCTTGGGTTTCTTAGAAGGAACTTCAAAATAAAATAATTTATTATTTTCATCATTATTAGCTGATATGTTAGTGCCAGTGACCAACAGGATGATTTGCAGAAAAGACAGTGTGTGACCAGACTGGTGATCAGCTTGGGGAGGGGGTCCCAGGTTGGTGTGGCAGTGTTTGGTCCTTCCACCTCTTTCTTAAAAAAATAAATTATTATACTGCCAGCATGTCTGTATTGTTCAGACATCAATCATCCAATCTAATAAACACAAAAACAGTAGTGAATAGTAGAATGGGCTGTTTGGCATCAGCAGAGTAGATTTGGCTAATTTTTTGCATTTTAAATTGTCTGCTGCTTATTCTTTACAAATGTGCCGGTCTTCTCAATAGATAACTGTGTCATTAATTTGTTGTGTGTTAAAATCCTTTTTGTGCCAGATGTGGTCTATACTTTGGAATTTTCTCCTGATGCAAATTTTTTTCAGTATTTATCTTTTCCTTCTAACAAGAACGCTGAATTTATCAGAGACAGGTGAGATGAGCAGTTTGCTAGTTGCTGTTCTAGAGCTCACCATGTCTTTCTTTCTTTTAGTGTATGTGTTTGTTTGTGTGTGTGTGGGCGGGTGTGAGTGTGGTTCTTAATCAAACAGCTAAATCAATTAAAGAATTTAGATCAATAGGAAAAAATCAAGGTGTTTTCGTCAACTTTCACAATTAGATAGCTGCCAAAAGTCTGTTTGAGTGCAAATCAAATGTAAAAATGATTTTATCAGGTTATTTAAACTGTCATGTAAACAGCAACAAATAATCTTTATCAGATTACAGAAGATTTTAAAAAATGTAGACTTCTCCTCAAATATATTTCTTGCTTTCTTGCTTGAGTTTACATGAGATACCCTTCCTGACACAGTCATGTATTTTGGACTGGAGACCGGCACAGAGAGACCCAGACTCAGGCCCGCCTTTGGCTACATAGTTTGGCAGTAACATGAAGGCTTTTTCGTGGGGACCCACACTGGATCAAGCTCATCGCGCCCCCTGGGAAACAAACCTTGACTTCACATGTGCCAGTACCACAGCCAACCATATTTTTTTGCATTTTTATCTTCTTCATTTTGGTCTTTGGTAGTTGAACAGAATCAATTATAAAATAGGCAGTAATCCAGTCACAGCACAAGTAGAAAACCAGAAAAAAAACTGTAGCAGAAGGATAAAACTCATTCTTGGAGTATAAGCAGATGAAGTGTAGAACTGAATTTGCGGATATAATCTTGGTCGCACAACTCAAGGATTGTAGACTAATTTCCATTCACTCACACAAGCTTAAGTGACTCTGATGATGGACAGGATTATGTAAAGCTGTAAAGGTTTTGTATTTTCAGATTTTTAGGCACATGTGGACTCTCGGTCAGATCATAGCAGTTTTCTGATCAATTAAAAAAAAAAAGTTTTCAGATGTTGATGGTCATATAAATAGACTCATTATCTGATAAAAGACAACACTCTTTAGATAAGCGCATAATCCAATAACAGGTTAAGTAACCTAGATACTCAAGAAACCAGACAATGACCAGTTTTTAGGCTCAGGTCGTACGTGAACAAAGACAAGCCTAATACAATTTTGCTGTTTGAAGTAAATGCATTCTAATCAAAAACATTCTTGAACATGTCACTGAGAGTCTCTTATTGTAATATTGTGATTTTCCCTCGCCATTTTTTTCACTTTTTTTGTCTCTTCAATGACAGAAACTAGAGTCTGGCTTAATCTAATTTAACTTTAGAAGAAAATTTCTGAACTTAATGTTTGTGTTGTGGACATTTTTTTTGCAACTCACTAATGTTAGGACTGGTAATGGTCAGCTGATCGGTCTGTGACATCAAGCGAGGGCTCAGGTGGGTCACCATTCTATCAATACTCTTCACAACATCCATGGGGCCGTTCACCACCTGAAACAGAGTTCCCAGTGTGAGCGTCGGCAGCACTCACCCACTCCATCCTAACCCACAGACTCACAGCCATAGACTCTTCAAAATGACCATTCATTGCCACACAATACAAACTGCTTTCAGTGCTGTTAACTGTTTGCCAGAGTCTACACAGTTTCACAGAGGCGAGCACAAAAAGCTCAGCATGCGAGGCTTATGGATTTTGCCATTGTCTGAGCTGAAATCCCGCATTCTTATTTCTGCATCCCAGAAAGGAGCCTTGGAGAGAGAACTGGGAGCAGAGCAAGGGAGTTTTTCAGATGCCTCAGGTTTTCAGAGTGCTTCTCATCCATTGAGACTGCGTTGAGGTGGCCTTGGAACACTGAGAGGGTGGGGGGTGGGAGGAAGGGAAGGCAGGCAGAGCTCTGAGAGAAATGGTTCCTTGTATGAGGCAATCATCCAACGAATCTATGCACAATGATCGATAAGCAATATGCAGGAAAAAAAATGCAGCAACTAATAATTGCATTAAATCAATGTTTCTGTAAAAATGTGGAGTGACACTGAACGACTGAACGATGTCTTGGTGGAAGATTTGGAATTCATCAGCCCCTCCAGTCATGCTTTCAAAGGATTTGGATGTTTTACTTTATTACTACAGAACCATACTCCCCTCTAGTGGTGGAATTACAAGTTAACACAAATCAAAGAAGGTACAGGACCAACAAAAAAAACTGTATATGTCTGACACTGCAGATACCCTTACTGTGCTGAATGCCCAGACCCTTCCAGTGGCTCTTCCCTTAGGCAGATGAGGACACATCTGCTCCAGGTTTCAATAGTCTTTAAGCAAAAACTTATATGAAAGATGTTTTAAAAAAAAGGTCAAATTAACCATAACCTGTAACTTAAGAACCATTAGTCTTTCCAACATGAGGTAATGTTTTTATGGAAGAAATATGGTTCCATCAGAACTCTTTTTTGACAGTGAAATTTTAACACTGAGTTTTCGTTCTGCATAATTGTGTATATGACTTTTTTTTTTTTTTTTTACTTTAAATTTGGCAGAAAACATTTCATCTGCCAAAATTCACCTGGAAAAATTCAAATGCCAAAAATTCACCTGCAGAAATTTGCCTGCAAATGTGGTGAACTCTTCATGACCCAGGCCAAAGCAATCAGTACCAGATCGAATCGAGCGGCTCTTAGCCAATCAAACTGAGAATTTTTGTAGGGAAATTTTGGGAGATGACATTTCTGCAAGTGAATTTTTGACAGGTCAATTATTCCAAGGGAATTTTAGCAGGTGACATTTTTTCTGCCAAATTTAAAGTAAAAAAAAATAAAAAAGTCATATACACAATGTTGCAGAATAAAAATTCAGTGTTAAAACTTCAATGTCAAAAAGAGTTGGATTCTAACGGAACTTCCATAATTTTTATGAACTGCACAAATTTTGTTGTGTGGCGTGTATAGACTGTGATATAAAGTGTGATTTAGAAAGGTCTTCTTTTAAACTTTTAGTTTTTTTTTTTTTTTAGTTTGTGTTTTTTGCTCAAATAGTTGTTAAATCTTGTAGTGTAACGATACATTTTAACGATTCTATTCATATGATCATTGCTGGCTGCTGATTCCATTCATTATTGATTTTGGTTCATTTTGAACGATGCAATTCACTGATAAAATTAATTCAGGACATCTTTTTTTAATACTTCAACCAGTGTGACTCAAGAGATAAATACCTGGGTAGTGAACAATGCAGGTAAACATTTCCAGATTGCTTGTTTTTCTTGCAAATAATCAATTGTAAATTAAATGTGTGTTCAAACAAACAAGCAAACAAGAATGAATGACACATCCATTCACTTAGTACACATTCATTTAGTTTAATAAAGTTCAGTGCCCTGTTGTTTTTCCACATCAAGTGAACATTATTAGAACATTCTACCACACTTTATGGTCACACGTCTTTGCTGAATTCAAAGTGTTTCCACACATTGGACTGTAGGATGCATTGATCCAAACAGTATGTTCCGATACAGATTTCATTGATTTATTTTTATTTTGAAGCGATTTATTAATGGTATAGGTCGATTCAATGAACAGTTTGCTGCAGAGAAGACAAACTGGTTTGATCATACGAATAGAAATCGAATAATCAATAAAGTTGATTAATTGTTACATCCCTTGTTAAATCCCACTTGACATTTGCAAAACGAGGATACTGAAGCCAATTGCAGGAAGTGAGAAAATGTGATGTCATTGTGTTTAGAGGACAGTCATCGGTCAGTATGTAAATGAAGCTATTACTAATATGAGTGTGATAGATTTTCTTCAGAGCATAAAAGTTCTGTTTATAGTCAACCCCTACACTGGAATTCAGAATTTGACTCAAATCAGGAAGCAACAAATCTAGCAGTTTCACTAAAGACCACTGGAGGCAGGTTGCAGAGAGGAACGATTACCATTTGACTCCCATGTTAAACAGTCAGATTTTACACAACAAATACATATATTTATAGTCTGGTTTCAAGGATATATTGCTTTATTTCATATTTATGACACTACTGGCACTTATGAGTGTGGTTCATAGATATGTCAAAGTTTCCTACAAGCCTTTCTGTTAGAAATAAAAAAAAGTGGATTTTGGCCTTTTTCTACTAAAAGCCAACACACTTGAACGAGTTTCCAGTCCATAACTTTCTGTGGTGCGTGTAAAAATTAAAAAAGTCTTTCTTGATTCACAACTATTTAAAAAAAACACAAAACTGGTGTTGACTTATCGTATTGAGTCACAGTCCACATATCATACATTGTTGCAGGTTATGTTGGAACGTATGCGGGCTACTAATAGTGTAGAAGCCCCCTGTATGTATCAGAGTCTAATTTCCCACTACTACATAGAAAAATACATACCATTAGCTTCAAACAGCGAGCCATGGCCTCAGACTTTCAAGAAGGCGCTTTTGGAACCATTCAACAATGTAGAAACTCAGTTACATAGAACTAGTCATACCCAATGAAACTGAAATTCAGTCTAGATCCAAAGTTTTGTCTGTATCGTTCAGAGTAGTTCATTTTACCTCTCTCCATTTGATTTTTTGTGTTGTCTGAATTGCTTTTAACTTAGATTTACTGTTGTAATTCCAATTTTCCCTCAAACAATCCACCATTGAATAGCTTTGCCACCAGTTAGAGAGCCTCTGCAATTGTTCTGCACATCAAGGTCAATTATATCTTCACAAAAATCTCTGCTCAGCCTCAGTGAGGAAGTGTGTATTTAATTATTTGTTGTTACAAACAGTATAGACACAGATTGTGGTGACTTGGTTGATTTGGCTGTCAATAAATTTGCAGCACAGATCAGAAAAGGGTTCCTTTTAAAGACTCACTCTGATAACAATTGTTTTTTTTTAACGTTTTTAATACGTTTTTTGTGGCAACTTTCTGATGATGGAGGACATATATGAAGAAAATTGGGTTTGAAATTGCATTTATGAGTATTTATTTATCCAAATCTTTGTGAATCAAGCCCTCACACGAAAATGCTGTTGGAAAAAGCTTGTAGCTGTGACATAGAAGCAACTACAGCAGGCCACAAGCTTCCTTCTGATACATCCTTGCAGACAAATAGATCCATGTACGTCTTAGTTTTCTTGCCTAAGCTTATATCTGGCTCAACACTGTACGGCTGGAAAGCTCTAAAGTTGCTTCCCATTATTTTTCACATCAGTAATGTTAGATTGGAGGTGTGACGGACTGTAACCTCGGGAGAATGTGCTAACAGATGGATGTTGGGAAGTAGGGGCAGTCTAACTCCGCACCAACGGTTCCGCTCCAAACTCAGAGGCGAATATCTGATGAACTCCTGCTGCCAAGAAAACTGCACTTTTTTTTTTTTTTGGCTTAAAACAGCACAATCATAATTAAAACACCACTGAGAACACTTTTACAATAAATCAAAAGATGTTCGGAAGTGTATGTGGTTTTTTTTTTACCTCTTTGATGGCCTGCCACTTGATCGTGTTGTCTTCGCTGATGATGCAATCAGCCACGCTAACAAAGTGCCGACTGAGTTCCAGGACACTATCCAGGCTGCTATTTTCCTGAGGGATAGGAGGTTGAACAGGGATGTCAGCCGTCAGAGACAGCAGCTGGATGAGGGACACCATGTCTGCTGGCTGCAGCTCCCCCTGCGGGGTGTGTTCCAGAGCCTGGGCAGAGATGTTCAGCAGGACTGAGGCCTGAGCCAAGTTGTTCAGGTCTGATGGCTGCTGTGCTAGAATTGGCTGAAAGAGAAAAGAAAAACAAAACAAAACAAAATGATAATAATTCATTCAATAATTGAGACTAACCCGAAAATCATTTTGTGTCATCATTTTGATTTATAGCAACCACATCTTAATACCCAGAATCAGAGTTTTGCACAAAATAATTTCAACTAATTTTAAGTTTAGGACGCATATAAATGTGATGAATTGTACCTGGCTCCTGTTGGAAAGCATCATCAGCTGGCTCAAAAAGGCAGA
Source organism: Adrianichthys oophorus (assembly GCA_036245035.1). Taxonomy (NCBI): domain Eukaryota; kingdom Metazoa; phylum Chordata; class Actinopteri; order Beloniformes; family Adrianichthyidae; genus Adrianichthys; species Adrianichthys oophorus. Next base: position 1,745,351 of record BSAI01000189.1, on the reverse strand, counting down.
GGGTCGGACACTCTGAGATTCACTCATTTGCTTCATCCTCAGGTATCGTTCTGCGTCACAAATAGTAATAAGAAATGCACCAGTATGACTGAAAAACACCTAAGCACCTATGAAACACTTTTTTTTATCTGAGATCCTGACAGGAGAAATGTTTCTAAATTTAGGAGCATACGAAAAACCAAAAATACTTCCTTTACGTTTGTCGTTTTTAGTGTGTGAAGGTCAAGGCAGTCTGCTTTAAACCATTTTTATTCACATTTTTATCCTTTTATTCAAGGATCACTTGGTAAAAACTTTTCTAATCTCACTCTTCACTTACAAATAAACAAACAAAACAAAATGATGCAGTGCCATAATAAGTGTAGAAGATGTCTATAGTCATTCTATGTCTATCTGTCTATCTATCTAGTCAAACAGCTGACCAACACCTCTTGTGTTGGACAGATGTTACAATATGGGGTCATGATCTTCAAACACACTAGGTGTATATTTGTATAAACCCTTTTGTGTTTGAAGCTGAACTTTCTTTATAATTATTATCTTTATACATTTCCTGTTTGATTGGATGGAAAAAAAAAAAAGGAAAGTAGAGAGGGATGTAAGAGTTAAGAGTATTAAAGAAAGGGGAGAATAGGGGTTGAAGAAGTTGGATGTTGATTAAAGAAGTAGAAGGGAGTAGAGTTACAAAGCAACAAGTTGCTTGAGGTTGGTTATTATTGCTGTAAAGTGTAGATTTTACTCAAAAGTGCGAGGCCTGTCCACAGACACACTCAAAAATGTCAACAGGGATTTTAAAACTCATAGGAAAAAAAAGCACTTTGACATAAAGACATTATAATAAAACAGAGAGGTGAAGTGTCTTTTTGTGGCAAGAAATCATCCACTATGATGAAAGATCAAGTTCAAAACTTTTTCAAGATTTTGAAACCTTCTTATTCTACAAATCCCCGTATCCCTGTGCACAGACCAATCTCCAAAAAGACAAACCAAAAGAAAAGGTACCGTTCCCTCTGCACAAGTTCCAGGTCACCATTTGCGGCTGGCTACAACTGTTTGGTCTGTGCCTGCATTTACGTGCATTTGACGCACATTCTTGAACAAGCATTTAGTCCACGGTGTTTACACTGAACAAGCTGGGAAGGGCTTCTCCCTCCTCTTTTTCTTTTTCTACTGTTTGTGCAAAATATCAAAGCATTACAAACCTCCAAAAAAACAAATCCAATGCTCACACTCTAGATTTGAACATAAATAATTATCATTTTAGAACAGAACGTTTATGAAAAAAAGTACATTGGGTTTTAGAAAAACTGAAACTTTGGAACATTTGGAAACAGAATTAAAAATGTTCTAGTTTTTTTCTGATTTCATGTTCCCATTTATTCTGTTTGTTTAGCTTGTCTAGTTTGTGTTCCTTGCTACCCTTCAAGTTTCTGAACACCATTTTACTATGTTTAAGCCTGAGATGCTCCAGCTCCACACTTGTAACAAGCTTTTGCTTCACAGACTGTAACAAGAAGGTCATGCTCACTCCAATAAGTTATCTATTCTGTTACCAGGGCAACATGGACACATAAGTTGGTTATGACAGCTCTGCAATTTTGCTCAAAATAAGAAAGAACGAGTAGAATAAAAAAAAAAACAACACGTTTTTTTTTCTTTTCTACATAGTGTTGTGGTTAAGCTATAAATGTACTCCTGCACTAAGTGGTCATTCTTTAGGGATTCTTCTGTTTTCAGTCAGGCAAGGAAATTGTAGAAATTATTGCCAATGAATGCCTTCTGTCTGATATTAGCTTACATATAATACAGTTTTTTTTATTGGTTTGGCTCATTTCCTGAATCTGAAATGATATTCTCAAAACTACATGGACAAATCACCAAACTATCTTGTACTTGTTCACAGCAGAATGTCATTTCTTATTGCTTTCATCCAATTTCAGTTGTCTTAATACATGCCTCAAGTGTGTCAGGGAACTTTGCAAGTTTTTTTTTTTACATTATCATAGAGTTAGCACAGTAAACCCATGTTTAGCACATTTTGCATTACTTAGATCTTGTAGATCTAAACTGATTAGGCCATTCTCTTCAAAACATGTCAGCAGAATTTCAGTGTGGGAGCCACCATATGCACAATCAGTTGTTCAATTTTCAAAGTTAGTCAAGAAAATGCTATGAACAACTTACATTAATTTCTTGGAACAATTGTTAAATTCAAGACAACTATTGACACTCAGGTGAAATGAGAACTTCACAAATGAATGAAGAGTTTTCCATTTCTCATATGGCCAATCAGCCGGTTAGTTCTGTTATCTGACAGGTGCTGCATATATGGCCAGGGCCAGTACCATTTGCAGTATGAACATGGAGATACCTCACCAACAAGATGAGCAAGGTGAACTTCCTGCTGGGAGAAGGGGAAAAGAAGCTGCTGGAGGAAGAAGCAGAAGAGGAGGAGTGAGGATGCATGGTGGTGGAATGGACTCTATGCACGGAACTGTGTGACGTACAGTGCCTTGTGAAAGTATTCGGTCCCCTTGAACTTTTCAACCTTTTGCCACATTTCAGGCTTCAAACATAAAGATATAAAGCTGTAATTTTTTGTGATGAATAAACAACAAGTGGGACACAATCATGAAGTGGAACAAAATCTATTGGATATTTCAAAGTTTTTTCACAAATAAAAAACAGAAAAATTGGGCATGCAAAATGATTCAGCACCTTTACTTTCAGTGCAGCAAACTCTCTCCAGATGTTCAGTGAGGATCTCTGAATGATTCAATGTTGACCTAAATGACTAATGATGATAAATAGAATCCACCTGTGTGTAATCAAGTCTCCATTGTAATGCTCCTGCTCTGTGATAGTTTCAGAGGTCAGTTTAAAGCGCAGAGAGCATCATGAAGAACAAGGAACACACCAGGCAGGTCCCAGATACTGTTGTGGAGAAGTTTAAAGCTGGATTTGGATACAAAACGATTTCCCAAGCTTTAACCATCCGAAGGGGCACTGTGCAAACGATAATATTGAAATGGAAGGAGAATCAGACCACTGCAAATCTACAAAGACCGGGCGTCCGTCTAAACTTTCAGCTCAAACAAGAAGAAGACTGATCAGAGATGCAGCCAAGAGGCCCGTGATCACTCTGGATGAACTGCAGAGATCTACAGCTGAGGTGGGAGAGTCTGTCCGTAGGACAACCATCAGTCGTATACTGCACAAATCAGTCATTTCTTAAAGGCATCCCTAAAAAGAGTCCTTTAAAGTTTGCCACAAGCCAGCAGGGAGACACACCAAACATGTGGAAGAAGGTGCTCTGGTCAGATGAAACGTTATGTTTGGTGTAAAAACAATACAGCTCATCACACCATCCCCACTGTCAAACATGGTGGTGGCAGCATCATGGTTTGGGCCTGCTTTTCTTCAGCAGGGACAGGGAAGATGGTTAAAACTGATGGGAAGATGGATGGAGCCAAATACAGGAACATTCTGGAAGAAAACCTGATGGAGTCTGCAAAAGACCTGAGACTGGGACGGAGATTTGTCTTCCAACAAGACAACCATCCAAAACATAAAGCCAAATCTACAATGGATTGGTTCAAAAATAAACATATTCAGGTGTTAGAACGGCCAAGTCAAAGTCCAGACCTGAATCCAATGGAGAATCTGTGGAAAGAGCTAAAAACTGCTGTTCACAAACGCTCTCCATCCAACCTCACTGAGCTCCAGCTGTTCTGCAAGGAGGAACGGGCAAAAATGTCAGTCTCTCGATGTGCAAAACTGATAGAGACATACCCCAAGCAGCTTACAGCTGGAATCGCAGCAAAAGGTGGCGCTACAAAATATCAACTTAAGGAAAGGGGCTGAATCATTTTGCACGCCCAATTACCTAATACGTGCAGCAAAGACTCATTGCTGCTTTGCCTGCATGTATTTTAAGTGCATCCAAGGCTGGATTTTGTTTTTGGTCACACGTATTTAAAATTATGTTTAAAGTTAAAGTCCCATTAGCTGTCACACACCTAGGTCCGTGAAACATGTTTTCCGTATTTGATCCATCCCCTGGCGGACTGGGGAGCAGCAGCAGCGTGCTTGAACCATAACCTCACCTGTCAGACTGCTTTACCTGACAATGAAAACTACATTGACAGAAATGTAGAAACGCTCTGCTGTGGAGGAATGAAAACACAACTTACAGGTCATAAAGATGAAGACGGCCATCATTTGATTTGTCTTTCATGCTAGTTAGCATTAGCCCAAATGAAAGTGAGTATTTGCACTTTCTTTTTTCTTTTTCTGCCAGGGCTGGACTTTTTTCTTTTTTTTGACCAAGGATGAAAAGTAAGATTTCCGGTTACGGTAAAGAAGCAAAATGATTCCCGAGTTGTGTTTGCCGATCACTGCGCTCCGCTCTCTGGGTGAGTGATAGATAACAGGACTTTAAAATTAATTATGTATGACTAGTAACAACATTTAGCCCAAGAGGCACTTACAGTTTTTCTCCATTGGCTTGGCTCATTTCTTGTAACTGAAATAACATTCTCAAAACTAAAAAGGTCATTTGGCCAAACACACTTACACTTCTGCCCAACCGTTCAGCTTAAAAAGCTAAATTCTTTCCTAAAACTCATCAGACAAGCTTCAGGAGCAGATTATTTTTGCAGGCAAAGAGTCAATGCCATCAAAATTGCACAGATCCTTCTCAGTTACTTTGGCTCATTCTCACCTTCTTAGTTCTTTTCTCAAAACAACTTGGATGCTTCAGCACATCACGGATCAGCTGCAGACGCTCATCGAACAATGTTTAGTAAAAGACTATTATATTTATTCATAATTACTTTTTAGTTTTGAGAATATCATTTCAGTTTCAAGAAATGAGCCAAGCCAGTGGAGAAAAACTGTAATATAAAACTTTTCAGTGTGAAATTGTAAAGTCTATTCTAGCATAAGATGTTTAACAAAAGCACAAGTATCAGGAGAAGATCAGTAGATTTCCATCTTGAAACCACCTCATCCAGCTCATCAGATGGGATGCTACGGTTCTAAAGCAGAGAAATTAATTTGAACAACTTACAGCAATGTCTGACCTCATGAACCCTTGACTTTCAGTTGCTTAAGACATGTCATTTGAGTTTTTCTTTAATGTTTTAAGAGCAAATACAGGTGTGAGTTTTTGTGTGTGGATGCTTTACGTTGTAAAAAGAACTTAACTATGTAACTATGTAAATGCAGTTCAAATTTCCTATATATTTATACTGTATATTCTTACAGAAAAGCAGAATTGCACACTGCTACTTCAGACCATTGACTGTACAAGAGAACTGGAGTGAGTGAGTCCTCCCACCGGCATTCCAACAGGAAGTACCCACTGGTCCCAAAAAGCCAAAATCCCATATGGGATTCTTGGGATTCTTCTAATCTCAGTCATTCTATTTGTCAGAATACCCATTCTTGCTCTGATATTTAGTTTTTAACATGTTCTTGATAATCCTTACGTTTAATAGTTTTCCTTTGGTGCAAGTTAGTCAAGTTATAAACTAATAAAAGTATATCAGTAAAAGTGTGTGGTTCCATGTCAAATGTTTGTTTTGACATATTTAATGTAGCCTGGTTTCAAGTAAAAGGGGTGGGGCCTTCCAACAAGCTCACTTCTGATTGTTGGCATAGAAAAAATAACTCAGACTTTCTCGGACCAATCACTGCTTACTGAAGAAGTCTGGCTCCAACATGGCCAGCATCCGTATCATTTAAAAAATAGCGACTGAATTGATTTAATTTCATTGGAGCCAGAAGTAAGCCATTCTCTAAGGGTGATGTCACACATGGTCAGTCCCATTTTCAAAAACAGTCAATGATCCAGACCTATCTAAATATATATAAATGTAATTCGTATCAAAGAGATTACGATAAAAACAAGAAGGGAAGCACAAAGATAAAAAAAAAAAAAACGTTTTTCACTCACAGCATATTTGTTCATGTTTTTTATGCCCAGTTTTTACAGATTCAATACCAGTTATTTTACACAGCTCTGTAAGATAATTACATTGTTAATGGGAAGAACAAACCTTTGGTCCTTCTGCAAACAAATGGCATCAGATTTGAGCACTCGGTCTGACCCCAAGCTGGTAGCTGACTGGTCCAGCCTTGCAGCGTCCAGCAGTCCTGAAAGTCCTGTAGCTCCACCTGGGGGTATGCTGCTGATCACATGTTTACATTGTCACACACGCATGCACACACACAATCATCAGCACACACACATACAACACAAACATTTATTGTAATAAGAAAAGAGATAACTGAGTCTGGGCTCATGTCAAAGGCTGACAGAAAATGACAATCTAAACAGCCAACTAGAGAAATAAGAGCTAACAAACGAAAAAAAAAAAACTGTACTTTATGTAGTTCATGTTTTGCCAATAGGAGCTGGTCACCATTTTTTTTAATCTTTATCTTAAACTGAAGTGTTGATTAAAACAACTGGATTGTGTGCTGGTCAGCTCACATTATCGTATGATCATATGATCATTTTGATGACAATCGGTTGATGGTCTCTTCCTTTAGAATCCAAACTGATAGATCTTTTCACACAGACACTCCCACGAACTTGTTTTGTAATATGCATGTAATATTTTCTCATTTTTACATTTTTTTTACCTTGATTGAAAACTGCTTTGTGACCACAACCTAAAAAAGTGCTATTTGTATGTAAATATTTCTCACTTTCTATGTTTTCTAAGCATCTCTTCACAACATGAGAGAGCCATCTGAGAGATATTTTATTTCAATATTTTTATTTATTCTTTTTTCTCCATTAATTTCTATATTTTTCCTAACCACAAAACTGTGCAAAAACAAGCCCAAACACAATTTCTATGAACGTGTTGCACTGTTTAAATGTCAGTTATTGATCCATGCCTGTAAAAAAATACAACATATAGTATTCAAAAACACTTTTACAAGCGACAGGATTAAAGCCAGCCAGAGAGATCTCACCTGGACAAATCAGACTGGTCTGAACCTCCTTCACTGCAGGGTGGCTACTCATGTGGTCAAAGCTCCATTTGAAAAGCATTTCCTGGGACAACGTTGAGCATGAGTTCAGGGCCCGAATGTGTCTTGATTCCAAGGCCTTGTTCCACACATTCAAATCGGTGATATTTCCAAAAAAAGGTTCTGTGAAATTCCCACCAAAAGAGTCCTGATCCTGACCGAGGATTAGAATCCCATCCCCATGGATATCTCTGTTTGTATCTGTCCCTGAGCCCGAGTCTTTGCTCTCTCCATCCACATAGATGGCCCAGTGGTTGCCACTCCGACACCATGTGACACAGATGTGATGCCATGCTCCGTCATTTGGGAAGGATGCCTTATACGGCAGGTGCTTTCCATGGATTATGAGCGCCAGGAGGACGCGACCCTGAACATCCAGCTGGCCTCTCAGCTGAAACTCATTGGTAAAGACAGGCGCAGCATAAGAGAAGATGGTAGACACATCATTCCAGTCTCGGTCCCACTGTACTCGGACACACACACTAATGGCTGCCAAGGCAGGGAAGGAAATGTTCACATGAGCAAAGCCTTCATGTGACTCCTTTGGAAAGCTCAGAGCTGAGATCTGAAAATCTAAACAGAACAAACAAGTTATTTTTGTTTTGTCAAAGTCTTGGAGAAACTATGAGGTCAATTAATTTCTCTCACTTTGCTTGGAGGGTGCCACAGGCTTAGAGGATTGCCCAACCCAGATGGATGTACGTAATCCAGCCTGGCGAAGAAGCTCCAACAATTCTTCATGATTTTCTGATTCATTCAGAGTAAGAAGGGAACTAAACTGGCTTCTACAGAAGCTGTTGGCTCTGGAGAAAGGCAGAGAGTCATTGACCAACTGGAGGGCCCATTGGGATGTGATGTAGACCAGTTTGTTTGTCCCTGGAAAGCCACAAAGGTTAATGCACAATAAATGAAGCTTAGGAAAATGTCAACATTAGATTATATCCAATACTTTTTTAACAGCCTTACCCTGCTGGTCTGCTTCTCTGTCTGGTCCTCCAACTGTTGGCTCACTTTCACAAACCCTCTACAGCAAAAGAAATCCAACTCATTTCATATTCTATTCTTTAGTAAAACAATGTTCACAGGTTTGACCTTAATTTTTAGAAGCTCTTTCAAAGTGAATTTTACAACGTAACATAGGATAAAACAGTTTATACCTTAAACAGGAACAGCATCAGTGCAGTGAGCAATATTCCAGCCATCTCAAAGCAGGTGTTCTCCCCACCTAAATTAATAAAAAAAAAAAAGAAAAAAAAAGAAGGTAAGGTCAAATGTTTGAGTTGCATTCAGGGGTGTAACGATTATTTGACTCAATTGATTAATTAATTGATATTTGTGTAATCCAACCAGATTGATCTGTCTGAGGCAAGTTGTTCATAAAATCAAACTATACTATTATTAAATCATTTCAAAATGAGATACGTTGATTCTAATCTATATTGGAAAATACCATTTAGATTGAGAGATGGTATGTTTATTTTACTATAAGGTAAAAATGACCAGGTGCCATCACATGTGATGTTGCACAAAACGATCAATCTTCATTCCAGTCCAATGTGTGGAAACACTGAATTTTGCAAAGACATGTGACCATACAGTGTGGTAGAATGTTCTAATAATGTTCCCTTTGAATTGTTTTTATGTGGAAAACAACAATGGGATGAACTTTACTGAACTAAAATGTGAATGGATTTAACATTAGGTTTTTTGTACACATATTTATTTTACACTTGATTATTTTCGAGAACTACAAGGAAATATGGAAATCTTCACCTGTCCAGGGTATTTATCTCTGAGTTACACTGGTTGAAGTTTTGGATAAAGATGTGCTGGATCCATTTTAGGTCAGAGAATCAGATTGTTCAAAATGAACCGAAATCGGTAATGAATGGAATCAGCAACCACAAATTATGATATGAATCCAATTTAAATAAAAATTAATTGTTACACTTCCAGTTCTATGACAAGCAAATGCAGCTTTTTAGTGAAAATGCATTTTCAAAAAGTATGGAAACTATTTTCACCGAGCTTTTTGTTCCTGTTTTCCACTTGTAGAATACTTGCTACTCTCCTACCAGGCATCCAAACATGTGAAAAATCTAAAAACAAGCATCATATATGCTGCTCAGGAAGCTTAAACCCAAACTAGACCCAATCACCAGTACCTTGGTGTCACAGTTGACCATATCCAGTAGCGTCTCCTGTCTCCTGGCTGGGAACGATCCAGCAAACCCGATTCATCTGCCCAGAATTCCCTGTCTGTCTGCGTCCGTCTCCCTCCAGAGCTAACACCTCTCTCTCACTCCCTTCTTTCTGCCTGCCACCCTGAAGCTACCAGCCTTTGTCATGCAAATAAGCTCGTCTTTTAAAAGAAACCCACTTGCGCAAGCACTGTGGAGCATTTGGCACAGAGAGTTCCTTAACAGTGACAGGGTGGAGGACATTTTTTTTTTTTACAATTAGCCTTTAGTTTTTCTTTTAACTGAACATGTTAAAGGTAACAGACACAGTGGTTTCATTGCAGTACTTCACAATAAAATAAAGGGCAAGGGTTATTCAATATCAATTGAAGGTGACATTTGTACAAATGGTTGTTGAAGTTAAGTTGTTTAATGCTCCAAATGTAAAATGTCTTTGTTAGTCAGAAACATGTTTAACTGCCGAGTGAGAAATCAAGATTTTACACAGGAAGCTGATCACCATGCAAAACACTGGACACTTAAGGCACCTGGTTCCAAACATTCATCTTTGTCCAACTCTCCTCTTTAGTTTAATATGGAAAAAGTCAGATAAAAAGGACAACCTAAAGATAAAAAGGAATACAATGTTTAGATTCATTTCAAGCACAAATACAAAACAATTTTAAATTATATTTTTGAAAGGAAAAAGAGAGAGCAATGTGGGTAAAAAACTACTTTGTAGCTGCTTTTACTTTTCTTTCATTAAACAAGTTTACGTGATTTCTATTTTCTTGAACATTTGCTTGTACACTGAGACATTTTTATTTAGACAGTGGTTATCACTGTTTGCTTTTGTCCGATGCTGACTGTAAAATACAAATTGTAAAGTTAACGTAATTCTGTAGCAACTCTAATATTTTTATAACTAAGTACTTGAAAAATGCAACAGGAGGTTCAAATGAAATACAAATACAAATACATATGAAACAAAAACTTACCAATCAATAACCACCAAGAGCATTGTGGGTCCCTAATGTTTGCAAAAGAACACTTTGACACATAAGCAAGGCGGGAACTGAGCCCAACCTGAACCCTGAATGATTAGAGGTCGACCACTCTACCTCTGTTTCGCAGCTGCCTACTCATCCAAAAAGATCATTTGATGCCATACAGTTGTTTCAGGTTTATAACCATTAAATCAAAGAAACAAAAACAGGAACTTCATTCATAAAGATGGCACAGAGATTTTACCAGTGTGGCAGTACAATTATCACTTTAGTAAAGTTAGAAAAGTACTCACAGATTCTGACTTTCTAGATCAGTTCCTCATCAAACGAATTGCTAGAAGTTATGTCTCATTTCTTTCGTAATAAAGACAAAGCAGCAACCTCGTTTTTCAATTATGTTTTTGAACTTGTCCAAACCACCTATATCCTAACCATCTGAGAGCTGACAGTGATGCTTGTGTTTTGATTAAATAGCATTAGAAAAAAATATATGTATGGGTGTATAAACAATCTGCTTTTGCACTGGATTCTATACTTCATTCTTGTAAATCTACTTGTCAGACAATGTCCATGTGAGTATAGTTTTTCCAAGAGCTTCATGTACAGTGGTTGGAGCTAATACACTCTAGGTTCTACTGATAGTCTCATGTAGAAGTCATGAAAACATCTCAATCTGCTGCTAGAATTCTCATGAGATTGATAAGTTTAACAAAGAGCTAAAGAGAAACATTGATTGTGGTACACAGCATTATCAGGCAACTGTTATTTTCTCTCTGACTGCTGTTTTCCACTGTATATCCGGCATTAACAAGTAGATTGAATCATATAGCCAACCGGTTACTTAGTTGTATTTGTTGCAGAACTATTTTTTTTTCTTTCTTTTTTTTTAAATGGCGTCTATTTTAATTTTAAAAAATCTTGACACTTTTAATTCTGCAATCAGTATTGAATGTTGCAGAACAAACTGTTTGGTTATTCTTTGACGGTGCAGGCGAATTAGGTTGAATTTTGTATGAGCATTTGGCAATACCAAAAGATGCTAAAACCAGTTTAATGAAGTGAACTATTGATTTGCCTGTTTGGGAATAAAAAAGTTGCTTACATTCTGCTATAAGATCAAAACATTGTTTTAATATAAAAAGTTGCTCGAATGACTAGCAAAATGATTGAATATACAGAGTAGAGAGTAGTTAAGTGCAGGGTCAAGATGGTGATTTTGTGGCCAAAATGTCTGAAACAAAACAAACAAAAGTGTTTGTTTGACTCACTGCAAGATGTAAAAGACAAAACAAACACCTTAACATACTTTTGCCTTTGACTGATTGTGTTTTTGGGAGTTTAAATTTGTGATTTTCTTAGGTACATGTCCTGCAAACATAGATACTGTAGTGTTTACAAATGAATTCTCTCTATTACCCATCTTTATATTGAGTCTCTTACTTAATCTGTTCACCTTTCATCACATCCCATCAGGGTTTGCCACAGCGAATCAGCTTCCACTCATTTGCACAGGTGGCTTTGGTAGAAAGCTTTCAGGCAGATGCTATCCCTGATACAACCTTGTATTTTATAAGGCTGGGGACCAACACAGGGAGACTTGGGCCCCCTTGTGATTGCATAGTTAGGCAGGGTCTTGCCTAAAAATCCACACTGGATTAAGATCTTTGCGCCCTCTGGGGGCAAACTATGGTTTCCAGCATGCAGTGAACTAAGTCTTTCAGCCGCTTGAGTCTTTTACTGTAACAAACGCAAATAATAGTGTTGTTTGTTTGTTTGCTTGTTTGCTAGGTTGTGTGTGCGAGTGTTTACATTTTACAATATTACTTGTTTCTGGCATAATGAAGCATATGAAGCTTATAAGGGCTTCTTAGGACACTTCATTGGTCCTGATGAGGGAGGATGAAACTGCTGAGACTCTAGAACGCTAAGATACAAATGGAAATTAAGTTTACTGGTTATGGTAAAAAGTTAAAGCTAGGGTTAGGTTCTCACAATAAGTCAAAGTCAATACACCAGTCCTCTGTGGGTTTAGCTCTGCAAACTTGAGAAAGTTTATAGATACCTTTCACCACAGAGTTTTGAATCTCCATGTGGATGACAGTTTTTTTGCCCAATTTAGAGCCATCTTTAATGCTTTTCTGCTTATAGTCAGATGCTACTGCAGTCCAAACTTTCTTAATCAACAGAATCAAGCAGAAGTTCACAAAAGAAGACCGAACTAATTGACCTCCCTCTTTTGCTCACCCTTTCCTCCCTTGTAACACTGCCAACCAGTGTATTTCCATGACAACCTGCAGATTGTAAGGGTGGTATGAAAACGTCAAACACTTTGTGGGCGTGCATCATTGCCCACAAAAGGCCAGTGACATACATGTGGAGAGGGAGTGAAGGCTTTTCCCAGAAAAGCAGGCCTGGCTGGAGTGGACAAGACAAGAAAAAAAAAACAGCAACAACTTGTCTTTGCTGTTCGTTGTCTCCCCCAGCCTCACTGTAAATATGTAAAGAAAATCACAACAAAAGTCAACTTTATAGCATTTAAAATCTGATCAAGAAATTCCAAAGGTGATTTTTTTTGTTCATTTTTTGACAACTTTGTGATTTAGTTAGTATTCCATGAACCACTGGTTGTACTAAAGATGACCTAAATCAGTTTTATCTTGGGAACTAAAACAACTTTCTCAAAGGGAACATGAGAGTAACTTAGCAGACAGAAATTTGTAGAATTCTCCTTTGTCAGTAAACACCTTTGGCTAGTCAGACATCAGAGGCCATGTTTGTCTGGCCTAATCTGACAAGGGCAGATAGCCTTTATGGCTGCTCATTGGCCATTAATCAGGCTTTCTACTGAGTAGTAGCAGCAGGGGTCACACCATTACCATGGAGACCAGTGTTAAAACGAACCATATACACAATGTACGGGGTTGGCATGACACAAAGCGACAAAGAGAATGAGAAAAAGCAACAGTGCTGGATTGGTTGTGTTTTGGTTTTTTTTGTTTTTTTGTACAAGACAGGACATGACTGAGACTATGCTGAACTGAGAATTCCCTTTTTCTGAAGATATTTAAGACAATTTCAGTGAAAGTGTGGTTTTGCTAAGCAGTTATCACACCATAAAGCAGGAGTCGGAAACCTGCGGCTCCAGAGCCACATGCAGTTTTTTAGCGCCTCTAAAATGGCTCTCTGGGCTCTTTTCAGAAATGTAGGAAAATGCAAAAAGATGGGAAGATAAAGTCTAGTTTTTGCTTTAACAGGGTTTCAGGATAAACATGAAAAACATTCCTAATGTTTTGCAATACTTTAAAAAAAGGTGCATAACAAATATTATAGTTCAACATTTCTGTAAACAGAGATCTGTGTCATAGCCCCCACAGAGAGCATGGCATTGAGCCTGGCTGCAGCAAACGAACAGGCACGTGTGTCATGGACCATGGATCCCAAAGCCACAATTAGAGCTAAATTAAAACTCTTCCAACACCCAAGAACCTGTGTCTGTTTCCACTTAAAAATTGTAATGTAAGCAGTTTTGAAGGGATACCAGTTAGTGAAAACGTAACCTATCTTGGAATTGTTATTTGTAAAGATAAAGAGGAACGTCACAAATTAAACTCTGATCCAATTATAAAAAGAACTCAAGCTAAACTAAATCCATGGCTGATGAGAGATTTGTCTTTATTTGGTAGGGTCTTGATATCAAGGCAGAGGGTTTATGAAGATCTGTGTATGTTGCCTTATCGTTTGATATTCCCAAAAGTACAATTAAGACATTCGATAAAATGCTGTATGATTATATTTAGAGGAAAAAAACCCATTATCTTAAGAAAGATGTTATTACTGGTGGTAGAGATCAAGACGGTTTGGAAGTGCTGGACTACCATCAACCATTTTAAAATTAAATGGATTATAGAATTTTTGAAGAACCATGGCAGAATTTGGAACGCTTTTCCAAGATGTTTGTTCAGTAATCTTGGTGGCATACAATTTTTACTCAAGTGTTATTTTTCTGTTGTTAAAATTCCCCTCAAATTAGCTGAATTCCATAAACAGGCCCTTTTATCTTGGGTATTGATTTATAAACACAACTTTAGCCCACAGAGGTATTTTATTTGGAATAACAAAGAAATCCTTTACAAAAAGAAATCACTGTTTTGTCGTCCATGGTTTGATAGAGGAATTTTGTTAGTTGGTCAGTTTCTGAATAAAGAAGGTTTGCTCATGTTCATATTCAGAATTCCTTCAGAAATTCAATTTTGAACTGTATGTTGATTAGTTTGTATGTGAAGACTCTTGAGCCAGCAGGTATGTTTGTAACAACTGAGTGGACAGGCCCCGCCCATTTTGGACTAAGGTTCACACTTGACTGTAATGATTATAAACCTCCAGGATCTTGTTGCCTGTTGTTTTATGATTCTAGTAATGACTTGTTAAGAATCAGTTCATACTTTATACATGCTACAGGGAAACATTTTTTTTAATTGTAGCTATTCTTTATTAGCAAAAGTAAATGAGCAACTTTTCCAACTAATCCTAATCCTAATCTTAATTCTAACCCTAACCCTACATTTGTAAATCCTTAACAAACTGTTAACTGTCATTTGACACGTCATTTATAACTCATCAACTAACAGTTCAATAATGTTTGTTCGGGTAGTTGCTTCAAATGTTGTGCCTCCTCTCCTCTGATTGCTATAAACTGGAATGTGAAGGTGTAGTGTTTTAAGTGCAATGATGAGAAACATCACACTGCTCTCCACACAGGACCACCACCCTGGTTGAAGGAAACTGAACCTGCAGCAGAGCATGGCGGGGAGTCTGACTCCACTCCACCAGACGAAATCTCTCTCTCCCAAATGCACGCAGGTTTGTGGTGCAAATGAAGCAGAGAGATCATGCTCTAAAATGTGTCTTGTTAAAGTCTATCCAGCAGGTAACCCAGAACAAGTAACAGATCATTAGTTCGTCCTGAGACTTTTGAGCTGTTTAATGACTGTGGCCCCAGTTTTCCTTGTTCACTTAAGACATGTGCCGGTACAAAAGAGATAATGAGCAGGAGAGCTACAGGTTATTTAGTGGCAGCCTTCGATGGTTCAGTCCACATCCCACTACCTACTCTCATTAAATGCAAAAACATCTCCGAATGAAAGAGATAATATACTTACGCCCAGCACAGCTATACCTTTAAGAACCACTTTAAGTCAGTAGCTCATCTCATCCCTGAACTTCTCTTAAATGCCCCTATTCTGATGCTTCTTGGATGGGATGCCATTAGAGTTCACAGAGTCTGCAAACAGATAAGTGGCCCTAACAACGTGCCCTATGCACAAAAATTAGATCTGGGATGGGTCATTGTGGGACATGTCTGCTTAGGTGATGTCCACAAAAACTCTCACATTAAAAACTCTCTTCACAAGTGCAACTGAAAAAGACTGCTCTACGATGTTTGAACCAGCCTAAAAGAGAGACATTGTGACAAACATTGAGACATTTATTTTGCATTGAAGGCGGTAATATAAAATGCTGTAGGTCATACATCAAAAAGGAGTGATTTCCAACCGTAGTCGCAAGTTGATGCATAATAGGGGACAGGCGAGGATGTTGAGAATTTGATCTGTCTGCGGATGGCAAAAGACCGGCTGTTTTCAGGCAAACGCTTTGCCTCAGCGGCCGGTGGGGAGTAACATCACAGCTCCCTCAGATTTTAATCATTTAACATTCATTTATCAATAAACTGCAATAAACGTCATATTGGGGTAACAGGTTTGTGAAATGAAGGCCTAAACATTGCCCTGTTGTCATGGTGCCTCCTCCTTATTGGACCCAGCTGTCTGCACTCATCTCATCATCTCCACCGCTTCTTAAGAAGAGCCTCCTCCAGCATTCTTTGCCAGTTCGTGCCTATTCCGGTGCAGTTCTTTGGCGTTGATTATTATAGTGTAGTCTTCAATGCTTCGTCTCTTTGCTCTACTGATCTGCAGTTTCTCGCCTTCAGGATCTCCCATGCATGTGCCAACCTGGGTCTATTACCTCTACACTGCCTGGAATCTCACCAACCTGCTCCCCTGAACCTAACGCTTCCGCCACATCAACACACACATACTCATCTCCAAGCACCCGG
This sequence comes from Adrianichthys oophorus, assembly GCA_036245035.1. Lineage (NCBI taxonomy): Eukaryota > Metazoa > Chordata > Actinopteri > Beloniformes > Adrianichthyidae > Adrianichthys > Adrianichthys oophorus. The sequence continues at coordinate 1,729,002 of BSAI01000189.1, read as the reverse complement.
GGTCCTGCTACCGCACCGTCTGGAAGAACCAAACAAAGTTCCGCCCTCCGACTCCCATCAGCCATCCGTAGTCATCGGTCAATCCACGGACATTAAAGCTCTTTCCATGTTCTTGTGCATCTGGGTTACCAGCATCTGGGTCTGCTTGCCCTGAATCATGACACTTGTCATTTTAATCTGGTCTCTGTTCACAAGTGTCTATGTTTTGATATTTGACGGAACTTATAAGGCCTCCCACTGGCAGTGGCACTGTAGCAAGGGAACCATCAGCAGCTTCGTGGAAGTGGTTCTCCTTAATGAAGGAGGCGATTGGCAGCAGGGCATCATGCCTCATTGCCTCATCCTGGGAGGAGAGCCCTTCCACATCCTCTGCACAATCCTCTACCTCAGTGCCACAAGAGACAGAGAAAGAAAAGGAAGAGAAAGAAGAGGCTCCGCCAGCCAAGAGGCCACTCCAGCGCGGCCTTTTCAATCTCCTGAAGAAGGCAGAAACAAGGAAGAAAAGCCAAGAAGGGAGAAAGAGCAAGAGGAGAGACTCATAACTCTTTTAGAAAAAAAATGTACATATAATTTGACTTGAAATTTGTTTAATAAATGTATTTACAAAAATTTATTATTTACATGTATGATTTAAATCTGAACAATTTTTAACAATCTCAAAACTATTTTAATGTAAAGATCAAGGATAACAATTTCATTTGATATTTAACATTTATTTTTAACACATGTTAACAATAATCATGGTTCTGAAGAGTCATTCATCTGACAGTTGGAGCTGACAGGAAACCAGAGATTTGTCCTCGCAGGGAGACGCCACTTTGTTCATCCTGCTGGTTCCTGGTGTCGTGCTCCTGCTGTGGCTCAACATCTGTGGGCTCCAAGCAGACCCCTTCACTGATGCACAGATTGTGCAGGATGGTGCTGCAGGCAATTTTTTAACAGCAAAAGTTGTTTTTTTTTTTTCCAACGCACCCAGAAATATTCCTCTCCACCTTGTCTTCATCATGCTAAATGCTCTCTCCGCAACAGAGCGGACTCTGGCATGGTGTCGGTTTTAACAGGCCTCAGCTGCATTCCTCACGGGTTCGCTGTAGGGTGTCAGCAGCGTTATAGGATGTGGAATGCATGGATTACTCCCTGTCACCCAAAATGATGTATCTTTGAGGTGGATAGGTTTGTGCTGTTGTGCAGAACATGTGAATCATGGACTGATCCTGGATGCCCAACGAAAAAATCTCTAAATTTGCCATTAGAGTTAAAAACATCCTGCATTTGAATTGAATAAAAAAGCTGCATTTTCTTTTGGGGCCTTTAATCTTGTGTGACAGCAGTCAATGCTCCCCACGACCTGATGGAAGGCAGGAGTCCAAGCGAGCTGCTCAAAACCAGCAGCGACTAATGGAAGTTCTTCCATGCTCAGGACCCAGATAACCCTGCGCATCAGCTGGAGGATGTGATCTGTCATCCTGTGGACAATGTCACGCACGGTGGACCGTGGAATGTCGAAGGCCCACATGGTAAGATGTTCCACACATCAGCCAAAATAGGAACACCAAGACATCAGTGTCCTGTGCCCACCCCAGAGCATGAGGAACCCAAAGCTGCTCTGTTTGACTGTTTGTCTGTCTGTCATCCTGTCTGTTTAAATGTATGAAAATATGTGTGTATCTATGTAAGCCTGTATGTATCCACAGTCTCAGTACACAAATCCAGCTGTTTTGTGACAGTCTGGTTTGTCAAGAGAATATTGGGGAGAAAACAGCATCATGAAATGTAAGGAACACACCAGACAGGTCAGGGAGAAAGTTGTGGAGAAATTTAAAGCAGAGTTAGGCTAGAAAAAGTGTTCCCATGCTTTCAACATCACACGAACCACTGTCAGTCCATCATTCGATACTTCTTCACCTCTTTCTTACACTCGCTGTTGTTCTGGACTATTGACACGAAGAATTTAAAGTGTAAAGAGTATTAAAGAGTATTATTACACCAGTTTGAATAAAGTTTAGTTGTATACACTAAGGGCTGTCAGTTATTTTAATTTCCTGGAAATATTGTTCATAAGACAATCCCACCGGGAGGACAAAATGCCATTCACCTGTTAAGCTGCATGCATCAATGCATATGGAGAACCCCCCAATAAATAAACATATAAATAAACTATTATCCCCAAATAATAATAGAAAAAACAACAGCAACAAAGGCAAAGCAACACAGATGTGTTTGTGCTCAGTCTGCAGGATGTAGGCTTTACATCCTAAATAACATAAAAGTTAGCCTTATTCAAAAACTGCATTCAAATAAATACACTTATGAATGTATAAATTTTGTTGTGCAAACTTAAATCATGCTCTGCAGTCTGCTGCAAGAACCCCAAATTTGTAAAGTTTTAACCAGAAAAAAGGAACACAATTTTGATGACATCTCCAGAAAATACACAACAACTTTCTGATCTTGGCAAAGATTTAAAACTTGTTTTTAGACATTAAAGATTTTTTTTAACCAGGTTTGAAATTGTTTGCACTTCTCTTTGCCCTACCTCCAAGCTTTTCTGTAAATCAGCAAAGTTGAGAATAGTTTTTTTTAATTTAAAGCTATAAGATCTTAGAATAAGGAAATATTTTTAAATTGAGTCAAAATCCTTTTGCTCCATAATTTTTGGTTCACTTTTAAATATGTTATTTTCAAGTTTCATGAATGTTGACAAGCTAGACTGGCACTCATTTCAACTATTTTGGAGACAACATTTAAAATTATGTCCGAACAATAAGTGCTAGTTTTAGATTGTATGAGGATTTATGAAAATAGGCTAGCTTGTACTAAAATTTTATTCTCATTTTGCTCATTATTTGTCCTAAAAAGAGCCATTTGCACATGTTACACTAAAATGGAACAAAAATCAGGTGTACAAAAACATAAAAATATAAATCAGTAGCTCAGAACTAGAGAAAAACACTTATTATTATTGGGCTGTCTAACATTCAGTTTTAAGTAATTATGTTTCATAGTTGGCTTTTTAGCTGTTTCTTCCTTTTAAATGCTTGTGTAGAACTCATTGTTTCTAGATGTTGATATCTAATTTAAGGATTTTTAATTGCTGCATGGACAGATCATTTTACTACTTTCTTGTGATTTTCTTTTTGAGATTAGTTTTCGTTTCCTAGTTTTGGGCTACCTGTTTTTAAGTGTAGACACATACACATTCTATTTGGTGTGATTTTTGTATTTCTTTTGGGAATACTTTAATCAGATGGCATGGCTTTTGGTGTCTGCAGTGCAACTATTGTCAAACATAATTCAAATTGAAGCACAGTATAATAAAATGTTGTTTTTTGTTTACTTTTCAGTATATCCCGTCAGGGGTCTCCACAGCAAAGCAGCTTTTCACTGCTTCACACAGATGGTTTAGCAGTGATTTTGTGCCCTTCCTGACACAACCCTGTATTTTATTCAGGCTGGGGACCGGCACAGGGAGATCTAGACTTGGGCCAACCTTTGGCTACATACTGTGCAGTAGTTAGGCAGTAGCATGAAGGGTCTTGCCAAAGAACACACAGGAAACAAACCATTTTCACCAGTCCTGCATGCAGCCAACTAGGCCATGCAGCTGCTAACTGTATAGTAAAATAAATTTAATATTCTGAAGAGAAGTTTGTCAGAGCTTGTGAGATTTCAAGCTTAGTTGAAAATGAAAATAAATAAATAAATAAAGACCATAAATACATTTAAACAATTAGAAAACATGTTTTTAAAAATGGGCAAATAGTAGATGAATGAGTTTCACAATGTTACAACATTCAGTTCTTTCCACTCAGATGCAGATCTTAGACATAGCCAGCAGATGTCTCCCTCCTTCAAATTCTTCAGTGAGTTGTGCTGGTCATGCAGTGGCTGAAAGGATGGTTGACTGAGTCACAGCGCATTGATTCTATCATTCCTACTAGTCACTGCACAACACACCTGGGGCTAATGCTGCTCAAACAGACCATTAGAGAACCTCAATTTGACAAACATCCAATGTTCTGTTACTAAAAACTAGGTTTGGGGTTCTCCAGATTATCGCTTTGTTTCTGACTGCATTTTACTCATTTTCTTTCTTTCTCTGTTTTTATCAACATTATTTCTGTATACACAATAAAAAAGGAGAACTAAAAAAGCTAAGAAAAGAGCCTTAAGTCAAGTGGTTTTGTGCCATTGGCTTTCAGGTCATTCTGCTTTGAGAATAAATTAGACTGCAGTGCGAGAGTTGATGGGTAAAAAGGAACTGAGATAACAAAGACATAATGCAACTTTGTCATTGAAAGATTTAAATGTGATCAGAAGAATTTAAATAAAATGTGTATCTTGCATTAAAATGTGCTGTGGTAAGGAGGGAATCAAATGTTGATTTCTAATCTGCACAGAAAAGGCCATAAACAGCTCATAACTGGTTTATGGGAGTTTACAGTAAAAATAACCAAACAACTCAAAACACAGACTTTAAAGAATTAAAGAAAAACTTTATTAAATTAGGGAGAGAAGTTGCAATGTTCTTCCTGACCTACTTAGAAAGTATTTAAATTAAATTTTTTTGATCTCACAGTGGAGAATATCAGCCTCTGAGAGGGGACATTATGCTGGAAATAAATAATAAGCAGCTATTTCCTTTGGAAGCTGCAGGAAAACAAACACGCAACAAAACTGTCAATGTTGTGCTGCAAAGTCAAAGAAGTAAAGTTGAATTGTAAATGTGTGTTTCAAGGGGAAACGTTCATAGTAACACAGGCATATTGCTGAAAGAAATTAACTTTCCTGTCATGTGGTCAGAATATTAAAAACATTATTTTAGCATTATCAATAAAAATAACAGTGTTAGAATGGACATTCGGAACATGTCACTCAATTATTGCATTTTAAATATTTATATACAGTAAAAAAAAATCCAACGTAAGTTTTAACAAAAAAAAAAAACAACAAAACATTAAACTAACTGCCTTTTTAATTTTGTTGAGCCACCAGCATTACCACAGGTAAACAAAAACATGGGTAAATACTGGATCTGATGATTCACTGTAAAACGCATTGTGAACATGTGGAAGTTTGGACAGCGCAAAATATTTATAAATAAAATATATAACTATATTAAGAAAACAACTATATTTATTCAATTTGGTAATCATGTCTTTTAATAATGCTCTGTCTGCATTTTTATGGCTGTGGCTTGGTTCATTCAGACTGTGGAAAAGATTAAGAAATCATATGGAGAAGAAAAGCAAAACTACAATACATTACTAAATGTAAGTGAAGAACACCTTTTCTCTCTTTGAATCAGGTCCAAAAAATAACCAAAGAAAAATAAAAAACTAAACAAATTTGAAATATTTATCTATAAAGACGCCTCCAGACAACTAGATATAGTTTAATACCGGTGCTCTCAGGACGACATTTTTAAATGTCTTTTATTTAAAAATGTCTTTGTAGAATATTATGCTCACAAATACTTTTCCAATGCTTCTAATTAGTTGGACAGGCTTAATGAAAATGAGCTGAGCCAGTCAGATTCTAAACATTTTCAGATGTCCAATTTTAATGACTTTTAATCAATTAAACTTACTGTTAACTACTGCTTTAATTTGAGATTTTTAACTGAAACTAGCCCCAACCAATTTTTTGCTTTATTCTGCGTCAGGGTCTTCCCAAGCAGCATTACGTTGGTGAAAGAAAATAGTTCAAATAACTTGATTTATGTGAGTAATAAAGACAATAATACTCCTGGGTTGTTTAAAGGTAAACTGGATGGCAAAATAATCCATGTTGACTGCATGTCTAGACAGCGCTCCTCTGAACAGATGCTTGGTTAGACACTTGTTTATGCTTATGTCTGCATCTTTTTCACACCCTCTCATTTATCTCCCCAGCATTTGAATAGTTTGTGTCTTTGTTTGGGGCAGCAGGGGGTTGCTCCAATGAATGTTGCTTTTTTTCCCGGATTATTGTGAAAGGCTAAATTAACTCCGATTCCAGCCTGTGCGACATGTACCTCAAGATGCAGGTCTCTCCTTTTCCACTGGGTGATGCTGTGGTGAAAGACTTGGTAGCTTAACAGATAGGAATACATGCTGTCTGAGGTGTTCTGAGCCCAGGAGAAGCTCTAAAAGCATCTATCCCAGCATTTCCCGCGTGTCTGTGCTTGTCAGAGAGCAGACTGGTTTCCTGGTCCCATTGTATTTGCATTCACCTGCAGTCGGCTTCCGCAGGGATGAGGGAGGAGGCAATTACAGGAGCAAGCAACGCAAAACAGATGTGCAATTATGAGAACAGAGGTTTGCACTTAGTCTGCTCATTGCCCCAGCGTCAAAGCTGCTATGCACAATGCAATCCACAACAGCCAAATCCACAAACAGCTAATTAAGTCCTCATCATCTTCAGAAAGCTACAACCACTGATCATCACGCTCAACAGAAGCAGACCTGCAACATACCATAACGCGTTCTCAAAAGGAAAGTATCACCTTCACTGCACTAAACAGCTTATATAGATCCAGAGAGTTTTAAAGGTACACTTTTATAGAGTATAGAAATCCAAACGCTGGACTTTAGTTCTATCATCATTTACTGTAGTTCCTTTAATTGCTCACGTCTACTAAATTTTACAATTTGGTACAAAGGTTTTTAGAATACTGATAGGAAAAGGACTCAAAAACTTTACGTTTGTTGTGAAATATGTCTAATCCTCCATTCACTTATCTCCATAAGTGAAACATAAGGGGAAGCAGAACATTGTTGCTCTGAAGCTACAGAACATTACACCCTTCACTTTAATTTCACTGATCCACAAAAAAAGAGCACTGGTATGTTTGGTAGATTTTGATTTAACCACGTATGCTCCTGGTATTTTGCAGCCAGAAAGAGTTTTCAGTTATTCATAAGACTAACAACTAAGTGGGAGGAGACATAAATGCTATATAGCAAAACTCAGCCAGCAGATCTGAGCCAAAGTGGCAGAGCTGACCCTGTGTGTCTCTGTCCATGCTTGCAGCACTGACTGAAACCCATTTTGATTAAGTTTTAAAGAGAAGTTGTCTCTATTTTAAAACCTATATGAGAATTCCATGGTTTAGTTTTTTTTTTGTATATGTTCTAAGTTGTTCTTGCCAGTCACACCAATTTCAGGTTAATCCTCCACAGCTGTCCTTATTTAATCAACCTCAGTGTATTTTAGTGTCTTCAGTTCACCATTGTCATGCCATCTGTTCTGTCACCTTTTTGTTTCTACCATGGTTTTGCCATGCTTTATTTTTTTTTAATTTATTTTTTGTTAAATGTTTCTGTCACCAAGCCTGGTCTCATGCATATTTGATCCTCCACCACCACCTCTTGGCAAAACCAAATGTTTTGCATAGAACTTGCAGTCTCTTCCTGAGGACTTACTGCAGTATTTCAATAAAAAGTACAAGAGAGTTAATAGATATTTGGTCCCATGCTGATTTTTTTAGGTTTGCCCACCACTGCCCACAAAAGAAATGGGCAGTCCGTCATCCTAATGGTAGGTTCATCTGAACAGTTAGAGATAGAAAATTACAAAAAAAAAAAAAAAAACAACTCTAAATAACGTCTATACACTTATTTGCATTTCATTGAGGGAAATAAGTATTTGATCCCCTAGTAACAGTAAAGAGTTGTGGTTCCCACAGACCAGGTAGACTCTCCTAATCTACCTGTCAATTGAACTGACTACAAAACATTCAGCAAGAAGCTGGGGCTAAGACAGGGATGGGCAACTCCAGGCCTCGAGGGCCGCAGTGTGTGCAGGATTTCCAGATATCCAAGCCCTACTCATGACTGATTACCTACTTCAGGTGTGTCCAGCCAATTGGAACATGCCAGATCATGGCATGTTGGAAAACATGCAGGAATGCGGCCCTCAAGGCCTGGAGTTGCCCATCCCTGGGCTAAGAAGACAACTGTTGGTGCAACCATGGAGAAAAACCAGAACATAACCATCAATCCACCTACAGGTCTGGGGCTCCCAACCAGATCTGACCATGAGAACAGTGAGGAATGGGCATAAAACAACACGGCAGGAGTTAGTTGATGATCTCAAAGCAGCTGGAACCACAGTCACCAAGAAAATCATTGGTAATAATTTACATCATAATGGTTTAACATCTTGCAGTGGAAGGCACTTGTGCATGCCTGCCTGAAGTTTGACAATGAACACTTTCATGATTTATTGTGAGGGTGTCCAAATCCAGGCCTCGAGGGCCAGAGTCCTGCATGTTTTCCAACCAACCTGCCATTGAAGCTCTTTATTGGCTAAACCCACCTGAGCCAGGTAATCAGCAGTAGATAAAGCAGGGTTTCTGGAAAACCAGCAGGAGGTCAACCCTTGAAGCCTGGATTTGGACACCCCTGATTTAGTAAGTGATTGGGAGAAAGTGCTGTGGTCAGATCAGACCAAACTGAGCTCTTTGGCATCAACTCAATCCGTCATGTTTGGAGGAAGAGAAATGCTGCCTGTGAGAACACCATCCCCATTGTCAAGCATGGAGGTGGAAACATTATGCTTTGGGGGTGTTTTTCTGCACAGGGCTACTTCACCATGTGGATGGGAGAATAGATGCAGCCATTCGGTCAAATTCCTTCTGAAGCTACGAGCCCTAAAATGGGTTGTGAATAGGCCTTCCAACAGGATAATGACCGAAAAGACACAGCCAAGACAACCAAGAAATGGCTGAAGACGAAGTAAATCAAGGTCATGGAGTGGTCCTGCCAGTCTCTTGACCTCAATCCTATTGATGACCTATGGAGAGAGCTGAAGCACAGAGTTGCCAAAGAACAGCCTCAAAATCTTAACGATTTAAAAAATATTTGTAAAGAAGAGTGAACCTCGTGCGTGCAGATATGCAGCAATGTACATCTGGGCTGCACGTATTACGTGTGGCCAACATAAATTTCTATCTGTTCTTGTGCTGGTCACACGTCAATACGTGCAAATAAAATCAGCCTTCATTTGATCCAGAAGGTATCAGCAAAAGCAAAGAGGAGCAACGTTGGAAAATAATGTAAAAGTAGACACACGTTTGCTCTGTTTTCCGTGATTTTTGTGAACATGGAAATTTACGCAACTTTGACTGTGCATAAAAGATCTTTGGCAGCTTTACATCTCATACCCACTGTGAAAAGCTCTTGTTAGCATAAATGAGAAGAATAAATATATTAATTACCTTCATAATCAAATAAGTAGCATTCAGTGAAGTACTGATAAGCTTCATCTAACTTTGACCAGGTTGTAAGAAAGAAATGATCCACCATTCTTTTAATATCGTCCATACAAATTTGGGGAAGCAGCTGTGCAGTATTCTGCAGGCAGTACTACTTGATTTATTAACCATCTCAGAGAGGAAAAAATACAATTATGTAGGACATTTATAAACGAAATAATGTACTAATTTCTGCTAATTGGTAAGGTTACCTTGTATTACATAGGATGACATTAAACAACGCTCAGCTGTCAGCTTTTACATTCTATACTCAAAACTGGAAGTGACTTTACACAGTAGTGGCGATGTCACCATTTTATCGTAGGAGTGTCTATGACCCTGCAAGTACAGGACTGTAAAGACAAGTGTTACCGATGTTGATGGAGGAAAAATGTTCAGCATGTGAGTGAAAGTCAGGAACTGAAGCTCATGTGAATGTGTCTATGGGGTGTACACACAAAACACAATTGGGATGGTATGAAGTTGGTTTTGCAGGATATAGACTTGGCCCTTTAACTCTTAATATCTTCTACACCACTAATGAATCCATCCACTGACAAATCACAGGTTTTATTGTTGAATCTCTCCAGTGCTATTGTAAAACATGAAATGCAAAATCTATCCCACAAACCTTAATAGAGATTCTGCGGCAAAACTTTGACCACAGGTTCTGGCGGCTATTTAGATGCTGACACATCTAAACTCTCTTCCCTCCTTTTGACTTATGCATGCCCCCGCTGACTGATAAGAAACAAAGATGCCATGCAGAATGAGCTGTGCCTTTGCTGATGAAGGGGAGACTGAAGGACCCACACACATTTCCTCCGTCTCTCTGGGCTTCTGAGAAGATCTGCTGCTTACTCAGGAGTGAAAGCCTCAAATTAAAGTGTTTGTGCTGACAAAGGACAAATGGGATTTTCCCTTTGCGCAAACAGTGCAAGATTGTCTTGGCTTGCTCAAAGTGTCAGTGAAAAAATGACTACTTCTAATGGAACATACACGTGAAATTAATGCTAGTATATCACTGTTCATGTCTGTGGTGAACATGCAAAAAAGGAGGCAAAAGATGAATGAGAAGGAACGATGCCGGAAAAGAATAAACATAGACATGGCACTCCTCTCTCCTGTGGATAGATACAGTATATCTTTTGTACCCTTGAAGTAGGAGTAAATTGAATATTCATGAGTGAGCTTGAATAAGTGCTCTGTCAGCTCGCAGTGTCACTGATAGATGAGGGGTGATCCTGCACGGAGCCCCACTGGCCAGCTAGAGTTGTCCATAGACAGGTCTGGTGAGGTATCTGGTAGACAGAAGGCTTGTCCTGGAAACCGTAAGAAAAAAAGGGTTAATTTTAAGATGTGCATACCGTACACTAAAACTGAAAGGGCCCAAGTAGTGTTGATTTGGCAGGTCCAGGCTGCTTTGACTGGGAACAGGAGAATTGGGAAGAGCTGCATGGGGAAAAAGAGCTTAAAAAAGCTGGTGGAAGACTTTCTGTTCCTTTTCACACATGACTGGATGAAAGTCTGGGGGTCTCTCCTCTGATTTCTGTTTTCCAGTTGGTAGTTCCATGGTCCAGAAACTCCTTCTAATTTCTTCTGACAAGTTTTCACAGTTGCTTCTCAATCCCAAGTGCCCTCCTTTTACTTCCCCCTCCGTGTGAGAAGGGGCTGAAACAGGCAGAAAAAATTCATAATTCCACTCCAATTTAATTCATGATGCCACTCGTCAGCTGCTGTGCAGACAGATCGGCTGCTGTGCTTGTCCACACGAGTGTAAACAAGGAGCGCTGCAAAATGCAAAATGCTCCACAGTGGGGAGATCAATGAGGCTCTCTGGCCAAAACGAGGCAGTGTGGAGTGAGTTGTTTTCCAGTATGCAGACTGGCCTGCACCGACTCCAGTCAGCATGTCTGGCTCCACCACCATGCAGCAGATGGTCTCCTCCTTGAAAAAAAAAACAGAAGAAATAATCAAAAAAGTGAAACTGTGGGAGAGGAAGCACTGTTGCTTGACATATCCCAGAAGTGTGAGGATCAGTCAGAGTTATATCTAGCGCCAGGCCTGAATGCTGTTGGAGCTCATCTAATGTTGAGACTAACTAACTGGAAAAGTCCAATTCATATAAAACTGTCATTGCAGGCGACCTACATTCCTCCTTCTACTCCTTTCATCTCATTACCTATGAGGATTTCTGAAATCAACCAATTGAAACTAACCTCTAAAATGACTTTCAGTAAATTTCCCAGTGGAAATTTACTGAAAGAACACAGCCATTCATATCCTGCATACTTTTTTAGAAGGAGGATTTTTAGATGGTGATTTAAAGTTTAAGTATTGCTCACAATGTTAGGGTCAACTTTAGGAAAAAATGTAAAAGTGATACAAAAAAAACAGTGAAGTTATATTCTAAAAATAGTTGCGTTTGTAACTTTGTGGTTATGGTTATCTACAGCAATGATCACAACCTGAACTATTTCTACATTTGTTCAAGAGTTGGTGGTTGTTCAGCCATGACTAATTTATCTTCTGCAGTTGCCAACAGTTTGGTTTTCAAATTCAAAAGACTTTTGTTCCCATTGTTGTTGCGGGACAATAAAGTTGCCGAGCTGTACTCTGTGTTCTTAGAATCTAAAGAAGTAAAGTGAGGTTTTGCAATTCAGACATGTTATGTTAGTGTTCAAGAATCTTTAAGATCCTGGAAAAAAAAAAAAAAAGAAAACGTCAGTAACACGTCAAATAATGCAACCTAATGTACAAATGTAACAACATATTATGTACATAGTGTATGTTTTTATGCTTTACTCTAAATTTTACACCGCTCTGTGCATTTAAACAGTGCAGGTTTTGTATGATCAGTTTTTTATCTGCTTCTTCTCCAGCACATTTCAACCTGATGTTGCTGCAGAGTTTATCAGAACAGTTTATCTGTTCGGGGGGGGGGGGCAGCTGTGGTGCAGAGGTAGAGTGGTAGACCTCTCATCCGAGGATCACAGGTTCCTTTCTCACCTTGCATACCCATGCATCGAAGTGTCCTTTGGTAAGACACTGAACCCCACGTTGCTCTTGGTGGTTACCGGTTGCCACCAGTGTTAGGCCGTCAGTGAATGTGTGTAACTGTAATGCACTTTGGGTCGTCAAGGACAGTAGAAAAGTGCTATAAGTATATGCAATTATAAGTATATGTGGACTCAACTGTCACTGAGCTCTGCTCACACAATCAACCAAGATCAAAAAGTTATAAGTCAAGTGTGAACTTTGACCTCTTAGGACCTGATGTACACATGCATGGACATCCCATTTTGGCTTTTAGTTGTGTTTTTAAATGTATTATTTTGCTCTAAGACCCATGATCTGTGATCTGAGGCTGAGACACCACGCAGCACATTCTGCACCAGGATGTTTTGAAAGTCTTTCAGTTTCTTTGTTCCTTCACAGATTCAAAACACCTTGTGCCAGATGCAGTAAAATAGCTGAAGAACATCACCAAGCAATATTCTTGTTCTACAGTTAAGACAATGTCCATTTTGATTTGGGCTCGTGAACCTTACTTGTGATGTTCACGCCAGGTTTTAATCAGTAAATTATCCAAAACTGTTTCTGTTTAATATCACTTGTGTGTGTTTTTAGTTATTTTAAATACCGTTGAGGGTTTTTCTGTGAATGACCTGATATAATAATTTTAAGTAGCTGAATTTTATTAGATGTTCATCATTTTTGCAACACCACAAAAGAAATCAGCCTCAAACTCACCAGAACCGAATGTAGGGGGGGTTCATCCTCTGTACATGTGAACTGACACTATGAAAGAAGATAAATAATCAGAGCAGTATTTCCTCCTTCCTGTTCCCTTATTTACCTCTGTTTCTCTGTCAACTGCACTTTCATTGATGAAGCAACCAAAAACATATCTTTCAAAAAACATGTTGAGAGGAAACTTCAAATACCTGTCTGTAATAATATTATGCTTCTAAATGTAATTTTAAAGATCTTGCTATCTGACAACACACCTTTTATAATGAAAAACAAAATTTTAGACACGAGCAGCTTGATTGTTGTCTTTAAAAATGTTGTTGTCTTTACATGCAAAGTAAGATCCTCAAATCTGTTTCCTGATTAGCTGCAAAAGTCAGTGTAATATGATATTTGGCCAGAGAAATTATAGCACTTTTTGATCTGGCAAGGAATAACGTAGTGTACAATAAAAGTGCACAGGCTTTAAGCAGCTTAAAAATGAGAGCTAATAGCATGTTAAGAACGCATGTGGTATGACTACCATCTATGCTATTACAGTGCACCGATTTTTGAAAAATGTATTTGTAACATACAGTACAAATATCTTGCACCAAAATACTTCATAAGTCGTGTTTTCGAACACAAATAGGTCTTGTAAGTATATTAATTGCCTGTGTTTGTTTCAAGTCTTCCTGCCTTTTATTTTCTCTTTCTTTGATCAACGGTTGTCCACTTTGCTCCTGCAACATGTAGCGGTTGAAATTAATCCAGCCACAACCGATTTAGCATGACAGTGCGGTTCATCATTCACACGATTGATCTGGCTTTGGGTTTATGTCCGATTTACCCTCCCTGACACAACCCTCAGCATTTACCCAGACTTGGACCTTGCTTTTGAAAGCACTGGACTGTGCTGCCATGTGGTGTGACGCTGGAGCTCGCCCTGCGAGGCGGGGCGCGGCAAAGCTAGCTTGCTCTCTAAACTGCCACCTGGGCGGCTGGCTGGCCGGCAGACAGAGTACCGCTGCAGGATGGGAAGGCAGCCTACTTATTTTCATAGAGACAATAATAAAACCTCAACCCTAACCCATTAACTAACCTCAGTGTCACTGTCAATCACAGATACAGACTAAATCTCACCTGCTCAGTCCACCTGCCTTAATCCCGCCCCTTTTTTTACATTTTTCAAATCTAGGCTGAGGTTGGAGTCCTCCAACTGTTCTGTTGTTACCCTTTAAAAATGTATGACCCATTATTATCCTTATTATCACCTATTGTACCTTCCATTTCCCCAACGCATTAAAAAAAAGAACAGCAGTTACAACCTATGTAACTTATAGATTGTAAATCCTGCCTATACATTTGAAGCCTAAAAACAATAGGATGAACTACTTAACACCTATTTTTACAGCCTGTTGTAGCCAAGCAAAATCCTTTAAGCTTTACAAAAAATTCATGTATTTAGTTAGATTATCAGAATGAATGTTTTTTTTTTTTTGAGTCATATGATATATTGCAGTGTTGAAGTTTTCTTTTTCTCTCTGTGTGCTTGTAATAATCTCAGATATATTTTATGTTTTTTTAAATAGAAGTCTCCGTTAATCAAAACCAATTTAATTTTTTTTGCCAAAATTTTGTTTTACTGTAATATTGACTAATAATGAAAACCAACATTTAATTTGTCCAAACAAAATAATTCCACTGTCCAAATGAATTATCATCAAATAGGAAGACTATTAAAAACTATATTTACAAAAATGTACTTAATGACATAATCTTGTATCAAAATTAAGGGGCAAAATATTTTTTAATCCAGTTTGCCATACATTCACACTAAATGTGTGCAATATGGTCAATAAAGTACTGCACTATTTAATAAAGATAATAGCATGTGTATCGTGGAATATCCCATTTTCCTAAAAGGTTCAAATTTTAAAGTTTGTTGCAATTATTTGTCATCTCAAAAAGGCTTCATCTTAAGGTGCATTCGCACCAAACGCGATCGTGCGGTAAATTTGCATGGCCTGCCCCTTTCTTGTTGTGCAGCAGCTAATGTTTGTAGCCTGATTACTACATGGAGCTAGCAGCTAATGTTTGTAGCCTGAATGCTACATGAAGCTAGCAGCTAATGTTTGTAGCCTGATTGCTACACGAAGCAGCGTCTGTTTATCTCATTTACAATGCATGGGAGACACAGATGATGTTCAGAGATCAAAAGAGCTCTACAAAAACATCAGTCATCATGTCTCCATGTTTGGGTTCAGAAGAACATTTAAAGTCTCCCTTTAGCTCCAGTGAGCTTCTCTCCTGGTACTGTGTCTGATTGACGGCCTCTTCTGCAGTGTTTCCGTCAGTCTCTGACCGAGTTTAAATGCTCATTGTTGTGCATTAACATGACAAACATGACAAGAGCAAAAATAAAAACAAGAATAAAATGAGGGGATCTTTTTTTTATTGTTGTCTCAATGAAAATAAGAAAACATCATAAAGTGCAGGAAGCCTGAGCAGACTGCTTTCCCATCCAGCAGCAGCCCTCTGTCTGGCTGTGAGCTCCTCTCCCGGGAGCCGGCATAGTGAACGTGTCCACTACAGCTCCATATGTCCTGCGACAGACTCTCTAGAGTGCACCCGCCTTCGCCCAACTGTAACCAAGATGGGATCTGGAAACCCTGTTGCCCAGAAAGGGGTTAAGAAAATGAATGGAAATTCTGGACAACTATGATTCGATCAACCATGTTGGATATTTTCTCCCCGTTGTCACTGAAAATGCCATGTGCCTGAAGTTGAGTCCCTGATTGGTTGAGGAGACTCAACCACCTCACCAGAGTTCAGATTTTTTTTTAACTCTGGCCAGCCGCGGCAGCCACTCAATTCATGCCGCGTCTCTGAATTCGAGCTGTTTCCAGACTTTTGTGCCACGTTGGCTGCTCAATTTGCGCCGCAGAACCTCAATTTGCGTCTAAACCATTGACTTTACATTGAAACTGGTCGCCTCTGCCGCGCGAATAGCTTTCGGTGTGAGTGCACCTTTAGCCTTTCACAAAAGGAATAAAACAGACATAAACTAACTGAAAAATTTTACAAAAAGAGCAAAACATAGTACACACAACCACATTTTTCCACATTTCATTTAGAAAATACATCTACTTTAAAAGTTTTGTAGAGCTGCAAATTGTTAGTTCCACAGGAAAATACATAGTGGCACAGAGAGAAAATGCAGAATATCCCCTTTCTGTCAGGAAATTTTTTTTTTTATTTCTTCCCGAATTTGTTGACATGTTTTTCCACTTGTGGATTTTTTTTAAAGTAATTTTGCTTGGGCTAAATGTTATTCGATTTTGTAATTTTTGTAAGTGTTAGTTCTAAAATACTTGTTACCTTAAAACCTAAGACCAACAGAGAAAAATGAGACTGGAGACTGGAGATAGTTTTTACGATCGCGATCGGGAGACAGAACTTTCCCTGAGTTTTCTGCCCTCAGATGAACTCTCTCTCTCCGCTCCTCCTTGATCGGACCCTTTTATTGAGCACGCTGTTGCTAGGCGGATTTGGCAGTCAAACGTCACAAGGTATATACGTAAAAAAGTGAAATAAGACACCCTTATGGGTCAGTCATGTTTTAAGCACACAAACATATAAGTATAAAGAATAAATTTATCTTACAGTAAGATACTAAATCTTTGGGCACCAACAGTGTCCATTTTCAACAGAGCATTTTAAAGTTATGCCTTGCACCTAAATGGGGAAATGAGATCTGATGGAAATAGAGCTTAAAGCTCCATTCACACAATTTGTGCGTCAATTTCACGTCGGCTGCTCCTCTTTTGCCAATTTACTGCTTGATGCTTGTTGTGATGCCTGTTTGTGGGAGGAGCAATGTTTGCACCAAATGTTTTTGCTACATGAAGTGCTGTCTCTGTATATATCATGGAAGATACGGAGGATGTGTACAGATCGAATTTATTTATTTCAAAAAGCTCTAGAAAAGTATTGGTAATCATGTTTCCATATTTGGGTTAATGAGATTATTCAGTCTCTCCCAGTACTGTAAGGACGAGGCTGAGGCGTGTGGATCCATATGCAAACAGAGTTTAATAAACAGCAAAGGAGGACAAGGCAAGGCGTGGTCAAGGCAAGGCGTGGTCAAGACAGGCGAGGGTCAAGGTAGGGAGCAAGTTGCGAGACGAAGGAAACAGGTAAGGTTCAAAAATCACACTGGCAGGCAGATACAGGGAACGCTTAGACTGGACAGTCACTAGGAGGTTCGAGACTACGCATGGAACAGAGAGGTGAGCTGGCATAAATGCCGTGGTGGTGATGAGCTGATGAGAACCAGCTGGCGCAGACAAGATGGCTGAGGTCCGATGCATGTTGGGAGTTGGAGTGTTCAGAAAACAGAGGCTATTAGTATTCTGGTGATGGCTCCCTCTGGTGGTCGAAGAGGGAACCGGACGACTGGATACTGACAGGTACGGTGAGGTTCACTCCTCCGGCCGGGGCTCGGTCTGAATTACAGCCGTTTTCCACTGCTACTTCTGTGTTTCTCTGAGCCAGTTAGATAACTTTCTGTCCCACATTAGTTCAAGAGGGGAAAAATAAAAACAAGAATCAAAATGAGGCATGCTAGATTTATGTTAATATAATGTAATAACAATAAAGTGCCATCACAGCAAAAAACACAGGTAATGCAGCAAAAAACGATCAACCATCTTTATAGTCAAAGACATGTGACCATACAATGTGGTATTATGTTCTTTAAGAAACTAAAGTGTGAATGGATTTGACATTAATTCTAGTTGTCTAGTCTACTTGTTTGTACACATATTTTTTTTTTAACATTTGATTATCTTGCAAGAAATAGAAGGAATCTGGAAAACCTCAACTGTCCTGTTCAGTACCAGGTATTTTGAGTCACACTGATTGAATTTTGGGCTAAAGATGTCCTCGCTCGGGGCTGCACGGTGGCGCAGTGGTTAGCGCTCCTGCCTCACAGCAAGAAGGTTCCTGGTTCAAGTCCTGGCTGGGGGATCTTTCTGTGTGGAGTTTGCATGTTCTCCCCGTACATGCGTGGGTTTTCTCCGGGGACTCCGGCTTCCTCCCACTGTCCAAAAACATGCTTCACAGGTTAATTGGTTACTCTAAATTGTCCCTAGGTGTGAATGTGAGTGTGCATGGGTGTGTGATTGTGGCCCCTGCGACAGACTGGCGACCAGTCCAGGGGTGTACCCTGCCTTCACCTATGAGTAGCTGGGTTAGGCTCCGGCAACCCCGTGACCCCGAAAGGGATAAAGCGGATTGGAAAATGAATGAATGAATGAATGTCCTCGCTCCATTTTAGGTGAGTGAATCAGATCCAATCAGATTGTTCAAAATGAACCAATACCGACAATGAATCAGATCGGCAACCACAAATGATGATTTGGATCGAACCGTTATTTAAATTAATTGTTACACCCTTTACAGCCCCAAAGCTGCTGTTTTGATGATAATACACCATCAGTTGAGTGGATCAATAGGCTAGACCAGGAAAAACTAATCAGAGATTAAGCTTCACCTGAATTAAACATTTGTGTCAAATGAATGTTAAAGCTAAGAAATTTTCCTCATTTTGAATATGTAAACCAATCCATGTAAAATGTGTTTAGTTAATACATGCTTAAAAAAATACATATATATTTACTATTCCTAAGGTTTTGTTTTCAGGAGAGTCTCTTTGCAAAAAACGTTATCAAAAAGAAAGGGGTGGGAAAGGTCATATTATTTTTAGGTTTGTCATGTTATTAAGGTCAACACAGTGTTTGTACAGTTTGCTTTTCTTTTTAAAGGGTGATTTCCTGATGTTAAACTTTTCCCAGTCAATGAAGTCCAACAAAATAGAAAAAGCCTAACATGTAAGTATCCTCTTGAGTAAGTAAAATCCCCTTAAGAAGGCGAGAGTATCTGAAAATGTGCAAATGGCATGCCATTGCCTTATTTCCAAAGTACCATCCAGGGCCATTTCATACATGAACCAATGGCCCCCCCACTGCTCTATGCTTTCATTCCTCTCTTTTGGAAATACTATTTTGTCCACAGAGTGTAACAATCCTTGAGAGGAGGCATAGCGAGATATCACTAACAGGCACTTCTGTCAAACACATCACCATTTCTGTGCCCATTGATTTGTGTTGCCTTTTAGAATGGGCTGTTTCCTTCGTGTCAGTCGAAGCTGTAATTGCGACTTGCTTAAATGATTCAAATAAGGTGGTCTGCTGGTTTTACCTCTGCCTCCCTTCCCTCCCATGCCACTGTCACCCTCACTTATTTCATTACAGATTCAGCAGACTTGACAAAAACAGCAGGGGTGCACCATTGCACTGTGCTTAACCAGCCTGGACGAGACAAAGAAGTGGTCAAGCAGGGCAACAAATCACGCTAAATGGAGCATTTGCTCTTTTTGAAGCCTAGTTATGGAAAACTGATAACAGCATCTAAAATACTGAATTGTTCAATAAATGCTGAAGAAGGAGTGTTCTTCTCCTAATTGGGTAGTTTTTAGTGGGAGGGAGCATGGATATTCTTTCTTGTTCTAAAAATGAGCAGTGTGAATCTCTAATAGCCTGAGCACAGTTAAAAGGGTGTGTGTATGTGGGGGGTGAGTATATCCTCCTATTCTTCTCCTCTAAGATATCCCATTCTGTCTTTAGGCTGACAGATAAACATGTTCTCTGTTGGCTAATTGCACTCCAGTTTCCACCTAACTTCAGTTGACAGCATTGCTCTTTTTCTGTTGGGCCTCACATCAACAAGGCCTGGCACTGTTTGAGTAAAGCAAACTGCAGCTATAGTGAGAATGTGCAACTTAAGAAAGATCTGAGAAGATTATTTACCACATATTACACTGTGCAACTTCATACATCAGCAAGTTGTAAGCAAAGGCCGACAGCTATCAGATATGTTGAAATTATAAAATGTCGCAAGAACCTTAGAGGAAATTACAGTATTAACATGAACTCAACATCAATTATAAAAAGTAGAAATGTAACAATTCATTTTAACGACAACTTGCTTAATTTGGTAATTTTGTGGTTGACGATACGATTCATACTCGATATTTATAAGAGGCTGTACGTGTATGTGGGCAAGAGTTTGATAGAATTTGTGTAAGAGTATAATATTGTTTGTCAATGACTTTAACGGTATGTGTGCAAAAATATACTAGAGTGTGTGACAAAGTATGAATTGTGTCTAAAATGGCCTCTCAAAAATATTGGTTCTTTTTGAACAATCCGATTCTCTGATCTAAAATGGATCCAGGACAACTGTAGCCAAAACTTCAACCAGTGTGACTCAAAAATAAATACCTGGTACTGAACAGTGCAGGTTAAGTTTTTCAGATTTCCTGTATTAATTGCAAGATAATCAAGTGTAAATTAAATACGTGTACAAACATAGACCATAAATAGAGTTGGACAATGTCGGCTATGACGTCACCCATAGAAAAGGCCTTACCTCCAGCTTCAGCTAAATGAAGCAGATTCAGTCACCATTTTGCAGTGAAACTGGTGCTGCCTTTTAGAGTCAGTCGATAATAATTAGCATGAGTCGGTCTAAGTCACGTTTTTATGGTAACTGCTGTCGCTAATTGTGAGAATGTATGTTCACAGTCAACATACCTTCCATTGAACATGTTAGTTTCATAAAGTTCAGCCCACTGTTGTTTTTCCACATCAGAATATCCAAAGAGAACATTGTTTGAGCATTCTAACACACTGTAATGGTCACATGTCTCTGCTAAATTCAAAGTGTTTCCACACGTTGGACTGGAAAGATGAATTGATCATTGCTGCATCACGTGTGTTGTTTGCTGTGATGGAAATCAGTAGTTTTTACATTAAACTAAAATAAACCTACCGTACCTCAATCCAAATGGTATTTTCCAATGATTATCTATCTCATTTTAAAATTATTTTATAATGGTATAGGTCGATTCGATTAACAACTTAACCACAGACAGATTGATAAGTTTGCACTGTAGGAACATAATTTGATTAATTGACTAATCGGTACAATTCTAATAAAAAGCAATGAACCACTTGAAAAAAGTGGAGAAATTCAGACTTCTCTTCGCACAATGAAATAAAGATGTTTAAAATCAATATACAGCCATATACATCAATATACATGTAGTGAGGATCCCAAAAGTATTCAGTGGAAGTACCTTTGTCTGAATGGGCAGCAAGTGGTCATGAAAGATGCAAGTCCTCAGTTGGACACTGGCTCCCACAAGTCAGATGAATAATACTACAAAGGGCTGCTAAATCATTGAGAAAGATGCTCTGCTCTTACGAGACAGCTCTGGTCCAGTACAACAGCACTAACACATCAGATCAATGAAGAGGCAACGAGGCCTGCCTTCCTCCAGATGAAGCCTTTTGCTTGCTCTCTGAGGGAGAATTCCAAGCTCAGTAGGAATTTCAACCCTAGCATCGGGTTCAAGGAAAGAAAAAGCTGATTAGGGGGAAGCTTGAAAGCCAGCTGTAAAAGCTGGGCTTGCTGGAATTTGAGACAGGAATTCTTGAAAGTTAAATGGGCATGGCTGGATCAGCTCTTCTAGACATGAGAGGGACAAGCGATTATCTTTCTTAGATGCATGGTGACTATTGTAGGAAGTATTGGGGGTCTGCTTGTCTTACACTGTTTAAGACATGACCCGGTGTGGGGCAAGGTCATTACAAACATATTTCCTTTGAGTGTGCATGAGGCTGTAGCCTGGACAGAGAGAGTGAGGGGATATAAAGCATGTTGTTTAAGTCAAAGCCTCAAGAACATTATGATTTATTTAAGTGAGGAGCAGATATGAATAATGTATTGGCTATATGGAGCATGAATCTCTTTTGTACTAATTGTCAGGAAGGGTTGTATCCAGTGCACAAGGGGTGGAGGGGATGGAGAACCCAGAGATCACAAGGGCGCTGCAGCTCAAAGCGGTCCTACAGCTAAAGCCATTGACTTGCAAATGAGCTCAAGGAGGCTAATTAATGGGGGGCTAATGAAAGCGGTGGTTGGGCTCAAGTGCAGAAATAATCTAGGACCCCTGTTTCACTTCATCCTTTTTTGACTTTCTGTGTCACCAGTTCCCTGGCTGGATCGTTGTCTTTCTTTCCCCCCCAAGACGGCTTGTGTCATTGAAGTTGATTGCAGCGTCCATCAATATGTGAATAAAGTTGTTGGTGCTGGGGTTCAGCAGAGTTGGGGTTGGGGGGCTCAGTAAAATTAGCATTCATTTGAAGAGTCTTCCCCAACCCTCACTCCCACTCCAGCTTTGTTATTTATTCTGTAGCTTTTACCACATTTTTGAGACAGGAAAGGATGAAGCAGCGTATTTAGGATGAGTGACAGGCGGTAATAGCAACTTTTGCACTTTTTTTTCCTCTTGTTTGCATGGCAGAGTTTGGCTGTTGTGAACAGAAAAAAAATCTCAAGACTCATTCAGACAACCTCACTGTACCCCCTCTGTTCCTAATTTTTCCGCTATATTTCTCTGCATGTTCCAGTATCACATACATTTTCACATACAAAAAGGTCCGTGGTGTCTCTGTACCTCCTTGAGAGAAAACCATAGGTTGTGTCCGACTTCCTTCACTACTTACTACTTAGTGCACTATATGGTACTTTTGCCATTTGCCGGGGTGTCGAAATCTACAATTCCAAAATCTAGTGCCCTGGAAATTTCCCAGAACCCTCTACAAAAAAAAAGGCAGTGTGCATTGATGCTCAGTAGATTGGCAAATGCCGGCCAACTGTGCATTTCATTTCTCATATGAAAAAATCTCCAGATATTTTGGGGCACTATTTTGAGCTTGTAGGCTTGGGATTAATATACACACCGTATGCAGGTTTTTCACAACTTCAAATTTTTGTTTCTAACTAATTGTGTTAAAGACCCACCTCAATCGTCGTTTTGATCTCTTTTAAAAAGCGTTCCCAGTGGTCTTTTAATTACGATTATGCCATTTTTAGCCACAATGAAAAACCTGTGTCATTTTTTAGGATGTAGTTTCTGCAGAGCAACAGTAGTTTGTTCGGAATTTACCTCTGAATAGTAAGCAGGACTGTTGCAACAGAGTAAGTCACCCCTTCCCATCATCCATCTGTTAACATGCTCTCCCACTAGCTCAAAACACCAAGCTCACAACACAAACTTAACATTACTGTTAATGTAATGTTAATCGAAAAAAATGTCAAGTAACAGTGGAGCTATCAAGCCATACAGTTTTGAGCCAGATTCCAGCTAGAACGAGGAAAAATGAACGCATACATGGATCTAGTCATCTACTAGTGAATGCATTGGAATGGAGAGGAGATGAATCTTGCAAACTTTTCGCTTCTGCTCCTGATTCACAACAGTTTGAATAAAGAAATACTCAGAAATATAATTTTACTGTATTTTAAGCGCCATAAGGCGCACCTAAAATCCTAAACTTTTTTCAAAAATCGGCTGTGCGGCTATAAATCCAGTGCGTCTTTTGTGTGCACTGAGTTCCAAAAAGTGTAAAAATGTTCTTGTGCGATTTTGTGAAGTGCTTGACTGACTGTTGAACAATTTCTCGCTGACATTGGAGCGGTGAGCGCACAGAACGTGTTGTATGAATTTTGAGGGGTGCAGGTGGGTCGCAGACAGTGATTCTGGCAAGCTGTACTCCTGGGAAACAACATGGCTGGAGGTAAAGTTATACCACATCGACACAGCATTTCAGAGCGCAAGCTTTACCCCGCCTCTGCCATTACAGGCGCGCAGTCCTGAGAATATGCAAATAATTTTTCTGACAGCGTTCCTTTGTCTGTTTGTTCAGGAGGTGATGATGTTACTACAGTCATAAGCTGAAATTGACAGTTTTACTCCACGCAGGTGACAACTACAGTGGCGGACACTTCTGATTTCGGGCACTCCGGGAAGTCCATGCGCCCCTCACAGGTTTTCAGACATTTAGCCATACTTTAAGCATATGCTTTTCTTGGGTGTTTGCTGCATGTGACTGCGCAGGAGTCACTCAAATTCAGCCCTCCTAAATTAGGGTTCAATCGCACTCCACAAGGTCCCCTTCAGGCTTAAAAGAAAGGGTTCCCAGGTGCTACTGGAGGAAAAGTGAAATAAAGTGTGCGTCTTTGTTCATACGAGCGATGGAAGACAAATGTCGCACACACTTTCCCTAAGACTGGGAGGCAGCGCTGGGTGAATTAGTGTGAAGGGATTGTGGACATCTGGGCTAAGGTCCCTGCTTTGACTGGTGTCTGACTTTTCGCTAAAGCTAGCATCATCGCTGAACAACCAATGAGAGGGAAGCTGGCATGTTTGATTACGCAGCAGTTTAATTCAATCACCGTAGATATTTTGAGGGAGAAGATTGATTATTACATAATGTGAGTGGCTTGTTAAATAATCAAATAAAACTCATCTAAACTCACTGTTTTGCTTCTATTACCTTTATTTGTGCCTTATAATATGGTGCGCCTTGTGTAAGGGTTAAATAGAGAAATAGACCACCTAAGTAGGACTGCGCCTCATAATATGGCGCACCTTATGGTGCATAAAATAAAGTAATTTTCTTCATATATGTTCTCCATCAGAAAAGTACCACAATAACATATTAAAAACAACAAAAACACAATTTGCATTGAAGTCAATCTTTAAACTGTGAGATTTTTTTCATAAAAGTAAAAATCTAGTTTGTGTTAAACTGAAAATGCAGCAGCATGAAGTACTTGAGTGGGCAAGTACTTTTTTTGGTAGTAATATATGAGATTTTGACAAATTGCAAACGTTTCTTTTACTTGTGTTATGTACTTTTGTTGATGGCATAAACATTTGATTTGCTAGGGGCTGTATGCTTTGCTGGAATTTTTAATGCAGCTGAACACTCCAAGGCAACATAGAGGTTGTTCTAAACTCATGATTTGTTCAATCTCTGTTTTAACTATGTTTCACTCAGTCAGACAATTCTAACAATTAACAATAGAGCAATTAAAACCTTCCCCAATGTGGTTAAGTGACAACAGAAGACATGGGTGATGCAAGCATACCCCAGAAGAATCCACCATTGCAAGAAGACACAGACCCCCCAACACATCCTTGCATATGCCCCCATACATGGATTTCTGAAGAACTCCACAGTAATAATGGAAATGCTGGCTCCTTTAAGGGATTTGGGTTTTACTGTTCCACTAACTTTAAAGACTTTCATGGGTGCCGAGCATGCTGGTTGGGTGGTAAAGAGGGAGAGACTGACCTATACAGATTAGCAATGCAGAGAGACAAGATGATAAGACATGCAGCAGGTTAGGGTGATTAAGGATAGGGATGGTAATGTATTAACAGGTGTCAGTAGTGTAATGGAAAGATGGAAAGAATACTTAGAAGAGTTAATGAATGACGGAAAGAGAGAGAGCAATAAACAGAAGAGGTGACTGTTGTGGAGCAGGAAGTAACAAAGATTAGTAAGGGTGAAGTGAGAGGACATTGAAGAGGATGAAGAGTGGATGGAAGTATCTAGGAGAGATGGCAGTGGAGTTTTTGCCTGGGTTGTTCAGCAGGATCTTAGATGCTGAGAAGATGCCTGAGGCATGGAGGAGTATGATGGTGCCCATTTTTCAGAATAAGGGAGATGTGCAGAGTTGTGGCTTTGATATGTACCTAACTAACTGATGATTTTTTTAATGGGACACCAACATTTTATGTGCAGCCAGAATCAAGGCAGGCTGTACGCTACGTATAAACATCTTTTAAAAATATTTTTGTTTGATAAACAGAGCCTAAAGGAAGTATACAAAAGTTAAACATTGCATTCAAACTGCTTCCTAAAAAACTGCATGCATCCAGGGAATCTCCTGACAGACGGATAGAGACAGAATGCTATGCATCCAATATGTTGGCTGACAGACTGATGAAGCGCTGGAGTCCCTGTACATCAGGAGCGATTCAGGTCAAGAGAAAGGGGAAACCAAGAAAATGTTTTGACTTTGATTTCTGCTCTTATAATTCAGTGGGAATAAATACTCTAAAAGTTGATGCATTCTCCCTTGGACTTCTATACTAAGCAGCACACAACACCTTTATGCGGTTTCTGGTCTATATAGTAAGCCATGTGCAAGTGCCTAGAGCAGGCATGTCCAAAGTTCAGCTTAATGGCCATTTGCAGCCCTGGGTCATATTTTGTATCCCCTGTGGCTTTTGTAAAAAAAAAAAAAAAACTGTATATTTTATGGCCTGCCAGTGCTCTACGGTGTGAAATACAGTGCAGCAAAAAAGATTTTGTCAACCACTGATTGGAAGTTCTTTCACTTAAAAAAAGCTGAGTTTGGTCTATATTGTTCATCAAAGATACACTTCAACTGTAAGAAACAGAAGATAAAAAACATCTATGAAATCACATTGATTTTTTAAAAATAATTTCATTGTATAATCATTCAGGCAATGAGTATTTAGCTCCAACGAGCAAGAATTATGTCCTTACTACTTATTAAAAACAAAAAAAAACTCTTCAATCCTCAACTTGTTACCTGTATTGATAAACTTGTTATCTATATATAACATCTGTCCACACCCCTGAACAGTCAGACTGCAACCTCTCTACCATGACCAAGACCAAAGAGCTGTTGACACCAGGAACAAGATTGTTGACCTGTACAGGACTAGGATGAACCAATCTACAATAAACTCCAAGCATCTTGGAGAGAAGAGATCAACTGTTGGAAAAATGATTAGAAAATAGAAGAAACACAGGATCATTGACAATCTCCCTCCACCTGAAGCTCAATGTAAGATCTCCCCTGGAGGGGAACAAACGATCTTTCAGAACGGTGAGGAAACAGCCCAGAACTTTAAAGATAAACTGATCAATGACCTGCAGAGACCTGAAACCAAAGTAACAGAGATTACTGAATATTAGTGAATATCAAATAGCTATGATTAGTACTTGGACACTTCTTATTAAATCCAGACATTCGGGTTCTGTATATTTATAATGAATATGAAGCTCCATTTCATCTTTTTTTTTTTTTCATTAGTCATGAAAAAATAGCATTTAGATTTAAATCTGCCATTGAGGCGCACTAATTGACAAGTGGCCAAGAGAGAGTCCAGAGAAGAGAGGCCCTAAGCACACTTGTAACTCCAAAATGAAAATTAATAAAATAGCAAGAAACAGTGAAGTTAGTGGGGACACAAAGCTTTTAGCATGAGATGTGTGATTCAGAGATATGTTAACCATAACAACAACTCAGGGGAGTTCACACAATGGTCCTCAACCTGTTTTATGCTATGGACCAGTTTAACGTCAGACAATATTTTTACAGACTGGCTTGTATGAGAAAGAGTTTGGAACACATATAAAAAATCAAATTTTCCTATTAAATTGACCAAACATGACATCAAGTTTTAAAAGTCAGTTTAAAAATATCTGTAGATGTTTTTACAAATTTTTTGATTTGTGAAAGATTACTTTTTTTTTTTTAAATCAGTAACAGGAAAATTACAGTTTTTTTTTTCATTCATAGAGTACCATTTTAGCACTGAACTAGATTTTCCTTCAGGACAAGAAATATCAAGTTTTTGTTGTTGCCATTGTATATTTCTATTTAACACATAAGATTACTTCTGTGCAGAAGTTTTTTTTTAACAAGGGCTTGCCTAATTTAGCTTTGATGTGGGAAAACAAGAAATTTCCCATTCCCAAAATTTCACAAATCAGAAAAAAAACTCCACAAATCAGTGACTTTATTTTACTGAACTGTCATCATTTGTACACATATCTGCTGTCTTTTAAAACTTAATAAACTAGATTTTGTGCTAAATGTGAAATATAAAAAAAAAAATCACAAATCACCTTCAAAAAGCTTGTTAAAAAAACTACTACTTCAAAAATACTATTAAAGAACCATGTTGCAAAACTCCAGGTACCCAAACTTAGAAATAAAACACAAACCTGCCAGTGATTGGGTTGGTCTAAACTGAATACTTGATTGATTGATGTAAACCTCAAACATATCTATATTCTATTTTGCAGAAATGTGTATGCAGTGGCTTGTAAAAGTATTCACACCCCTTGAACTTCTCCACATTTTTTTTTACATTGAGACCACAAACAATTCTAAAATGGAAAGAAAATTATACAATAGTTCAACTTTTTTTTTTTTACAAATAAAAAACTGAAAAGTGCAGTTTGCAAAAGTATTCAGCCCCCCTGAGTCAAAACTTTGTGGAACCCCCTTTTGCTGCAATTACAGCTGCAAGTCTTTTGGGGTATGTCTCTACCAGCTTTTCACATCTAGAGACTGAAATCTTCTGAAATAATTCTTCCCTGTAAAACAATTCAAGCTGAGTCAGATGAGATGGAGAGCGTTTTTCAAACCCAGGGAATAAGTGGCGGTTTATAGTCCAGAAAATATGGTGGGTGGGTAGATAGATGGACGGACAAACATAGATAGATCATGGTACCACCTGAAAGTCTCCTGGAAACTGTGAATGAAGAATTGAGGGGTTTTCCTACCACAACAACCACAGAAAGCAATGAACTGGTTTACACTTCAGCAGCAGTGATCCTTGAGATGCTTGTCTATAAGTGCAACCATGGGAGAAACAATGTCCACCATGGAAGCAATGATTGGAGGCTAAGATTAAGACTTCCTAATCCACACCACCAGGATCTACAGTACTGACAATGGGATGTCATTTGGGCTTGAGAAATGCAGTCAAATAGTGAAAAAGAGAGGCAAGGTAGTCCACACTGAAAGGGTTTCACTCCCAGAAGGTAGCAGACATTGAGGACAGTTACAAGTACCTTGGAATTCCACAGGCCAATTTCAACCTGTAGCAGGCAACAAGGACAGCAGCAACAGCCAAATATCTCCAATGAGTAGCCAGCTAAATGGCAAAAACAAGACCCGGGTAGTAAACAGTTATGCACTGCCAGTCATCAGATACCCTGCAGGAATAATCAGATGGCCGAAGGAAGAGATACAGGCCATGGATGTTAATACATGAAAGCTTCTCACCATACGTGGAGAGTTCCATTCCAAATCCAACACCCTGAGACTGTATAGTAGCGGCAAGGCAGGATGCCGAGGATTAGTGAGAGTAGAAACCACTATCCAGGATGAAGCATCAAAGATGCATGAATACATCAAGCTCAAGGACCCAACTGACAGTCTGCTAAGTGAATGTCTCAGGCAATGGACAACAGAGGATGCAGTGCTGGAGGACAGATCCTCATGGGAGGATAAACCCCTGTATGGGATGTACCACCGAACCATAACTGAAGTGGCTAATATCAAGAAGTCCTACCAATGGCTAGAAAGGGAAGGCCTACAAGACAGCGCAGAAGCCCTCATCCTGGCAGCACAGGAACAAACCCTGAGCATCATAGTAATAGAGGCTCAGATCTACCACACCAGACAAGACCCAAGGCGTAGGTTGTGCAAAGAGGTGCCTGAAACAATCCAGCACATAACTGCAGGGTGTAAGATGCTGGCAGGGAAATCACACATGGAGCACCACAACCAAATGGCTGGAATAGTATACAGGAACATGTGTGCAGAATATGGACTGGAAACCCCAAAGTCAAAATGGGAAACACCTCCGAAAATTGTAGAGAAGAGAGAGCAAAGATCATGTGGGACTTTCAGATACAGATGGACAGGATGTAATGGCGAATCAACCAGACATTGTAGTGGTGGTTGAAGAACAGACGAAAGCTGTTGTGGTGGATGAGCAAAACCAAGCAATGGCAACTTCAAGAAGAAGGACCATGAGAAACTGGAGAAATACCAGGAATTAAGAGAAGAACTGGAGAAAGATAGGAAGGTGAAGGTGAGAGTGGTGCCCGTGGTAATTGGGGCACTGGGGACTGTAACCTCCAAACTGAAGGAGTAGCTACAGCAGATCCCTGGAAAGACCTCAGACATCTCAGTCCGGAAAAGTGCAGTACTAGGAACAGCTAAGATACTGCGCAGGACCCTCAAGCTCCCAGGCCTCTGATAGAGAACTCGAGCTTGGGGTGTAAGGATGAAGCTGAGGTGTGTGGATCCATATGCAAACAGAGTTTAAAAAACAGCACAGGAGGACAAGGCAAGGCGTGGTTGAGACAGGCGAGGGTCAAGATAGGGAGCAAGGTGGGAGACGAGGGAAACAGGCAAGGTTCAAAAACCACACTGGCAGGCAGATTCAGGGAACCGCTTAGACTGACCAGTCAGTAGGATGTTCAAGACTACGCATGGAACAGAGAGGTGAGCTGGCATATATGCGGTGGTGGTGATGAGCTGATGAGAAGCAGCTGGTGTAGACAAGATGGCTGAGGTCCAATGCATGCTGGGAGTTGGAGTGTTCAGAGAACAGAGGCAGTTAGTAATCTGGCAATAGGCTCCCTCTGGTGGTTGGAGAGGGAACCGGCCGACCGGATACTGACATAGGGTGAGGTACCAGCCATGGAGGGTGAGAGGGGCTTTTTTTTTATACCTTAGTGCTGTCAATCGATTAAAAAAAATTTATCAGACTAATCACACTTTTGGATTGTGATAAATTACGATTAATCCCAATGTTTCACTAGGTAAATTTTATACAATAATATGCAGCTTTTAAACAAAAAAAGGCCAGAGAGAACATTTGTTCTTTTTTTTTTTGTATTAAATTTTTTACTTTGTAAAGTTTTAACTCAGATATACCAGAAATGTAATTTGTGTGCACAAAACACATAAACAGTAAGATGAGCAGAACTATAAAGAACTGTAAAGACTTTTATATCTGCAGTATTACTCCAAGAAAACAAGCGGTAAGAGGTGAACTTTCTCTCTGAAATTATGCTTTGTTAAACCTATCGTGACGATCAGCACATATATCACTTTCCTAAAATTAATTGCGTGCGTTAAAAAAGTTCAACAAAAACTTTAGTTTGTTCTTCTCAAAATTAAAAGCACATCTAATGTGACAAATGTACCACAGTATAAAAAATGTAATGTCACTCGCTGCAACATTTTAAAAAACACCAACTTATACCAACCAGATCACTGGAAAAATCAGAAACACAGAGAAAGTTAGGAGTTAAAAATAATAAAAGATACTCTTGTGGCTGAATGCTCCTGGTGTGGCCTCTCTGGTGGTTCTTTTCTTCATATCATGTCCTCCTGAACCCTGGATTACTGAATCATTGGAATGGCAGAGACCCTTGCCCTGCTCACCAGCAGCTCTCTCTTCTTTTCCATAGGTGTACAAACCCCCTCTATCCTCTGCTTTCCAACCCCTCTTGCCTCAGCTTCACCATCAGGGACCAGTGCGTAAGATTGATAGTGAAGTGTAGCAACCCCCAGATGAACTGATTTATGGTACCTCATTTTCTTCTAGGCAGAGCAAATACCCATGGGAGCACCCCCACCTGGAGGGCACTGGGGACAGCTACCGTCTCAAATCCTGACAGCCCCGACTCCCTGTTCGCATTGATGCCAAGTACCAAACGGCTACTCTAGAATGGTTACCATCCGTCATGCAAGCAACCGGGGATCTTCCTTTTAGAGTGGAAACACAGAGCATGAACAATGAGACTTCTCCCCTCCTCTCTCCCCCTCCCCACAGACATTGATCTGCTTTTGAAACTATTTATTACATCACCTCTGCTCTGAGTGCTGTCAGGAGGTTGGTGAGAAACAATTTCATTCTATTATAAAAAAATTAACAATTTCAGGTGTCTGAAAAAACTAATTTAGCTTCCAAATGTCATTTATACACATCTATACCTTCGTCACAGAGAGCACACATTTTTGAAATAACAAATGCGAACAATAGAAAAATGGAAAACGCTGCTGGTTTTTGAAAAGTGAACTAACAAAAAATTGTATAATAATATTAAAATAATGTAGTAGAATAGAACTCAGGAATAAACAGAAGACATCAAAATGAAAGGTACTGATAACCAAATTTGATCAATATCATAAAACATTTTTTACAGAAGGGTTGTTTTTTCAGTAAAAATACATCAACCCTTCCATCAACTTTCCAATTAATCAAAGGTCGATCTCTCTACCTCTGTGCCATAGCCACCCCTAATAACTGTAAAGGAAAAGGAAGTAAAGAAAGGGAGGCGTGAACCCTAGACCTTTCTGCAAAGTCAGCTCCATGAGTCAAAGTCCTCCAGAGAGCAGCCACCCAAAATGTATCTTTGTATTTTTTTTTTTTAACCATTAGTTTACCAGAAGGTCTTCTTGAGTATAAATCAAATAAATCTCTTTTGCAGAGGATACCTGACCAAGGTAAGAGTCATGAATAGTCATCATAAACAGACTAAACTAAAAACAAATAAACATTGACCCTTACTGTTCTTTTCATGGTGTGTTTAAAAAAAACTGACACATACTGTTGAATTTCTGATAATTGCTATGGACTTCTATGGTAACTTCTATGTAAGCAGTGCAAAAAATTCAGAAAAAAAGGGGAAAAAAATGAAAGATCGCTTGTAAGGAGTGACAACACCACTACAGCAGGGATAAGGCAAAACAAAAATGGGATGTCTAGGCTGTCAGAGTCATAGCTGGAACTTTCCAGTTTCACCAGAGGTATGATGGACTGTCCCTGAGTGGAAGAATTGCGAGAAGACCTTGTTCTTCAGACCCACAATAACCTGAGTTTAAATGCAGAGAAGATGGTGGAGAAGATCGTGGATTTTAGGAAAGTTTCAGCCCCACCATTATAGTTAACCCTAACAGGATCTCCTATCTTGTTAGGGTAGGGTACTTGTTCCACTTCCTGGGAACCAGCATCATTCGGGACCTCAAGTGAAGAATGACCATCAGCTCCATCATTAAGAAGTTCCAGCAGAGAGGATGTTCTTTCTGTGGCAGCTGAGATAACCCAAACTGCCCTCCAAATTGCTGGTCCAGTTCTACACAGTCATCATTCAGTCCATTCTCACCGCCTCCAACACCATCTAAAATGCTGGAGCCACAACTAAGGACAGAGTCAGACAGCAGAGAATCATACGCCGTGCGGAGAGGGTGGTAACCTGCAAGCTCCAGGATCCAGAGCTGTGCAGGTCAGATTGAAGCAAACACTGTATCTCAATACTGTATGTAAATAAACAAGGCAAGTCCATTTGATTTAATGTGTTTGTATTTATGTTGTGTGAATATTTTACTTTTGTCATGTTTA
This sequence comes from Adrianichthys oophorus, assembly GCA_036245035.1. Taxonomy (NCBI): domain Eukaryota; kingdom Metazoa; phylum Chordata; class Actinopteri; order Beloniformes; family Adrianichthyidae; genus Adrianichthys; species Adrianichthys oophorus. The sequence goes on along the minus strand of BSAI01000189.1, from coordinate 1,695,859 downwards.
ATTATTTTCTGCTCTATTTTAGCATTGATCGCCACAAAAAAATTCCCATTCAGTGAAGGTCACTTTGACTAATAATGGCAACAAAAATATTCTGATTTTGAATTTAAAATCCATTACTTTTTTTCTTATTATTCATTTATATACTCAAAATTACTTAATTAGGTACTTCTATACCATTTGTTTTCCGTTTTTTGTATAAAGTTATGATGAATTTATGATGAACACTACTTTAAACTAAAGAGTTCTAATTGTGAAAGATGTGAAATGTACCTCATTACCACAGCAAACAGTAGCTTCAATCTCATGTAGATACATGTAAATATGAGAGAAATTGATACTTTTCTAAAATTCTGAAGAGGCACCACAGTTGTCTTACTGCTTTATGGAGGAGGACTTAATGGGGGTGAGGTTATAAGCCTTAGACCCGTGGGTCGCTGCACAGCCAGAAGCTTAGAGCCTTTAGGCATCACCGAACAGCAATGCAAAGCAGACTTAATGCATTATAACTGGCAAAGATTACTAAAAGGAGTAAACAAAAGCCTCCCAAAACAGCAAAACAGGGAGAAATAAAATAAACAATAGATCAGGTCTCCATGGAACAGTCAGTTAGTATTTGTCTACACAGTTGAAACACTTCTTATTTTCCACTCTCTTTTAATTTCCAACACTTATATTCCTTGAAATAAGATCTCAGCGGGCCATTTGTGAGTACACAGACAAAAATTGACAGTATGCGAAAGACAATAAGGGAAGGATCTGTGGTGCTGTTGTCTGTGTTCTCTGCCTTCTGAAAGTGTTATTTCAATTAAAAAGCGGATAAACTGCTGATTAATTCAGCACACTTCCCAATTACACATCAAACAGGCCTCTTGGGGGCTGCAAAGCCCTGAAGATGGCAGATGCCATGCACACATTCAGGCATATTTCATATGGCCATGAAATATTGAGCTAGTGTGTGGCGTTGAAGTACCCCTGGGTGTCTGTTGTGTTGGGGCTGTATGTAAATCCGGTTATGACACCCCTTTGCTTAGCAGGAGACTGATATCTGGGACATAGTGGGTACAGGGTACAGGGAAAATGATGCAATCTGAGGCCAAGATGTTCCAGAGAAGTTATTTCTTGTGTTCTGCTGGATGCAAAGAAGCAACTTTGGTGAACTATCTTGTTAGATGGGAACTTATGAGAATACATTTTCAAGTTATTGAGTTTGCAAAAACTGTGGTCTGCACTTTGATTTGAACAATTCAGAATTGACTTTTTTTTTTTGGATAAAACCCTTTATGTAAGTTGTGGAACAAACAGTATGTGATAATGATTATTGAGCATAAAACAGGCATGAGCCAACATTTTGGCCACATACTTATTCCCTTTGATTGGATTTTGAAGAAACCCCTACCAACTTTGAAGTTATGAGATCTTTTGTTGTCAATACATTCTTAGTATTCTGAATTGGTGGAGCTAAAACATGGAAATTGTGTTTTTATTGATAAAAACAATTACTTGGGTTATAAAATAGATAAGCAGTGTAGTAGATACAATTATTGGACTTAAACTGAATAAAATAACACAGAGAACAGAGAGCACAGAAAGGTGCTGACTGGTCATAGAGTGCTTTTTTAACCGAGTTCTACTCAAGAAATAAAACACTCTGAAAAAAACTGATAATTTAAATGATAAAAATAAATACAATAAAATTATTATTATTTATTATGATGAAATATGTTTTGAAGACAGCCAGAGGAACTCTTTAAAGTCCCACTCCAACTATATATATATATATATACACATATTTTTGTAAAATTGTTCCCAGTAGTTTTTAATAAAGACTGTGCAGACTTTAGCCTGCATATACACTAAATAATTAGTAATTCTAAAAAAGTTAGATAATGTATACAGTATATTCCAAAAAATGTGTCGCTCTAGAATATGAGTCACTGCAGCAACAAAATGCATAGTAAAAAGAAAAAAAACACACAGGTTACACAGGAGTATGACTCACAATTTTAGGAGACATTTATTCAACAAAATATGGGAACAGGAACAACATTTTGTCTTAAAAGGTTTGCTTCACCACCGTTAACACATTGATCCTTTTTTAGCTTCATGAAACATTGGAGGAATCTAGTACATTACAGCATATGGACAATTATTCGGATAACCAGAACATAAAGAACATGCTAACAAGTCAACTAAAATGTATAGTACTTAAAATCACTAAATCCATTGAATTGTTTATCCTCTGTTCATCCTTTTGAACAGTTCTGCCAAACCCGACGTAAGACAGCTTCTTCTTCGTTTCTGTATCAGCAAATACTGATGCACTCACCTTGAATGCCCTCTAGTGGTTGTTGCTATTTTTTTGGAACAATCAGAAGCAAGTCACACCCGAGTATAAACCGCACCCTCTACCAAACTACGCAAAAAAAAAAAAAAACTTGATTATACTCCGAAAAATACAGCACATGCTATTAGCTGCTCTGTCCCTATTGATGCGTATCTTATATCAACCATTATTTCTATTCTGTCTTTGCTCTTCATGGAAGACTTAAATTGGACAGAGGTGAAAGCAGAGGATGCATTTTTTTTATTTTTTTGCTTCAAGTTACATTATTTAAATTAAATTATGAAACCTCTTTTGTGGTTTTTAGATTTTAGAGTAAGTGCAATCTTAGCAGCATTGGGCAATGTGACTCGAAACAAAATCCTAAAGACCTTTGTTGGTACCCCATGTTGGACGGCTCCAGAGGTGATGGGACAGGCGAGTCCATGACACAAACATGCGTTGTTGTTATAAAGTTGTTGCTACAGTTGTACTCATGCATGTAGTGTCCTAAACAAATGAAGGCAATGATGAAATCAGCCTATTATCATCTCAAAAATATTTCAAGGATTAAAGATCTGATGTCCAAGCAGGACCTGGAAAAACTAGTTCATGTGTTTATCTTTAGTCGACTTGACTACTGTAACAGTGTTTTCACAGGACGACCAAAAAAAATCAATCAGGAGACTACAGCTTATTCAGAACTCAGCTGCTCGTGTTCTCACAGGAACCAGAAACGTAGATCACATCAGTCCGGTTCTGAGGACTTTACACTGGCTACCTGTCTGCCAGAGAATACACTTTAAGGTTATCCTACTGGTTTATAAAGCTTTGAATGGTTTATCACCAAAATACATGACTGACCTCCTGACCCAGTATATACCAGCCAGACCTCTCCAATCATCTGGATCCAGTCTTTTGTCAGTTCCTAGAGTCAAAACTAAACATGGAGAATCTGCATTCAGCTTCTATGCTCCACAGATCTGGAACAGAAAGCCTTAGATCAGCTGAAACACTCAGTGTATTTAAATCCAGGTTAAAGACTCACCTGTTCTCAGCTGCATTTGATTCATTTGGATTCAAAAGTTTACATCTGCACTGTTTATCTATGCTTGTTTTAAATTCACTTCTTTTTAACTTTGTTTAAATTTTATTGTAACGATCACACCTTTGATGTTTTGCTTGTTTTCTTTATTTCATGTTTTATGTAAAGCACTTTGAATTGTCTTTGTACATGAAATGTGCGAAACAAAGAAACTTAACTTGCCTACTTTCACCCTCACAGGTGCGAGGCTATGATTTCACAGCAGACATATAGAGTTCTGGAATGACAGCCACGGAACTAGCAACAGGCGCTGCACCCTTTCACCGCTACTCCCACCACCACCACTATGAAGGTGAATCTTTTGGATAAATTTCTTTGATTTTCTTTCTTTTTTTTTTTTTTTGCAAATACAAAAGGAAACAGTCAGTGTGTCTTCTCTATTACAAGCACTGAATCACTGGTGCTCAGGGCTGAAAGAAAGCCGGTCCGGTACTGTGTACCAGGTGGAGGTACTCTGTACCGCCTGAAAGACCAGCTGTGTGTCCGGTCTTTGCTGCTTTAACTAAAAAATGTTTTGTTTTTATTTTTAAACTTGTCCTGTTCAACAGCTGAGCAAGCAGATAAGAGATAAAGGCTTTTTGTGTTGGACAAATTTTACTGTAACAATAGGGGTTTATGGATCTTCAGACAAACGATATGCATATTTGTATAAATCTCTTTTGTATTTGAAGCTAAGCTTTATTTATAATAATTATGTTTACTTAACATGATGCATTTTAGCAAATTTTAATGCAGTTTAATTTGTGCTATGTGTTCAGAGATTCAAGCATTAAGACACTTTAATGTACATCCCAGTATAAAAAAATGTGCTTTTCCTGTGGAAATATAGTTTGAAAAAGGATTTTTCTTAGTCACTGAAAGTTAGGCAGTGCTAACTTCATTCTGTAGAATGCATTGCAAAATAATAACAGAAAAGATTGAAGGCAAGAATAATTTACTTGTTTGGCCAAAGTCAACCAACCAATGAAACACATAACACACATTATGACATTTGATAAATATCTGACTTAAAAATAACTTGATTAAAAAAACATGTTTGTTGCAAAAGTGGTCAAAAACAAACAATTTATTATTTTGCATTTTGAATAGAGTACAGACACTTTATTTATTCCACAAAGGGGGAAAAAAAACCATTAAAGAAATCTCTTAAAGAATGTGATATTTGAGTGGTTGGTTCTCATGAAGAAGTTCTATTAATATAGCTGTTAGCTTGACTCATTTATCAGATTTTCTCTACAAATTAGGATGATGTTGATTTGTGTCTAATCTGAGTCCTGAACCACCCAAACAATAAATAGAAAAATAGTATTTTTTGTAAGTTTGCCATGAAAGTGATGTTTTATTTAAGACATTATAGGTTAGGTTGTACAAATTCTGTCATTGTAATTAGCTTTTATTAGAAGCTTTAATACTTTATTACTTTAAAGTCAACCTATCCTCACAGTACGATGATACACTTCTCTCTACACAGTAAGCACTGCCAGCCTTCCCTCCCTTCCAGCATCCATAACTCATTTAAGTGTAAAAGCAAACAAAGAGCTGTAATAGCCCTCTGGACAGGAGTTTGCCTGGTCCAGTTATATGATGCTGCTGTTCTTGTGCTGTGCCTCCTCCCAAACGAGCCTGCGGCACTTTGTAACCACTGCTCTGCGTCCCAAAAGACAGCAGACCAATAGTTGCTGAAATCCAGTGAGATCGTAACACATAAATCATCTTTTAAGCACAGGGAAGAACAGGTGCAGGCATAAACAGTGTCGACGCTGCTTTCTCAGTGATGTAAATAATTTATCAAACCTACACACACATACAGAGACACACACAGCGCTGTTTATTCCGTCCCAGTCAGTGTAATCCTCAGACGCCATTTTAGCGGAGGGCTTGTCAAGACATGCACACACACTGGTCAGTGTTTTAGAGGCGGCCCTGTCTGTCGCTGTAATGAATCCCACTGTGATCACTCTGGCAGTTGTGGTCATCACTCTCTTACCAGCACACAAACAGATGCATGCGCATGCAGACTCCCTTTACATGAACACACACATGCACACATACAGCAGAGGTCCTGCTGACTCTCTGCTCATTCATCATGCGACCCCTCATGGAGTTGCTTGTGGGAGTGTGGGGATGCAGTGAAGATGTAAGTGACTGAAGACGAGGAGGAGGTTTGGTGGGGGTTTAGAGGAGGAGTCTGAGGGCCTAGGTGAGAGTAGAGGAGGTTATCTCAAAAGTCTAGAGGCTATCTCACAGAAGCAGATGACCATGCTGCCTGGATCGACTTGTGACAAATGCAAAGAGAACAGGGTTCTGGATAGGGTGGTACTCACTGGAAAAACTTTTGTTCCGGCCCTGCAGAGCAATGCTATCAATTCTTCCTTTCTTTATCCCTGACAGTGTTTCAATGAGTATTTCCTTACTTGCCATTCGCCAGCAACTAAACATTAGCTTCCCCAAGAGCGTTAAGTGCATATCTAAATAGTTGATGAGCACTAAGCTGTTGGGGGATAATGTCGCCAGCGGCGTCTCATTGGAAGTTGCCTCGCAGATGCCCAGTGGGACTGCTTTTAACAACCTGGCATCCTGCTGCTCAGCAGCCTAGGAAAGGAGATGGTTCCAAGCCCACCAGGTTTTTCACCTCCCAAATTAAAAAAAAAATAATTATCAGAGGACACAACTGTGTTCTTAGTGACAGAGGTAAAGTACAGATAAAACGGATCTGTGCAGGGAGTTTCTGAGATTTAACAAGGCTTCCCTGGTGATCATGTTTCCCTTCAACCAGCTTTGACAGCTTCTGTAGTGATTTCTAGTATTTCAGAGGCTTCAAAAGCAGAAGTGAGGGAATCCTGCTGTCAGTTGAAGTCACCTTCAATTTGAAAATCCCAAAGAAAATGTCTTAATTTGTCTAACTCGGGCGAATAAACATCTGTTACCTTTATTTGTCTTGCAAAACGATTCTTAATATTTATAAATATTATTTCATACCATAATGTAGTGCATTCACCTAAAAGTTTCACTTAACTTAAAAAAATATCAAATATGAAATTTATCAAATGTAAAAGCTTAGCTTGTTTGAAATTGCCTCAGTTTTATTAGATATAGCCAACTTTGAGACATTTGCAAGATTTTCATTACATTTGAGTCTCACTACTAATAAAAAGTGTAATAGGTGTTTGTTAGAAAAACGCAAAATTAAATTTTAAATAGAAATGCAAACAAAAATTCAAAACAAAACTAACAATTTCTAAAGATGTGAAGGTTCAATTCAGTCATTAAGCAAGGTTCAAATCAAACGTAAAGGTAAAATTAGATTATTAATTGTAAATGTATTTATAACTATTTGAACTAATTATTGACAATTATGATTAATTACTACATTTAAATAATACGTCTAATTGGCTAAAACATCATCTATACAGTGGGGATCAAAAGTTTGGGCACCCCAGGTAAAATGTTTTATTATTGTGCATAAAGAACCCAAGGAAAGATTAAAAAATCTCTGAAAGGCATCAGTTTATAGATTAGACATTCTTTTATTATGTAAAAAAAATTAGGCTTTATTCCCTTCATTTACTCTTTCAAAATACCAGGAAACAAAATAATGGTGTGTGCAAAAGTTTGGGCACCGTGCAGAACTTATAGTATTCCCTCTTTGAAAAAGCTGAGACCTGACTGTGTTATGAATTGTTCACAATCTATGTTTGCAAAGACTAGGTGATTTCAATGTCAAAGATTTAAAATAATCCGTCCCCTGACCTTGTCCCAACAATCAGCTTCATGGGTTCTTCCAAGCAGTTGTCCAGAACAATGAAACTGAAAATAATTGATGCTCACAAAGCAGGAGAAGGCTATAAGAAGACAGTAAAGCCTTTTCAGATGCCAATATCCTCTGTTCAGAATGTCATTAAGAAATGTCAGTCAATAGGAACAGTGGAAGTTCAAGCAAGATCTGGAAGAGCAAGAAAAATCTCAGACAAAGCAGCTCTCAGGATTGTGAGAAAAGCAAATCAAAACACACGTTTGACTGAACCATCCCTCCAGAAAGACCTGCAGACTCTGGAGTTGTGCTGCACTGTTCTACAGTCAAGAGATACTTGTACAAGTATGGTCTTCATGGAAGAGTCATCAGAAGAAAACATCTTCTACGTCCTCACCACAAAATTCAACATTTAAAGTTCACAAATGAACATATACACAAACCGACCAAGTTAAAATGGAACTTTTTGGCTGCAATGAGCAAAGGTACGTTTGGAGAAGAAAGGGTCCATAGTTTAATGAAAAGAACCTCTGTCCAGCTGTTGAGCATGGGGGTGGATCAGTCATGCTTTGGGCTTGTATTGCAGCCAGGAGCACAGGAAACATTTCACCAGTAGAAAGAAGAATAGATTCTACATTTCAGCAAATTTTGGACTCAAACTTGATGCCATCTGTGAAAAAGTTAAATTTGAAGAGAGAATGACTTCTACACATGGATAATGATCCTAAACACACCTCAAAATCCTCGCTGTCTTACATTAAGAGGCAGAAACTGAAGGTTTTGCAGTGACCTTCCCAATCACCTGACCTCAACATTATTGAAAATCTATGGATAGACCTGAAAAGAGCAGAGCGTAACAGACATCCCAGAAATCTGAAAGAACTGGAAGACTTTTGTAAAGAAGAATGGATGAAGAAACCTCAAACAAGAATTGAGAGATTCTTGGCTGGAGACAAAAACCGTTTACAAGCTATGATACTTGCCAAGGGTACAAGGCACTAACTCTGCAGGTTGCCCAAACTCTTGGACTCGCCATAATTTTGTTTTCTGTTATTTTGAAAGGGTAAATGATGGAAATAAAGCATATTTTTTGACATATTAAAAGCATGTCTCATCCGTAAACTGATGCCTTTCAGAGATTTTTTCTTTTTTTCCCTTGGGTTCTATATGCACAACAATATAACATTTTACCTGTTAACCTCTAAATGTAATTTTGAACTTTTACATTTATAATCAGCATTAAGATTAAGTATTTTTACAGACATTAGGGTTTTTTTCTTACATAAAAACTGACAAAAGATTATTCATTTAGATACATATTAAAAAGTAGTATTTTCATTAAATGTTCAATTACTAAATGTTGACATTAGGATTTATCATTGTACTCAATGTTTATGTTAAGATATCATTTTCTATTCAGCATTTAAATCAGTGGGCTTTTAACTAACACTTTTACCACTTAATTTGTAATTATTCTAATCTGAATGCAATTTAAAAAAAAATGCTGTAATGGTGAGAAAAGTTGCTCAGATCTGGTAAAACTGAACTTATTTGAATTTGCTGAACTTTTACATGCAGCACTATTCAATACTACACTACACATCTAATAACCATAATTGTTTTGTCTTCATTAGAGTCACAATGGATGCCAGAGCCGTTTTTAGTTGTTTTTGGGCAAAGGCAAATGACAACAATTTGTTTTAATTCCTTTCTAGTATTTTATATATCTAATAGTCTTATTCAGATGTCTGTAATGTCTGTTTTTAATGTGTTTAGCAACCACAGCATTTCTGCCGGAAAGTGTTTTGTAATTGCTTTTGTTTTTAAGTTTAAAGGGGGTTAGGTTCACCACCGCAAATTCATAACAGCACTTCCTGACACATCACTGCTTCCCATAGCATATTACCAATGGTGAGTGTGGATCCCAATTTCCTTTATCTGTACAACACCAAAATAAATAGGCAGCAGAAGCAGAGGCCTGTGAGCATGAAATATGCCTTTAACAGATTCATTTCTTTTGTCCTGACAGACTGACACGGAGCAACGGCTTGATGACAAACAGATCCGGGACATAAATCTGCTTATACAATGTATTGATGTTTCAAGAGCTTTGCAGCTGCTCACACAGTTTGTGTGTGAGCAAGCATTTAAAAGTATGTTACAGTGTAGCTTCATCCTCCTCCAGAGGACTAAAAGTTGATGTTCTCACTGTGGCGGTGGAGGAAACGAAGGAGCTGGCTTGTCCACATTTGATGTCTCTTGAAGGCGTTTTGTTGTTGCTCAACCCTGCACCCCAGGGACCATTAAGCTGAAAATAATTGGCTCTGAACCCCCTCCCTTCATCGATCCTTTAGAGTCAGTGAACTCTTGGAGACACTAGCGGCAGCATATTCTGAGTCGGAAAAAAGAAACACACTCATGGACACACAAGCAGACATGAAAGAGGGCCAGGTGTGAGAGGCGAGGAAAGAAAAGCAGATCCGTGATAAATGAAGGACTGACAGACAGCTGCTCAACACAATGAAACTCATTTCCTAGACAAAGATGTGTCAGATCTGTTTAAATTAAGCAACATTTCCTGATTTCTTACTTTAATTTTTTTTCCACACAAAAATTGTCCCTAGGACACTTGAACCACTGGCAAAAATCATCACTGACCCTTCATCTTCTGCATCCCTTTCAGACTGGGGGACCAACTGGCCAACAGAGGGAGCTCATGGTATTCATAATACCTGAAGTCATGCTCACAGGAGCCACCCAATCATCTGAATAGGATCCTTAATGTAACACAGATTTCTCTTTGTCAAGAATGTTAACCTGTTAAAAAAATATGAAGGATAATTTAATAAAAAAGAATCAGCTTCTACTGGTTGTCATGGCAGTTTTACCTGTTTAGGCTTTTATTTTGATACTACACTTTTTATAGAACAGCCTCACTTTCATGATTGTAGGGAACTTCAAAGAAAGGGTTTAAGCTTAAAGGACCTGACACATGACCACTTTAACATTTAGGAGAATCCAACTGTCAATTAACCATAATGACTTGAGTTGAAATGTTCTTTTTCTGCCAACAAAGTAAAAAAGACTGACAAGCCAACCACGGTTCCTACAGCTAAGGTTAAAGAATAATGAACGGCTAGAAAACATGGAAATGTTTATTAATTTTGTCTATGAAATTGACGTTTCTTCTAATCTTAAAAAATATGTTGTAAATGATTTATACAATATTGCGATTAAATGTCTAAAAATTACTACTATTAAGTGAAACATTAGCCAGGCTGCAGATAAAACATAGAAAGAAATAAAGAAATGCACTTTGAAACTAGACAATGAGCTGAGACATAGAGACAAAAGGCTGAATAAGGTTAAATGGAATGGGGGAAAAAAAGCACAAAAAAAGTCAGGAGACCCCAATGGAGGGAACTAGATTGATTTTTTTTGTTAAGAAAAAACTATTTTGTAAATATATATATCAACCTTATATAAATAATAATAAAACATTATTTAAACAAACAGTTTAGCTTGTTTATTTATTTATTTTTTACTTTGTTAATGGTTTAACAGTGAGGACAGCTCATTTTGACTTCTGAAAACAATAAAAAATGTAGGTTTCATCTGTACTTTTATAGTACAAGCTAAGTAGTTTTTTTTTTCTGTGATCTGTGACTAACAAATTAGACCACTTCAATGGTAGCACTAAGAGGGGATGAAGAAAAATGCAATCGCTTTAGGATGAAGTGCAGTGGAAAGACCTGCACAACTCTTTGTATACATTCCTTCTTTTTTCGGTTGAGAAGGCAACCAAAATTCTCCAAACCAAGATTTAAACAAGAGCTTGGTTTAGCAGCTATGGCATCCATTCATCTTCAATTACCACCCTCAATCTTCATATAGTCAGGTCTAGATTTAATTAAATCTGTATCCATCTGTCTTCATCATTTGTGTGCTTGCTGGATGAGTCCACAAATGTCGAGAAATATATCATCAATACAACAGAATGAAGGCTGCTCTCTGTTAAGAATTGATGGCCACAGAGGACACAAGGAGGGTTGTTCATCTTTACTCCGTCTCTCTTTCTGGCCTTTGCAAAGCAGAATAGTTTATCACCATGTATACGGACTATATTTACATACTTAGTCCATCCATAACATGACACCAAAGTAATTAGATCACTTCATTTTCATACTTCAGAGATGACATGAATAGTAATCCTGTATCCCAAACATTGAAAATAGGTCAGGTATAATTCAATTTGTTTATCGTATTTTCTCCCATTAAGTGTAATCATATAAGTAGTGGGTTACAGCCCTGTGACAGAGTCCTCCACCGCTGATGAACCATCACATTAATTGAAGTTAATGGGCAGAGTGAAGAGCAACGGGGTGGGAGAGAAAATAGAGAAGGGAGTCTGCACGGATGAATGCATCGCATGACTGGCAACGGGAGGGCCGAGTTCACTTTCCTTGTGTTCCCAAAGCCAGAATGGGAGGGCAAGCTGGGGGATTAAAAACAAAAAACGTCCTACATACGACATTTACCCAGGATTACTCAGTACTTGTTACAGACAGCCCTGCAATGTGTGGACACTGCTATTTATGAGTATAGTATGAAAAACAAAGTCTAGAAATCAACATGATGGTTAGCAGTTTGCTAAGCACACTTTCTTTTGGTTAATTCAGTCAAATTTACCACAAATTAAGAGGGAAACAAACACATCCTGATTATAAACAAGTAAAATTTGAACCCCAGATGCTGAGAAAAGTTGCAGTCACTGTAGCGTACCGGAAAACCACCATTACACTCTTCCTAAAACTCTTTGATTAATAAAGTGTTCCCTCTCTATATTGTGGTTCACATTTTATGATTTTGCTGTTTCACTGATTTTTTAAAAGGAATTTAGCGGTTTTCTTTTTTTTTTTTTTTTTGACAGAGCATTGTGTTCTGCAACCCGCTAGTCCCAGGATGTGTATTAGATATCTAATATACATCAACTGTAGATGTCTACAGGGCATCTCTGTCAACTTTATTTTGTTGTTCTATTAGAAGTCTACACATAGTGTTCTGAAAGATATCTGCATTTAGAGGTCTATTACACATCTACTTGTAGTCATCTAGTCTTAAAATATTTTTAAATGTCTTTAAAGTACTTAAAAAACATTTACTAATTAAAAATAAACAGTGCAATCGTTACGTTTTACATCCAGCCATTTATCTTCAGAGCCCACTGAATCCCTTTTTGGGTCGCAGGTTTGCTGGTTCCAATCCAGCTATATTAAAGGTGGAGTGCACCCTAAGCAGGTCACCAGTTTGTCACAGGGCCACACAAACCCAGAGGAGAAATTAACCCATGAAACATGTTGTTGAACTGTGGAGGGAGAACATGCAAACTTCACACAGAACGGTCCAAACTGGGATTTGAATCGAGTTCTTCTTGCTGTGAGCTAACCACTATGCCGCCATGAAGCCTTTAGTTCACTGTCAACTAGGCATCACAAAGTTCTGCATTCCAAGATGTAGAAAACCTTTCTACTTGTATGTACCTGGAGTTAAAGGTCTCAGAAACTTGCATCAAAACAACAATCCAACATTTATATTTCTGTTTAGATCTTTAACTTGTCATGTAGCTGAACAGAATTATGGTCAAATGTTTAATCAGTGGTCACAGTGGATTATTACTTGAATGAGTTTACAGATCATTTTCTGATCTTCTGCTGCACAACAGTATCGAGTTACTGTTTAAAGGCGAAGTTTTAAAAGTACAAAATTGCAGTTACCTGTATAGATAAGGAAACAAAGTGGACTCTACATCAACGTTGTCATGTTTATATTTGACACTAAAATCACAGTGATAGAAACATGTTTGACTTGGCTTTCTTTTTTATATCTAGTAAATGTTTGAAAAAGTACTTTAATAGACATCTAAAAAAATCCACAGATCAGATGCAGAACACTATTGGTAGAGATAGATAGATAGATAGATAGATAGATAGATAGATAGATAGATAGA
>BSAI01000189.1:1646596-1682666 GCA_036245035.1 Adrianichthys oophorus | reverse complement strand
GATAGATAGATAGATAGATAGATAGATAGATAGATAGATAGATAGATTGATTGATTGATTGATTGATTGATTGATTGCGTAAAGTAATAGAGTTGTCTGAGATGTCCAGTGGACATCCACAATAGATTTCTATTGTCAGGGTAAGTAGGCTGATCCCAGAGCAGTCAGACACAAGGGGTAAGTTTTAACAGTTTATTTCAGAACAACTGAAGGGAACAATCTGGCAAGGAGAAGTATCCAGGAACAGGCTTATGTGGAGGGGACGATGATGAGCAGGTGTACAAGGAGGCAGCATCAGGATGAGAGACAGCACCCCCCCTGCCCACACTACTCTGCAGGAGCAAAAAAACAAAAACAAAAGCACAACAAGGAAAGAAAAGAGAAACCAAACCATAACATCTATTAGTTATCTGATAGACATTGTAAATGTGAATGTCTATTAAATGACTATTAAATGACTAATAGACATTCACTGTAGATATATATTAGTTATCTAATAGATCTAGATATCTATCCGAAAACTACATATTGTAGATGTCTATTAATTATCCAATACACATCTGTTGTAGATTTCTATTAGATGACAAATAGACATAATGTGTCTGCTGGAAAGAAACTACAGAAATAGTGTAATTACAATGCGTAAGGCATGATTGGACCACAACGCAATTAGCTGTGGGAAAGTCATCTGCTAGAGATCTAAACCACTATATGCAATAAACCTCTAGGAATTTATATCTATCAGATTCAGAATGCATATCTATAGCTGTGAGTTCTGAAATAGCCATCATTAAGATATCTAATACATGTGTCCCTGCCTATACTGATTAGCTGTTCATCAATCTACTCCGTGGTGTGTCCTCTGTACAGAATACATTCAGCTTGTCGAATTTGCATAAATGTGCCATTGTGATCAGGTCCTTGTTTTATTATATAAAACTGGTCTTATTTTCTATGATAGTTTGAACTTTGAGAGTTTAAACCAGAGAAAAAGTGTGAAAATGTTCATGTCTGTCTGAGAAACGTGTAGAAAGTATTGAGAGGTTTTACAGCATTAAAACATCCCTAATTCTTCTTTAGGGATTTTACCTGTACGGGTTACTCACGGAACATTTCCAAAGCGATAAATTAGGGAACTCTGTACATGCTTTCATGAATCAGAGATCATAGCTGTGAACAATGGACAACATACCATACTGAAAAACCTCAGCAGAAAAGACACAATTTTTAATTTTTACTCTACCACTAAGTCTTGGAGGATGTGGTAAGACCTGCAGCAAGTCAAGACCCCAGCTATCACCATCAACTTTGTAGACAACCTGCCAGATGAGCACAATGTATTTTTCTCCCACTCTAAAACTGACAATCATAGCATCGATCATGCATCAACTTGGAAGAAACCTCCACCCTCCTTTCTTTAGTTCTTTAATGAGGCCAGGTGCATGGAGAAAGGTGATTAGGCTTCACAAGGCAGCAATCCAGACCTGGTCAGGCTCCCTAAGAGCATGACACAACAAACTGGATGTTGTTCTCACTTCCATCTTCAACCTTTTTCTCAACCAGTGTGCCATTCCCCATTCAAAGCCACAGAGCTTTCCCCCTTCAAGAGGAGAGCTGACCCACCTGCCTAAATGACTACAAGCCCCATGCTCTGCTGACCAAAAGCTCCCTGCTCTGCTCTATTCTGATGCATTCACTTGTACACAACTAGAGCCATGTACGTCTTTGTTTTCCTCGTCTTAGCTGGCATCTGGCTCAAAACTCTATAGTGGTGATATTCCTTACCATTTTTGTTGCACGCCTCCGGTCCCACCCACAACTCAGAGGTGAATTTCTAATGAACTCCTGCTGCTCTGCAGAAACTATTTTCTGAAAAACATTTTGAGTTTTTACTAGGGATGTCCTGATAATGGTTTTTTGGGGCCTGATTCGATTCAGTCATTTGATTTGGAGTATCTGTCAGTACCAATTCCCGATCCGATCCTTTTTTTAACACATTTAAAAAAAGAAAAAATGTCAAACAGATCGGGTTTTTTTCTACTACTTTTCTTTTACTAACCTTCTATTTAACTCTTAAACAGAGCACTTCTGTGAAGTAGCTTTAACAATTAAGTAAAAATGGTGCAACTGTTAACTAGTAAAACATAGGTGATAATGAGTCATGTGAGAAACTTTGGTGACTTTTGCTTTAGTATCTTCAAAACTATTGAACAGTTTGATCAGATGTAATTCAAATCTCCATTAAATTCTCAGACAAATAAATGATAATTTTTTTTTTAACCGTTGTTGTTGCATAAATACGATGATGAATGTTCATGACTGGCTCATGTCAATGGAACCATTTTTTATTTTTATTTGTTTTCTAGGAATTATTGGATTCTTTGTTTTAACCTATGAAGATCTGACATTCTGCTTAACTGAGGCTCTGTCAAAGAGAAATAAAATAGTATTTGGTCTTAAGGGGTTAACTCCCCTTTCCTGCATCTGCATGCATCTCACTCTCACTGCTGCCTGTTTGTCGGCAGCAGTAGAGCGCCGTTCTCAGAAAAAAAAAAAAAAGAGATACACAAACCCGATCTTTTTTTTGTTGAAGGCATTAAAGCAATCCAATAGAGACACTTGCTGTCAGTTTAAAATGATTTTTTAAAGAGTTATTGATCCCGGAAGTCCGCATCCGTAAAATAACTAGCTAGCGTAGCTTAGCTTAGCTGAACAGTTTTTGTGCACCTCTTGCTCAAACTAGCGCCATAATATATTGTGATGATCCGTTCATGATATGCAGATGTCAAATAGAGTGTTTGTATGGATAAATAATCTTGAAATATAAAGGGCTGATCAGAATAAGAATAAATTAAATATCTGATACTGATCGGGAGACAACTTCCGATTGTCAATCGAGTCATAAACCATGTGATCGGGCCCGATTTCCAGATCCGATTTCGGATCTGGATACCCCTATTTTTTACAGTCTTAAATTAACTGGGGAAAACATTGTAATTGTGGGCAAATGTTTTGAGACTCTGAACAGACATGTGACAAAAGAAGAAAACTCCTGGTGAGTCACTGATCGGGACGTCTGTTAAATTCCCCCTGAAAATTCTATTTTCAGACTTTGAAAGTCTTGAAAGTTAAGAGCATTTCTGCAACTGCAGGAGGTGTCATGCTGTACACACTCATTTTGCAGGCACCTGCCAGAGCGAGGCAGAGGAACGCTGCTGCCGTAACCCTTACTGACAGAAATCTCAGGAAGCACCAACACAAACAACAATCAATATGCCGACTTCACAGAAAGAGCATGTAAGGAGTCAGATTTCAGAAGCAATCTTCTATCAATGCTCAAGCATGGGTTGCCCACTTTTTCACTGTAACATGGCTTCATCTAAGCAAGAGGCAATGTCAGAGAAGAAGAGAAATGCTACAACAAGGTATACACACAGAAAAGTAAACCCCTGATGAATAAGGCACTTGTATTGCTGATTCACTGAGAATCAGAGCTCCTCTCTTCTATTCACAGTAGGCTATGTAAAGGCTTCTGGTGGCTCTGACACTCAGCCTTAAGCTTTGTGTCATTTGCATGTGTGTGTGTGTGTGTGTGTGTATGCGTGTGTTTCAGTGTGTGTCTGTAATTGTGAAAACTAATTTCAGGTTTTTTAAAAAGGGGACATGTGCTGGTCCAAATTTTCTTTAATCTACTTAGTTTAGGAGCAGCATTGAGGTTATAGCACTTATCGAGAGTGAAGAAAAAATGCTTGAATAAGATTGTAACCAATGAGAAAAAGATGTCTGTGAAATGTCTGTGAGGAATCTGCACTACATTTTTGGGGTGGATCCTAAACGTCTCAGAAAATGGCGCAAGCAGATATTGAGAAGACAGCTGCAGAAAAAGGAGCAACAAGCAAACAATTGCCTGGTGGAGGTACAAAGAAAGCAAGCGACGCATTAGAAGAACTAATTTTAACATGGATTATTGAGCAAAGACGGAAAGGTGCGAGTGTCTCCAGGAAAATGATTGGCATGAGAGCGAAGAGGATTTTTGATACAGAGATTGATGATGCTTCAAAAATAAAAGAAACGTTCATGACCATTGCTAATCCTGACGTAATGCAACGTTCTCATCATTTTAGTAAATCTTGAAATGTTCATCTGGTGTTGTCTGCATTTTGTGAGCAAATTTATTCGCAAAATGAAGCCATTAGCCAGTAATAGTGTCTTTGGACTTGTAACATTAACTTGTGTGGACACTCAAATAGAAAATAGAGGCTAAGCTGTTGAACTGATTAAGGTCAAGTCACATGCACCCATAAAGGGGATTGACCCGTGCAAGTGCTGTGGGTTTTTGGGTTTTCCGGACCCATGGAGAGAAGCTGCAGGTTCAAGGCGGATCATAAAGGAGGACTATCACCATCCAACAAAAAAAAAAAAATCCCAATAAACATTGACTAGTACTAGCTAAGATCATTATTTTGTCGATTCATTCATGACTTTTGATTTAAAAAAAACAAGTGGAATTTCCCGTGACAAACATGGAAGTTGCCATGTTCGCGTTCAGCACACCTAGCGGTCAGAGTGCACAAATTTGTGTCATTGATGTGTGACGTCACTCTGGGACAAAACATCAGCAACAACGGCTGCCACAGAAGGACACAGGAGTCTTTGAAGAAGAAGACGAGTTTTTCGATGACATTGAAACGTTTGGGGTTCAACCATATATGTATGAACCGGAATATTCAGAAGGAGAAGAAAGACCATCGGGAGAAGAAAGTGAAAGTGACGATCAAAGTGATGATGATGTCTGGAGAATCGGACAGACTGAATGGCAGCTGTGTCTTGCAAATGTCTTGAAAATGGAATTAAGATGGTTGTGTGTGAGGTAAGTTTATCATGATGTATTTGTACGACTAATGTAAGTTACACACATGTACATGTGATGCTGTCATACAGTGCCCCTCTATGGGATCACCAAGAGATCTTGATATTTTGTGCATGCCCCATTCAGGTTTGGCCAATTTTTGCCTGCAAACAGTCCATGGCTAATCATAAGGCTAATTCTGACTAAAGCAGAAGTGATTGCTAAGAAGTGAGATAAATTATTCGTGGTAAAAGCAAGTAAGACTCCGGCCTAAGTTTCTGGGGAGGTCTTCTTTGCACGTGTGGCACAGGAATGTGTTGGTTGGATCTTTAACTTTACTTCAACTTCAAGTCCCTCAACTCTTTGAATTACTGTAGCTTTTTGGTCATTGTAGCAGTGCTGGTTAGGTTGATATTTCAGACAAATCATGCATCTTGTGGTACAAAAAGTGCTTGTACCACAAAATGCACAATTGTTTTAATAACAGGCTATATTTGCATTAACAACATAATTCCAACAGATTCTGAAAGCTGAAGAAAAGCAGCTTTGCACTGTTATGCACTTTACTACTGTAACATGTAGCATTTTCATAGATCATTATGACATCCAGTTTGAAGCACCACATGGCTTTTACCACCATAGAGGTCCTCAATACAAACTATATAAAAGACAAAGATAAAAAAAAATCTTTTCAATGAGAATTATGTTTTCTAGGTGAAAACTCAAT
Source organism: Adrianichthys oophorus (assembly GCA_036245035.1). NCBI lineage: Eukaryota > Metazoa > Chordata > Actinopteri > Beloniformes > Adrianichthyidae > Adrianichthys > Adrianichthys oophorus. The sequence goes on along the minus strand of BSAI01000189.1, from coordinate 1,677,090 downwards.
TTAGAGTGATCATTTTAAAGGGACTTCTCAAGTGCTGTGGCAGCTCTCTACAGTCAAATGTACAGAAGTACCTGTTATTTAGAGCTTAAGAAGGCATACTTTACCGCTGCAATTTGAATTGTAAAATCTTTGAACCTAGCCAGCAGGACTGTTCACACATTTATAGACTAGACACATAACTAATAAATACAACAATGCACTCCTATACTAATGTACAATTTAAGTTTCTTTTTCAACAAACTATGAAAACAAAGGACACCTAAATGCATATGTAGGAGTGCATCTGCTGCACCCCTCAGAGCTAATGGCTATTAGTGTAGTTCATGTACAGTAACCTTTCTGCAGCAAGGCCATGCAAAGTTCAGTAGGTTGCTGTCAGCGACATGTGGGGCCATCAGGGTCCCTGCATTGTTGACTTGACCTGCTCTTCCCACGCACACACCCCAGAATGACCTCTCCAAATTAATTACCCATGTCACTCAGTCACCCTACTTTGTCCTCACCCAGTCAACATCAGTGCTGTTAGGATGAATACCCTGATGGTACTAATCATTCACTCACTGGACAATGCATATTCCTGAATTTCAGTTAAATCGCCTCCTCACCTTTTCAAACCTCTACGTTGTGCATCCTAACAGCCACTTCCCAGTTTTATATATGCATTATCTTCTGTCATTAATTACAGAAGAGAACTGTTGTTTTTGCAACGGTCATTGTTGGTGGAGATGTTTTAATGGTGGAGACACCATTAAATTGGCAATGCCCTCTCCCCCTGGTTTGGGCCCCTCATTAGGGTGATCAGGAAATGCCAGTCTGCAATTGGGTTAGGAGGTCACAACATGGGACACTTAAAGACACAAAGCTAGAGAAATATATTCTTACAGTATACATTTTAAATGTGTATATATATAGATAGAGAGAGAGAGAGAGAGTGTCTTCAAGTATAAGTCTTCAATAACAAATTTAGCCTTTTTTTCACTTATTTTAGGTGTAATTGTGTCGGAAAGATTGTGCCACTATGATATAAAAATGTATTTTAATGCTTTTTAATTGCTTTTTATTTTTTAAAATAAATAATACATAATGTTTCATCGTAATTTACTTGCAAAAATTATCTACACAATGTCACACAATTGGGGCCAACATTCCAGAGGGCAAAAGAGTACAAATAAAACAAGAAATCCATCTTAAGGGGGAAAAACACCTAGTTAAACTCCATGATCAAACAACTTTAGAAAATAATTTCAACTAAAAATGTATAAGCCAAACAAAAACTTTGGTAACAGTTTTGTAAAATGGCTTTGTTGTCTAAATAGAGGAGCTAGGGAAAAGCTAGTTTAGGCCACAATAAAGGTAAAAGCAACTAAATAAAAGCAGAACCTTAAGGTTCAATTGCAACTTTACATTTCCAAGGATAAAACATAAACATTTTGAAGTAATCAAGTTCCTGCAGTTACAACCCATGCACACAAACCTTCACACACTGATGTCAGCTCTGCTGCCGAACACTGGTGCCAACCGATAACCATCAGGAGCAATGTGGGGTTCAGTGTTTGGCCCAAGGACACTTCAACATGCACATGGGCAGGGAAGGCAGGAACTAAACCTGCAATCTTCGGAGGTCGACTGCCCAACCTCTGCACCACAGCTGGCTACATTGTCTTCTCACATTGTACACGAGCTTCAATTTAATATTCTAATTAATGTTACAAATACTAAGAGCAGAGTTTACATGTTTTCCTGTGCATGAGTGAGTTGTCTCCAGGCACTCAGCTTTCCTCCCACACCCTACAGCTATGCTTCACTGTGACTCTAAATTGTCCCTCAGTGTGAGTATCTTTGTGCGTCTGTGTGTGGTACTATTGGACTGTTGACCTGTCCAGAGTGTACCCCATCTTCACCCTGCACTGGACCACAAGGGAAATAGAGGGTGGATGGATTACTAGTTTGATTATACCATGAGCCTAAATATCACACATGATGTTAGCATCTCTTAGGGTTGGTAAATTTTGCTATGTCTATACCTTTGTGAAATTGTTTTATGTAGGTTCTTGTGTGGCTCCATCCTCTATTACACCACAGTTGATTTTTGAGCGCTAAAAAAATTAAAAGTTGACTTTATTCTGTGAAAAATATGCGTCAGTGACCTGCCAGGGAAAGATACCTAATTCTTCTAAGATCTATTTTCAGGATGTCAGAGCTGAAAAAAATGTGTAAAGCACAGTTTAGGGCACTGGCAAAAAAAAAAAAAAAAAAACTCCATGGAATCATTGGGTTTTACAAGATAAGATGCATTTTCAAGCAACTTTAATGAACACTTAAAGAATGAAGCTCACCAAGGTGAAAATGGATTCTGTAAGAAAATATTGTTTTAAAAAGGATCATGAGTGGTATTAACCACCAAAGTGGGCCTCTCTGCATGGCCGATTTAATTGTTTGGACTCACTAATGCTCCTCAAGTGTTTAAAGCCTCTCTCTCTCTCTCTCTCTCTCTATCCACAAAGAATGTCATTGTAGTCTTTCCTGAGTTTCATCATCATCATATTAATGAAAAGCAGGGATTGAAAAAACATTTTTACTGATGTTGACCTTAAAAAAATGTGACTGCACCTTTGCACTGTTAAATGTATATGTGAAAACAAAAACGTATATGTTAAGCAACTTATTTGTGTGAAATAATATTTTGAACATTTTCTTTATAAACATAAAAACACAAACTTCCCCTAATAAATAACACAAGGTGTAAGTGTGTGCATGTGCACGTGTGTGTGTGATGGAGACAGACAAAGGGATAAATCAATGGCTGGACCACCAGTCTAAGTCAACAGAGAGTTAAAATGTTGTTAAACTCCAGCCAAGTGGACAATTTCCCTAACCAAGTAGCCTCACTACTATTGTTTTTTTTTATTTAGCTTCCAGCAGTGATATGTCTTCCAGTATACACAAAACAGCTAGACTCCACTGACTGTCAGCGCACCATTCCTGTCCCATCGAGCCCAGCTTACCTAGCGTGCAGACTGCAGCATGTTAACAGATTCATCTCTTGCTCTCTCTTGCTTCCACAGAGGTGAACTGAGACATGAGACTCATCCTCTTTTACAAAGCTCTCTGCAGTTGTGCCTCAAAGTGATGGAAGGACTGGTGATAACAGGAAATGGTCAAAGCTCACCAGGTGTCAGCAAAACCACCGGTGTTTTGCTGGACGATTCTTCTGAAAGCAGGAACCATTAAAATTATTTAAAAAATAATAAACTTTAAGATATTTAGAAATACATATTTTGTGGAAGGCCAACTTTTGATTATACTAGATTTGTTTCTTAACTTCTTTTCATGGATGCCCTTATGCAGGACTACTACTGTCAATAAGGGCCACAAATTAAAATAATGCTGAATTTGGTCAAGAATAAATATATGCACTCACCTTCCACTTCTGAGACCAATTTACAGTTCAGTCCCTGCAGCTGCGCTTCTAGTTTCGCAATGCAATGGATCTAATGATCTATCCATCACACAGACATAGTTTGTGGGTGGGAAGACAATAAAGCATCATGTCAGTGTTACTCTAAAAGTTGCTACCAGTGTTTGGTCCAGATGTTTTACCTGATAAATTCCAATAGTAAATCTGATATATTACACAGAGTCATCTGTAATGTTACATTTGTGAGGCAGCTAAATTTAAAGTATTTACCAAGTGCAAGTAGTTATTTTTCTTAAAAGAAATAGACAGGGTGGGTCCAAACTTTTAGTTTAGTTATAGTCGTAACTACTATAGTAAAAGGATATGAAGGAGAGAAAAAAAACACAAAACTATATAAAGGTCAAGTGGAAGATCCAGTGCTCAACATAACTGAGTACACCCCAATATATTTTTCATGAAACCTTTAGTGTCCTTTCAGAATCAATATTTTCTGTGAAATATTACACTCCAAAATACTCCCACACAAGTAACTGATCGTTTTCAAACATTCATTCATTCATTCATTCATTTTCCAATCCACTTTATCCCTTTCGGGGTCACGGGGTTGCCAGAGCCTAACCCGGCTACTCATGGGCGAAGGCAGGGGACACCCCTGGACTGGTCGCCAGTCTGTCGCAGGGGCCGTTTTCAAACAAGATTTGTTAATTTGCACACACAAAGAAGTGACTAAAAAAGTGAACTAATTCATTCAAGCCTATATTGCAAAAATTAGCAGTAAAAGTAATTTAAAAATTTAAGAAAGACGGAAGTGCAACCATCTTACACAGACGTCCAGGCCGTCCACTGAAGTAAACATCTAGACAGGAGCATCTTCTGATGAGTAGGGTTGAAGAAAATCAGCATATCAGTTCACTGCAGTTAGCTAAAGCAGTAGAAAGCCAAACTGGAGTGACTGTTTTCCGTGACACTATACGGCGCACACTGCAGAGGAATGGCATGCATTGGTACCGTCGGATACAGAGCGCCACAGAGGCCAGATTGGACCGGACATCCTTACATTCTACGATAACTAACTCCAGTTTGTGAAGCCCATAGAACCCTTAAAGGTTCTAGTAGATAAAGATATATGTTCTGTATGTGTGTGGGAGATAGGGTAGGAGCAAGAAGCAGAGAGGCAAGGTCTTTTCATCTGTGGTGCAGAGGTAGAACAGTCAGTGTCTGATTGGAAGATTTCAATTCCCACCCATGTAATAAAGTTTTCTTGGATAAGAAACTGGACCCCACATTGTTCCTGGTGGTAATAGAATTAGGCAGCAGAGCCACCATCCGTGTGTGAATGTGTTTGTTTAGAGTTCAAGGGTAAGTGGGACTGTGACTGTAAAGCCCTTTGGGGTTTCTAAGAATGCAGTAAAGCGCTATTTAAGAATACGCCATTTACCATTTTCAAGCTGGTGCTTCACAAAACCAAGCTGCAGCATTGTATGTAAGTAGCCTGGTAACATTTCTAAACTGAGGGCCTCGTGTCATAAAACTAGGATGCTCCATATGAGCCATAAAGTCAATGTCTCAGAAAGAGGATATCCCCAGATGTCAGTTTCTTCCACCTATTGGCCCTAAAGTAGTGTGGGTTGTCTTCTAAAAAATTCAAAATAATCTTGGAAACATGAACATGAGCATGTAAGGACCAAGAGGCTTCAAGAGCCACAATCCTGCCCCTTTTCCAGCTCTCTGACCATCTTTCTGTTGATTGGCTGACTCAAGTGAGCCCACATCCTGATTGACTGAACACACCTGGTTTAGGTTTCTCCATTGGCCTAGAAAAATTCCAGATGTTAGCCCAATTTATGAGATGTGGTGTATGGAAAAATTGAAGCATGATCATGTAGCTAAAGAGTCTAAAGCAGGCGCTAATGTCATTGTGTTATGATGGACCAGTTATATGAGAAAGGTTCTAAACACTTCATAGAATCTATGTGATAAAAATGTTGGGACGTTCTGAAGGCAAAAAGAGGACGCCATCTTCAGGCAAGTTTAAGCAAAACATACCTTTTAAAGTTACCAGTGACAACTATGGACTACATTGTATATTTGCCCTTACCAGGGCCATTTAGCGTTGCACTAACAATTACTATACATGCTTAAAGCAGCACAAGTACATTTTAATTTGCTTTCTGCAAAGGGAAATATGACAAAATCCATTTAACTTCAATTTACCCATCAAATTGCTATAGAAATGTTGTCCCTTGATCTAATTTTTCACCTCTCTAATTTATAAAATTGCTGTCAATCAAAAAAAAATCAGAAGAATTACACTTTTGAGTTGTGATTAATCACGATTAATCGCAACGTTTTACGAGTTAAATTTTATACGACATTTTGCAGCTTTCGAACAATGCACAAAACACATCAATGATAAAATAAGCAGAACTGTAAAGACTTTAATGTCTTCAGTGTTACTCCAAGAAAACGAAGATGCTGATATACAGCTATAAGAAATATACATTGTGTTTCTGCACTTTGAATACTCTTTGAATACTCTTTCTAATCTGATGTGGGTGTGGCGGCACCAAGCAATGGCAACATCAAGGAGAAGGAACACGAGAAACTGGAGAAATATCAGGGACTCAGAGAGGAAATGGAGAATGCTTGGACGGTGAAGGTGACAGTGGTGCCCGTGGTAATTGGGCCACTCGGGGCTGTAACCCCCAACAAACTGTAGGAAAGGCTACAGCAGATCCCTGGAAAGACATCAGACATCTCAGTCTAGAAAAGCGAAGTACTAGGAACAGCTAAGATACTGCGCAGGACCCTCAAGCTCCCAGGCCTCTGGTAGAGGACTCGAGCTGGGAGTGAGGTACCACCCAAGGAGGGTGAGAGGGGTGTTTATATTTATTTTTTGTCTTTAAAGAAACTCATTCTTCCTTGGTCTGATTTATAATTCATATACAGCAATACTAGCTATTTATTTATTCAAAAAACATTTTAAACGGTAAAAGCTAAATATGCCTAAAAAGATGCAATTAGGCTGCACACAATGTTTTTGATTCAGAAACCTGGATGTGCAGAGCTCAGCAAACTACAAAAACACTATGAAAAAAAATTCTAATTTTTATTTATAGAAGGAAATTACAAACCATATAGAATTTTAGGATTATAACATATGTGAACCTGACTACACATCTTCCCTCGTTTTTTGATTTGTTCAGGAATTTTGGTCAACATATGGGGAAATAATGTGGAAATTTGTACATTTTTTTATGTCTGCTGCGTACTCCGTTTGAGTTGTGTAAATAGCAATTTTCTTAACTGCAAGTTAATAGTATTCCTTTTAGAACCAGTTTTTTTCTTTGCAATAGTTTATGCCAGTAAAAATTAGGGGAGAATGAGACAGTTCTTGGACAGTTGGATGTTTTCTTTTTTAAACACACACACACACTATATATTCTCTAAGATCTTCACAAATATTGAATGCAAATATGAAGAACAGTTCATAAACTATACAAAAGATGGGCTTTTCCCTTTAAACTCACTGTTTCAGGCAATTCATTTCTGAATATTTCTTTATTCGATTTGTTAATCGAGCGATGGTTAGGAGTGTCATGGGAAATTATTGAAATTAACCTAACTGGGGTAACTAGCATTTAATACTGCCAGGATATCAACTCTGTGCTCATCCAAACAGGACCATCATCCCTTTGTCTACACTCTCTCCTGCTAGGTTATGGCCCCTCACAACCCAAACCTAGCATTAGCAGTGCAACAAAAATAGTGAGTAACCCAGAGATACATTTTTGAGCCAGAATCCAGCTCAGAAAAGGAAACGAGGGTCTATTTGTCCACAAGTGGATGCATCAGAATGGAGCGAAGCAGGGAACTTGTGGCCCACTGATTGTAGATTTTGTGTAACAACAGCAAGCTTTTTTAAATAACATGTTTTTGTCTACTCCTGATTCACAATGATTTTGAATAAAGAAATACTCAAACAATCCAATTCTGATCGTCATTTTCTTTATTTATGTCCATAATCCATCACAAAAACATGTTAAAAACACACAAAAAAGGATTTTCATTGGAGTGGGTTTTTTAACTGGAAGTCCACCAAGCAAAGCAATATTTTTCCAATAGAGGATCACAGAAGTCTCATCATGGCTCTGCTGTGTACCTGTTGAGAGAGACCTAAAGCAATAAAACTTCTCAATATGACACTTTTTTTGCTTGATGATGAGCCACATGAGGGCTGCACGGTGGCGCAGTGGTTAGCGCTCCTGCCTCACAGCAAGAAGGTTCCCGGTTCAAGTCCTGGCTGGGGGATCTTTCTGTGTGGAGTTTGCATGTTCTCCCCGTGCATGCGTGGGTTTTCTCCGGGGACTCCGGCTTCCTCCCACCGTCCAAAAACATGCTTCATAGGTTAATTGGTCACTCTAAATTGTCCCTAGGTGCGCATGTGAGTGTGCATGGGTGTGTGATTGTGGCCCCTGCGACAGACTGGCGACCAGTCCAGGGGTGTACCCTGCCTTCGCCCATGAGTAGCCGGGTTAGGCTCCGGCAACCCCGTGACCCCGAAAGGGATAAAGCGGATCGGAAAATGAATGAATGAACCACATGAAAAATATTTATTGAAATGAAGCTGAGAAGACTTTATTCTAAGATGAATTTTAAAAAAAGAAAAAATGATATAACGCACAAACCACACATGCAGAAGAAGACTTCGAACCAAAGCAGGCATACACTTTTTCTTCTAATGATCTACCTTCCAGGCACTCAGGTGGTTCTGCAGGGTGGAAGGTCATTCGTCAGCAGAGTCCAAGCTAAAGTCTGGGCCCCTGTCACCCCAGCAATCACAAATGGAAGTCCCAGCAACCCCTCCTTTACCTTCCCCCCACCCTTCAGAGCAAGGGCACGGTTAGCATACATGTCAAGTTGAGGATGGAACAAGAAGGACATTCTGGCAGGAGAAAAGACGAGAGAAAAGGACCGCGGCCCATTTGCATACGCCTGTGATCCTAATATATACAGGTTGCCAACCTTTGAGGTCTAAGTTCATTTTTGTTGCTGGGGCAACAGGGCTATTCTCCCCATCACTAGCTCGTTAAAGAGCTGCGGGAATAGAAATAGGTTCGCCAACTGTCCTCTCCTCGCTGTGGCTATGTCTGTATGCGACCCCAACCAGTAATGAGGACCTCCAGCATGACACCAAAAACACATGCACGTACACACAAACCGACATGTGAAGTCATACACACTAAAAACACTGATAAAAAAAAAAAAAAACAACAAACACACATACACTTAACTAAATCAAATTATGTCTCTAAATGTCACCCAAGTATGCAAACAGCATCACACAAAGACAGAGCTGGGAGTAGCAAAAAGCTGACCAAAAAAACATATACCAACATGAACCGTGTATATGTTTGTCAGTCCCCACCCCCCACACACAAAAACACTGTACTGTGTTGGACTAAAAGTGATTGTTTTTTTAGCAGCTCCTCTGTTAACCTCTATGTGCCAACCCCCTTTCCAATGCCACCTGAAAAAATAAAATAAAATAATAATAAAAAAAAAAAACAACAACAGACTTACTGAATGAGAGTTCCACCTCTCTGTGGCTTTTTCAGCATCAATTAGCATGTTTCTGTGCAGCTGAGCGTTTCCTCTGGTGGACTGAGGTAAATAAGGAGATGGAAATGAGGTCCAGCACTTTAATCCAGCCAGGGTGCAGGTCTCAAAGTAATCCTCCCAAGAGCTACTTGGCCTGGGGCATGCAGAGGGGTAATCCAGCCCCCTGAGACCTTATCCACCAGCAAGCGCACACAAACACACAGACACACACACACACACTCACACACACACAATTGAAAAGAAAAATAAGAGAGTATGGAAAACAGACAGAATAACGATAACCTTTTCTGTTCGATTTTCTTAAAAAAAATGTTGACATATTTTTTGCAAATATTGGAAGTACTTAAAAATAGATTACCTTCATGACTGAAGACTTTTTACTGAATATTGTGAAGGTGAGTTTGACTGCCCCCAGAGTCTCTCGATAAGCAAACTCTCTTAATTGTAAGAACAATAATTCATTGCTTTCCATTTCTTGTTGGATATGACATGTAGCAGTTTATTTAGATTTGGGTAAATGTCTTTCATTATGACATGTATTTGGGTTTAAGAGTCTTCTGCGTGTTTTTAAAATTTGTGACAAAAGAAATGAATTAAAGACTCATTCTGATTAAAATTGTGGTTTTTTTTTACCTGTTTATGTGGATAATTTTTATGATGTAGAGCATGAGTAAGGAAAATTAAGCTTTAATTGAATTTCTGAAAACTTCTTTGTTCAAATTGCTGTAAATCTGGAGAAGATGAAAAAAATTTGTTTGAAAAAAATTCCTATTTGTTGCAAAACTAATACGCTGTGTGGGAAACAAGCTCCCTGCTCAACTCTCATTTTAGCTCCAATATTGCTCACCATTTGTGTTGCACCTGTAATGTTGTTTGGGTGTGAGAGGCTGTAAGCTAGTGTTGTTGGTGTAAACAGAGAGCTCCCAACAACGGGGAATGGGGGGTGGAGTTGCTTCTTGCTCACAGCTCCGCCCACAACTTAGAGGCAAATTTCAATAGAACTACTGCTGCTCTGCAGAGACTATGTCAGAGAAAATTATAGTTTTTTTTTTATTATTATTATTTTGGCTTAAAACAGCAACATCATAAATAAAATACCACTGTGAACACATTTAAAATAGATCAAAAGACATTTGGACTGGGTCTTTAAGTTGCTTCTACAACAAGGAAAAAAGTTAGCTTGTCTTCAGGATCTCTGTGTTTTTAAGATTATCCTTTTATAGTCAGAGAGTATGCACTTTAATCAGAATAAAATCTTTAAAAAAATAATTATGAAAAAGGTTAAAGTCATTAGGAGAATTTCTTGGAGATGTTTGGTATTTGGGAATTTTTGTATTGCTCAGATATTATTCCTTTGACTGTGGACAAAATTCCTGAAACCCTTAGCTTGGGCTAATATGCAGTAACAGTGCAGTAATTGATGTCCTTGTGCTGCTGTCTGTTGATTATTTTCATATTCATTTACCCAGTTTTACCTTAGGCTACTGACATGGCATCTTTCCACTGTGGATTAGGTTTGAGGCGCAATAGGCAGGCCTGTGGGCCAAACCCATGGCATGAAATGATGATGTGGCTTTGTGAAGGCCAACTCTACCTGCACGCACGACCCAGAGCACACATGCGCTCTCAGGCAGTGTTGACAGTGAGATGGAGCTCTCACGAGGCCATTATGTCTGTCTGCGGAAGAGCAACATCTGGTACAAAAACACGTGTGACCAACCGAAATACACAATTATTTATTGAATGTTGCCCTTTGCAGTAATTTTAACATGCACCTGGTGTGCACTGACACAAGTTGCACATGTGTAAGCCCCTTTGACTGACTTCTGTACAACTAAAATAATGCTCAACATCAAAAGAATTATTCATTTTTGCAGGGGAGTTTAACTTGCTCCCCTCCACCTTTAGAGGCCAATTAGTACCTGCAGTGTAATGAGGCTCAACAGCATGCAAATGTTCCACATAATTAACACAAATGGCATTAGGCAACTGCATGAGATTAGGCTACATGTGGTGCAGCTGCTGAAAAATGAGAAATGTAAAAAAATTGGTCAAAGGTCCATCAGGTTGTCACCAGCTCGGGCTGACTTGCATGAATGGAACCCTTTCGTAAGATGAGGAATCAAGACACGCAACGCATCACATCGACTTTTGGCTGACAGGTTGGGGATCAGCAAATGTGTTTACAGATTTGTCGAGCTACTGAGCTATATGTGTGACTTTGTACCTTGTGTGATTGTGTGCATGTAGGCTTGAGGTCCGCTGACAGGTGGTGTGACTACACTGACATGTGTCGGACAGCGTTTCTCACTCCTGGGCCTCTTGCTCACACTCCACTGGTCTGGCTCCCCTGAGCTCCATGCATAATGCAGCAGGCCAGGGACTCCACCCTGCATGCTAATGTGCATGCATGCGCCGGCTGTGTGCTGTATGTGACAACAAGGGGAGAGAGTGTGGCATTGCTGCTTGGGTTAACAATGCATGTGTTCGCCTGTGTATGTGTGGGATTTTATATTTGTATGTCACCACTAACACCCACATTGTACTGGTTTTTGTCACATTTACACACAATAGGGTGGCAAAGCTAAACCAAAATACTTATATAAACTGAAAGAAAAAATGTAATGACTCTGGAATCAAATACATCATTAGAAAAAAGGATGATGCATATTTAACATCTAATATTTACAATTATATCAACACTTTAATGATTCTGTATTAAGGCAGAAGTCACATTTTCAGAGATCACCAGTTTTCTAAGAAAAACACGTCAGTGATGTAAAAAAACAAACAAAAAAAAAACCATGATAAAATACAGATCCATTAAAAAAACATCAACATGTAAAATTTAATTTGCAGATCAGCAGAAAATACATAAAAGCATGAAGATATGCTATTTCACATCAACATTAATGAAATCATCCAATTTATATATATTTTTTTTACTGCACCTCCATTCTTCTTCCTACTTCTCTTTCTTTGTTTTACGTTGGCCCTAAAGTGCAAATAACATCAACTAATCACTCAATGCAAAAACATATTAAAGATCACAACTATTTAAAATGCAAAACAAATAATAACAAAAAAACAACATTACATTTTCCACCTAACATAAAAAACAAGAAGCATATTGGAAAACAAAAGTAATCTCCAAAAATCAAAATTAAATAAAAAATAAAAAAAAAGAAAAAAAAAAAACACAACAGGAAACCGAAAAAGGTAAGTACTATGGGACATCACTGATTGGATAATAATGTTTGTCACACTGGATATGCTCCATACTTATAATAAATAATTTATTAGTATGCAAACATTGAAGACGCATTTGAAAAAACTTTTAAAAAAAAACATAGAAATCAAACATCATCATCTGATCAGTGATGTCTCATAATTTTTACCCTTTTCTTCTTGTGTTCCATTTTATGACATTTCATTTTGGTTTCTGAAAATTATTGTTTTTATTAAAAGTATTTTATTTTTATTTAGTTTCCTTTTTTCTTTTCTTTTTTTGTGTGTGTGGGGGGTCTTGTGTTTTAGTTTCTTGAATATCATTTCATTTTTTAAATGTAATGCTGTTGATTTGTTCTTTGTTTTCCTTTTTTAACTGCCATTTTTAAAGACTCATTAAAATAAAAATCCTGTTTTTGGTGTTTTTAACATGTTCTTTGAACATTTTTGTTGTGATGGAGGACATATTTAAAGGAATTTAAGGATAAAACTACATTTCTGAGTACTTCCTTTTTCAAATCAGGCCTCTGCCCTGGCAGCAGTTGCTCATCATGCTGATGACCTCTACCTGCGCACCTCCTTATAAATTACTGCCTCACTGCTTCACTCACCGCCAGAACGTCTAGCTATTCAGCATGACTGCAAGCCTGCTTATTGCCTGGGCTTCAGAAGCTAAAGCTGCCTGCCCACTTTCCTGCCCTCTTTTCGCGCTCCGTGTCCTCAGCCACGATGCTGGCGTTCTGCTGGGTTTCACTTCCGGTTCCTCAAAATTTTCCAAAATTCCACTACTGCAAGCACTCTTCTCTAACAGGCTTCCCCATTCAAGGCCGAAACTGACTGACTAACCCACATCTGACCTACAGACTCTTCTCCTCCTTCATCCATCCTCCTCTGCCCGCCGTCTACTAGCCGGCTCCCTTCAGCACCCTTTGGTGTTTAGTGACGTCTCTGCACCCTGCGTTCTCCAAGTCTCCTCAGTTCTCCTTATCTATCAAATAAACTTAAGTTCCTCTACTCCTGGGTCTGTCATCCTTTGGTTGATCTCAAGATCTTCCTGACAGAAACATAAACCCACTTGATGAATTCATTCATTTTCTTTACCATTTTGTTCCTTTCGGGGTCACAGGGCTGCCGGAGCCTAACCCGGCTACTCATGGGCAAAGGCAGGGTACACCCCTGGACTGGTTGCCAGTCTGTCGCAGGGGCCACAATTACACACCCATGCACACTCACATTCACACCTACGGACAATTTAGAGTCACCAATTAACCTATGAAGCATGTTTTTGGACGGTGGGAGGAAGCCGGAGTCCCCGGAGAAAACCCACGCATGCACGGGGAGAACATGCAAACTCCACACAGAAAGGTCCCCCATTGGTGACAGTGACACCTTTTAAAGTCCATCAGCCAGGACGTAAACTGGGGGCCTTCTTACTGTAAGGCAAGAGCGCTAACCACTGCTATTGCACATGTGAAAATGTGTTTGAATGTACAAGCACGTAGAACACACCTTTTTATTTTTTTCTACCGAACAACAAGTGTCATATCAATATTGTGTTTTTGGCCAAGTCTGCATAGTGGTGCAGTGGTTAGCGCTCTTGCCTTACAGCAAGAAGGCCGTGATTTAAATCTCTGTGTGGAGTCTGCATATTTTCCCCACACATGGATGGATTTTTTCCCGCCATTCTGGCTTCCCCCTATAGTCCAAACACATGCTTCATAGGTTAATTTGTCACTCAAAAGTGTCCCTTGGTGCACATGTGTGAGTGTTTATGGGAATGATTGTGTGCCCTGCAACAGACTGGTGACATGTCCAGGGTGTACGCCTACTTCGCTCAACAATACCCGAGAAAGCTCCGGCAACCCTGTGACCCTGAAAGAGACATAGCTGGTTAAGAAAAATAATGCATGTATTAGGACAATATTTCTGACAAATCTAAGGGCCATAATCTCATAATGTCGTTTACGGCTTAGTCACACCACAACAACAACAAAAAAACCTGTTCATCATTTTTATCAGTTTTTTTGCCTAACAGCAGCTTAATTGCATTTGCCAACAGACTCAACAAACACACTGTTCCATCCCTAACTAACAATTACCTTTGCAACAAGAGTTACTGTTTATGAGCGGAGAAAAAAAAAAAGATTGAATGCTGGTTTTCCGTTTTTCACTCATAAGCTGTAGATGTGGTCGTTGTTGCTATATATAGTGATGCTGCTTGTGGCCTTCATTAGGCCCATTCAAATTGTGGCAGTAAAGAGAAATGTTGCTGCTCCACTTTGCCCTTTCAACGTCACACTGCAGAAATGTATGCAAACAGTAATCTAACTCCTAATAAAAGCTTGAGAAAGGATGTGTGCTTCACACAAGCTGCCAGGCCTTATTTACTCTGTGACTGTCATGGTACTGTGAAAAAATTGGTTTTATGAAGAAATTCCCAATCAAGAGGTCAGTTATTTATAAGGGAAAAAAAAAGAGTTGAAGGGTACTTTATCCCAATTGAGTCCATGTTTCAAATTTGGCTGACATGTCCCCGGTGGATAATTTGACATCTGAAGCACTAAGTAGGCTGGCAGAGTGCCCCTGGCAACAGGGCACCCAGATGGACGTGGCTTGACCATGATCAAAGCTCAGACACTGTCCTCTATCACCCTGAAGGACATGGCAGTAGTCTGCTTCTCTCTGTTCTCTACCCAGCACCTAGTCCTCTTTTTCAGCCCTGAAACAGAGAAGCACAACAGACAAAAAAAACAAAAAACAAAAAAAAAAACACATTTGAGGTTCTTGGAAAATTTACTCCAAAGTAGCATCAAAAATCAAGCATTAAAGTAGAAGAGGGAGTGCAGGCTATGCTGTGCACTTCTGAGATATCAAAAGTACAGTGTTGTGTCAGGCTAGAGAAAGGGAAGGTGGAGGGAGCAGATCAGAGAGCCCTGCCCAGAGAGGGCTCAGTCTGCTGGGGGCAATGCTTCTGGCAAACCCCCTTACCCCTGTTCTGACCTGGAGGATGCCCCAGCTGCTGCAAGCTCCAGACGCACAGAAAGAGGAGCGGACTTGAATACTAACCAACTCACCGTTTCATTGGAAATTGTACACATCAGCAGAGGAAAACAATACAAGAGCGAATTGAGAATGTGGAGTCTTGAACACTGTTCAAGAATGTGGGGCTGAAAGGCTTTTAATGTTGGATAGACAGTGAGCTCTCAGAAGAACTGAGCGTCGAAGGAGACAGGCCTTTTCCCAACAGCTTAAATTGTGGCTGGTGGCCCTTTCCTGCTCTGCCCATGATGTGATTGACAGAATGCAAGCTTTTTCCTTGTATCGACATGCTGGGCAGCTCTTTATAACATGTCATGTCAGTCACTCTGGCTAAGGCCAAGGGAGCATCAGTGACAGCCATGTAACCAGGTGTCTGTGCTTGACTGGTCCCATGATTATGAAGTTGGATGCCTTTAACAAGCCCCTATGAGCTTAAAGCAATACTGTGGTATAACTGTACCCCTACCCTTTTAGCCACAATCCTCTGAGCCCCTGCCTGCAGCAGCTAACACACCCCTGACCCTGAAGCTTGGCATTTCCTGAATAACCACACAACTGCGCAAACCTTAGAACATCACTCACTTTGTCCAAGCATGGTTTGTCCTGCTACCTCCGTGTCAAGTAATTTATTCAAAACTTTGGCTATCAGGACCCATGTCCTCTCCTTCCTCAAAGTGTCCTTACAAAATGCATGTTTTGTGTCATAAATGATGTTATGCTTTTGTACTTCCAAAATTAACCCTTCATAATCCATGACAAAAAATGATACCAGTGTTAAACGCAGTGTTAATGTGCGTTATAGTGATGGGCGCATTAATACCAAGGAATTGAAGTATCGATTTCCATATAACACCAATTTTGGTATTGACTACTCTATTATAAAGTAATCATCCACTTCTTAACCCATTATATTCCTTTTGGGGTTGCCAGAGCCTGTCCTAGCTAAATTTATAAATAAGAAAATAAAGTGCATGTATCATTTTTAGATATTTTTGGTTATTAGGTGAGGTACTGCAGTGTTTGGTGCCAAAACACCCCCCAGCCTACAACATATTTAACTGTTTCAACAGTTATGTGACCAGAGAAGCCACCAATTGCGTGTGTTATCCTCAGCAACAACACAAAACAGCACAGAACGAAATGAATAGGTGGTTTTAGAAAGAACGGCTTTATATTTAACCTTGCACATTAAAGTTGTTACCTTGCCAGTATTTAATGGTATTTGTTCTTAGGATAACAAAGAACATGCTTGAAAACAAATCACCAAATAAGAAATTACTAGGAATCGATATAGATAATTGGTATTGAATATTTTATGCAAAAAGTAATCAGTGTTGTACCAAATCTTAAACATATATTATCAAATTTAACAAAGTTTTATGAATGAAGAAAGTTTTATTTTGAAAGGGCAATGGAAGTTTTTATTTTGAAACACAGACCTGTTTCCTGTTTCTTCTGCTTTTGTGGCGACATTGACAGGTCAACCGACTGGAAATAGAACTTCTGCATGAAGCTCGCATTGTGTTGCAGTGAGATGGACGTCAGAAGCAGACATTCAGTCCGAACAGTCCGATTAATAAATTACTGTTCTATTTTTTGTGTCAATGCAACATAGACGCACCACAGACAGACTAGTGGAAATCCGCCTCATTCCTCTGCTATTTTTTTAAAAAAGGAAAGGATTTTCTTTTCTTCTATTTTTACTATTGGCTGCTGAAACTGATCAAAAGTACATGGAGCTTGAGCTTTGTAAACATGCCTTCACTGCTTCTTCATTACCACAACAGCAAACTGTTTCTTCTCCCACATAGCTGCAGTCTCTGTTCCCCCGCATGGCAGGTTAAGCGTGTTCTATTCCTGCAGATGTCGGTGAACTCCTTAGCCCCACCCTTCTCCTTCTTGCTCTCTCTTCTGTCCATCCAGTTGGCAGCATTGATTTCATGTTAGGGCTGCCCACATTGATTTTCATGCAGGTTCATGGAGCACACTCCTGTTTCCTCTGCCTACAGTGGAGGGTGAAGAAAATCATTTTTGACAGTTGCTGGTAGAGAGAGATTCAGCAAGAGGCCGCATTCATGAACATCACCCCACTACCTTCCCCTACAGCCTTCATCCTTGTATGGCCATGTGCTTCCTCACCTGAACCTGTTTGGTGTCTGCTGTTCAGTCCCATCTGTTGCATACAGCTGGTAGCTGACATGAACTGATCACGAGCTGCAGTATTCTGGAGATGAAGATGTTCCAGCTCAAAGAGAACTGTTTCTCTGTTGTTAAAGGACAAGGCTGTGATTTAAATTACAGCTTTGATTTTACTATGTGAGTGCTTTTCATTAGTCTAATTATTGGCTTTTTGTGCTTGCTTCGTAAAGATTCTGCTTTGTGTTTAGTCAACATTTGTTTGTCTTGTGCTAGTTTTGCTTATTTAACATCTGCACCTGATGTGGTCCATAGTCTTTAGCTTCTTTACTGTATTATAGGCTGTGCCTTATGCAGCGCCATACATGGAGAGCGGTCACCCTCTGATCGAAGGTTCAATTCCTGCCTTGCTTGCCCTTGAGTCAAAGTGTCCTTGGGAAAAACACTAAACCTCACATAGCTTCTGGTGTTTACGGGTTGGCGCCAGTGTTTGGCAGCAGAGCCGCCATTTGTGTGTGTACATATGTGAATGAGACTGTGACTATAAAGTGCTTTGGCTCTTCTGAGAAGGTAGTATGCTGCTATATAAGTATATGCGATTTATGGTCAATTTAGTATGTGAATATATATATATAAATGTAATTTTATATTGTCATAAGTAAAGAATTTCTATGAGGAAGACCTACCTTACTTGTTATTACATCATTTTACGTACAATTATCAATTAGGCTTTCACTTTGAACCACAGTCTTGAATAGCCTGTCTTCCGTTCAGTCATCATACATGTTTTGTCTTTAAATTAATGAATGGTTCCTTCTTTGCATTCTATGGTTTCGCTGTCCTTCCTCCACCTCATTCTCTACCTGGAGTAATGCTTTTGAATAGTCTGGCCTCTAACTACCATAAGGCTCTGAGGTTTATAAATGCAGATGCTGATTAATTAGAAATCATGAAAAACACTGCATGGTAAGATGAGATTTTCTTAGTGTTGTCACTATACCTCTAAATCAGGGGTCTCAAATTCAATTTACCTTGGGGCCACTGAAGGCAGAGTCTGGCTGAGGCTGGGCCACAACCTCAGTATGAATGCATGCACATGCAGTTCATGGGTTTCTGGGAGCCAATGCCAATTTGAATCATTCATTCATTCATTTATTTTCCAAATCGCTTTATCCCTTTCGGGGTCATGGGGTTGCCGGAGCCTAACACAGCTACTCATGGGCAAAGGCAGGGGACACCCCTGGACTGGTCGCCAGGGGCCAATTTGAATCAAAAATAAAAAAAAATACATCTTTTTTTTTTTATTTTTGTATTTTATTTGATTACAAAAAAAAGGATGAAGAAGGACCCTAGTATAAACAAGTTTATAACTTCCTCAGTTAGATCCCTTCTTTGGTAGTAAATTTGTATGGAACATGTTCTGTATTGTTAACAGTACTGTATTATTAATAACTTTTGTATGTGCAAAATAACTAATAAAACTCTCAAACAAAAACTACAAAAACAATATTACAAATTAATAATTAAAAAAATGTCAGTTTTCTGTTTATTCAGTCTTCCTTATCTGCTACATTCAGATTTAAATGTTCTCAACAGCACAGTTTATTTAACTCTGTTACATTTTAACTGTTAAGTGCAGAATAAGACTTATGTTTCGAAATGCTTTAACCTCCATCAATGGGTTCTTCTGAACATGGCTTCTCTTGTCTACTTCTTACTGGACACTTGACAGAGCTTTCTCTCCAAAGCTGAGCCACATTTGGTTTGAGGGAGGAAGCAGCTGAGACCCTCAGTGTGGCTTGAAGGTGATTGTCAGTAAGTCTGGACCTGTACTTGGACTTAGTGAAGTTCAAGTTGGAGAAGGGCTTTTTGCACAAGTATGTGCTCACAATCTTGAATCTGTGCTGAATGTTTTTTTTTTGTTTGTTTTTTTTTAGTAATCTCTGTAAATTGCCAAATCAGTGAGGGAGAAAAAAAACATGAAATATTTTTTAAATTTTGTCTTATTACTTTTCAAACATGTTAAACCTGGCCACACGTTATTTAGAGCAGCCAGTCACCCACTGCTATATTTTTATAGTAGAATTCAAACTGTGGTTAGTGAAAGAACGGGCACCGGTTCATTGGAGATCGGAACAAGCGTAACACATACCTGAGATCAAAGAAAGGCTGATGTCATTCACACGTATTTACATGTTGTAACAAGGAGACGGAGGAGTTTGGATCCACGGGCAAACGTTTTAATGACAGAGCACAGCACGACATTACCGTGGTCAGAGTCCAAGCAGAAGTCAAAAACACAAAGGCGAGGCAGGATGACAAGGGACAGGCAAAGGTCGAGGCACAGAGAGAAACAAACCAGAAAAATAACGCTCAGACTGTCTGCAGGCAAAACAAGACTTCGCAAAGGGCAAATTATGTATTATAACGGCTTATAAGGATAGTGAGGCTGTTGAGAAGACTAGACACAGCTGGTGGAGACGTGGGGAATCAATATTCAGGATAGGACTCCCTCTGTTGGTCGGAGGTGAAGCCGGACAGCTGAGTCCTGACAGAGCCTACTCTGCCCAGATCAGAAACCAGTTCCAGTCCTGCCTATGTTGACTGCAGTTAGTTCGTAAGAACCGGGTGACCTCGTGGTTCAGATGCTTCACCTGGTTCATTGGACTGGGGACTATAGCCGGACGTCAGGCTGACATTGATGCCCAACCCCTTGCACAGCTCCCGCCAAACTCGCGCCGTGATCTGACGTGTGAATAGACACGTTCTAAAAAATAGAAGTACAAAACTTATAAATGTGGTTAGGGGAAGGGGTGTCAGGTTTCCTGTCCTAAATGTTCCCTGCTTCAAGCCCGGTCAATTAGAACCCAAGAGCCATCTACCCCACCGTGATTGGTCGGTTCGTCAGCTCCATACACAATACTGGAAAAGTGCCATTCATTCGAAAGTGCGGGCCTCACTAACATTAAAATTTCATATTGAGGTAAGGGCCGTAAAATATTGTCTTGGCCCCGCAAATAGCCCGAGTGCCGAAAGTTTGAGACTACTGTTCTAAATGGGAGAGTTTGCTGTAAAATTACAAACACTAAACACACAAACCTGTAACCAGGTAAACATTCCCACAGGATCAATATTTATAACCTAAACCAGTTCAGTATTTTAACATTAAAAATAAGACAAAAACAGTGAGTTCCAAAGAAATGTTCACAGTCACAAACATAAAACTTTAGATTTGGGGCTTGTACAACATTTTGATACATAACCAAGCAACAACTTGAACAGTTTACCCTTAAACTGCATAGCAGCAGTGACCTGTGAAAGTGGCAGAAATGTCATACACTTCATTTGTGCAGCAGTAAAAAGCCCCTGCTATCTGGGAGCCATTGATCTGACAAGTTATTACAGAGAAGATGCAGGAGGAAGATGTCACAAGCATGGCTCTGCCAACCGCTAGTTCTTCTTTCTCTCACTCTTTCACTGTCAGATTCTTGTGTTCACCTCTGGCCTCTTTTAGCTTTCTTTTTTACTTCTTGTTTTTCTTTCTCCACTTCCCTTCTTTTTTCCATCATTCAATCTGCCTTTGTGTTCTGACATTGACAGTTGCCTTTCCTTGTTCTTCCTGTGAGGAGTAATTACCAATGATGAATCCATGTGCCAATTAACATATGCCAAGTATTACACGAATATGACTAAAAGTTCCTATGGTGGTTTTTTAGACTTTTGTCTGAGACACAACTGCCCTCATGGGTGAATCCAGAAGGGGTGGGCGTATCGATCCTAGTATTGATGGTATACCAAGGTGAAGTATTGACACTAGCATGATGAGATTGATACTTTTGATTCATTTTTACAGTTTTTCTTCAATAAATGCAGTAAAGAGCTTGAATTTACTTTATGAGTTAATGCAAGCACAGCATCAATCTGTCTGCAGTGTTGCCATATTGGGCAAAAACAGCCCAATTTGAGTTAATACCCACCCAATTTGTGTAGGAGACAGCCCAATCTGGCAACATTGTCTGCGTGAACCGCGTACCTTCTCCTTTCTCGCTGCTGCTCACACCCTGCCCCTCCCCTCTCTGCTTCATCAGCAAGCAGAGTCATTAAAGAACCACAAATTTGCACCAATGGCAGGATCTTTTGTTTTGTTGTTTATATTTTTATTAGAGTGTTGCTTTTGTTTCCTTTTTTCACGTGTGACTTCGATATTTCATTACTGCCTTAAATTTTTTAATGATATATGTTTGTGGTGCTGTTTTTTTGCTTTTTAATAATTTTGCTCTAGTTACTGTATTCTTATTCTTATTATTGTATTACACCATTGTTAGTAAACATGTTATATAGTGGATGTTCAATTCAGTTTTTGCAATTACTTAATAAACAGTTTTATGTCCCGTGTTATATTATGCATTTAATTAACAAAAAATGTGTATTTCTGAAATTATTCTATAATCAAACATTTCAAGAAAAGGTAGTATTATCAGTATTGATATTGGCAGTACTAGCCCTGAAATTACTTGGTTTCAAATTAATACCAAGATTTCCAGTATCATCCACCCCTAGGATACGAGGTGGCTAAACTGCACGTTGCTCTTGTACAAGGAAAGGTGGTGGCCCGCAAATAGGAAATAAAAAAAACAAACTCTAAATAGTCAAAATACTTGATTCTTTCATTTTGTACTCCCTAAAGAATATTTTGTTTGTTCTACAGTAGAATCGTAGCAAACGGCCATAAGAGCCAACGTGTTTTCTTTTATTTATTTTTATTTATTTTTATAGTCAACAGGTTAAAAACCCCTCCAGCACCTTTGACATTAGAACTCACTTCCAGATCTAACATATCTTTCAATGACAAGTGTTCTGGATATTAATTACATATGCAATCTGCTCCAGAGCACAAATAACAACAGCCAAAAAGTCACTTAAAAATGACTGTACCAATAGAAAAAGTAGATGTGTTTGTTATTTCAGTTTCGACTGCTTGTCGGCGAAATGCTCTTATGCTTAGATGTAGCATGCCATATAAAGTGTCTTATCTCACTGAGGAAGCTTTCCACGAGATCATCTCTAATCTGACTTTATCCATATGTTACCCTGATGTGGCACCAAGTGGATTTCTATATTCTGTGCTGGGCAGTTTTTCTCAACTCAATAAACTAATGTGATTAACATCTCATGGTGTTTTTTTTTTTTTTTTCCAGAGATCTTGATACAGTCACCAGTCCTCATTTAAATGGAGCAGTCTTGATGGCAAAATATTTAACGACAAAATATCAGTTTTAAACCTTCCATCTTTAGATTAAATTCCAAAAAATACAGTTTCCCAACAACATACTGGCTTTTTAGTTAACAATTGTTCTGACCATTTTAGTCAGGTTTTAGGCCCCCATATCAGCACTCAAGCTCCTCATATCAATATGCGAAATTACACATGCCATCCATCCATCCATTTTTTTCCGCTTATCCGGACCGGGTCGCGGGGGCAGCAGTCTAAGTAAAGATGCCCAGACTTCCCGCTCCCCGGCCACTTCCTCCAGCTCCTCTGGGGGGACCCCGAGTCGTTCCCAGGCCAGCCGAGAGACGTAGTCTCTCCAGCGTGTCCTGGGTCTTCCCCGGGGCCTCCTCCCAGTGGGACATGCCTGGAACACCTCCCTAGGGAGGCGTCCAGGGGGCATCCGAACTAAATGCCCGAGCCACCTCAACTGGCTCCTCTCGATTTGGAGGAGAAGCGGCTCTACTCCGAGCTCCTGCCGGGTAACCGAGCTTCTCACCCTATCTCTAAGTGAGCGCCCAGCCACCCTACGGAGGAAGCTCATTTCAGCCGCCTGGATCCGGGACCTCGTTTTTTCAGTCATGACCCAGAGCTCATGACCATAGGTGAGTATTGGGGCGTAGATCGACCGGTAAATTGAGAGCCTTGCTTTCTGGCTTAGCTCTCTCTTCACCACGACGGACCGGTACAGCGACCGCATAACGGTGGACGCAGCACCAATCCGCCTGTCGATCTCACGCTCCGATCTTCCCTCACTCGTGAACAAGACCCAAAGATACTTAAACTCCTCCACTTGGGGAAGGAGCACTCCACCCACCCAGAGAGGGCAAACTACCTTTCCCCGGTCGAGAACCATGGCCTCAGACTTAGCGGTGCTGACCCTCATCCCAGCCGCTTCACACTTGGCTGCTAACCGTTCCAATGCATGCTGGAGGTCCTGGCTCGATGAAGCCAACAGGACAACATCATCTGCAAAGAGCAGAGAGGAAATCCTGTGGTTCCCGAACCAGACCCCCTCCGGACCCTGGCTGCACCTAGAAATTCTGTCCATGAAAACTATGAAAAGAATCGGTGACAAAGGGCAGCCCTGCCTGAGTCCAACATGCACTGGGAACAGGTCTGACTTACTGCCAGCTATGCGGACCATGCTCCTGCTCTGGTCATACAGAGACCGTACAGCCTTGAGTAAGGCTCCCCGGACCCCATACTCCCAAAGTACCCTCCACAGGACACCACGGGGCACACGGTCGAACGCCTTCTCCAAATCCACAAAACACATGTGGACAGGATGAGCGAACTCCCACGAACCCTCCAGCACCCTGGACAGGGTGTAGAGCTGATCCACAGTTCCACGACCAGGGCGGAAACCGCATTGTTGTTCTTGGATCTGAGGTTCGACTATCGGCCGGACTCTCCTCTCCAGTACCCTGGCATAGAGTTTCCCAGGGAGGCTGAGGAGTGTGATTCCCCGGTAGGTGGAACACACCCTCCGGTCCCCCTTCTTGAAAAGGGGAACCACCACCCCTGTCTGCCAGTCCAGTGGTACTGTTCCTGACTGCCATGTGATGCTGCAGAGACGTGTTAACCAAGACACTCCCACAGCATCCAGAGACTTGAGGTACTCAGGGCGGACCTCATCCACTCCCGGTGCCTTGCCACCGAGGAGCTTGTTGACTACCTCTGTGACTTCAGCTTGGGTAATGGACAGCCCCACCCCAAGGCTCTCAGCCTCTGCTTCCTCAAGAGAAGGCGTGTCAGCAGGATTGAGGAGATCCTCAAAGTATTCCTTCCACCACCCGACAATGTCCCCAGTTGAAGTCAGCAGCTCCTCACCTGCACTGAAAATGGTGCCTGCAGAAAGCTGCTTCCCCCTTCTGAGGCGCCGGACGGTTTGCCAGAACCTCTTCGAGGCCAACCGATAGTCCTTCTCCATGGCCTCACCGAACTCCTCCCAGGACCGAGTTTTTGCCTCTACTACAGCCTGAGCCGCAGCTCGCTTAGACTGCCGATACCTGTCAGCTGCCTCTGGAGTCCCACAAGTCAGCCAGACCTGATAGGACTCAAAAAGCTCCTCCTCGTTACTATAGTGGTCAGTATCCCCGCCTGTCACGCGGGAGACCGGGGTTCAATTCCCCGACGGGGAGTCTCGCTAGCTTTCAGCAAAGATGCCCACATTTACCTGGGCTTCAATTTACCTGGGCTACAAAGAAGACTATCCCCAGTGGGCCCACCACCTGCAGAAGAGCTCAGAAGGGGCCGGTGCAATGTGGTTTGGGTGGCAGTCGAGGGCGAGTGCCTCGGCGGCCTAAACCCCGGAAATTACACATGACTGAAGGCAAATATGGGCAAAATCTTTGTCTTGTGTATAGATCTGAGTTCTACTTTTGATACATGTGATGACTATGTGATATTACTAAATATATTTGAGGACTGGAGAGTTATATCTAAGATTGCCCTTTGATTGTTTTAAGACCTATCTTGAAGACAGGGTGTATTTTGTTAAAATCCATACTTGTGTCCAAACGGCCTTGACCTGTGCGCTTCCCTCACAGCAGGTAGGTATGGACCAATGGATTTACTCCATCACTGCAACCAACAGATCACTGAGTGGGTGTGGGAGAACTTTTTGCAGCTAAACACGAACAAGACTGAAATAATCACCTTTGGTACAGAAAAACAGGTCTAACTATAACGTTCGGTTTATGTCTCCAAAACATATAAAATAGGTCAGAGATAAGGTTCTATTCATAGACTTAGACTACAATCATTTTAAATGTAAGACATCATTAGGATTTTTTTTCCACTCATATTTACTGGTTTGGTGAAGCCATTTACGTCAAAATGTTGAAACATCCTGTTGACTCTTTTTGAATCTTATTTACTAGAGAAACTTCCCAAACGAACTTATTCAGAAGTTTACATACTGACTTTGTTCTGAAAACTTGCACACAAGCTGATGCAAAAGGGTTTGAATGGCAGCTAAAGATAATCATCTTCATTTGTGAATCATTTGCCTGTAATTAATGTTTGTGCACAAAAGATCTTGGAGTTTATGGGATCCCAACAGACTCTTGCATCCTTCATCCATTGCTGAACTGACATTCCTGGATCCTGAGTCATGGGGAAAGCTAAGAGCTGTTAAAAGATCTATGGAACTGAACTCTACAAAACAGGAAAAGGAAATAAAAAGATATCCAATGACCTGAGACTGCCAGCCAGCAGTGTTCAAACTTTGGTCAAGAAGTGGGAAGTGAGGTGTTCTGTTGAAACTAAACAACAGTCACAACATTTTCTTCCACAACTGCCAGAAAAATGCTTAGGGATGCAATAAAAAACCCTCAAACAACTTTGGCTGTGATCCAGGATTCAGGAAAAACGGTAGTGTGGATGTTTAAAGATGTTCAACAAGGAGGCACCTGAAGAAACATTCGAAACTTTTGAACAGGCTTGTTTGGGAAGTTTCTGTTGCCATTATGATTTAAAAAGAGTAAACTGATTGTTTTTTATACAATAAATGGCTTCACACAACATCTAACTGTGAGGAGGAAAAAAAAAGCTTTTTGCTATAATTTAACTATTTTATGAAATATGACCAAGAAATTATAATTTCTTCCAGAGTATGTAAACTTGAGAGCAAAACTGTATTAAAATGGAATGAAGAAGTACACATTTGTCACAAGTGGACAGACAGTTGGTTCCACTTGCAGCAGGTTTGTTAGTTCAGACAGAAACCAAGGACAGCTAGCTAATAGTCCACAAATCTAAATCAGATTCAGACAGGCAGCGGTCAGGGCAGGCGGCAGGCAATCAAAGAATAAGCCAGGTCAGACACAAAAGATCAAGTCCAGATAGAAACGCTCTGTAATCCAGGCAGGGTGGCACAAAAACAATACTTGGTACTGAGCGAGGCTGTGTGTGCTGCTTAAGAGACAGGTGGGGGATTGTCAGATTGGAGTCATGTGAGCAGCATCCGGGGGACTGCCAACTGGGGCTGCTGGGAGGTGTAGTGAGTTTAGTACTCTGGAGACGGCTCCCGCCAGAGACCAAAGTGGGAGACAGAGCTCTGACTCCTGACAACAATTAAGAAATCAGAAACTCAGTATTTTTTTTTTTTCATTAATTCATTCATTTTCTACACCTGTTTTGTCCCTTTTGGGTAACGGAGCCTAACCCGGCCACTCATGGGTGAAGGCAGTGGACACCCCTGGACTGGTCGCCAGTCTCTTGCAGGGCCACACTCACACACTCATGCACACTTGCATCCACTCCTAGGGACAATTTAGAGTGACCAATTAACCTATGAAACATGTTTTTGGCGGTAGGAGGAAGCATGCACGGGGAGAACATGCAAAGTCCACACAAACTTCACATTGATGACACTGTTTCAACAAAAAAGTGAATGAATGAAGAAAGTCAGTACTATGAAACTGCTTTAGGATGACTGATGAAATACTGTTATTTTAAGATTTAGAAAAGGGACCTCAGGTTAAAGGGTTTAAAAAGGTAACATTTTGGGAAGTTCAACTGTGAAATTGGAAATACAAACAAAATAGAAGTTCAGGCAGCCATGAGAGACAACGTTTATTTAACACTATTCCAGGATAGGGTGACAGTGCCTAATTTTAAGGCTATTACTTTGTTTTGAGGTTAAACTCTCCATTTATCTCAGTTGTACAGTGGTTGGCAGCTCAGACCAGCCTGTACATCGAGCTGTCAGACAAACAGATAGGAAGAACAGATGAGGTGTGGGGGTTAAGGCCCAAGACAGATGAATAGCCATTTTGATTGATGCTGGCCTTTGTGCGTGTATCCGCCCTGATGCTGCTGTTCTGACACAAGTCTGTTCCACAGTAATCTGTGATCAGAAGAAAAGGGCACAAGCAGCTCTGATCATCATTCTTTCCAACCCCCCATCACCCCCACATGTACACCATCTCAATCCAACATCAAGTGGGCAGAATTATACTTGACACCAAAAATTCACCAGGCTAGTTCAGGAAAAAATTAGATAAGACAAAAATAAACTGAAAAGTTCAAGAGAATCACTCTGTAAATAAATGCTGGCGTCCAGTGACAAGTCAAGATAAACTGGTGGCCCCTCTCACCAGGTGCTTGCCTGTGAGCCCCAAACCCAGGCCTGACTCCAAGGTGGGGTTCGGTGACACCAATCTGGGTGATGTTGCAAAATTTTTAAAGGACTAAAGACTGTTCATCTTTAAAGGAGCAGTGAAATCAGCCTTTACTGATTTGCATATTTGGTTTGGCAGAGCTGGATGCCCTTCCTTAAACAACCCTGTATTGAATCCAGGCTGAGAACCAGCACAGGGAGACCCAGACTTAGACTACCAAGACTCAGACTTGGGCCGCCCTTTGGCTCCCGACATAGTTAGGCAGTATTGTGAATTAAAAAGTCCGTAAGTGTGGGACATGTGGATCCACACTGGAATAATGTCATTGCGCCCCCTGGGAAGTGAACCCTGTCACTCCAAAACCTTCACCTTATTCTGTTGTTACCATTGACAGGTGATTCCTGCTCGCCGGGCCAGACAACTGAACCATCTGCTAATAAAGTTCAGTGGGAGTTTGTTCACTTGGATTGACTGCAACAATTGAGAATGTACTTTAAATTGTAATTCAACTTTATTTATATAGCACTTTTCCCACTACATAGCACATCAAAGTGCTTTCCACAATAAAATAAATAACAGTAAATATATATATATATATATATATATATATATATAAAATCATTATATTAATTATATCACAAAAATAAAATCATTTAAAAACCTGTGAACATGTAAAAGCTATGTAAAAGCCATCCAAAAAGATTAATTTTAAGTTTTTTTTCTAAAAATCTCCAACGTGGATGAAGCCCTCACCTCCTCAGGCAGGTTCTTCCACAGGCAAGGTCCATAGTGCTGAAATGTTGCCTCGCAGTCTGTTTTGATTCTAACTTTGGAGACCACCAGCAGACCTGCAACTGAGGACCTGAGGGCTCTGGGAGGGTCATAGATTAAAAGTAAATCTGAAAAAAATGAAGGTCCAATTCGATGTAAGCTTTTATAAACTGAAAAAGATCCTTAAAATTGATCCTAGAGCTGACTGGGAGCCAGTGCCAAGATTTCAAAATTGGAGTAATGTGCTCCTTCTTTCTGGTCCTGGTTAAAAGGCATGCAGCCAAGTTTTGGACTGGCTGCAGCCGATTGATAGTGTTTTTCTTAACGCCAGAAAGAAGGGCATTACAATAATCTATTCTAGATGTTATGAAAGCGTGTATTAATATTTCAGCACTGGCTCTGGAGAGAAAGGATCTTACTCAGTTTACAGTGGATAGCGAAACTATTCACACCCCTTGAACTTCTCCACATTTTCTCACATTATAACCACAAACTTAAAAACATTTTATTGGAATTTTATGTGAAAGGCCAACACAAAGTGGCCCACAATTGTGAAGTGGAAAGAAAATTATACAAGAGTTCAACTTAAAAAAAACAAAAAAAAAAAAAAACTGGAAAGTACAGTGTGCAAAAGTATTCAGCCCCCCTGAGTCAATACTTTGTGGAACCCCCTTTTGCTGAATTTACAGATGCAAGTCTTTTGGGGTTTGTCTCTACCAGCTTTGCACATCTACAGACTGAAATCTTCCTTGCAAAACAATTCAAGCTGAGTCTGGTTAGCGTTTGTGAACAGCAGTTTTCAGATCTTGCAGCAGATTCTCAATTGGATTTAGATCTGGACTTTGACTGGACCATTCCAACACATGAAAATGTTTCATTTGAAGCCATTCCATTGTAGCTTTGGCTGACCAAAGCATGATGCTGCCACCACCATGTTTGACAGTGGGTACGGTGTGTTCAGAGTGATGTTAGATTTCTGCCTCACATAGCACTTTGCATTTAGGCCAAAAAGTTCCATTCTAGTCTCATCTGACCAGAACACCTTCTTCTACACATTTGCTGGGTCACTCACATGGTTTATGACAAACTGCAAACAGGACTTCTTGTGGTTTTCTTTTAACAATGGCTTTCTTCTTGCCACTCTTCCATAAAGTCCAGATTTGTACACGACTGATAGTTGTCCTATAGACAGATTCCTCCACCTGAGCTGTAGATCTCTGCAGTTCATCCAGAGTCACCATGAGCCTCCATGGCTGCATCTCTGATCAGTGCTCTCCTTATTCAGTCTGTTAGTTTAGGTGGACGACCATGTCAAGGCAGGTTTGCAGTTGTGTCATACTTTTTCCATTTGTGGATGATGGACTGAACAGTGGTTTGTGGGATGTTCAAAGTTTGGGAAATCTTTTTTCTATTCCTAACCCTGCTTTAAATTTCTCCACAGCTTTAACCCTGACCTGTCCGGTGTTATTCTTACACTTCATGATGCTGTTTTCTCCCCAATATTCTCTTGATAAACCACAGAAACTGTCACAAAACAGCTGTATTTGTGTACTGAGATTAAACTACACACAGGTGGACTCTATGAAGTCATTAATTTAACATTTGATCAGTCACCCATCATCAAGCAACTTCTAAAGCCAACTGGATGCACACAGAGAACAGGGGGCTGAATACTTTCGTACACTGCACTTTTCAGCTTTTTATTTGTAAACAAAAATTCAACTTTTGTATAACTATTTTCCACTTTGCAGTTGTGTGCCACTTTGTGTTGGTCTTTCACATAAAATTCCCAAAAAATAAATGTATGTTTGTGGTTATAATGTGTGAAAATGTGGAGAAATTCAAAGGGTATGAATACTTTTGCAATCCACAGTATGTGTGC
>BSAI01000189.1:1601610-1641596 GCA_036245035.1 Adrianichthys oophorus | reverse complement strand
CATAAGAACAACTTGCGCCTTCCATCGAACTCGAGAGGAGCAACAACAGGTGTGTGGCTTTCCTAATCAAGTCCAATCAGTAAAATCAAACACAGATGGGCTCTAATGAAGTTGAGAACCATCTCAAGGATGGTCAGAAGAAATGGACAGAACCTGAGTTAAATATGAGTGTCACAGCAAAGGGTCTGAATACTTAGAACCATGTGATATTTGTTTTTCTTTTTTAAATCTGCAAAAATGTCAAAATTCTGTGTTTTTTGTCAATATGAGGTGCTGTGTGTACATTAATGAGGCAAAAAATGAACTCTATGCAGACAGTGTTGGCTTTATTGAGCCAGGACCTCCATCATGCATCCTGGTGGTTTGCAGCTGAGTGTAAAGCGGCTAGGATGATGGTTAGCACTGCTAAATCTGAGGCCACAGCTCATGACCGGAAAATTTTGCCTTCTCTCAGTGGATGGAGTGCTCCTGCCTCAGGTGGAGAAGTTTAAGTATCTGGGGGTCTTGTTCATGAGTGAGGGAAGATTGGAGCGTGAGATCGACAGGCGGATTGGTGCAGCGTCCACTATTATGCGGTCACTGAACCAGTCTGTTTTGGTTAAGAGAGAGCTAAACCAGAAAGCAAAGCTCTCAATTTACCGGTCGGTCTTTGTTGCACTGCTCACCTATGGTTATGAGCGCTGGCTCATGACCAAGAGAACAAGGTTCCAGGTACTAGTGGCTTAAATGAGCTTCCTCCTTAGGATGGCTGGCGCTCCCTTAAAGATAGGGTGAGAGGCTTGGTCACCCAGAGAGAGCTCAGAGTAGAGCCGCTACTTCTAGCGGATAGGATAGATAGAAGAGCCAGTTGAGGTGGCTCGGGCATCTGGTCCAGATGCCTCCTGGAAGCCTTCCTGGAGAGCTGTTCTGGGTATGTCTCACTGGGCGGAGGCCCTGGGGAAAACCCAGGACATTCTGGAGAGACTATGTCTCTTGGCTGGCCTGGGAACACCTTGAGGTCTGCCCAGAGAAGGTAGAGGAAATGGCCGGAGAGAGGGAAGTCTGGGTAACTTTGATGAGACTTCTGCCCTCGCTACCCGGTCCTAGATGAGCGGAAGGAGATAGATGGATGGACATTCACGCCCCTCCAGAATGGCAGAATAAATATTCATACAGCGCTGGATCAAAACGGTGTGGCAGGTTGGAGTTGTCCTGTTTGAATGCCTCCACAATAACTGTTTTAGTTCAGGTAAATGAATTAGAAAAGAGGTCAAGATGAAGAAAAAGTTTCTTAAGACTGCAAAGATTTTATGAAGCAATGTTTCATCAAAAACCCAAGGAGGCACCCCACTCTGGAACAGATTCTGCTTCACCCTTGACTCATGTAAATTATAAAATCAACTTCTCAGTCAAGTTCCACATGTGTCCCTGCTAACATATGTCTATTGGACAAGATCCACAAGAAAAAAAGTATATGGCTTTGATCCCCAGAAAGAAATGACGTTACAACATCATAGGAAGCCAGATAAGTAGAATGAACTTCAGTTTTAGCAATTGAAAAACTAAAATTTTGACTAGTTGTAAAACAAAACAAAACAAAAAAAAAAACCTAAAGTATACTGCCATGACACACCCCTTCCCTCTGCACAGCAGTGCCTTCTGAATAGCTGCAACACAGGTCAGATGAATCAGTTCAATTACCTGGCAAAGTCGCCTGCTGCCAGAGGGAGGGGCGTGTCACAGTAGTAAATAAAAACGAGAATAAGCTCACTGACAGTACAAGTACTTAAATATAAGTAATTAAAAAGCTAAAAATAGGACTAGTGATAAAAATATTGTAAGATTAAAGACTATATTATATACAGAATGGAATTGAGCTCATTGACATTGTACATTGTACTTCAATGTTGTAGTTATAGATGAGCTAAAAATTAGAAACATACAGAAAATACACAAAAATAAGACAATATGGTATGTACAGTATAAAGATGAGAAAAACTAAAACAATGATATAGAGAGCTGCAAACATCAAAGTTTCAAATTTGTGAGCATCCAGAAGCTCGTTTCTCTTTGTTGCTTTCCACATAAATTCGGTAAATGTAAAAAAAATTAAAAAATAAACTCAGCCAGAGTGTCTTTTTACAAGCGCTTTGCCGGTCCCAAGTCCGGATAAAGGAGGAGGGTAGAATAAGTATCTGTAAGAAAGATTACAGTTAACAGAATAACAATCATTAGTTGTTCTTAACAAGTTGAAGTTTCTTTAAAAAACAAATGAGTTTAGATCATCTGGATTAGATCAATACTAGTTTGAGCAGGAGGGGATCTTCAAATCTCAAAAGCTACATTCACATTAAATGCAATTAGCATGGTGGAGACGGACATTTTAATGTTGAGTCAATGGTACAGATGCAATCTGTGGTCCTGCAGCACGATTTAAGCTGCAGGCTAGAGTTAAAAAAAAATCTAAACTCAGGGGAGGTCACCGCATCGCGTCAACCAATCAGGGACTCAACTTTGGAAAATATTTTAAAATCCCTTATATATTAATATTGGTTTTATTTGTATTAATTGAATAACATTTTTTTTTTATTTTCGTTAAAGTAGCAGCTGGTTATCTAAAAGAAAAAAAAGCTACTCATGGAGGAGCAGCTGAGGGAGCAACGTGACTTGGTTGCTATGCTGATGTCCTAGCGTTGTGCGAGGTGAAGCAGACCTAGATGCTAGCAACCCAGACAACGACAATGTAAAGCCGATTGATGAGTAAAAAGCTTTATTGTCCGTGGAATAATTGGCGGAACACCTCCCTAGGGAGGCGTCCAGGGGGCATCCAAACCAGATACCCGAGCCACCTCAACTGGCTCCTCTCGGGCATGTCCCACTGGGCAGAGGCCTCAGGGAAGACCCAGGACACGTTGGAGAGACTATGTCTCTCGGCTGGCCTCGGAACGCCTCGGGGTCCCCCCAGAGGAGCTGGAGGAAGTGGCCGAAGAGAGGGAAGTTTGGCCATCTTTTCTTAGACTGCTGCCCCCGCGACCCGGTCCCGGATAAGCGGAAGAAAATGGATGGATGGATGGATGGATGGATGGATGGATGGATGGATGGATGGATGGTAATTGGCGGACCACAACTGGAGTGGAGTTCAGTGGCAGAGGATGTTGGGGATTGGAGCCTGAACTTGACTTGGGGTGATGTGGGAGCAGAACCTAGGAGCGACTGAACAAAGAACTTGGAGGTGAGTGGAATGGACGGTGGCTTGGCGTGGAAGTGTGTCTTAACAGTCAATCGAGCGCTCGACGAGGAACCAGGCAGTGGTAGTGGAGGAGGACCCATGTCAGCACACAGAGAGATAATCCAGAGAGGGTAACGAACTGGTAATGAATACCGGAGGTCCATCTTATATAGTTATTAGGAGTAGATTAGATGAGTGCTGACAGCTGAGTCCAATTAGGAGGAGCCAGAGGAGTACCATGACAGTTGAGGGGTAAAAAAAAGAGCGACTACGACAGGAGCAGGCGACATCTGCACCAAGTCCTAGTTTGGCTTCCACAACCTCTGCTTCAGTTCCCCCACCTTCTCATGCAAATGTTTACATAGTTGAAAGACTAGTTTATATCCCCAAAGACAGAAAATGCCCTATGTCCAGGGGAAGAACTGTAATGGGGCTGGCAGAGTGGCTTAAAGAGGTGCAGGAGTTTAAGTCAGCCAATGGATTAACCATCCCCTACATTGGTTATTTGGAGCTTGAGATTTGACTTTGTGGTACATTGTTGCCTTTGTCTGGAATTTTAGTGGTGAAGGACTTTCCTTTGAAGCTTCTCAAAAAGCTCCTGGGGTGTTGGGGATTATTATAGTCTCCTGGGCTCTTGTCACATGACTTGCAGCAGTACATTGCAGAAAATAAAAATAGGAGTGGAAAGTACTCCGATTTATGAACTACCTCATCACAAAAGTAAAAACAAGTAAAAACCGAACTGTTTTCATAGTGGAGATGTCAGCAGCGACATCTACATATCACATGGTCTTTGACATACCATACCATTTGACTATTCACATAACTGTGAATCGGTGGATTCTGATGTGGAGAAAAGGGGCTATGCACATCAGCTTTGCATCAATATGCAACTAATTTTTAACCTAAAGTACACAACGATACCAACCTGCTTTTTTCTGTGACAGAATCAGCAACTTATATAGATGTGTAAATACTTCACTAATGTAAAGTGTTGCATATAAGTGCAAGGCTGCCTTTCTGTGCTTCAGAGTGCACTGGAATTAGATTAATTGTGTTAACGGTTGAAGATTTTGGTTAGTCGAAAAAAGGTTAACACTGGAGCTAAAGCTCTGGTGTTAAAGAATTAACCCATCAATACTAGTCAGCCACAGTTAAAGCAAACCAGCATGAACAAATTATGTAATTGAAGGATCTCTCCAGCTTAAATAAACATGCATTTAAAGAGCAAGGGGAATAGGTAGATTGCTCATCAACCATGACCATCAACAGAGTATGTAGATAAAAAAAGAGGATAACAGACAACTTAACAGATTTTGCTATACATTTCATTTACATGCTCACTAGTTAAAAAGACATGACTCTGGCTGAGTAATAAAAAAATCTTCAGAAGCATTTCTAAAAAAGAAAAAAAAAATTACTAATCTTTTCAAGAGTGGATGTTTGCTAAGCAGTCACCATGACCAACACTCTTTGACGTGTAACTTTATTTACAGCTGTGAAAAAGTAATTACGTTTTTGCTTACAAGTAGATGCTAAATTAAGATAATTTTGGAGCAGAAGTAGTTTGATGCATATTTGCATCAATAGGTGCATAAGGGTTAATGCCTTAGTCCCGTGCACACGTACAGTGAGTTGACCCGTATGGATGCTGGAGGTTTTTCTTTTTTATTGTCCAGACCCGTAGAGGGCCATAGACTAGAGCATAACACGAGAGAGGATTTTCACTCCTGTCCCGACCCAACTTACACAGAGAGTAATCCTGTTCCATCCTACTGCCTGACCAAAGTTTTAATAATCATCCTGTCCCATCCCATCTGACTTCAAATCCCATTCAAAATGATCCTGCTCCCTTATATTTTTGTCTTTATTTAGTCATTATGTAAAACATTACATGTATTTGTATCTGATCCCATCATGTTTCAGAGCAGCTTCTGAATGCCTGTTTCTGCATTTTCTAGCACCATAGCGCAGCTGTTAGCACTGCCCCCTCTCAGCAAGAAGATCCCCAGTTCAATTTTCCAGCCAGGAACCAAGACCTTCCAATGTGGAGTTCATGTTCCTCCATGCATGCGTGGGTTAACTAGGCACTACAGTTTCTCGCACAGTCCAAAGACGCTTGCAGGTTGATTGGATACTGCAAATTGCACTTAGGTAGGTGTGTGTGGGATGTTGTCTCTCTCTCTCTCTCTCAATATGGCACTGCAATGAGCTAGTGACTGTCCAGGATGGACCCGCCTTTGCCCAATCGCCACTGAATTAGGCTCCAGCACCACAAGGCCCTGCCAGGAATATAAGAGAAAATGAAAGAAAGAAAGAAAAAAAGACGACAGTACACATAATTTCTCCCATAGTCAAATAAACCCAAATATAAAGCTACTTAAAGCTAGGTGTCTGATCAGTGAAGAGATGCCTGGTAGCGTCAAATAGTTTCAAGAGCTGGAAGACATTATGAAGAAGTTTGCAGTCTGTGTTGTTGAGGTAAAACTCATTTCA
This sequence comes from Adrianichthys oophorus, assembly GCA_036245035.1. Taxonomy (NCBI): domain Eukaryota; kingdom Metazoa; phylum Chordata; class Actinopteri; order Beloniformes; family Adrianichthyidae; genus Adrianichthys; species Adrianichthys oophorus. The sequence continues at coordinate 1,635,892 of BSAI01000189.1, read as the reverse complement.
GCATAGCAGGATGTCACGCAGCTTCCCAGTTCTAAGAGCATCATTGGAGCATTGCTAGTCTGGTGTTCCACCTTTCCTCCAAAGCTTGCTTCAGTGACTGGTCTGACACTTTTTGTAATTTAAATATGAAAACTACACAGGAGAAATGGTTTTTACAGGGCCTATAAGTTCCAATTTATTGAACTTTATTTAGGGAAAACAGTTATTCTAAAAGATTTATTAGAAAAATGTGAGCAAAAACTACCTGTGCAAGTAAATTCCAATAGCTCCTTACTTCACTTTCAGTTCTTTAAAATTATTTAAGCAGCTTTACCAAAAATACATAAGATTCAATGTTTTCTTACCCTGCTCTTTTACAGCGTGTGAGAAGGATCTTTGTCTCCATAAACAGCTTCCTGATGCTGCTATGCACTATGTTGTCCTCATTCAAGAGATCAAATACATGTTTTAATACGGAGAGTTGGACATAGACTTTGAATGGTGCACCCGTGCTTGAGCCATTATTTGTAACAAAACCATAGTTGTTGCTCAGGACGCCAAATTCCTGAGCAAGTAAAAAGGAATAAGCAAATAAGTTAATGATTTAAAAAAAAAGACTAACCCAAAACCTGAGAAAAAAAATACTCCCCAAAAATAAGAAAACATTAAACTAAAATGACTGACAGTCCAAGGACCATCAGCTGAATGGATGAAACGCCTGATGCAAAGATCCAGAAATGTAGCCATAACAATGGTAGTGTCACAAACGGTTCCACTTGCAGCACATTTATATATAAGTGACAGGCAGACAGGAGCAAAGCTCAGCTAAAAGTCCAGAAAGCTAACTCAGAGTAATACTCCTGCCAAAGGTCAGGACAGGCAGCAAAGAGGCAGAGTCAGGTAACGGGTCATCAGATCAGGACTGACCGCTCAATATGTAAGCAGGAAGGAACAAACAATACTTTACACTGAATGTGTTCCTGAGCAGTGTTTTAGTGATTTTGGCTGATTGACTGATGAGAGTCAGGAGGGGAGACATCCAGACACAATGCGCTGGGGTTGATGGGTCATGCAGTCCTGTCAGTACTCTGGGGATGGCTCCCACCAATGACCAAAGGGGGAAACAGAGCGCTGAATCCTGAGAGGTAGTAGCACACCAAAACCTCTAGCTGTGTGGATCAATGAACTTATCCCCAACCACTCTTGTAGCTTACTGAAGACACAATGGATGATATTTTAGGAAAAACTTCAGACCTATGCTTATAGTATCAGCTGGATAAAATGTAGACTCTTTCCTCACCTTTTACTCTTCTTATCAGTAAATGCAGTTATCTTTCCCCCTATTGTTGTATGTTAAATAGATGGGAAAATGAATAAAGGTGGAAAATACACCTAATTGAACCAAATTAAAGGTGGGAAGGTGCAGTGGGATGACTATAACCTTTATTTTAAAGGCTCTGCACTGCCTAGAGTAGACAGTCAAGGAAGGGCTGTGGTGAGGTTGAGCCGCTCAAAGAGCTGACTATAAGACTTTGCAATTTGTTTGATCAATTTTTCTGAGGTAACCACGCAAAATACATATATTCATCTTTTTTTCCTTCAAAGGGATTTTGCATTGTGATTGGCAAAATTTCAAGATATAAAAGTGCAAAAATGTTCATACAGCCTTAAAACATCTGTAATCCTATTTCGGAGTTTATCAATTGTGGGTTATTTTTAGAAAGTAACTCCCATAATAAATCAGAGATCAGTCGAACAGCATTTTTTTTTCAGATCCTGTATTGTCTTGTCAGAATAATTTTCCAGCAATTTTCCTCATTCTCAGCTTCAGACAATGTAAATCTCTTTATTCTCATGCTTAGAAGTTAGTTGTAGTGACTCTTTTTTCTCCTTTTCCTGTTTTGCTTATTTACAGGACTGATAGAACCAATAATTGACATCATGGGGCTCATTGTGACATACCTCTGGAGACAGGCCAGGTGTTCTGTGCACAGAAGATATGCAATCACAGCAACCAAGTAATCTGTACTTCAGGGTCAACTAGACTCTGGCACAGAATGGCCTGCCTCGTCTATTCTGTGTTTACAGTTATTAACTTGACTTTACTACAGGCCCCACCATCCCTGTACTGGTTGGAAAAAAAATAACAGTGTAATTCCTGATGCACATTTTGTCAGGAACTGGAGGTGTAGGACAAAACAAAACAGAACATAACTAAACAGAACTGACAAAAAACAAACCAAAGTTCACATCCTCACACCTTTGGTTTCTGGTGTATTTGACCAAATCATCCAAAAGTACTAACAAAAGCCAGATATAAATAAAATGCTGAATGGTTACTTTTTGTGTTTTCAAAGTTAGAATAGAGCAACGTAAATTGATGCGAAATTTAATTATTTTTGGCTAAAGGCTCTTACTCTGAAGTTTAGGTTGTTGAACTTTTTTCAAAATGGTCATCTGAACAATTAGAAAAATGTTCCTGTTCTTTGCTTTTCAGCTGCTCCCTTCAAAAGTTGGCAGCAAATTACCTGCCTACAATAATTAAAAAGAAATAAAAAACAGAAAGAAGAAGAAGAGGAAAAAGGCCTGGATAGTGTGTTAAAAAAAGAAGATGCTTATGCAAGTTTGGAAAAAAAAAAGATATATTAGTGAATTGGCACCTCTCAATTGTTTGTAGTCTTTCATGCCACATGTTTTAATTAAGTTCATGAAATCCAAACAACAGTGATATTTTGTATCGTTTAATTTCTCTCTGATGACTGATTTTACAAAACCACCAACACCTTACTTAGGACTGAGCCAAACAGGTTAAGTGAATTGTCTTGCTTGAAGTGAACAGGTTGTCTCTACGGAGGGCATTGAGCCTTCAACAGCTCAAGTGCCCACTTCAGCCAGTACTTGAACCACAATAAACTATCCTAGATTTTCTGCTAGAATGTTTTTTTTCCCCACATATTGATGTTTCAACAAAAAAAAAAAAAAAAAATGTGGTCAACGAGACAGTTTTAGCCAAACAGCTTTTTATTCTGTTTAAAAAAATGATTAGGAGATAGAGAACCAATGAATCTGACAGTAAATATTCTGGAACCCATCAAAAGTTAACATCTGTAATGTACTGAAAAAAAGATATCCATCTATCCATTTTCTGAGCCAGTTTCATTACTCACAGGATGCCAGAGCCCAACCTGCCTACTGTTGGGTGAAGGCAAGGTACACCCTGGACAGGTTGCCAGTCCGTCACAGGGCCATAATCACACATCCATACACACTCCCATTCACACCTGGGACAATTTAGAGTAATCAATTCATCTATTAAGTCCCCAGAGAAAACCCATGCATGCCCGGGGATAACATGAAAACTCCACACAGAACGATCCAAACTGAGACTTATAGAAATAACCTATCTCTACCATCCCACACATAGCAATGTGCCAATCTTGCTTCCTGTGTAATGTCTGAGCTAATTTTGGGTGACACATTCACACCCTGGCTGTGTGAAGATCTCACATGTTCATTTACATAGGCAATGACCTAAATTAGCTTCTCTCTTCACACTCCATCAATACAGATTAGAGCTGCATGGTGAAACTAAAGGATTTAATGTACATATAGTTTTAAGCCACAACAATCATTGTGTGCATTGGGTGCCAATCATTTGACATTTGCTCAAAATTACAGACAATGGGGAGTACCAGTAACAAACTTCAAGTAATTGATGAGATGCTCTCAGTAGAAGGTGTCAGGATTGTGAAGTGTGGGTTGGGTTTTGTTGTGATTTTTGAATTGTCCTTCAGTCATCAGTTTCAGGTCTATGATCAACATCTGTCTTCATTTATGTTAATTACCGTCAGTCTATTTAAGTGTCTGGTTTCCACAGAAGTGGTGGTGGAGGACTTCGACCGTATTTTTCACACAATAGGACGCACCGGATTATCAGCTACACCATCAATTATTGGTCTATTTTTTAACCTATGTAATTTATAAAGTGCATTGAGCTACAAGACTCTTTAAGCGAGACAAAAAAGTCAGAAATGACTCCATCAATCAGTCAGATTTTATTAACTGCGTTCACAATAACTCTAGAGCTTGTTTGTAACTTTTAGCCGAGTTCGAGTATTCACAATACATTTTACTCCCGACATTGTTTGCAATAAGAAAAAACAGACAGATGTTGCTAAAACAAACATTACTGTGACTATGCTAATCCCAACCTTATTAGTAACACGTAAAAAAAAAGCAAGAGGTGCATTTAGGGGGGTGCAAGGAATTTTCGCACTGATGCGCTTTCATTATCTATTGCTGCATTAGGTGCGCCGGTAATTTCTCACATTTGCTCGCACTGATCTCAGTCAGCACATATACTGTAAATATATATATATATATATATATATATATATTTTTTTTACACAGGATAACATTAAATTTAGGCATAGAAGCTCAAGCAATAGAAAGAAAAGTCAATACTTACAATTTTAAGGTTATTGGCGTTGGCCTTATTTTTAATTTATACAATGAGCAGATATGGGATCAATTTAAAACTTGGTATTTCGGCTCAGATCCAGCCTCACATCCTCACGAGATATTACTGAAAGCTGTTGCACATCATCTCTTGAAGGTACATAAACACAGTAAAAATCTTGATCTTCTACATCAGAGCTAGTAGCCTAGCGTTACTTCCTGTAAGAAGAAATGTGAACCAATGTCATACTGCAATGTAAACAGCTGCCTTGCTACAGCTTTACAGTGTGAAACATTGAAGCTGACAATACAGAAATGAAAACAGTCAGTGATGGTAGAGGAATAAGTGTGGTGAGGTATAGGTATAAAAACCTCAGTTTTGTTTTATCGCATGTTATATTACGAGAGGCTGCAGAACAGCAGAGCACTGCTCTGAGATAAAACTGCAGGGCAGCAGGGAATCTATTTTCTTCAGAAACTATGTCGGTTTCTCTTACATGAGCTGGGAGCTTATTTCATAAGACAGAGACTTGGTGGCTAAGGGCCACCATACCTGGATGTCCTGGTATGAGTGGGAAGGATGTAGACTCGATCGGCAGAACATGAAGGTTGAGGTGGGTCAGCAACACTGCAAACTGCGAGCTCAGTCATTATGTCCCATTGAATTGGAGCCAGGACTAAGGAGGTAGGCACAATGGTTTCTGGTGATTTGGTGATTTGTAAAAATCTGGTGATTTTACTCTTACAATCGGGGTTCATAAATCATTGGGCGCACAAGGTGTATATTTGTTTAAACCCCTTTTGTTATTTAAACTAAACTTTATTTATTTTAATTTTGTTTGTGTCCTTTTTGCTGGACCAGATGGAAAAAGAAAGGGGACAGAAGAGAGAGAAAGATGTCAGCATTATAATGTGTCAGCATTATAATCGTTACAATCAAGTGTGAGTGTTAATCTAAAGTGGGCGGGGCCTGTCCACGCACTCAGTTGTTACAAACATACCTGCTGGTTCCAAGAGTCTTCACAAACTTATCAACATCCAGTTCACACGCACCCTTATGCATACAAACCAACACATGTAAAACGTTCAATTCTGCCACGTAAACTAATTGTGCAAAGGTGAGCCGACACCTGTGCTCAGGTGAATGATTATGTTAAGATGACGTGGATGAAGGAATGTGGGGCAAACGGTGGAGATCCACCCGCCCGGCAGACCGGTATTTTTCATTTCATTTAAAAATGTTAATTTCGAACAATACATAAGAAAAAATAAAACAGTAAGAAAAAATAAAACAAGACAATATAACAAAAATTTAAAAAAAACAACGTATGTAAATAATTTTAAAAAATTACATCAATATATTGCTCGAAAAGGAGTGGAAGAAGTTAAAACTTTTTTAATCCCACCCTTAAATTTATACCTTAAGTTTATACAATGTAAACTACAACAAACATTGGTATGAAATACCTTTAGTTATCATTTACTCCCATAATCAAAAATCTTAGATCAGAAAAATTTGCAATCTTTGATTTTAGAAATAACTGATCAGTGTGCTGTTGATAATTTACATTTGTATTATTCTTACTGCTCTTTTTTCTAAAGTTCACAACTGTTTTAAAGAGAGTATGTACTTCCTCAGATTTCAAAACAATAGATTACCTGTGGTAACACAAGAGAATTATACAGTATGTGGTTTAGATTTTTTTTTTCTTTGGTTTAGAATGTGCTTAACTTTGGCCATAACTGAAATGCTTTTTGATATTTTTGCTTGTACAGAGCTAAAATGCTGTTTCCAGGAAAACCTGTCATCTAATATTACTCCCAGGAATTTGAAATTATTCACTGTTTTTAATGTCACTCCTACTATTTTTATCATAATTTTCTCTTTAGCATTATTGTTGCCAAAAAACATAATTTTATTTTCATCCAAATTCAGTGATAACTTATATCTGTCAAACCAATCCTTCAGTTTATATTTTCCTCTGGTTACTTTGGCCAGGAGTCCATGGATGCTTTTATCATATAACACAAATTTGTACCATCAGCAAATAATATGAATTTCATGTCATGAGATGTTTTGACAATATTATTGATGTAAAGATTAAATAAGTAATGAACCTTGAGTACACCACACACAGTGTCTGACAGTTGAACTATGGTCTCCCACCTTCACAAATTGCTGCCTTTCTCTCAAATAGCTTTTCACCCAATCTAAAGCTGGTCCCCGCATTCCAAATTTATAAATGTTATCAATTAGAATATCATGATTTATTGCATCAAATGCTTTTCTAAAATCTATAAAAATTCCGGGCTGCACAGTGGCGCAGTGGTTGGCGCTCCTGCCTCACAACAAGAAGGTTCCCGGTTGAAGTCCCGGCTTTCAAGTCCTGACCTTTCTGTGTGGTGTTTGCATGTTCTCCCCGTGCATGCGTGGGTTTTCCCCGGGGACTCCGGCTTCCTCCCACCGTCCAAAAACATGCTTCATAGGTTAATTGATTGCTCTAAATTGTCCCTAGGTGTGGATGTGAGTGTGTATGGGTGTGTGATTGTGATTGTGGCCCCTGCGACAGACTGGCGACCAGTCCAGGGGTGTACCCTGCCTTCACCCATGAGTAGCCGGGTTAGGCTCCGGCAACCCCGTGACCCCGAAAGGGATAAAGCGGATTGGAAAATGAATGAATGAATATAAAAATTCCAACTGCATATTTATTCTCATCCATGACATTAATTGTTTCTTCAGTTAGTTCCATTAGAGCCAATGATGATGATCTGTTCTCTCTAAAACCATGCTGGCTTTCTGCAAGTATATTATGTTCAATATTGAATTTGCAAAGTCTATTTTTAATTTTTTTTTTCCAAGATCTTAGAACATTATTTATATAGATAGTATGCTGTGGAAGTTGTTTTATAAATAATATGCAGTAGGTGAAATCTGTGAAGTTTTTAACTTTTTTTTAATTATTATAGACTGTATGTTAAACCGTAAAACCCCCTAGTACACACTTTATACTTTTCTCAGGCATGAAACCAAAAATCTCTGCTTGCAATCATAGATTTATTTATATTTGACAAGCCTAATGCATTCTGGTATCTGTATAGAGGACATGGGACGAAAAAGATGGATTGACAATGGTCTAAAACTAATCAGGACAGAAAACAAACTGTGTTGGAAAAAAAAGAATGCAAAAAAAACGGCAATGCAAAAGGTGAATCGCTAGGGACTACTGTATGCACATTCGCTTAAAAGCTGATGACAATTTTACTGCCAACAAAACTTTGTTGTGTCTAGATGTATTAAGATAACAAGGTTTCTTAATATGTGTTATAAACCAAGTACTGCTCAGCAACTGTCACTAAGTTGCTGTCTTAATTCCTGCCTGTGATGTAAATGTGGGACAAGAAATTGAAAGATGGTTGTTTTTCTTTTGCTTTCAATGAGCACATTACCACGTCATCTTTACATGCCAATGTGATCTTAAAGATCACTGTCAATCACAGGACTCAATTACATTTTAGTTAAACAAAGTTGAAAAGAGAGTAAAAACAAAAAGAAATCATTTCAGTAATTCAAAAACAACACAATGACGCAACATAGATGTGCTTTCATAGTGTCTGTTTAGAACAAGAAGTCTATGTCTCCACTTGCCACTCCATTAAAAACAGTATAGATATTTCTTTTTCTAATGTGTGCAGTTGCAGCTGCTGTCTCAATGTTGCTGCTTTAAACATTGGGGGGCACTGCTGAAAGCTTTTTAGCATGTGAGCAAACACAATTACAGCTGTTAGATTAGTTCATGTCATTTGCAGCATATGCTCTCATTTATTCAGTAATTTCACTCTACTGTGATGCAATCACAACCTCCACCATGTGTTGACAAAAACGAAACAGTGGCACTCCTGCTGAAGCCACCCCTACACACCCTGCAGTAATTGTCCCCTCAGCTTTGATGAATAAGGAGATGATTAACCTTAATTCCCAAGCAGCATCAAGGCATTAGCAGTGAATGAATTAGGGGAAGTGGATGTGACTAAGCAATTTAATATGTTAAATTGCATGAGCATCTGTGAGCGTGGCACCAGTGATCTATTAGCTCAAGGCCTTTTCTCCTGCTGCTAGTGACTCCAGGTCTGTCTCTTCAGTCAGGCTCCAGCTGTGAATTGAGATGCTTACTATCCCTGCTCTGTACAAAATTAATTATCATTTTAGTACTCAGCCCCTTACACAAATTAGGCTATCTTTGTTTAAAAACTGAGATTACTATAATCTCACTACCTGGCATAATGACTGGACTCAGCAAAATATAACCCCTTGCATGTCACTAAAATTAAATATAAACTCCGGAGTGCTGAGCAGATGCTACTATGCTGTATTCCTTTCATTCCACACTGTGCTTGTCTTTAATAGGCAAGGGATTTCACCTCTGTTTCTTTAATGTGCCCACTGCCCAGGAGAAGAGCCAGCTTTTTAGCAACCTAAGCAAAATGTAGATTGTGTTGAGAAAAACTCCACTCGTGTGGCAGTAAATATGATGACAATGCAAGCTTGTCTTTTGTGGATAAAGTTATGATAGTTTTTTTTTTTTTTTTTTTGGAAAGCAGTGAAAATAACTACTATGAGAAAAAAAGCAGCTGTTGGAATCAAGATACAAACCCCCAAAGCAACCTCTCTAAAATCAGACACTGCTGCACCTTTCCCTATTGACTGACAGTGGATGTTAGGTAGAGAAAGACGGATGGACACATGCGTTCAGAAACCTGAATAAAGGTAACAAAACGAGCTCAAAGTGATTGTGTATACTCCTGTGATCAGTGGGCTTTGTATGTGCACATGATTTTGCCAAAAGATCCAAGGGCTAATTTTGCTCACTAGAACCATTTTTGCTTATCAACCAAAAAAAAAAAAAAAAAAAAAAAAATGGATCTTAGCTCATTACGGTGTTGTTTATGTTTACTCCAACAACCCATTAAACCTTGGAGGGAGCCTTCTTTAAGAATGTGTTAGTAATGTGGTCTCAGTCATTGGAGGAGCCTTCTCATTACTCTTTAATGTGCTGAATAAACATTTTACCGGTTCCCAGTTCCCTGCTATTGTTCATATTGTTGTAAATGCAGCATTTTTGTATTGTTAAGCCGCAGATATTCCGCATCGTGCATGCAAGCCACAAAACCACAGAGTGCTCGGTGAATCTGGGTTTCTTTAAGGTCTTTATTGTTAACACTGGCTTTACAGTGTGCATAATGTACATGGTAGAGAACATTACTAAATTAAATGTGTAAGTATTTGTATTTTGAACAGTGTGTGTGATGGGAGTGGGAATTGAAAGTAAATAGCTAAATGCAACTTTCAAACTGTTATTTTATTTAAAATTGTCATAATAAATTGTGGTTTATGTAGAAATGGTTTGAATTGCAAACATTTGAAGAATGCAAATTAATAAGATTTACATTAAATGTTTTGAAGTATTTAACTGTCATTTTAGTTTAAAAACACTACTTTTAAATGATATCTTCAAGCTAAATGTATTTGCTATCGTCATATACATAGTAAGTAGTGTTTCTTGGTTTATTACATTGGTTATGTTCTGTAAATAACCTGCGATTGGTGAAATCCATGAAGTGCAATTTTAAAAGTTTTGAGACTGAAAACCTGTTCACCCCTGGACTGGTCCCCTGCCTTCGCCCATGAGTAGCCGGGTTAGGCTCCGGCAGCCCCGTGACCCCGAAAGGGATAAAGCGGCTTGGAAAATGAATGAATGAATGAATGAATACCTGTTCACAATACACTTTACACTTTTGACAGACATTTTCTCACTTGACTGTTGTTCAAACTCTTATGCCAGAAGAGACCAGACTGGTCCATCTGCAGAGCTTCCTGTATTGAGTGCAGAGTCCGTCTCGTGACTGTCAGTTAGTTTACATCGTCTCCCTTGTATCTCCAGTCCGTCCCCTCTCCTCCCTGTCTTCTGGAGTGGTTTATCCTGCCATCCCCATGTTGAGAAGTTCATCCAAAACTTTGCCAATCGGGCCCATGTCTTCTCCTTCCTCACTGAGTCCTTATCAAATTAATTCAGAATTAATCTTTCCTCGTCCATGGTGAAAATGGACACCAGTGTTATCCGACACGGCACAAAAGAGACTGATTGACAACATCAACAGCCAATAAGGAGACAGGACAGAGTGCACATAAAAAAAAAAAAAACATGCAAAACAAACTGCGAAACAGTGAGACCATGAAAGGTGAACCGCAATATAGCAAAGAAATTGGGAAAAACAAAGAGACTTGTACCAGAGGACCTCAGGGTCCGTCTGGGCTCCCTCAGTAAAATCATATCAAAAATAGATGAAGGTACAAGACCCTAACAGTTAAAATACCTGTTTAAATGTTAAATGCTGCTGTGTTCCCTCCTGGGTCTCCTGTGGGGTGGGTGGGCTTTTTCCTGGAACTTGAGAGTGGGTTTCCCTTGGGGGGGGGCCCTGGCTCATACCTGGGGCTGGGGTGTGCTAGGAACTCCTGAGTGGTAGGCAGCTTGTATGAGGTGGGGGGTGGGGCTCCCAGGGGGATGGGGCCCCACTCTGGGCCGCCTGGTGTGGAGGGAGGGCTGCTCTCCTCCCTGGGCTAGGGCTTGCACTCTCTGTGCTCCAATCCCTCAGTGCTCTCAGGAGTTGGGGGCCCATGTAACGGGTCTGTGTGCCTTGGTCTGATTGCTTGGCCAGATAGCCCGGCAGGCGGATTCCCTTTATCGGCATGACAGTATGGTTTTGGTGGAGGTTCTGGCCGCCGCTGCTGCTTCGGCAGGGGTCTCGGTGTGGAAATGGGTGGGAAGTCTCCCTTCTTTTTTTCATATTTTACATTCCATCATCCACCTCAGCAAAAGGTAACCACTCACCTGATCACATGTGTCAGCACGTCTTTGCACAAACAGTATAAGTGACTGAATGAAATACCTTTCATGTGTTGGTTTGTATGCATACGTGTGTGTGAACTGTAGTTGCATTGTGTACATGTTGACAAGTTTGTATGTGAACACACTTAGAGCCAACAGGTATGTTTGTAACATTTGAGTGTGTGGACAGGCCCCACCCATTTTAGACAAGCATTTACACCTGACTGTAATGATTATAAGCTTCCAGCACCTTAGTCTGTTGTTTTATGATTCCACTCCCCCACTCAAATTGTCTTTTCTTTTATTTCAAGGATTCAAATGAACAACCTGGTGAAAAGAATTAAAAAACAAGGAATGCAGGTGAAATATCTATCACATTACCATATTTTCCCCAAAAAATAAACCCATATTAAGAAATGTATGAATATAAATAAAGATTCAGTTGAATTTTAATCAGCTAATGAAACAAACAGTTCAACACTAATACAGAGAAAAATACATCTCTGACTTTTACTTGCTGTATTTTCATAGACAAGGCTTTTTCAGAGAACAATGCAAAGCTTCTGCTTCGCTTTCTGGTCCTGTCTTTCTAAGTGGTTTTATATGCTTACTACTGACGATCGGCCATCAGCTATTTTGCCCATTATTTTTTTTTTTTTTCAAATTCTCCCACCTACTGTAGTGAGCATCAGTGGATCAGATCAGCAACACGTAATCGGTTTGCTGCAACAGTTCCAGTTATAAAGTCTTTACTTAATTAATGTAAACCACATGATGCTGACACAGAGAAAAGCAGCTTTGTGCCGATGTGCAACACTTTACAGTAGTTAAACGTATCAGTGCAAAGCTACTTTCCTTCCTTCTCTTCAAAATCATTTGGAATTTTGTTAACTGCGTAAACGGTTGAAGAGATACAGTAGTTCAAAGAACGTCAACGCTGTCATCGGCAACAGCTCCAGTAATAATTTTGATCTAATAGACAGGGCTCAGATTTTCTCTCTTTTTTTTTTTTTTTGAGTGATGTGGAAATTTGTTTTTAATGGACAGGTAGTTGGATTTAGGCTAATTGGGAGAAAACTTGACCTAGTGCTCAAGCGTCAACCAGTTAAAAATTCTACCAGCATTTCCAGTGGTAAAATTAATGTTTCAGATTAATTTACATCAACTTTTTTTTTAAATACATTTTTTGCTGGGTTTGATTGCCAAGTTCCATGGCGGTTTTGAGTTTCTAAAGCTAAAAAACCCAAGATATACTGGAATATTACTATATAAACACAAATAATTGAATATCAACTTAATTGCAACTTTAATATATATCAATTCTAAATTATTATCTTTTAGTACTGATTCTGAACTCTGAGACTAATTCTGAAAAGAGGCAGTGCAGTGGGTACACGACATACTGATGAAAAACAGTATCTTAAATCTGAGGCTTTTTCAGGTTCACTGCAACACTGACTACCTCAGAGAATAACTAAGCAGAAATGAGGGTATGGTCACCTGGTGACTTTCACTTTACTGAGAGCTTACTGCAACACTTACATTTATTTTTTATTAATAAAATATTTTTTTAATTGAAGGAGGGAGACTGAATGGATCAGAGCAAACACTGGCCTTCAGATCCTCTCTGTAAAGGAAGCTGTAATCTTTGCAGGCCACAGGAGGCCAAGCTCACTAGTGCAATTCTGATCAGGGGACTGAGCATCAAATATGCATACATGGCAGAGAACTGTGAGAAGTGAGGGACACAGAGTCATTGGTATTCCGGTGACTGGTGCCGTCAAAGGTGGAGGGTTGAGGTCGGGACTCAAAATCAGCCCGGCAGACCTAGGGCAGCTTATTGGGATAGAGTTGGAGCCCAGTCACTGGGCTTAGACAGGCTCAGTGCAGGGCTCAACTCATCACACGGCTGTCAGACAGACACACGCCGCAGGGAGAGCAGTCGCACACAGACACACAAACACATGTAACACGCATATTTTAATTCTCTTTAACCTATTCCTACGTCTCCTAGTTCTTTGAAAATGCTTTGAGGTGCAGTGAAGCTGTATTTTGATAGTGGAGATTCAATCTGATGTATATGCCAGATGTTCTTTTGTCCTGAGCAATAGGATCGCATGCTTTTGCTCGCCATGCTCCAAGGTTTATAATTTACAACTTTTGTCTGAATAAACAAGAGTGTTGGACAACAAGGATTTTTTTGCTAAAACTTAAATAATAAACTTTGACAAATGTGTAAACTGTTAAAATGAGCACAAAATTGCAAAAGATTATTTGAACTTTGTTTTAAAAATGGTATCAAATCTGTATCTATGTAAAAATATGTTCTGAAAAGGTTTCAGCAGTTACAGTCTCATTGTAAGTTTCAGTGTTATTTTTTTTGAGCATCAAAAATGGCAGATTATTTGAAGACCCACTCTGGGGAAAATTGTGTTTTTTGAAGGACATATATAAAATAAATTTAGATTTAAACTGCATTTCTTAGTATTTTTTCATTCAAATCTTTGTGAATCAGGAGCAGAAAAAAAATTTGTTTGAAAAAAACGTATTGTTTTGTACAAACTTCAATTGGTGAGCCACAAGAACCCTGTTCCGCTACATTCTGATGCATTCACTAGTAGACGAACGGATCCAAGTACATCTTTGTTTTCCTCCTCTGAGCTTGTATCTGGGTCAAAGCTGTACAGCTGGATTGCTGTAATAAAACTCGGCATTTTTGTTGCACCGCTAATGTTAATGTTGCGTGTTGTGAGGGTCTAAGCTACCCAGAGATGGTGTAAACAACGGGATGATAGGCCTTTTTTCCGCCAACAGTCCCACCCACAATTCAGTGGCAAATTTACGAAGAACTTTTGCGGCTCTGTCAAAGCGATGTCCTAGAAAACAATACCGTTTTTTTTTTTTTTAATTTTATCAAGAAATGGTATAATCCTTATTAAAAGACCACTTGGAATGCTTTGAAAATACATCACAAGATGACTGGAGTGGGACTTTACCAGACGTCTTATCCAGAAATTCTGTCATCCAGATTTGGATTTTAATGTAGTTTTTTTTTTTTTTTTCACGTTTATCTTTTTAACAAATTAAAGTAAAGTGGTGATTGTGTTGGAAAAAGGAACATGGCTGACTACTGAAAGGAACATGACTATTACTTTACGTTGTATTTCATTCATTGTATTTATCTTCCAAGATGTTTCTTGTGACACTACATATTCATGACCATCCATCCATCCATGCAATTTTTTGGAACCCATTGAATCCCTTTCAGAGTCACAGGGTTGCTTGAGCCTATCCCAGCTAGACCAAATCAGATCTACATTCATCTTTCTTTCTGCCTGGTTTGTTAGCTTAGAAAACAACCTGAACTTAAAAAGCCTAAATCATGGTATTCTAATTCATTCATTCACACCGGACGTGGTCGGCACAGCAGGGGCATCAAGTTTTAACGTTAAGTTAATGTAAAGATGTGATCTAAGGTCTTGCGGTCCGATTTGGGCATCGGCTGTGATGCAGCACAATTAGGGAATCAGCTTTGGGCATTTGAAGTGTTCAGTAACTAGATCAAAGGGTAGAAAAAAATTCAATATGGTCGCTCATTGCGAGGATTTTTGTCCTGAACTTCCATTCATTTTCTTAATCCACTGGGGCAACAGGGTTACCAGACTGTCCCGGTTACTGTTGGGCGAAGGTGGGATACACCCTGGACAGATTGCCAGCCCGTCACAGAGCCCATAGAACTGGAGCGACCGTTACACTAGCCAGCCCAGTGGAAAGTTTAGCAAGCAATCGAGCGCTGCTGCCCATGCCCCAGCTGATAGACATCACTGCTGCCCAGGCTCCGGCAGAGTAAGTGAGCGCCGCTGCCCAGGCTTCAGGAAGAACTAGTGAAGTCTACTGCCCAGGCTGCCGGTTTCTGACCAGCAGAGCTCGTTAGGCTAGCCTGCTGCTGGTTGGCTGCCCAGCAGATGGTGAGCCGTCCCAGGTGGCGTTTTAGCGCAGGCGATCCCCCCCCCCCCCCCCACACACACACACACACACACAAACACACACACACATGCACACACACACACAAATTCATGGGCTTATGACGTTTGTTTCTTATTTTCATCAAGACAGTAATGAAAAGATCCCCCGGTTTTATTTTCCCTTTCATGGGTTAATGCTCATACTAGGCCACAGACAGATGAGGAACAGCTGGGGAGATTCAGGAACAGAAAGGAGTGGCTGATGGGAATTGGAGTGATGAAGAGGCTCAGAGAAAGTCAATATTCAGGAGATGCCTCCCTCTGGTGGCCAGAGGAGGAGACAAAAACCTGACAGAACCGCCCTCCTGGGAGCGGCTCCAGAAGCAGGAAAACACACGGCGTCGAGGCCTGCCACGTGAACGCTGAGCCGGCTTGGAAGGGAACTAGCAATGGAAGTTAGCAATGATAGAGGGGTCCAGGATGTCATCGGAGCGGACCCACAAAGTCCTGCAGTTGCCCCCCTTGGCGCCAGGAATCCAGTAGCTCATTGACCAAGTAGGCCTCATCACCCACAATCAAAGGCAGAGTGGACATGTCGGAAGTCAGTAGATCTGAAGTCCCTGACCCCGCGTCACCGGGACCGTCAAGCAGGTTTCAGCAGAGACACATGGAATGTAGAAAAGACACAGTACTGGGGCTGCAAGCGAAGGTGATATGACACAGGCGTGATTTGTTTGATGATCTGGAACGGACCTACGTACCTGGGACTGAGTTTCTCGCGTGGAAGTCGTAACCTGAGTGGACAACCAGACCCACTGTCCAGGAGCAAGACTGGGACCCTCCCGACTATGGTGTCAGGCTTGTTCAATGGTCCAGTGCAAAGCGTAACAGAGTTGAACGTGCGTAGCATCCCACGTCTCCTAACATCGTTGAAACCAGTCATCCACAGCCGGTAGTTTGGATGGAGTTTTGGACCAGGGGAAAAAGGGAGGTGGGACACCGACCACACATTGGAATGGTGACAGACACACTTCACTTTTGGCACACAGGTTGTGCTTAATCAGGCGCTGGAGTACCTGCCGGACATGGACAACATGTTCTTAAAAAGTCGAGGAGTAAACCAGGATGTCATCTATGCAAACGATGATGTTGTGGTGGAGCATGTCTCTGAATACATCATTTATGAAGGCCTGACACACTAAGGGGGCATTACAGAGTCCAAATCATGTATCTCGAGTCAAGGAAGACTCAAGATTATAGCACAGCAAGGAGAGTCAGTGGTGAAGAATCTGTTGGATTTTCAGCTCCTCTCCCGGGAGCCGGCATAGTGAATGTGTCCACTAAAGCTCCATAGGTCCTGCGACAGACTCTCTAGAGTGTACCCGCCTTCACCCAACAGTAACCGGGACGGGATCTGGAAACCCCATTGCCCAGAAAGGGATTAAGCAGGTTAGGAAAATGAATAGAAGTTCAGGAGAGCTATAGATCGATTTACCATATTGGATGTTTTCTCCCTGCTGTCACTGAAAACATCACGTGCCCAAAGTTTAGTCCCTGATTGGTTTAGGAGACTCAACCACCTCACCAGACTTCAGATTTTTTTCAACTCTGCCCAGCTGCGGCAGCCGCTCAATTCATGCCTCATCGGTTCAATTGCGCAGTTTCTAGACTTTTGCGCCACGTCGGCCGCTCAATTCGCAGAACCTCAATTTGCATCTAAACCATTAACTTTACATCGAAACTGGCCGCCTCTGCCGCACAAATCGCGTTCGGTGTACCTTAACATTCATTCATTCATTCATTCATTCATTCAGTTTCCAATCCGCTTTATCCCTTTCGGGGTCACGGGGTACCTTAACATTTTACGCTAATGAGAAAACATTTGAATATTACTGTGGTCCAATTTTGGTTTCCCCTGTTTTGTGATGGGATAAATTGTTAAGATGTGTGAGGAAGAATAGGTTGGGGTTTCATCTTAAGGTTGGTTCCAAAGTTACAGTGAAAATCTTAAATGCCTACTTTCAAGGAGCGCCCAGCTGAACTTCAGCTACTGTTTGTTAGTGTAAGCATTTTGAGTTCCTCTTAACTTACTCTCAAACAAGATGTAAAATAACTCTGAAAGGGTGTTGATGCATCTACATTATTTAACTTCTTATCTCAGGCTAATAAGACAGTTGTGTTTTCTCACAAAAGCGGTCTTAGTGCAGCTTTAATGATGCCTATAACAATTTGGTTGCACATTGTGCGGCTGCAGTGTGCTCACTGCTGCAGATCAATGTCAGAACTGTGTTCTCAGTGCAAGAAGCTCTACCACAACTAACTGCACACAGCTTGCTTGTGCCACAGTTAATTATGGCTTTTTCACTTAATGTGAGACAGCAATTGAGCCAGGGGCATTCCCTCTATTTAAACCACAGGAGCTCTGCAGTTCTCATTGTGTCACCTGAAACTCCATCTCCACTGATTTCAATCAGCAGAAGGCTCCCTGAGAGACCTGGAAGGGCAGCAGGGCAAGGGCTGGTCCTCCAGGCAGTGCAGCAGCACTTTTTAAACAAAACACACACACATTCACACACCACAGTCAGGCAGAAACACTAAATCATTTACAGTTGCAATAAAATGAATCACTCTATCACTTCCTGCATCTCCTGGGATGTTCACTAAAGGATGCACTTAAAGTAAAGTGAATAACAAAATGCCTTTACTAGTCATGAACTCATAAGTATTGCACCAACTTTTTGCATCTCAAATGTTGTCATGATTGTAAAACTGCAAAATGTTTTGGAACGCAAGGGGATTTAATTGCATTTAGTTATTTGTTGTACTTCTCTTTTCAGAGCAAACAAAAGAGCTAGGGAGGCTCTTGTCTGGCTTGATGTTACTGTTATATTTGGGGTTGTGTAGCTTCAGACACACAGGTGTAAAGTTGTATTTATATTTCTTAAAACTCCTTTTGCGTATGAGACTAATGTCACAAACTGAGGGTGAATGACCAAAAAAAACGGGACACCAGGTTCTGGGCAAAATGTATTAATACAGAGGTAATAATTTAACGTAAACATGACAAAATCAATTCTATATTTCTAACATTTCCAATTATTTTCTCAGAAGCTAAGCTGTTCAGCAGATAATTTAGACAAAAAGACCTTGATGGCTTTTTTGATTTGCTTTTTTTCATGTTCCATACCAAGACTTGTGGCAACTATGGGGTGCTACTTTTAGAAAAATGTTGACTGGGTGTTACAATTGGATGTGTAATTATGCCATATCTTTTAATAAAAGAAAAGAAATAGATAAAGAGTATTATGGCATAAATGTCTGTTAATATTTGACCTGCCATACTGTGTTTCTGTGTTTTTAGCAAGTTCATGTGGTGATTTGTTCAGGCTGGAGAAAATTTAGCTTAATATTGCATTTCTGAATAATTCTCTATTCAAATCGTTGTGAATCAGGTGTAGACAGAAAAAAAATACAGTTTTTAAAAAAATACTTTTTAGTTTAAAAAAGTTTAAAAGTTTAAATAAGCTTGCAGGTGTGATTTAAAAGCTACTACAGCAAACCACAAGCTCTCTGCTTTGCTCCATTTTGATTAATCCACTTGTAGACAACTAGATCCATGTCTGTCCTTGTTTTTCTCGTCCAAGCTGGTATCTGGCTCAATGCTGTATAGCTGGATAGCTCCAATACTACTCTTGTTGCATTACTAGTTAGATTACAGGTGTCAGAGGCTGTTAGCTAGCAGGAGAGTGTGAAAAAATAGATTAATAATGGGAAGGGGGTGGGCTTACTCCACTTCAGCAGTCCTACAAACAACTCAGAGGAGAATTTATAACGAATTTTATGGTGTCACTTTGAGTACCAGTGTGATCAACTTCATACCTTAAGCAAAAGTTAACACTTTAACACTGGAGATGTTGCTGGTGACACCTAATAACCCACACTCTTTGACATGCTATAACTCTTCGACTTTTTACACGATCAACGTGAATCAGCTGATTCTGATGAAGACAAAAGCAGCATTTTGTCAATACAAAAAGCTGCTTTTCTCTGTGACAGAATCAGCTGAGTCACATTGATGGTGTAAACAGTTCACTACTGTAAAGTGTTAGTTTTCAGCACAGATTTGCTTTTCTCTGCTTTAGAATCCACTAAGATTACGTTAACTGCAAAAATGGTTGAAGTAACTGTAATAGAAAGACTTTCAACACTGGGGCTTAAGCTTATCTGTTCCAAGTCCCAACTTCTTAACTTTAGCAAATTAAAGAAAATGAATGGACAAGTAACCAACATTATTAAAATCCACGAATAAGGCCAAATTGTCTTGCCTGGATTTCGATATTGGCTAAAACAAGAAACCAAATCCATTTAAGACAGTTTGGCCTTACTGGTGGAATGTGAACTAATAAATAAAACAATTGTAAAGTATCTAACTTGATTAGATTTTTCTGGCCATTTGTGCAGAGTGTTGTGACAACTTAAATTGTGATCTTGCACTTTGGGAATAATTTCACATATGCTGAATTTAACTGAAATTAATTGCTCTAAACTTTAGAGTGGAACATCTTGTTGATCTGCAGAAAGTTTTAAAAACATACTAATCCAGAAAACCAAAATCATGGATCTCCATGTGAGAGTCTTAAAGCCAAGGCCAGGGACCTCTTTTTTCAAAGTAGAAACAGGGCCGTAAAACCCAGTATCATAGTGACTCCCTCTCTCACACATTTAAGAAGATGAAAAGAGACTCAAACCCCATTAACGCTCTCTGACTTATTCATATTTAAGATGATTTCAGTTCATAATCTCTCTGCTCAGATGTTCACTGGGCTTATTAATACATGAAAGAAAAGGCCTAAGTCTATAAGTCTGACATGAAATTTTAAACACTCTTGCATATCGTGTCTTTCATCTGTTTTAAGAGAAGCACTCTACTGGTGGATTAAAACATGACGGCAACTGAATACCAGTTAAACGACAAGCACCGGTTAAGGACCACCTTCTCTGTTGAATCTCATAGGCATGCTGTACAAGCTAGTCTTTCTAGTACAAATCCACTGACACTCTGGTAATTGAAATGATTTCTTTGACACTCTTCTGCTTAAAGAAAAAGCAAACACAGACATGATCAGAATCATTCCTCTGACCGTTAATAGGAGTAAAGAAAGTTCTCCCTGTCTCCTGCAGCTACTGACTATCAGCTATGAAAAACTTTTGTAGAGTTAGTTTTATGAAAGTTTAAGTGGCGAAAAAGTTTAAACTGGTCAACAAGAGTTATGGAGAATGTTTGGAGAAATGCCTCATATGTCCAATCCATCAACACTTATGAACAAATAGTAATCACCTTATCATACTGCATCATCATTTTATCATTCTTACTTTCAAATTTACATAATCTCTTTGCAGAATGTAGTTAGTTTTCATTGACTTTTAAAAAATATCAAAAAACAGATGTAGCTCTAATTTTGGAATTCATACAATTTATCAAAATTGTTCAAATGTCCAATATTCAAAGGGTTTATTGTCATCTGCACAGTAAGGAAACAGGTTTTCTTGTACAATGAAATTCTTACTTTGCTGCTCACTCTGAATGCCAAAAAATATTTAGAGGATATCAAGAAAGGGAGCATAGTAAGTAAATAACACAAAATATAAACAATGCATCAGTAAGTCTGTAAAGCAATATGCAAATCAGTTGCTGTGCAAATTCAGCTGAGAGTGAATAGCTGTGCAAAAAGAGACTATCATAATGTAAACAGTATGTATGGTTGTTGAATATTAAGGTGCAAAACCAGTAAAAATAAACATTAAGTATGTGCAAGGGTGAGGTCTATTGCTACAGACTTGTCAGCTGTTAAGGAGTATGATGACAGAGGGAAAGACAGAGTTCCTTAGTCTGGTGGTCCTGCACTTAACACTTCTGTACCTCTGGCCCGATGGGTGGGAAGTGAACAAATCTTGTTGGGGGTGTGCGGGGGAAGCAGCTCTCCTGTAGACTTTGCACTCGTAGATGGTTTGCAGCAAGGGCAGAGGAGTCCCGGTGATCTTGGATGCAGTCTTCCCCACTCTGAAGATGTTTGCAGTCCATGGTGGTAGACCTGTTGTACAACATGTGATGCAGACGGTTAGGATGGATTCAAGGTTCAAAGTTTTTTACCACGGATTTATGAAACAGTTTGGGTTTGAGAAAAAAAGGTCACCTTAATCTAAAGTTGCACAGCATATATAAGTTTCTTTATGTCAATAGTTTTGTGACAATTACATGAAAAATTTGGCAACAATGTATGCCTCAGTCACACGCACCCGCCACCTCAAAGGATTTCATGAAATGGAACCTACCATTGTCATGTTTGTGGTAAGTGCATCGCAGAGTATTTCTAAGGATAAAGTAAGCTACATGCACTGATGTCCACACAAAAAGAAATGCTCTGATTGTCTGAATTTCTTATTCTAACAGTCAGAATAAGCATGGGCTGCATGGTAGCGCAGTGGTTAGCGCTCTTGCCTCACAGCAAGAAGGTTCTTGGTTCAAGTCCTGGCTGGGGGACTTAAAACAGTGTCACCAATGGGGGACCTTTCTGTGTGGAGTTTGTATGTCCTCCCCGTGCATGCGTGGGTTTTCTCCGGGGACTCCGGCTTCCTCCCACTGTCCAAAAACATGCTTCATAGGTTAATTGGTTACTCTAAATTGTCCCTAGGTGTGAATGTGAGTGTGCATGGATGTGTGATTGTGGCCCCTGCAACAGACTGGTGACCAGTCCAGGGGTGTACCCTGCCTTCGCCCATGAGTAGCCGGGTTAGGCTCCGGCAACCCCGTGATCCCAAAAGGGATAAAGCGGTTTGGAAAATGAATAAAAGAATAAGCATGGTGTGGTGAAAAACTGAAATATCCGTATGACACGCCTGCGTCTCAACTTACCTGCCCCCCCCATACTTTACTCTTGTGTGTTCGCTACAACCTGTCCCCCGCAGCATGTCCAAAAAAAACTGAACATAAAATGAACATTTTTGCTCTATAGGATTACCAAACGGCCTATGACCTTGATATTTTGTTTTCACATTTTCCGCCCACACAACAGTTACTTTATAGCCAAAGCTAGAGCTTTGGAAAATTATATTTATGCATTCCTCTCACATTCATCAGGAAAAAAATATTGTAAAAGTGATGAACAAGCTGGAGTACTAACAAAAACAAAATATGCAATAATCGAAAGATTGAATTGAAGACAAAAATAAAAGATGTGCAACCCTACTCTGCTTCACAAAAAAATAAAATTTTAGACGTTTTTTGTAGATAATTAAGTCCTAGAATGTCACTTACAAAATCTTTTGTAAGTGTAGGTGTAAGTAAGGCTGCACCGGGAGCGGGTTGGCTGCTGTCTCTTCCGGAAGGATTTGAGAGCGGATTCAGGAATGATACCAGGAGCTATGAGATGTGTGGATTGGACACAGTGTTCATCTAGACCTTTTTTGAAAACAAATGTAAATATTTTTGCTGTCTTTGCCTTACACTGCTCAGTCCACCACAGGTAGATGTAGACCCAACGGAGAGTTAGACTTTACTTTGTCCTTCCCATTTGCCATTTTTGGTAGTTGTTGAGGTGAGCAAAGGAAACTCCAGCCAGTGAGCCGTCTTGTAGAAGTAATTTACTGGGAAGTAATTCACTGGATTGGTAGTAAAAAAGATGTGTTATGGGGAGTTATGTGAGTTTCCTCCAGGCACTCTAAATTAATCCCACAGTCCGAAAATATGCTTCAAAAATTTACTGGCGATTCTAAATTGTCTCTTAGATGATAATGTCTGTGCCAGCCAAAAAAATGGTGAAATGTGTACCCGATCTTCTCCCTTCAAGATCCACTGTCAACGGTGTCCTTGTAGCATTTTTCTCATGATGAAGGCCATAGATTATATAAAGAAAATTAGCCATAAAATTGCATTTCTAGGCATTTCTTCTTTAAAATAATTGTAAATCAGGAGCGAAAAAAAGAAAGGCAGTTTAACAAAGCTTGTAGTTGTAACATAGAAGCTACAATCGACAGGCCACAAGCTCCCTGCTCAGCTTCATCCTGATGCATCCACTTAAGGACAAACAGATCCATGTATGTCAATTTCTTTTTTTTTTTTTTTTTCTTTTTACTTGTCCTGTCCAACAGCTGAGCAAACAGATATGAGCTGAGAACCTCTTGTATTAGACAGATTTTACTCTTACAATCAGGGGTTATAAATCATAGCGAACACAAAATGTATGTTGGTATAAGCCCCTTTTGTAATTTAAACCAAACTTTATTAATATATATATATTTTTTATTTGTGTCTTTTTTGTTGGACCGGACGGAAAAGGAAAGGGGAAAAAGGAGAGAGTTGGGGGGGTGGAGGGGGGGGAAAGAGAGATGGTGCATTATAGAAGTTAGAGAATGGCTACAGGGAAGGGAAGGTAGATTTGTTAATCTACAGGCAACAAAATGCTGGAGCTTATACCCATTGCAATAGTGAATGTTGGTCTAAAATGGGCACGGCCTGTCCACACACTCAGCTGTTACATACCTGCCGGCTCCGAGAGTGTTCACAAACTTGTCCACATCCAGTTCACACGCACACTTGTGCATACCAACAAACACATGTAAAGCATTACATTCTGTCATGCACACTATTTGAAGGTGCAAAGGTGAGCCGACGCCTGTGCTCAGGTGAATGTTATGTTAAGCTGAAGTGGATGATGGAATGCACAAAAAAGGAGGGAGAACCCCCAGCCATCCCCACACCAAGACACCCGCGCCGACCAGGACCCGCCCCCGCACCCATACTGTGGGGTCAATGGAGGAGATCCACCCGCCAGGCAGCCCAGCCAAGCACCCAGTCCAGGGCCCGCAGGACAGCCACACGGGCCCCCAACACCCGAGTGCAGTGAGGTACGGAAGCGCAGAGCGCAAGGCCCAGCCCAGTCAGGAGAGCAGCCCTCCCACCGCGCCAGGTGGCCCAGCGCGGGGCCCCACCCCCGAGAGCCCCAACACCCCAGACAAGCCGCCCACCACCACCCAGGAGTTCTGGGCATCCCCCCACCCCAGCCCCGGGTACGAGCCCGGGCCCCCCACGGGAGACCCGCTCCAAAGCTCCAGGCAGCTGCGGAGATCCAGAAGAGAGCACGATGGGGGTCAGCTACCCCCTATCTAGAAAAGGGATGACCAAGCGCAGTGGGGGTCCCCGAAGGTGTACATTGCCTGACCAGGCTCTCCTAATGTTGTGACCCAGAAGGGGCTCGGCACCCGAGGGTAAGGGCCAGAACCCGCACCACAAGGACACAGACACCCTCCAGGCTCAGATGGAATATGATCCCCCGCTCATGGACTTGCCAGAGAACAAAGGGATCCCTCTCCCTGTGCGGGGAGGGGGCCGCCGGGCCCAGGAGGCCGACCCCCAGGAGACAAGGCCACCGCCGCTGAAGGCCCTGTTCCCTCCACCAGGGATGGGGTAAGGGACAGAAGATCAGTAGTCCCACCTTCCTTGTGTAATGTATTTGTGTGTGTGTTGAGGTGTGTTTCTTGTGATTGATGGGTGTGTGTAATAAAGGGTGCAGTTAAAATTGGCGAGCACGGCACTGAGGACATCTCCTGATTGCTTACAGGGATGTCCAATCGCCCTCTCACCAAGGAGCCCTAAATGTCTACGGTGCAGTTAAAATTGGAGGGTAGAGCACTGAGAGGACATCTCCTGCTTGCTGGCAGTGATGTCCTAGCACCCCCCACCAAGGATCCTACGTGTCTAAGGTGCATTTAAAACCAGGAGAAGGGGGCGAAACTGTGCGGAGACCATGGGAGGGGTGGACCACTGCCAAGTGGCTCAGCCCCTCGAGGTATTCCGCAAGCACGCCCCTCCTTCCAACCTAATAAGTGGTCGTATGAGGAAGGAGGGAAGGTCGGGGACAGCTACCAAACTGACCCCCGATGATGAAACAACTGTCCCCCCGCCCCCCCCAATGCTGGGGGGGGGCGGGGGGCATGTATGTCAATTTCTTCCAGGGGGCAGGTCTCTGGCACAAAACTGTACAGCTGGATAGTTCCAATATTGCTCGTCATTTTTGTTGCACTGCTAATGTTACTGTTGCTTGCTCCGCACCAAGAGTTCCCAGAGCTCAAAAGAGAAATTACTTATGAAGTCCTGCCGCTCTACAGAAACTATGTCTTTGAAAATGACAGCTTTTTTTTTTTTTTTATCATCATTTTTGTCTAAAAACAGCACAATCATAGTTAAGAAACAACTGTGAATGCTTTTACAATAGATCAACTATTGACCGGACTTGAACTTTAAAGAACTTTGATAGGCTCAAGCATTGGTGATCCTGCACAAAACCAAGTGGGAATTGGGCAGAATTTTCCCAGGTTAAAAGTTGTAACTTAAAACAAATTGCAATAAAACAAACAATAATTATACAATCCTGTGCTAAATGTGATTTTTGTTTTTCTCTAAAATTAGTAGAATTTTCAGGGGGAACTTGTTTGTTTTAAATAAAGACAACTAGAAAGAACTTTGTGC
This sequence comes from Adrianichthys oophorus, assembly GCA_036245035.1. Taxonomy (NCBI): domain Eukaryota; kingdom Metazoa; phylum Chordata; class Actinopteri; order Beloniformes; family Adrianichthyidae; genus Adrianichthys; species Adrianichthys oophorus. The sequence continues at coordinate 1,610,081 of BSAI01000189.1, read as the reverse complement.
AACAAAGCAAACATTTGATTTCCTGAGAAGACAACAACAATAAGAAAACAATTTTCTAATTTGTAAGCTTTACTTTGAGTCTTTGTCTTGATTACGTTCAATTGTCCCCATAAAATATTTTAGCTGTGAAACAAAAGAGGAACTAGTAAATTAAAAAAAAAAAATCTCATCTGTTAAGCACCAAACAAATGGGAAATAAAAAATGTAAAGCCCTAAGAAGGATCACTCTGAGGCAGAACCTACCTCCTGGTCATTTGTGGTTTAATACTTGTTTTCTAATCGATCATGGCAGATGTTGTAGAAATGTTAGCTGGAACAATTCACCTTTGTTTTTTCAACAGCCTGGTTTACAGTATTTTGTGTCCAGGGTTAAAAGTTGGACAAGATCTCTGCATCTGAACCTAGATCTCTGCCAAAAATCTGTCTTGGGTCAAGCCTCTCATCTAAGTGTGGGATGTTTAAGTCGAGGCTTTGTTTGTTGTTTTCTAGTCAAGGCCTCAGGCCTTGACACTTTTGATACTTGCTATCTGCTTATAACCCAACCATCTTCATCCTCCTCCTGCATTTTATTTGCATGTGGATTGGATCTGATGGATGGAGGACTCTGGCCCCGCAGACTTTTCTTCTCTGGCTTTCTCAGTGTCCTCCTCCATACCACCACCCTCAACACCACGTTGTGTCCTTTGCTGCTCTCCCAACATTCTCCGCATCGTCTCTGTCAAAATTATGCTAATTTGAGGTCAGCTGTCTAGCACTTGGTTTTCGAAGACCAACAGCTCCAGAGGAAATGCTTTTGATTTTTAAATCTATTGAGCTGCACTTATTCAATATTTACTCTCCAAGACCTCTGCATTAATTTTACACCTTAGTTCTAAGAAGGCCTGACTAAAAAAAAAGAAAAAAAAATACAAAATGGCCTGATGCGGCACACCCAACAATACAGCATCCGTACACCCACCCTGAAACCTCCACTGAAGACTCATGCTTTGCTCGCCTTTGACTCCTTCCAATCCACCAGTGGGAAGGCCAATCCTGATCTAGTTATTGTTATTGTGCTGTTCTATCATTACCACTAACCTTGACTCCTAGCCGCTTGCTGTAATCACGTGGAACCACTGGGGAGGAAGTCTGGCCTGAGGTGAATTATTAATTAGGAAGGATAGTCCTCCCCCTCAGTGCTGACTGGAAAGAGTGGTGGGGGGCCATAAAGGGGAAGTGGGGTATTTGTGTGTGTGTGCGCACATAACAAGCAGCAGGGGTTACCCACCATGCAGATGCTATTAGCACACCTCATGGAATTAGAGAGAAACACATGAATCAATAAGAGCCAGTGCATCACTTCCTGCCATGCACGATGCATGCCTCCCACTCTCGCTGCCTGTGAAAGACTGTACAACATGGTGGGGTGAGGATGCAGTGGGGGTGTTCATTAGGAGGAACTTCACAGGCTGTCTCACTAGGGACATGCTGGAGGTTGATGAATTCCAGTTTTCAACTAATGATCAACTAGTAGATGAGGTGAGAAACAAAGCAAAGCTTTCTAATATGGGTTATTTTTCCCTGACCTTTTTTACACCTTGCCCCAAGCACACATCTCACAGTGAGTGCATTCATATTTCGAGCATGCATACCCCATCAAGTTAAAATACTTCCAAATGGTATGTGCACAAAAACACATCCACACACCGACAGAAATATGCAGCTCAACCAGTGACGTGCAGTTGTCTTACAGTGTACTTTAGAGAGCATCCAAAGTGGTAGCGCTTGGCAGATCCCCCGGCATCATTCATTTCTTTGCAGCCCCTGAGTTTCCCATCCTAAATAGAGGAGACATGGGGGACTAAGACCGAGACTTTGATCTTCACACAACTCTCTTAACTCACAAAAAGGAAGAACAGACTTTTCTCCAAAGGGTGTCTCTACACTGTATATTCCCCAGGAGGACGGAGCCAAGTCATTTCTGAGAGGAAGAGAACTGCGGAGAATAACAATGCTCCCCTGGGTGCAGAAAAAGTCACTTTGCTGCTCTGCTAAGAAACACAGGTAGTGACAAAATAAATTATTGTTCTCTAACGTGTTCACAGTAGAACCCACAACTAATCTGCTGGATGCATAGTCACATCCTGTTGACAAAAACCAGTCATACAAAGATGCTTTGATGGATTATAGCATTCTATGAATATTTAAAGTTTTTACCTTTTGTATTGAAGTCAAAAGTAACAGTAGAGGCAGTTTGTAAGAATTAGATGAGAAAGAGTTGAGAAATCTTCGAACATCCCTTATTAAAATGTTTCTACACAAACATTTGTCAGATTTCTAGAATGACACTTTAAAAATGTATACAGATGCATCAGTGAGATAATGTTTGTTAAATTCAAAACCAATTAGGGGTACAATGATTAATCTATTTCATTGATGAATCTGTTAATCATCCTACAATTTAACTAGATTATTCTGCCTGAGACAAATTGTTAATCGAATTGACCTAAATATTGTAAAATTGATTCAGAATGAAATTAATTGATTATAACAAAATTAGAAAATACCATTTGGATTTGAGGCATTCTGGGTTTGTTTTATTATAATGTAAAAACAGCCAAGGAACATCACACCAACAGCACACGTGTAATGGCACCAAAAACTGATCAACCATCATTACAGTCCAATGTTTGGAAACACTTTGAATTTTGCAAAGACATGTGACCAAACAATGTTGTATAAAAAGCTTTTAGCAATATAATTCATGGTTATTGTTTTGACACAATTTGTAGCAGTAGTCAACATAAACAACTGTGTGTTCTTTCAGCTGCAAGGAATTGTAATTTTTAGTCCAACAAAAGCTGTAGGCTGATGTATTACATCTGTGTTTTTCATTCTGTGGTTTTGTGCTCCCCCTTTCCCCACAAATCATCAAACATTGCTTTCTACCAGAATTTTACTCCTTAATAGAATCGGGAATTGGGATAAATTTTCATCTTCAGGTTCTGATGAGAAAATATGTTTTTTATGAGGATAATTCATAATATTTACAAACACACTCTCCTGCCAAAGACAAGCATTACTGAAATGAATTATTTCTCAGAAATAAAGAATGCTCGAAAGGCTGTGCAGGCAGGTCCTCGAGGAGTCATTTGGGGTCCAACTGTAACTGTGCTTGCTGCAGTGGTGCAATAAAACAAGATGTTTACAGGTTTCAAAGTGGCTTTCCCTGCATTTAGTTGTGTCAGCCATAAACTGAGAATCAACATAGCTATGTATGGAGCATGCATAAAAGCCTTCATAATTCATACCTTTGGGGAGAAACTTAGGTAGATTAAGTCTTTTCTGTATTACAGTGTCCATGTAAGTAATATGACCAACTGTGCTCCTGCCTTCCATCCCTGAGTTAATTTCTGTACCATTTTACAGGTGATTAGACTCAGGTGTTCTTAGGTATAAGATTTGAAAGGATTTTTGCTAAGTAACTACTCTGAGCTATTGTATTATTTTTAGGTACAAGTAAAATATGTTTTTCCCATGATCATTTATCCGTGTGCTCTTTGTGGAACAGAACTTTCAAGCGAAAGCTCAAGAGTCGCTCTGTTTTTACACCCATAGCTAAAGCCATCCGATCGTTTTTCTCTGATATAATTTCCTTCTTTTATCTAACTGGAAAAGCCTTACCGTAAAACAATACAAACAAGAGGCCTACACAGCTCTTAGGATCTGATGCTTATAAGCTGAAAGACGAAAAAGCTGTAAAAGACATAATACACAGCAGAACAGGAAATCCAGTAGAGCTGGGTGAAAGATGTCTGATCAAAGCACCTTTTGATGTTTGCACAGAAGGTTTTTGTGCATTTGTGTGTTTGTGTGTGCACACCAAAGTGAAAGACCAATAGTTCAGAAAGTATGTTTCTATGTCTTCGTCAGAGCACAGAAAAGCATGGAGGAGGCAATCGTCTTTGTTTTTTAGTCACTCCATATAGATGTCACCATAGTGATCATATAGGAAGTCTGGAGTGACAGAGAATAACTATAAAGTTGTTCAGAAAATGTATGAGAGCTGTAAGCAATGGTGATATGGTCTGTAGGTGTGACAGAGGAGTTGAAGGTGGAGGTGGGAGACAAGGGATCAGCTTTGAGTCCCTTCTTGTTTGCTGCGGTAATGGACAAACTGACAGATGAAGTAAGACAGGAATCTTTGTGGACCATGATGTTTTACGATGACACTGGGATCTGTAGTGAGAGCGGGGAGCAAGTGGAGGAACATCTAGAGAGGTGGAGGTTTGATCTGGAAAGGAGAGGATTGAAGGTCATCTGCAGAAAGACAGTATCTGGCAGAAACACAAGTAGAACGGTGAGGTTCAGGGAGCAGAGGGGAAGAAGGTGTAGGACTTTAGGTACTTAGGGTAAACAATCCAGGGCAACAGAGTGTGTGGGAAAGAGGTGATGGAGGTGTGTAAGCAGGTCGGAAGGTTTCAGGTGTGAGCTGTGACAAGAGACTGTCAGCAAGATTGAAAGGAAAATTGTAGAAGACTGGTGAAGGGAGCCATGCTGTTTGTTTAAGCCTCAGTGACATGCATTGTATGGAGGTGGACCCAAACGGTTGCTGCAGTTTTAGAGTTGTCCAAGCCATGGAGGGTAGTTGAGAGGAGAGACATCTAAAGGTAGACACAAAGTCTTGTAGTTTCTGTGAGGCTCCTACAGCCTCTTCAAGTGATGTTGTTCAAAATGGAACGTACCATTGTTATGCATGTGGTGTTATGTGAAATATTGGTAAGACTAAGTTGCATGCACATTTGATCGTGGTGTGATGCTGTTGTACAGTGTCCTTACCACACTTGAGTTGTTAGTAAGATGTAAGTACTGTCACCTAACTGACCTTGTGCAAAATACCCCTTGTGTGGGATATGCACGTGATACAAACTACCCACACAAACCCTCTGATTGTCTAATTGCCTATTTTTAGTAAGGCTGCATGCAATGAGCACAAACCTATCACATAGACAGCAGCCAGGCCCCCCTAGAACAGTACCCAAGACTTTGGGAAGATTGAAAAATTAAAAATCTGTACGATACACCTGCGTCTCATCTACTTCATCCTTATTTTACCCTTGCGTTTTGTAAAAGTGTTTGCTATGACCTGTTGCTTGCAGCCAGATTGTAGCATGTTCATAAACATTTTTGCTCTTCTGGCTCACTAAGCAAGCTACTGTTTTGTGAGTGCAACAACAATTATGGCTGCATACAGGCTGTCTGTGGGCAAAACATTGACAAACCTGTTTGGGGCATCTAGGGGACCTGCGGAAATTAGAAAGGGTATAGAACCTGTACAGCAAAAGTTAATGTTCATGCACATTTTTTTCTGTGTGATGCTGCAAGTAACAGGTTGTAGTGATTACCTATACAAGACACAAAGGTTAACGTAAAGGTCAATTAGATGAGTTGCAGGCGCGTTGTATGGGTTTTTCCTTTTTCTCATTTACCCTCACCCAAAAAAAAAAAACAAACAACAAAAAAAGAAAAACAGAAGCATGCAACTTACAGTTCATTTGCCTTATGAATACTTCTCAATACACTCGCCACATGCACAACTATTGTACGTTCCATTATCAACAAGCCACAAGGGAACTGCAAGACACACCTGCATTCCACCTCAGATGTACCTTCAACCAGATGACCATGAAGTACATTGAGTGCATTTGACTATACATATAGATTGGGGCAGATGATTTGGTAAATTCGAAGGAACCAAAAAAAGGTTTTAAAAGTAATGAAGATTATTTTTTTAGATTATGGATCACTCCATCACTGCTATGAACAAAGAAAAAATATGCAGTAAGTATGACTTTTGTCTTTATAAACTAAATAAAAAACCACTTAACCTACTGCATATATTTAGTGTCTCAGAAGGCTTTTGAGATGCTCCAAAAAGTTCAGATCTAACAGCATATTGGTGCATAAAGTGTGAGTTTTTTTAAACCTCCTTTATGAAATTCAAATAGATTATTATTTTGGGGAGAACTTCTGTTTGCAAATAATATTAGGATGGAGAGAAGAGAATATGGCTCTTTGAGAGAAGCTTGTCTTAGCCAATGACTGATGGCTGCACCCCCCCTCCTCAAAGCAGGTGCTTCAGTGAGGCCTTTATAGGGTGCAGGGAAGGCTTTGTATGGAGTTAAAGCAATTCACCAGCCTCTCCCTTAGTATGCCTGAAACCCAGAGTCTTCCAAAGTGTAGAATGTAGAACAATACAACCAGGTCCCAAAGTCTAGGAGCAATAGAGGACACCTCTCTGCAGTGAACCCCATGCTTTTGTGTGCAGATGGTTCAGTCTCTGAACATGAAAACTTTCTATTAAGAATGTCTATTTTATCCAAATCTTTCTATTTCTGTAGTCATCAGTCTGTCTCAGTAGTTTTAAATGTAGTTTACTTAACAGTTTACAGAGTAAACATGAAAGCCAACATATTAGCCATCTTGTGAAAGATGGCTAATAAATTTAGATGTTTGATTTCCCATTGTGTTTTACCGATAAAAGGATACAATGAATCTGTATCAGTGATTTTTTTTTTTTTTTTTTTTTGTGATTGTTGTGAAGAATTTTCTTTTAGAAAAAATGTGGATCACTATTTATTCATTAGGACATATTGTTTGTTTACTGTGACCCCATTTCCAGAGAGCCCAATAGCAGGCTGATGGAGTGGGAAGCCTCTAACAAAAGCTTTTCTTCCTCACCCGCCTGGGCCTCAGAAATGCTCACCACTCAGCCAGCACAATGTCTTTCAACAAGCTTTTGGCCACTCATGAGTGACAGTTGAATCACCGATAACTTTCCCAAGTACATGAGCTGAGGCAGCTGCACTATAAAAAAAAACCCTTTGCAAACTTTACAGATTGATTATTTAGATAACTGTTTGAAGACTGTTCAATAAGAACAGAGGTCTTTGAAAATGCAAAAGAAACGCGTTTAGTGGCTCCAAAGTTTGAGTTAAAAAAATTGAACTGAGTGTGTTTAAGGAGCAAAAAAAAAGAAGCAAGACAGCCAGATCAGGGCATGTGCCAAAAAACATGATGGCCATCATTTTAAGTCTTTTGGAGGAAACTGATCCAAATGAAGCTTTTAGACATCTGACTATGCTGGTGCTATGATAACTTGAGCCATGCTTTTGTGCACACAACAGTTGTTTTTGAAACTATGTTGTGTTGTCAATCATGTGATTTTCTAAATCTAAGTTTCAGGTTCAAGTTACTTATTTACTTACTTAGTCTGACCTAAAAACAATCCTCACTTTCCTGTTATTTAGGTTGACTTTTAAGCATTAATTGGAAGTATTACATATATTACACTATATTGTATAGTATTTTTTTGTCTGTTAATAGACACAAGAAAATGCACCAATAAAGAGAGCTGCATTATGGCAATTTCGAGGTTTAAGAGTAAAATGGTAAGAAATTATTTTTGCACATTTTTATCCTTTTAATATACATACGAAAAATTACAGGTTTGAATAACATTTTTCATTTTAAATCTTAACAAGCTCATCAGTCCTTTGGTACATTTGCAAAAAGCTTTTAAAAAGGTTAGTTAGATGACTAAATATAACAAGAGAATAATTTTGCAGTGCATGGATGAGTACTGGTGGTGGTTGGTGAGTCAGGTCCAGCTGCATTGCTGGGAGGTCTGCCTATTGTCTGAGCTCTAAAAAGGTAGTACAAGCTTAGTACAAGGCTTCACAATGCAGCCCCAAAAGCTTCTGCAGAGCACACACTTTCTGAGGAACAAAGTGTGAGGTATGACATGACATACATGAGACAAAGCATGAAATGTTCTATCAAATAAGTTACAGAGCAGACTTTCTTATATTTTTTGTTTGAATGTATATATGAACAAATGCAAAAGTTGTGAATTAGATTCATTTGAAAATTTAGGATTGTTCCCTGCTTCCATTGTTTCTAAACTATGGCTTCCTATTTGGTACACAACTTTCTTTTTGTCAAAACATTTTTGCCAAGGCTTTTCATTTTGTGCTACACATTTAAGTAAACCTGACTCCATCCATTTGATTCAGTTTGCTGTTAACAACCTTTTTTTTTTCTTTTTTCTTTTTTTAAGACATTTTAAAAGACAAAACACCTAATGTTACTATAGTACAATTTTTTTTTTAGATGTTTAACTCTACTTTCATGGATAATAAATGAATATAACTAAAGCTGTTGTGGAGCAAAGAAAATCGAATAATTAAAGTTAAAGAACACAACATTGGGATTTTATTTTACTATGTATTTTTGAAAAATGTAGAAACTTTTATTTTAAACTTGTTTCAAACATCCTTCCAAACATCACTTTGTCTGGTCAAAAGGAAATGGTCTTGCTGGACCCAATTCCAGCAACCTTAGAGTGAAGGTGGGGTACAACCTGGAAACTTTTCCAGTCCATTGCACACACACACACACACACACACACACACACACACACACACACACAC
>BSAI01000189.1:1542639-1590169 GCA_036245035.1 Adrianichthys oophorus | reverse complement strand
CTCGCCTCACCTGTGCTCCTGTCCTTGGCTGTGACCTCGCCTTTGGCTCTTCCCACCCCTGTCTTTGGCCGTGACCTCGCCTGGCTCTTCCAGCAACCCCAGCTGTTACCACAACTCCTACTGGATGAAGCCCATCTGATAGACTATTCAAACATGTCTTTGTTTATTTAATGCTTAGCTCTTACCTTTACTTGTGGCTGTTTATCTAGACGTGTTTGTTTATTGGACATATACTTGTTATTCAACCATGTAATTATAGAATTAATTAAGCTCACTTTTCTTTAATAGTTTTAGCACATCACCTGTCCGTCCGGGGTTGAGGATCTCTCCTTCATGTGGGCAACCCTGAGGTTCTTAGTCCCCCCCCCCCCAAAAAAAAAAGATAGGGGTTTTTTTATGAGTTTTTCCTCACCCTGAAGGAGGGTGTAAGGGCAGAGATGTTTGTTCAGCTTAGTCTGTTTTATAACCAGCTATTGTTTACTTTTACATGTTAATAATCTTTTTTGCTTCTTGCAATATATTGATAATCAGTCCAATGAGACAGCTATGGCTGTGATATTGGGCTATATAAATAAAATTGAATTGAATTGAATCTAGCCAGTACCTCTCAACCTCTCGCACAAGCTCAGGCTCCTTCCCTCCCAGAGAGGTGACGTTCCATGTCCCAAAAGACAAGTTCCATGACCGGGGTTTAGGCCACCAAGGCACTCGCCTTCGACCGCCACCCAAACCACAATGCACCGTCCCGTTCTGGCAGGAGCCGAAGCCCCAGACAGCATAGCTCCTGGGATCACTCGAGCACTCAAACCCCTCTACCACAATAAGGTGGGGGTTCATGGAGGGGTGATTATGTTGCTGATGATTTTAATAACAGACTTCAGTCTTCCATGGATGCAGTGGCTCCATTCAAAACTAAAATAAAGCCACTTCTAAAACACCTTGGATGACTGATGACATTGGGGTGTCTGAAACTGATTTTCAGGTGAGTAGAGAGGAGACCTAGGAAGACAAAATTAATAATTCATAAAACAATTTTAAAAGAAAAACTCAAAATGAACAATAACTCTGTTAAACAGGCCAAAACTCTTTACTTTTCAAACATAATTTCAGAAAATAGAAACAATTCCAAATGTATTTTTAAAACAATTGATATTTTAATAAATAGAGATTTCAACAAGTCCTCCATGCCATCATCTAATGCTGCATGTGAGGACCCTGCAGACCATTTTATGGGTAAAATCAATGCTATAAGATCTAATATTGTATCTGTGCTCTCTGGTTTTAACAGATCATTAGCATTGTTTTTACCCAAGGAAACACTGGGGAGTTTTGTCCTGGTTGATGCAGAGATGCCTGGTCGAGTTTTATCCCAAGTAAACACCTCCACCTGCTTTTTCGATAACATTCCCACTTCTCTTTTCAAAGCCTTTTTTTATGAATTCTTTGAGTCAGAGCTTTTAAACATAGTAAACTGCTCTCTTCAGATGGGTGTCTTCCCTTCTGCCTGTAAAACAGAGGTGGTGAGGCCTCTTCTGAAGAAGACTCATTTAGATCCTAAAACTCTGGATAACCACAGACATGTATCCAACTTACCCTTTTTAAGTAAAATTATAGAGAAAAGTGTCGCTACTCAATGACACGAGTTCCTAAATACTCAAAACATATTAGAAAAATAGCAATCTGGTTTTAGGATGAACCACAGTACAGAGATTGTTCTTTTAATAATCATTAATGATCTCAAAATAAAATTAGGCTCAGAAACTTCTGCTCTGGTGCTGCTGGATCTGAGTGTCCCTTTTTGATCCAGTAGATCACCAGATTTTATTAAATAGACTTAGAAGTAAAGTGGACCTCTCTGGAAATGTTCTGAAGTGGTTTTATTCTTATCTTACAGATAAACACTTTAATGTAAGTATGGAGACATGTTCTTCAATAACCTGTGAAATAAGTTGTGGGGTTCCCCAAGGGTCAATTTTAGGTCCTATACGTTTTAACTTATGCATGTTGCCTCTTGGGGATGTCATCAAGAGACACTGTGTTGCTTTTCACAGCTGATGTTACACAGCTTTACATTACTGTGTCCCCTGATGACCTTGAACCTGTAAACACTCTTTTAAATAGTATTTTAGATATAAAGTCATGGATGGCAGAGAACATCTTGCAGCTCAACCAGGACAAAACTGAAGTTTTAATCTGGATCCTGAAGACAAGAGACATGGTTTTACCAAAGTTGCCGAAAATTAAAACATTCTCACTGCGTGAGAAACTTGGGTGTACTTTTTGACTCTGAACTGAATATTATCCCTCATATTAAAAATGTTGTTAAAACTAAATTTTATCATCTTAAAAACATTGCCAGAATCCGCCCATTCCTCTCTCTTGCCAGTAAAGAGGTGCTGATGCATGCTTTTATTTTTAGTCATTTAGATTATTGTAATGTCCTGCTCTCTGGTTTACCCAAAAAGTCTCTTTCAAACTTACAACTATTACAGAACTCAGCGGCACGAGTTCTGATGAGGACCAGGGGGCGGGTACACATTACACCCATTTTAAAATCTCTGCATTGGCTCCCTGTGCGTTTCAGGATTGATTTTAAAACTCTTCTACTGGTATATAAATGTTTTAATGGTCTTGGGCCTTCTTATTTAAATTATGTACTTTTAAAGTATGAACCCTCCAGACCCTGAGGTCCTCTAGTGCCGGCTTTTTAGTTGTCCCTAAGGTGAGGACCAAAACTTATGGTGAGGCTTTGTTCTGCCACTATGGTCCTCGCCTGTAGAACAGCTTGCCAGAGAACCTCGGGGCCACAGAGGTTTTTAAGAAGAGGCTCAAGACCCACCATTATAATTGAGCTTTTCATTGATCTTTTTATGTGGCCTCCCAAATCACCAACATGGACAAATCATGGACAACACCACCAACATGCTTGTTAGTGGTGGTTTGGGATTCAGTCATCACTGGTGTTAATAGTTTTGTTTTTGCAATTGTTTTGTTAAAAATAGAGAACCTTAACTTCAAACTTTAGGTTATTTTGTTGACAGTTTTTGTCAAAGACGCACAGTATTTAACTTGGAAATTGAATATTAAAGAAATCATGACACAAGGTATGTTTAAAGCAACATTCTATGACCAAATTTGATGGAATTCTTTAAAGATCACTCCATTTTCAACAAAATATGTAATTTGCATTTGTTTAAATTGCTCATGTTCTCATCGACAACTGAATGTTTTCAGACTGACAGGTTTGGCTCTGAGCAGGTGAGGGTTTGTACTTGTGTGATATTTAAATCTTTCCCTGAGATTTTTTTTGGTTCAATTTTTCAGGGCAACAAATCTGGGACAGATTTTATTCTAAATGTGTGGGTGGAACCATGGAAGAAAATGTGTCCTCCTATGTGCTGTACGCTTGTGTGTATGCGTGTGTGCCTCTGTGTGAATATGTAGGAATGTTAGTCTCGTGCTATTCATTGCACAGCCAGGTGGTGTGAATGATGAGCACTACACACGCTGGAACTCCTCAATTATTCTGGTTATGTGTACTCTACAAAGACTTCATCACACAGGGGATTCAGGGAAGTCTCCTCAATGCTAGATGAATCAAAATACCAGTGACACCCATCCCCAGCTTGCTATGTCATCTGTTAATAAACAGGGTGTCAGTCTAGCTGTGCTCCTGCTGCCTCCAGACAGCCTCTGTCAGCGTCAGACCAGGAAATGCCACCTTGCTGCTGACAGCTGCCTGTGCTGCGCTCACACTGGCACCCACAGGGAGAGCCCGGCTGCTCCCCACTCGGCGCCGTGCGCCGCCAAGCTGAGTACAGATCCTAAACCTGCCAAGCGTTACCCTGGCAGCACTTCACTATATATCTAAATAGAGCTGGGGCCCAACGTGTCCCAGGGAAACTTTTACATTCACCTCCATTCAGGGAGGATTTGTCACTTGGGAAGAAGGATAATGAGGCGACGGTTCCTTCTCTTGTTGTTCAAGGCACCCCTTTTGAGCAGAGATGATAATGGCTACATTAGAATAAATGAGAGCTCCTTCTTGTCAGTCGGGGTAAGATCTATAAAACGTTTTGGTTCCTTTAAAAAATTTCCCATTTTAATTGAATATGATCAAGGAAAAATTGAAAAAAATATTTTTGAAAAATCTAAAATCAACAAATATCTTCATACAGAAACAATTTCATCAAAATACCCATTTACAAAAAAATAATCTTAAAAGTTAAGGTTAGATTCAAAATAATTAACATAAGGTATGACTGATAAAGACAGCTGACATGACAAAGGTTGGCATCTTTGTATTATGTTTAGAACACTGATGCTTAGTTTCTTTCTTTGCAAGGCATTCTGATGACCAGCTTATTTGTTCCACTGAATGTTTAAGCTCATTGTAGTTTTTGTTTTGAAGTGAAATTGATCCAAATCGCAAAACAGTTTTTGCAGTTTTCTCTTTGAAGGGTTTGCTTTAATGGCTTAGTCACAACTGCTGTTTTGGCTACTTATGGGCTATCTGCAGACAGAAAATGGGCAAAGCTGAAGGGGGCACACAGGTGGTCTGCACGAAATAGCAAAGACAGACCCATCAGTAAGTCCGTAGAGGAAAAATTGTGAAAAATGATGGAGTGAGTCAGGGTGGCGACGAAACTGACAAGGGTCAAAACCAGAGAAAACAGAAGACATAAGAAATGCTCAGGATTGGTTGCTGGGCAAAACAATACTTTGCAATGAGCAAAGACATGACAGGACATATAAATATGGTGAGGCTTATGAGTGGATGAGAGACAGATGGTGGAGACATGGGGGATCAATATTCAGGAGAGAGCTCCCTCTGGTGGTCGGAGGTGGAGCCCGATGGCTGAGGCCTGACAATATGCAGGTCAACTATCAAAATTCAGAAATATGTGCAGATTATTTTTCATTAGACAAAAAATCAGTGATGTAAATAAGTTTCAAACATCTACATGTATATTATTTTACATTAGAAAACTCACCAATATAAAGTTTCACACATCAGAAAAATATGTGCATATTGTAGTTATTATTATTTTCTTTCATTAGAAAATATCTTCGCATAAATAGAGTTTCATAAATCATAGACATTTCATTTATGTAAATCAAGTATCAAATCTAAATCTTATTAACATAACCTAGTGTCAAAAATAAAAAAAAATATGTGCCAATAATTCTTAACAGAAAAGTAATTAAAAAAAAATCAAGTACCAAAAATTTAAAAATATGTGCAGATTATTTTCATTAAAAGAAAAACAAAATCAGTGACAAAAAAATCCCACTTTAGGAATGCAAGTGAAATGATATGTCCAAGACAGTATTCCTTGCTGCCTGATAAACAGACATCCTTCTGGTTACAACAGAGTTTATAAAGTTCTCTACGTTGTTATGACTACATACGTTACGTCAATTTACCTTCAGTTGATATCGCATCAAAGTAAATTGAGCAAGACATGTCAGCAGGTTCAAATTCTCTGCCGAAAATTAGGATTAAAGTTGACTTTTTGAGATAGCGCTAGATCCCAGTCACAATGAAATCATATTTGACTCCTTTTTAGCTTCAATTAATTGCTTAGATGACTGTTATCACACACTTCTAAAAGTCTTTCGTGTTGTTAACAACCAGTATCTTAAGGTGCACTCACACCGAACGCGATGCGCTCGGCGGAGAATTCGCTGCTTGCCATGTGGCCAAAATGTAGTCACAGAAATGTGTTCTGTGACCCCTCTGCCACGTGTGGGAGGAGCTACCAGCTAATGTTTTTAGCCTGATTGCTACACAGAGCGGCGTCTGTTTATCTTATTTACAATACATGGGAGACACAGATGATGTTCAGTTGTTCAGTTTCTGAAGTGAGTTTAAAGTGAGTGCCAGTCCTAAATAAAGGCATAAGTAAATGAACAACTGCAAGCTTATACAATAGACATAAAGAAACATCTTTATTTTATTTTACTGACTTTTTCCTCCCTGTGCAGCAGAAAACTGCTCAGTTTAATCATTATATTAGTAAATACTTCAAGTAAACATAAGAACAGAGAGAAAAATATCAATATTATTATTTATACAGCATATTATATTGTATTAAAAAATGTTGGCCATAAGGTAAAGCTATGTTGTTTGTGAAAGAACAACAGGTCTTACATTTTGCGTAAGAACATGAGTAATGAAAAAGACATTGCATTTTTTCCCAGCAGCCCAAGCACAGTGCACAGAATAAACAAAAGAACTCAAATCCTCCAAATTGTAGCTATAGCTGCAAAAAAGTTAGGATTACTAGGACCTAATCAGAGCTAAAACATATTTGCAATGATGTAATGTATGTTCAGATCACTTTGAGCATTTCTTAATGTCAGAAAATTTGCTTCAAAGCAAAGTGCTTGTGTCATGGGCCTGAACTAAACTCGGCTAATAAGCGACACTTCAAAAAAAAGCAGAAATCAAGCAACAAATTCCTGATTTGGAATAACACATTTTTGGCTGCCTGGCTCATGTAATTATGTGATGAACTGAATCTAATAATAATAATAATAATTACAACTGAATGTTTACTGTGTGTTAATAGATGCTTGTGCTTTTATTTTACCAGCTTGTGCTTTTATTTTACCAGCATGGGCAATAAAGCTTTGATCAAGGTTTCCAAATGCAGCTGGGAATAATTCAACATCTTTGCAAAGTCTGAACCTTTTTTAGCTCCTTCTGATCGTGTGTAAGTGTTCCTGCAGGTGTGCTTTTAGTCTCAAAAAATGCTCATGTACAGATCCTTTATTGGTGCGTTTTTGTATGTAGTTCGTCTAAAAAGTATCTTTTTAAACTCTGATATTTCTTCATGTAATTTGAACCTAAAACTGACCACAAAAGGATATAATTGTCCTTTTTGAAAAACAAAATTCCTTCCGTCATTCAGTGGTGATGGATTTGGGAAATACCATTGCCCAAAAAAAGCAAAATGAATATTTTTTAAGAAAATTTATAAAAATGTAACACCATGAGAACCCTTAAAAACTAATCATACCACTTTATTAAATAATCAGACACACCATAATCATGTTTAGGATCTCTCAGGACAGCACAAAAGTGAGCTACATTGTCAAAAATGAATTAATATAAGTGGTTATGCCTTCCTAAATGTTCATCGAGCTACAAGGTAAATAAAATGGGAGATGGTCAAACCTTACTGACCTGAGAGGATCATTTAGGAAGATGAGCAGACATCAAAACTGTTAACCTTGAGGGATATTAATGAAGAACAGACAGTGAGCTAACACCATGTGATAAACTTAAATTCAAACTATACAGGAATATTCTGACACAATTTGAAGTGCCAAAGGAAAAGCCACCGATGCGCATAACTCTTAGTTTTCTTCAGTTTGCCATCCTTAAAAAAGTAGTTAGACTTGTAAACCACTTGTTACCAACCCAAAATGTTCTATACCCAGGGCAGGTGTTTTTTGTGACCCAGGGTCAAGGAATGGACTCAAAAGTAGAGTGGACAGGGTCAGTCATTGGATGTATTCTCAGAGAAAGACAAGAAAGATTTTCCCAAGCAGGGAAAGGTAAGTGGGGCAATAGAGATGAGATGTGAGGGCGAAGGAAAATTAGGTATGAGAGATGGGGGGGGGGGGGATTGAGGCTTTAGGGGTCAAAGAGACAATAGGAAATAGTGGCATCCTCAAAGCGCACAGGTGTGACATGGTGTGCCAAAATATACCAGGTAGATGTTTGCACAGACTAACAAAACATTCTTCTCCCTCTTTGTAACATCACCTGTCAGGGGGGAGGGGGTCTGGACCCAATAGCAGGCTAGAGACAGAAGTATGTTTGAAGAAGTGTTTAATAAGTGCCAGTCCAGGTGGGGAGTTAGGGACAGTTTGTTGCTTGGCTTGGGTTGGGTTGGGTTGGAGGGTGAGCCGCTGGTCAGAAGGAGAGTGGTGATGACAGGCGTGATCAGGAGTCTGGGTGGGTTTGCAGTGGAGGCGTAGAATTCCTTGAAAAAGACAGGATAGGTCAGTCTATGAGTGTTGATACAAAAACAAGCCATTAACTATAGCTTGAGGCGTAGCAGGGGCCAGAAAACTCTACCGCATTAAGCAGACGGACTGACGCCGACTGAAGGGCATGGAGGTCCATAAGAAGGTTCCAGGCTGATGAGGCAATGAGGAGCAGGTGAGGAGATTGAAGCCAGGTGTGAGGGGGAGGCGACCAGGATCCTGACATCACCAGGGATAAACTCAGAACATTAATGTAGATTTGTTTGTATATTTAAAAAAACAAATCATTTTCCACAGATTTAACAGTTCTGTTAAATATTATAGAATAGGAAGACTGTTCCACAGATTAACCCTTTTCACTGAAAAAGTATTCTGAACAAAAGATCTTACACTTTACAGTCTCCACTTGTACTTGCTCTTGTTGATGGAGAAGTTTGTGGTCTTTTGACAAATTTAAAAAGCGGCTGAGGTCCAAGTCAAGCCACACATTTAACAAACAGTTATAAATGGCTGAAGTAGATACAACTTTTAAAATTGAAAATCTTACATTTACTTTAAATACAACAGTGATGAAATGAAGCCAACAACCCAACAAACACTTTATTGTCTTCCCTATGTTATCCAGCTGTTAGCTCACTGTCCATTGTGACTTTCTATTGCTAAAGAAAATAATCAAAAAAGCTTTTTTCGACTTGCTACTTTTTAGCTTTAGAGAAAATGAACTCCAAGGTCATAATTTGCTATGACACATATTTCATACATAAAGCTTGGAGGCATAAAGGTTAAGGTGCCACAGGTTAAAATTTAAAGAAAGTCTCGGTTCTTCATGCACTTACAGGCCTTATTGCAATTCTTGCTGACTTTAAAATTGAGTACTAGCAGGTTTAGCCTACTTTTTGATATAGTTATAACTATAATTAACATGACATTATTTTTTCTTGATTAAATTTACAGGAAATTGTGATGTAAATGCACTTATTTTATCTTCTCATTTTATCATCAATTCTTTTGAAAAAGCAATACTGGCGATAAGGCATATGCTAATTTAACGCAGAACTTTCCCATTTGTCAACATCTTGGTTTCTATAGAAATGAGCATCAGAAGACCACCATTAAGATTCAGTTGGTTTTCACTGCTGTTGGCTGATGACTTTTGTTCAGCAAAAATATCACTTAAGTTTGTGTTTTTGAACCTTGATTCATATCATTACTCAATTATTTTTCAATTCATATCATATTTATTATTCAATACCTTGCAAGATCTGGACAAGAATAGCAAGCTAAATAAGCATATTATAATTTCCTAGAGAGTGATACAAATGTTTAGGTTTGCTTGTGTTACCCTGGTTGTCAGCAGCAGATAATGCCAGGCCTGGAGTCTGACCCCTCTCCTATGTCAATGTCCTCATTAAGTCCTTACAATTCCCTTCTTTTTTCTCCAAGTTGTGTTTTAGTTTGTCCATATTTGTTCTTTTATAGTTCAGTTTTTGTCATATTCATTTCAGGATTTGGGTCCAGCAACAACTAAGCTTAAGGGAATGTTTCAGTTTCAGAAAACGTTGTATTTTATCTAAAACACTCTTGTGCTAATACAGAGGCGAGTGTTACCAGGGCTCACACACTAAATCTCTTTTCATTATTGTCAGCTATGTAAAAAGACACCACAAAAGTTAGATTCACAGAGAAAATGTGGTAAACTGAATAGTGATGACCAATCATTCTTAAGATGAAGAGAAGAGTCTTAATCACATCCTTAGCAGGTCACATTGACCATACTAACTATTCCAAAATGATGCTTTTCCAACATGCTTAAATTCACTTTATTTGCTCATCCATCCTACTTTTCCCAGCGGAATTGGTCACAGGAAGGCAAAGTGCCAACAGCCTTTAAGTTTTTAACGTGGGTGTCTGATTAAGGATTTGAAGAGTACGCCAAAAACATTGGCCAGATGTACCCACCCACTCACTCATGTGACAAACACTTTAATAAAGACCAGCCATAACAACTCATGACAGGCAATATAAAGGCAGAGCGCCCTATAAAATGTAATATGCAGGAATGGAGCCAAACTTCAGCATACACTCTGGGAATGATTTCAAAGACTTCAGAACTGCATGGAACATGTTAATCACAACCAGCTATATAGCAACAGATAACATGTTCTTATTTATAGAATATTAATCTAATACCTTAGAATCACTGCAGTCAAGCATATTTTGTGTACAAGTATGATCTAAATAAGCACTTCAGATTTACTGATGGGTCACATACCCTCAAAGAACCTGATTTTGTGGGAAAAAAGTTTTTCTCCATCATCTGAAATATATGTTGACATGCTTCCATGGTGCCTGACCAATTTTAAAAAAGCCTAATGTCTTAATAAAAAGAGTTTTGCAAAGGGGGCAAATCCTTGTCTTTCAGATAGGCACATGAAAATGCAACTAATTTGAGCCAGGTTGCCAACCTGGAGTGGTTCTTGGTCTGGCACCAAATTCTTCTCTGGATTTTTTCCAATCCTTATATAAACTGTATTGTGTTCCTTCCACGTATCCCTTTTAAAAGAAAAACAAACCTGCTTTATCCCTTTCAGGGTCACATGGCTGCTAGAGCCTGTCCCATCCACTGTTGGGTGAATCTGAGATACACTCTGAAGAGGTCACCAGTCTGTTGGCCACACAATCACACACACACACACACACACACACATCTAGGGGAAATTTTGAGTTATCAATCAACCTATGAAGTTTGCTTTTGGGACTGTGGGAGGAAACCAGAGAGCTTGGAGAAAACCCACACATGCACGAGCAGAACTTGCAATCTCCACACAGAAAGGTTGAAGCCAAGATTTGAACCAGGGCCTTCTCGCTGCAAGGCGAGAATGCTAATCACAACTCCACCGCACAGCTTGTACTGTGTTTTAATTTACTATGTGTATCTCATCCTGTTTAGCTTGCCCACAACTTTGCATCTCAAAGTTGCGGGCAAGTCTCTTAATGTTGTCTCGGCTTACAGGAAAAAGAGTAGTACAGAATACTCAGTCTTCTTAGTCTCCATGCCGTCCAATGGAAAATGTTCTAACTGTAGACTCCACTGATCTGCCCAGAGACTTCAAAGCCCATCTGGACAATGACAGTGACAGGGCATGAACTGGAGCAACACGCTCCCTGATCTAAACCTGAGTCATGCCTTACTATTGGACTTTTGTACCAGTTTGTTCACCCTAGTGAACAACATCTTTAACTCTTTAACACCGGAGATGTCGCCAGCAACACCTAAATAACACACACTCCTATACATACCGTTACCCTTCCTAATCAAAGTAAATCAGCTGATTCTGACATGGAGTGTTGCATAACAGCACAAAACCCCATTTCTCTGTGACAGAATCAGCTGATTTACATTGATCACATGAGCACTTTACTGTTGTAAAATGTTGCTTTACAGTGCAAGGCTCCTTTTCTCCACTTAGGAATCTGCAGGAATTACACTAATTGCATAAATAGTGTCAACACTGGTGCTAGAGGTTGATAACAGGGTAAAGCATAAGGTGTCTAGTACACATGGCAGCAAGACACTATCGGCAGTCTGTTTCCAGACTTTCACACCGTGCCGACCACTCAATTTGCTTGGATCTGATTCTTGTTCACTTGGTCATTATATGGCCATGTAGGCCATGTAGGCCAACTTTAGCCCCTCGTTTCTCACCCTGAGGGCCTCTCCATCTCTAGCTACCAGCTAATAAGCATGAAGAGACTCAGCCAATGCCAAGGCAGCTTCCTCTCTGATGATACTCACTCAATAGAAGAACAGGAGACGCACCAAGAAATGAAATTAGAGTGATTAATTAGTCTTTGACACTCACCAAAGGTTCTCAATTTAGTGCTGTCACATCAATAAAAAACGCAGCTCCTCAGCCACACTCTAGGGTGACCTAAGGGAAAACGGCATGGGGTATTACCGACAATTAAGACCAATTAGTGGGAGCAACCCCCCAATGGCAAGACAAACACTTGACAGAGTACTCACTAAGTATCACTAAGTTAGAAATTAGATTGTCATCTTTTGGCTACAGTTTTAACAATAAGGTGATTCACTTTCACTGATGTTCACATAGAAAATTTACTATCAGGTTCAACTTATAAGCATGCAGAGTCCAGGACAAAAACATGGAGAATGCTTGTCTGGTGCAAGCTGGGAAGCTTAGCCAAACAGGAAGAATTCTCAAGTGGACAAAGAACAAAACTGCTGATCTGCAAGTCTGCATCACAAGAAAACATGTGGTACAATTTCTTCAGATTTAAACTTGATTTCCATGTGTTATCAATCCACAGGTAATGATGATATTAAACTCTATTTCTCAAGGTCCATTTAGGCTACCTTGAGTATTTTTAAAGAGGTTTTTGACCACAGAACATCTTCATCCAAAAGCTAGTAAGGTGTACGTTACCTTCTGGTAATTTCCAGTTTGCAAAGTATTTGCTCTAATTCTCTACACACTCTGCAATTAAATGCATCTTCTTTTTTCTGATTAAATCAATTTTCCATTAAGGGATAGTAAAATATGTGGTTTATGCTTCCAGCCAAAATTGGGTTCAATCTTGTCTATCCAAACTCCTCAATTTTAGGCGCACATATTTTTTTCACTTTTCCTTTATTCTTTTATGCTTCCAATTATTAACATTCTTTGTGGTAGTTACAGTTAAGTAGCTGTTGTTATAGACCTGCGTGTGTCTTTAACTGATTAGAATCATGTGGTAACAGAGTAATGCGAATGATTGTCGACAAATACTTCCTGTGCAAAATTTTCAGGTATTTCCTAAAGACAGATATCTAAGTTATTTTAATATTCAATCCTTGCAGCCTTGTTAATTACTGTAAATACTTTTAAAAAGCTGATGAACCATGAAAATATTTAATCTGCTTTTCAATGTTTTTCTGCAACGTTGGGTGGAAATGTGAGATGTCAATGGGTCGCTATGAATGCTAATGCTTCATTTGGCTGTCACTTTTTCAAATTCTCCAAAGTATTTATATATATATATATATATATATAAATATATGTGTGTATGTATGGTTTGTACAATTTAGTTCTGTCAAAAATTTAAATTCTAAATTACAGTTTCTATTCATCAATGTATAAAGAATAATACTTTTTTTTCTTTAAAAACACAATTTTAAATATGCAATTACTGAACATTTTGCAAAGTAATTCATTTGTAGATAATTTGCTAAATTACAAATTTTATTTCGTCTTCATAAATAATTTATCACTGATCATCAAAAAGCATTTTCACTTTTTCAGACTTGTTTGTTCATATATGTTATTTACTGTTTTTGTACTTTTTGCAAAATAAATCTAATACATTTTCTCCCAATCTTTAAAATGCTGTTCATTATTTTGCCTTTGGTATGAACCAGTTATGCTCAGAATTTACCAACTGAGGAGTTTTAATCTCATGGCTTGGCCCTGAGATGTGCAGCTTTGAAAAAAGTTCAAGAAGAGTTGCAGTTCATTTCAGAATTAAAAGAAGGCTCATATTTCCATCTAAAAGCCTTTTTAAGTCCGTTGGCCTTGTTATGCATCTGTGCCATCAGCAGGCGGGAAAGAAAATACACTAGAATTAATATTTGCTGTCGTCACTGAAACCTAGATGCATGGATTGGGTGGTATTTTTAAACGACTTGTATTTGTGCTACTTTAAATGTCTGTTTGCAGCCATATTATTACTTTACATCATGCGGAACAGAAGTAAGGAGACAAATCGATCCTTGTCAGCACGGATTTCAGCTTTCTTTCTGTAGAAGCATGCACATTTTTCATCCTGATTTGCCTGCTAAATAAATGTTGAGGTGTCTACTCGCCTAATGCTTACATTATTAACTACTTTAACCTCTTACAGAATCATGCTTTTGAATGCAAACATAACTGCATTATGTAACAAGACAAAAATCTCAATAGAAAAAAAATGCAAGTTATCATTATCAGATCTAAGAAAGCCACTAGGAGACGAATAGATGTTTACAAAGAAATAATATTATTAATGTAATTAATCTGATGCACATGCATGCAATGCCCAAAATGAAATGAATGGATTGGTCATCAGGAGCTCCTCACCAATCACTCCATATGATCTGTGCCTTCAGCCTCTGGTCCAGGCTTAAGCAGGCTGTGATGAAGCTGATGGTAAACCTTGAGAACACGGACGACACAACCCAAGTAACACAGAGACAAACGACAACACAAAAACCAAGAAGACCTCACATTTTTAAGAAAAACTTAGTTCAGGCTGAACCCAATACTGCTGAGGTTCAAACCACAACCTGCATGAAGGAGGACGACAGTACTAACTGATCTGCGGCCTTGCTTTGCCATGAAAATATAGACCTATCTGTTTTTATCTCCCACTATATTTGATCATGCACATTTAATGATTTACATTTTTAATAAAACGCTATTATGAGGCCAGAAGATGATAGGGGTATATTAATTCTTTTTAACAGTTATTGGAATAAAATCACAATTTGTAGTTGACAACACGATTCATGACGAATGATCCGATTTGATCCGACTCACTGACCTAAAATGGATCAAGGACATCTTTAACCAAATCTTCAACCAGTGTGACTCAGCAATAAATATGTTTTCCAGATTCCTGGTATTTCTTATTATCAAGTGTAAATGAAATATGTGTACAAAAAAAAAAGGTTTTTATGATAAAGTAAAGTTAACCAACAGTTTCTCTGTCCAAATGGTATTTTCAATTATTAATATGATCAATTGATTTTATTTTGAAATGTTTTTATACTGGTATAGGTTGATATGATTAACAGCTCGCCTCAGACAGATCAATCGGATTAGGTAGTAGGAATAAAAATTGATTAATCAATTAATCGTTACACCCCAACAGATGATAAAATCTTCCTTCTTGTCATTCAGAAGTTGCATTGCTTTGCTTTAAAGCAGAAACATGTTTGTGATTTTTTCCTTTTTTAGAAATAGCACAAAAAGAGAAACAAACAAATGATGTGTACCTAATAATACTCACAACAAAGGTGATAAAATATTTTTTAAATAATATGTGCCACTCAATTGTGTATTTCAAATAGAAATAATAAAATGTAAAAAAAAAAGACAAATATGTCTAAGTTTTTTTTTTTGTTTCAAAATCTAACGAAGTAAACATTCATTCATTCATTTTCCAATCCGCTTTATCCCTTTCGGGGTCACGGGGTTGCCGGAGCCTAACCCGGCTACTCATGGGCGAAGGGCAGGGTACACCCCTGGACTGGTCGCTAGTCTGTCGCAGGGGCCACAATCACACACCCATTCACACCTAGGGACAATTTAGAGTGACCAATTAACCTATGAAGCATGTTTTTGGACGGTGGGAGGAAGCCGGAGTACCCGGAGAAAACCCACGCATGCACGGGGAGAACATGCAAACTCCACACAGAAAGGTCCCCCAGCCAGGGCTTGAACCGGGAACCTTCTTGCTGTGAGGCAGGAGCACTAACCACTGCGACACCGTGCAGCCCCGAAGTAAACAAATAAATGAAATTATTTAGTGTTTACTATGTTGTTGTTCACCTTTCGGCTTGACCCATCAAAGTACACTATAACAGAAAAAGGGTTGAAAACTAAAACAAAGGCCACAAAATCTTTAGAAACTACTGAAAGAGAGCAGCTTATCCAAACCAGTGACTCTTGTCATGATAAAACATGTTGGGTTAAATACTTCTTTATCTATTGGTTTTATAGGTATTGCCGCCACAGCATCCATCACCTTCATCTTGTTCATTCATGCCTTCCTCTCATTGCAGTGTTGAACATCTTCTAGCTGCTCTGCCTGCTGTGAAGTGTCAGGTGAAGAACAAGCTGTTTACAAGAACGAAGTTCAGCTTTGGACAAGTTTGTCATTTTACACTAACTGTTTTTGAAGTTTTCTTTATCTACCGCTCTTTTTCTGTAAAGTGAGCTAATGCTGTGTGCCTGAAGCATCCAGTGAACATCATTCAGGCTGTGCGCATTTGAAAAAAAGAGAAAGAAGCAGATTTAGTCAAAGGAGCAGAGGCCACGCTCAGCAGCATTAAGACCCTTGTTTCAAGAAAAAAAAATATCTTCTTTTCTGTCTTGCTCGAAAAATAATCTTATCAAGAAAAGTTTTCATCGCAAAATAATTTTAGCTTGAGAAAACATATTCATTTTTTTTCCTAAAATAAAGAACTCTTGGTAAGACAAATTTTCTTACCCAATTTGTCTGATTTTTTGCTTACAAGATCACATTTGTCCACCAATTTCCTTCGACTGAAGTTTTTGTATTATTGAGACGCAATGTACGGATAGAATTCTAAGCCAAAATCCTGCAGGTTATTTCTATGGTCACACAGGCACAAGCAGGACACACACACACACACACACACACACACACACACACGTGTGTTAGCAGTGCAGAGTTTTCCCTTTCTTGCGAAAATCCATGTTATTCAAATGTATTTTTTCTAACGTGTGAGGCACTTTGGGGAAAAAGGGATTATCAGACTGAAAAGCACATGGGACACGTAAGATGTTGTAACCTGTTTAATCTCAAATTTCCCCCAAAAATGAGAAAAAATAAACAGAAAGAATTTGTACAATCCTTCTAACAGTGACTCTGTGACTTCTAACAGTGACAGTGGAAAAAAAAAAAGAGTTTCTTTTTTTTTTTTCTTTTTCTCTACAGTCTCTCTGTAAATGCTGAAAAATGCCAATGAAGCCTCTCAGTTCTCAACAAGACAACATTAAAATAACAACTGCTCCATCTGTGAGGCCCGGATGCCTCACTATGCAAACAGTCTCTAATAGACTCAGAAATAGTTTTTCTTCTTCGCCTAGTATGCTTTATTTCGCTTTCTGTTCTAATCTGTTTAAAGTTTAAAGGTGTGAACAGTGCTCAGTTTTAGACAGTCCATGGCTGGAAGGAGTCTCAGTAGGTGGGGGAAGCAGGGCGACACTCCAACCATCAGAATAGGCTGGTCAGCGTGGTCTGTGATGGGCTCCTGCACTCGTGGACGTCCATGCCGCCCGGCACTGAGGAGAGTACAGAGGTGACGGTGGGCATGGTGGGATTGGTCAAGTCCGTCAGGGTGGTGGGAGTGCTGGAGGGGCTCATGGAGGCGTTGGAGATTTCAGAGGCCGGGCCCGAGGGCGTTCCGCCTTGTAGCGTGGATCCTTCAGACGTCTTGTCCACGCCGGTGGTCTCCTGCCGCAGAAGATTCCTCCTGAATTTAGCCCGAGCGTTTTGGAACCAGACCTGGAACAACAAAAATGAGTTCATTTATTTTTGCAAATAGTAGGTCACTATAGGTTCGCAAGGTTCCCTAGAAATGAGTCAAAAATTCTTACCCAATTTTCATTAAATAAGCAAAAAATCTGCCAATGGAGTATGAAAATGGTGTTGATGAGAATTCTTCTTTTAAGAAGACAATTCTAGTCACTAAGAAATGTTTTTTTAACAAGGGTGTTTTTAGTTTCTTAAGATCCACTGCAGTTTAGAAATAGGCAAGGCTTAAAAAAAATAGTCATGCAGGTACTTTTTTGAAAGATTTATTAAAAGTTTGTATTACCAAAACAAGATAGCATCATAGATGCAAATATTAGTTTGTCTAAACGTGTATTTTCTCCTCCGCTGCAGGATGCCCTGTCTGCCCTGGAGAGCAGCTTCACTGACAGACTGATCCATCTGTGCTGTGTGAAGGAAAAATGTCGTCAACTGTCCTTCCTGCTGCTGTTTAGCTCTACAGTAAACATCTGTGATTGAACCGTTTCACCCAAGCAATCCACAAAATTCACACCTTAATCTGTTTCAATTGTACAGTTTTCATCCTTTTCTTTCTATTAATTACCTTCAAAGAAGTGTGTATGTTATTCCTGTTTTTTCTTTCTCCTTCTTTACTTCAGCTCTTTACTTTGGATTTCTTGTATCTGTTTTAATGGAAAAATGTCCCCATTGCAGGACAAAAAAGGTTTTTGGGCTCTTAAATAGATAAATATTAAAAATATGTACATATATAGAAAAAAAAACCATAAGGAAAAGATCCAATAAGTAATGGTTTTGAATTTGGATTTTTCTTATACACTTTCCTTGGTTTTCATTAAATGTTTTGCAAGTTTACAGCTTTGCAGAACACCACCGTGAACCTAATGTGACAGCGGCGATGACAGTAAACTACTCTCACAGCGGAGTCACATGTTAGTGGTGACAGGGTCCCCGAACCGCCTCGAAGAAGCCAAAGAATGCTTCTTTCCACCATGAGTCGCAGTCTGAAACGGAGAAGCTTCATCTGCTTCTCAGAAGTCAGACGACAACTTGCCAAAACCCAGCATAGATGAACCAGACTCTAGTGGAGTGCTGGCAAAGGTTAAGTGTTGCTATGAGAACGATTTCCATTATTTACAAGACTCCTGGTCCAAAAGTCTTCCATAAAGTGACAAGAGAAACAGGGTCAAGTTCAGAGAGCAGCATGAAATTCAACAAAGGATGCTGGTTGACTGTGAAGCAACTACAAGAGGTACTTTGAAGGAAAAGCAAATATTTTTAATAAAAACTTTCATGGGTCAACAGAGAGGGCATTGTGACAGAGGAGACTGCTGTCAGAGAACCACGCTGTCGTAAGGAAAAGCACAATTCAGGCAATTTCAATTTCAAAACAAATCATGTCTTGAAAAATTATTTTTAACTTGATACTGTGACGTAGACACATTCACTTTTGACCTGATTAAAGCACTCTGAGAAGAAGATCAAGTTTTCAGGCAGCAGCTTTGTACAAAGTTTGCAAACCTTTTACTTTTTGTGGAAGGTGACACAAAAAAGACCCATTCTTAAAGCATTCCTTTTTTATGTGTGCACACAAAAATCCATGCTGAGTCCATGCTTCTTGCATTTGCCAATCCTGAGGCAAAGGATAATAGAGCTGTTTACAGTGTGGGAATAAAAGCAGCTGTGATTTCTGCCATTATTCTCATGTTTATGATGAAAGTGATGAGTTCCTTCCAGGAACTAAGCAAGGCTGGCAGCTCGGCGCTGGAACCATTTCTGTCTGGTTTAGGGTTTTCTTCAGGGAAAGGAAAATGACAAAAGTGGTAAGTCGCAGCTGCAGACTGGAGCACGCTGGCGGGAGAGTCAAGGAGGTGGGTCGCTTTTGCTAAAATAATGTGCACAGGAACTCAGAGGCATCAAAGCACATCAGCTGCTTTTTACATTTTTTGTTTGTTTGTTTTTCAAATGTTTAGCAAAAATTCATTATTTTCATTTGAAAAACATTTTTCTCAAATTTCTCTTTCAAAAAACTGTGTTTTTCTTTGGGGTCAGAACTAGTGAAACGGCTTCCACAAACCAATAAATTGTTCCTCTTCCAGTTTGAATCAATGAGAAAAAAGAGTTTTTCTTTTTCACGTGCGTCTTTAAGTTTTAACAGAACTCTGCACAACTCTTGAACAAATTAAATATCCAAAATCTATCCAGCCTTATCTTTTCTGTAAATTCTAAACAAAAAAACATTCACAATAGAATTATTCTTTGATCAAGTCCAGTTTATTGCTAAGTTTTAACAATTTTAATTGAAGGAAAATCAGAAAACACTTTGATTTGTGAAATCGCTTTTTTCCTTCAGACTACAGAAACTTAAATGTTTTATTTCATTGAAGCAGAATTGTTTTCTTTTGAAGGAAGTGAGAATCCCTCAACTGTGTTGTGCTTCTTTGTATCCATTTTTGTGTTTGGTGACAGAAACCAGCCTTACCTGTAAGACCCGCTTGGTGAGGCCGGTCTTCTGGGCCAGCTGCTTCAGGTCCTTGGCATCTGGGTTATGGTTGATGGCAAAATAAGACTTCATCGTCCGCAGCTGGTGGTGCTTGAAGGATGTCCGCATGCGCTTGGTCTTCTGACTGGAGCTGTACTGGGAGTCTCTGTCCATGGACTCTCCGTCATTCTCGTTGCAGCTCAGCGCTGCAGAGAACCAGATCAGAAGGTCATTATTTGATCCCTTTACTTCTGCATATGGTATTAGATTTTTTTGTGGAAGTTTTAGGCATTTCTATAGTCAAATGTGTTGCTTTGCAGTAAAAAAGACACAAAAAAACGTTCCAAAAGGGATTCCTAAATGCATCAGCTGATCCAACATGATCTCCTGACTCTAAATGGGCCTCGAATAAACTTGGAAAAGAAGTAAAAGCAGAAAGTTGTAGTTCAAGCAAAGAGAAGAAGATTCTTCTTGATGGACAGCTCTCATCTTTCCTTTGGAGTTCCTTCAAAACCAATCTTGCCCTCATGGAACAGGTTGTTTTGAAGCGACACCATGACACGACAGCTGTTTCTCCTGGTTCAGCCCTCCTCTCATCACCACATCTGCCTTTCTGTCTGTTTCTGTCTGTCTAGGTGTTAGGCTGGCTTCCTGAAGCGCACACTCACACACACACATTCAACAACATTCATGCGTTTGTCCCAGCCTGCACATTTCTTGGCAATATTCAAGGTGTTGCGGCATGCATAACAGTTCGCATTCAATATCGGAACACTGCAAATGATGAATATGAAGTGAGTGAAAACCACCAGAATAACACTTTACTTAATTAGCCGATACACACCAGGCAGAACAAATGTTGCTTTGCGGCCAAAGCATATGCTCCAGCATTTTAACAAAACACAAGCTAAAATAGGGAGCTTCCTGCTAATCTCTTCATTTTTCTGCAGGCATTAATCTGGATATCGGAGCAGCTGAAGGGCACCACGTTCTGCCTGCTCAGGTGGCGCTCTGATGCTGTTTCTGGCCTCAGACAGAAGAGGGCACACTGCCTCTCTCTCAGTCACTCTCAGGCATGCCTTCCTGAAATTCATCCTCTTCAGATGAGTGTAAGTCTGTGTTTTCCTTCCACCCACAGTGGGAAAACTAACAGAGGAGCTCCATTTCACACACTGGTTTCAACAATTCTAAATGAAAACTTGAGTGATGAACTAGAGGAGCATCAAATAAAGCACTTGTTGCATTTGTTCTAAACTAGAATCCCAACAATAAGTCTTTTGAGCAGTTTTAGATTCTGACTTAGTGTTAAGTTTGCAGCAGTGCAGCTTTTAAGTTATTAAGGGGGTTTTAAAATCCAATTAGTCGGTAAAAAAATCCAATCAGACTGAAGCCTGAGTGCTGCTGCTAGAAAGTTTCTGCTCTGTGCGAGCTCTCGTCCAGAGAATAGCTCATCTAATCACATCGATCGGGCTCCTGTACACCCAATTTGGCCCAGTCCCAATGCAAAGAGGTTCCAGAACTGAGTGTGAGTGTGTGTGGTTGAGAAGACTTGAGAAGGGTACTGTTGGTGGTGTGGGGGTGGGAGGGTTTTTGAGGTCTTTGGATGTGCATGAACCCTGACTAACGCCAGAACATGAAAAAAAAGAGAATTGTATCCCTTCCAAATAAGGGATACACATGCGCGCGCGCACGTACACGCGCATACACACATGCGCACACAATACACATTACCCCCCCACACTCCACGACAATCAACCTTCAAAACATTTTTGTAGTTGTTCAACTTTTAGCAAACATTCCGTTGTTTTGCACAAAAAACCTTATGAACTTTCAATAAATAAACATTACTCAACTTTTTGTATCCAGTTCATTTAAATGTGTCCCATTTGATATTAAATACCCATAGGCAGCCCATACTGAGAAGTGGAGTGGTTTATGATGTTCCACAAATGTAAACTAAGTCAATGATTTGGGTGCAGGGGAGTTTACACAGAGGCGACCTAAAAGCGGGTTCTGCAGCATGCTGGGATGAACGCACAGGAACATAATCCTCAAACTAAAAATGTATTGCTTTACGCGCTGCGCAAATCTCTGCAGGACTCTTTTACGCACGCCAGGTTTAGGATAAACCAATGCAAACGACCATTTAGTTCATTTTGGTTCAGGCAAGAGTTTCAATGAACGTCCTTATAACTTCAAAACTCCGGATTTACAAAGAGAGTTTGGTTTTTAAGTTGAATATCAGCCTTACCTGCGTTATAAGCCGCCAGCTCGGCCCCGGGCCCCGGGCTCTTCCTCTTCCGGGGCCGCCCTTTTTGCACTGTTCCCAAGCCGTTAAAGTAGGATAGTCCGAGCGTGTTGGCCGGGCCCAGGCCTTTGTGCGGCACAATGTCCGCGTGGTTAAAATTAGTCTGATATTCTCCTTGAATGAGAGTCTCAAAGTGCAGGCGACAGTACACCAGGCTGTCCTTCATACCAAAGTGGTCTCCGGTGGTCAGCATTTTGCCACATGTGGTGCAGGTGAAGCAGTTCAGGTGGTAGACCAGGTCCCGGGCGCGCATCACCATCTCCGAAGCGGAAATGCCCAGATGGCACCGGGCGCACCTCTGCACCGAAAATCTTCTGCGGACAACACAGAACCTCATCAGCAGCTGGACCGGAGCCCCCCGGGGGACTGCAAGCTACGGGGGGGGGCAGTCCAACTTTAACTAAGTTAAGGAGTCTCACCACATTATAATATTTAAAAAAAAGATTGTTTATTTTATAAATTTAAAAAAAATTATTTGTCTAGTTTAACACATTTATTTCTTTTCTTTCATATTTTTTGTTTTAAAAAATATGACAAGATTGTTTCGCCACAAGAAAATATGGTTTTCCAAATATGTTATTTTTTTACGAAAATCAAAAAAATATAAATTTGCTCCAACTAAATCTATTTCGAATTTCAAAAAATTAAAGTAGCACAGTTTATGATCATTTCTAAACATTATTAAACTACTTTTAAAGTTGCAGTTTTATGGCACATTCGTAAATGACTGTTCGCTTTCACGCGCTGTAGTTTGGAGCACGTGTTGTTCTGTGTGTGTGTGTGTGTGTGTGTGTGTGTGTGTGTGTGTGTGTGTGGGGGGGGGGGGGGGGCGTGCCAGTCTCACATCAACATTTCACGCGCAGCATCCATCAGTCCTCCGTGAGTCTCAACACGCGCCCTCACCTGTAGTAGTCCTCCTTGCAGTAGATGCTGCCGTCCTTGCTGAAGCAGGTGAGCTCGGACTCCAGGTTGAGCTTGCACTCGCAGCACTTCAGACAGCGCATGTGCCACTGCTTGTCCACGGCCAGCAGGTAGTAGCGGTCCGCGATCTTCCGGCCGCAGCCCGCGCACAGAGCCACGCGCTCGCTGGTCATGCAGGGCATGGGCTGCGGGGCACGAGGGGGCAGAGAGGTCAGTCACAAAAAAAAAAAAGGTTAATTTTTGCAAAAAATATACATGAAAAGTAAAAGAAAAAAGTCTGCACATATTTCAGTAAAATGTTTAAAATAAATAATTTTCCTTTCTAGAACAAATGCTTTCCTCTTTCAACTACATCGTATTAAATACTGTTTAATTTAATAACTTTTACGCAATACCACAGTGTGAAAAATAGAAAATTACTAAACACAACCTTGATTATGTTTGATACAAAAATGAAAAACATCGAAGCTGGATGCTGCAATAACGCAGTTCTGTTGACATAGTAGGAAATGATGTGATTTTACAAACAAAACACACCAACAAAACACAGACTTCTGAGTTTTGGTCTAAAACTTGAAGACGACCGTGTTCACAAAAAATAAAAATAAATAAAACACAGATTCCTAAAGACCTGTGTTATCCAGCGGCCTGTAAGCCACACATACACACTAACAACACACACGTGCACGCGGGTCCATGCGAAAACAAAAACAAAACCAAAAAAACGCACATCATCATGGTTTGATCCCATCATAGTGCTTTTATTTCTCAACTTTTTAATCCAGAATGTACCCACTTTTTATATGAGAAGAAAAATATTTTAAAAATACAATACGTTTTTATGAAAGTTGTAATTAATTGTGAAGATTTATTTTCTGCTATAATGTAAAATAAATAAAGTCTTGTTTTATTTTGGGTTAGGATCTGTGAAACACGCGGGCCTTGTTTTGTGTGTTTTCAACTCAACACAAAAAGCTACAATAAAGGAAAATTAGCAGCTAAACTATTAGGATAAATTTAGAAAAAGTGATCCTAGCTGGATTTAAATCTGTTTGTCTGTTTATTGTTTGTTTTATTCTTTCTGAGAGGCTTGAGTGTAGTAAATAAAATGTGGCTGTGGAAATGTAGGCGTTAAGGCCTGATGGAGCAAGTTTTCAAATGCGTAAATGAGACTTTATTGAGCATGTAATGCAAATCTTTAAGATGTTTTTTTTCTTCTTTGTCTTAGGTCTAATAAAAGCAGATGAGTGAGATCCACACACAGGTCCCATGCTGCCTGCGCCTCCCAAACCGAGAGGGCCACGTTCCCCCGCTGCCTACCGTCTCCGATTCTCCCATATCGATGGCGGAGCTGATGGCTGCTGAGTCGCCCTTTCCTCTCCGGTCCATTTCTTCCACCACGCCGTGCATGTCGCCTCCTGGGAGGCTGTGAAAAAGCATGGTCGCCGCAGAGGGAAGGATGTTATAACTGTTCTCTTCGGATCTGCAAGCCAAGATGTCCATCAGAGTCACAACTCTAACGGCGCAGAAAATGCTCTGTTTGGCGGGGATTTCCTTTCTTCCGTGGAGAGGTGAAAAATCCAGACCAGGGAGGGAAAATATGAGGGAAAAATCGGACACGTGTTCTCCTCACTCCGTTTCATCTGCCAATGGAAACCATCTTCCGAATCTCAGCCGTTCTCATTATTAATAAGCTATGACTAATTCGTTAATGGCCGCACCGATTCCGCTGGTTTATCCAATGTTATTTCTGTCTTAATTTATTTGATTGTTTTCTAACGAACTGTCCTTTCTAGATGTATTTCTGCTGGAGGAATGCACAGCTATGGAAGCCTCAGTTGGAACCTCCTCGCTAAATCAAATGTCAGGCTTTCGGTAATCTGCAAACAAATGAATTAATTCAAAAAGCCTATTTTTCTACTCGTGGCACTTTCAAAGGCTGAGCTGCAGCCTTTTGTCGGACAGTAAAACGGTATTTACAAACTAAAAAAATGACAGGCGCTGCGTGCTGCTCTCCTCCGGGCGTAACAGTCCAAGCGGATGCTGAGGGATGTCGCTTAAAAGAGTTTTACGCAGCAGAGAAAAATGAAAAAAATAAATTAAAAATAAATAAATAAAAAAAACTGCTTAAAAACACGCGGCCTTGGCTTTGTAAAATCCCGCCGGTGCTGTGAGAGCAGCAGCTTCCCTTTACAGATGCTCAGTTTAAGTTGAGTCTTTTGCCAAATAGGCTGCATGCATGCGCGTAACAGCAGAAGAGGTGGAGGAGGAGGAGTTGACTTCACGTTGACGGAAGATTTTTGCTGGACCCCCAAAAACCACGATCCTCCTTCTTAGGTCCCCGGTTGGACTCTCAGCTCCTTATCTGTGGGGCCCTGTTGCGTCACGACGCACATTTTATGATGATTGGCTGTTCAGCCGTCAACGAACTATTTGGTTGTACTTTTTTACCGACAGCAGCGGCCTCTTTGCTTCTCGTTACGCACGGACCACCGGCCACCTTCCGTTCCCCCCGCCCGCCAGTCCGCAGCAGCAGCTTGAAAGGTCCGACAGATAGGAGCCAGAGCTGGGGATAATGCCCCTATAGATGTAGGCAGCCTGTGCGCGCGCATGGATGTGTGTGTTTGCGCATCGCAATGATCTGCAGGGACTTTTACTCCAAAGGAAGGCGCGCCGCCGCTGCTCAGCGCCTCTCCAGGACCTCAAAGGGCTCAGTGCGCAACTTGCATGGAGTTTTCCACAACAAACGTGGGCCAAAAACAAGCACAAGGTTCTTCTTTAGTTTTTCAATTCACAGATATTTAGGATTTACATTAAAAGTCGAATTATTTTACTTAGGAAACAATATTGTTCTGACTGCAAAAGTCTAGAAAGTTGTAAATTCAACCGTTTTTTTTATTCTCAAAGATCAAAACATCGTAGAAAACTAAGAAAACATGTAATTTTTGTGTGAGTAAATCCCTGATTTGTTATTTCTGTCGAAAACTCTTGGGTGAGAACTCTGAAAAACAAATTTGAAATAAAAAAAAACACAATTTACCTTCAGAGTTTGATCAAAAATAACTTTATTGGTCTTTTTGTTTTGGCGCTGTAACGCGTCAGAATAATGTTGGCACTTCTAGCTGTGCGTGCAGTTTCCCCAGAGCGCCCTTCATCTCTTGAACTTGCAGTGAGTCGCAATCATTTGCAGCCCAGCATCTCCAGACGCTGACCTGATCCCGGGTCCGCGCCTTCTAATTAGCTCTCTGCTCTTAATGGGGACTGGGTGTGGGGGGTGGAGGTGGACTTCGTCATCAGAGGATGTGTTGAGGGGCCCGGAAGAGAGAGCTGTGGCTTACTTGGTTTGAAACCGAATTGAAGCGGCCAAATTCCACGCAGCCATTCGAACAGGCTGCAGCTGCGTCGCGCAGAGGAACCAAACTGCAGCTGCGGATCCAAACGAGCACGTCGGTGCATGTCCTTAAGAAAATGAAAAAAAGTTATTAAAAGGTAAAAAAAAAATAGACTACCTGCTCCATTTATAAAACTCACATTGCAGCTTTGGTGAAGTTTTATTTTACAAATATGATGTTAAATTCTTAAAGCTTCATGCAAAACAACTCCCATGTAATACCTTAATTGAATACATGCATATTTATCATGCACACTTCAATCTGCTATAAGGCTGCTTTATACATTAAACATAGCGGCAGCAGGCATGTCTGCGGGCGTGGATAAAATATCAGATTAGGTGCGTCCCTAGGATCAGGAACAAAACATGAGTTTAGAGGGTCAAACTGCTTTGTGGCAAGAAATGGAATATCGACACATAAATACACGTTTTTTTTTCTTTTACGTTGGGAGCAAACTCACATCCTGTAAGGCACAAAAAAGAAAAAAAAAAGGAGAGAAAGAAATTGAAAGAAGTGCTCTACTCAGCTGTGTGTTGTTGGAAAGGCCGTGCGCATGCCTGTTCCATCAGGGCTGGATGCTGATGACAAGACAGTCCAATGATATCACCCCACCACCAAGCCCCACTTTGGTCGTCTGCCCAATTTGATGTAAGCACTATTTTTATATCGAAGCACAAAATGATTTTAGGGCAGGGCATAATATACAGCCTTACTATGTTCAACTCCAAAAGATGAGCTTCAAAAATGTTTTCTCTCTAATTTTATGCCTTCAAAATGTTGTTTTGTTTCCTTATTTTTGTTGTGTAATTAAATCTACAACCATATGTTTCCAAAAAAATAGAATAAGATTAGAACATTTTTCTTTTTTGACATATTTTTAAATGATTTCATGTCTTACCTTTTTTTTACTTTAATTACACCCCCCCCCCCCCCCCCACACACACACACACACACACTCACTTTAAAGCAAACTACTTATTTTGTTCTGCACATTAACTTTTCAAACCCATTGATTAAAGCAGGCCTGATAATTTTTATAAATGATAACGCAAAAAAGTATGTCCATTTCATTTGAATATTTCCTTTAAAATGACTGGATAGATCCATCTTAAGCTTCCTTTTCAGTTGCTGCACATTATCGTCTCTACAGCTTTGGTTCATTCTGCAGTTAAATTCCAGTTCTAGTCTTTTTTTTTTTTTTTTTAGTAATCTTTGAAATAATCTGAGCCTTCATGCTAAGGTCTGCTGAAGAGCTTCCAGTCAAGCATCCAAGGTCCAGACTGGAAGTTCTGGGTTCAGGCTGGACCAGGCGTGTGCAACCTTTAAAAGAGCTTACTGACCAGAACCAAGCAAGAGCTGCAAAGTCCCACCTTACCGTTTAGAAAAATATATTTTAATGATCTTTTTCTGACTGTTAAGCCATTCATTTGTAAAATTCAGCTTTTATATACTTACAAGAATTTGCTATAATAATTTTATAAAGATAACAACTGGAATTTCTTTTACTTTTTGACAGCAGCACAAGCTCCTTTCAAAATAAAATACACCCAGTGTCAAATAAGAATTTCCTGCTACATCAGATTTACTTGCAATTGTATAATATTAAGAGAGATTTGCCTTTAAACAACAAGAAGACACTATTTTGCTTGTCCGCTTTTTCTAAATGGCCCTGACATTATATCAAACCACCATTTTTTACGTATGACATCTGTATTTTGAAGAGATTGGTAAAGCAGCAAGGCCTCTTACTTTAGTGTAATGTCAGCAGTGGTTTAAAAAAGAGTTTATTTGACCTATAAAGGATCACATCAGCTTAAAAATTTAAACATAAATGCCAAAAAAAAAAAAAAAAGTTATGTCTTCAAATGGTTAGCATTTTTCTTCAAAGCCAAAGAGCCATAAAGTAATAAAAGAGGAGCCGCATGTGGCTCCGGAGCCTCAGCTTGCAGACCTCTGGTCTGGACGGCCACAGAGTGACTTCTACATTGTTTTATTTACATGTTATTAATTTATTTAAATCTGTTTTATTCAGTCTCTGTAAAACAGTTAGAAACTCTTTTTTAATGGAATGCACATCAAAAAGGATAAGTGCTGTGTATTACTGTAAATCTCAGCCGTGATGCCAAAGTTAAATTTGTCAGTAATAGAAGCTAACTTTAAAAGTCATTGTGTTTGTTTCGGTATCACAGCCTGGAGATACTTAAGTGCTGATGCAGCTCTGCTGATTACTCCTTGTCTGGTAATTGTTTCCAAACGAGATGACCATCAATAACACAAATCTGCATTTCTCAGAAAAACATCACACTCGTCAGGCTCCTGGCATCTTTTTGATCTTTCACAGTTTTTTAATTGTATTCATCATGAAGGTAGAAGGCAGGCGTTGGGGTGTGTAGCTTTAATGGGATGCTGCTGTGGAGGTGGGAGGGAGTTACGCGCTCTCTGAGGAGAACTGGCTTGCAATTAAGATAGGGAACAAAGCAAAGGAGACTAAAAACACATGAAGCAGAGGAAGGGGAGGGGGGTATCACTCAGTCACTGTATGTGCCCCGTTCATGGGGCTGCTACCACATAAACAGACTTTTGAGCAGAACAGTCACACTAAGTACGTTCAGACAACACACCTGAGTCTCCGGCGCTCAGCCACAAACCCCCTCAAGATGTCCGTTGTCATGTCACACAAAGCAGAAACATCAGATTCATTTCATCCAAACCAACAACATTTAAATGCTGCATGATGGGAAACTCAATTGGCTCACATTCATGTGGGTCACAACTGGATGAATAATTGCTCTTTAACAAAGTGCCTCATATTTCAGCAGAAGCTTTGACTCATGTTTTCCTGGAGAAGTGAAGAAACAATATCACTGGTTTCCGATATTTTGCTGAAGTTTTTGCTCTCCGATCGTCACTCACTCCTCCGCTCACCAGCTTTATGAGACAACAGTATCACTCTACTCTGTCCACACTTTTACAGTTTGAAAATTAATACGAAGTAATTGGTAACATGAGCTTTTTTGTGCCTGAAATGTCCAAAAGTGAACTGAAAAGCCAAGTCTTGAGCTTTCACACTGAATCTGGCCACTTTCTGGACTCTTGTTCCTGTGAGCTTCAGGAGGTAGTTCTTCCATCTATCTGCCTTTGACCCTTTCATAACGTATGTCATTAATTTGCAGAATACCATATAGTTCAATACTCCACTTAGTTTAACATCACCCCAAAACATTGAAGACTGTGACTGTAAAGCACTTTGGGCCTTCAATGAAGGTAGAAAAGCACTACATAAGTATACGCCATTTTCATTCAGCCATGAAAGGCTTGAGATCAGACTCTGTACTTTTACATGAACGTGTTTATGCTGGTGCCTTTTTCTCTGTCTTCTGAAGCCCAAGCTGTGAGGCCTTCCTTTCTAAATCTTGATACTGGGCCGTAATTTGCTGATTCCTCTTCATCTTGTCTCGGTCAGTTATCAAAATTTGACATTTGGGGAAGCTAATAGTTCTGTCGATACCTAAGTGCAGTTCATTTTCATCTGACTAAAATTACATTGAACAGTACTAAGTTGGATCCTTGCTGGTTGAACTGGGCCATTTTCACAAAACGGGCAGACGGCTGGTTCCAAATGCAGCAAGTTTATTGGCTCAGACAGGAAGGCAGGAGCAAAAGGTCAAACTAAAACTCCACAAAGCTAAATCAGGGTCAGAGTCCAGGCAAGGGTCAGAGCAGGCGGCAAAGGAGCAGAGTGACGTAGGATCAGGTACACAGAAGATCAGATCAGATCAGATCAGATCAGATCAGATCAGATCAGATCAGATCAGATCAGATCAGATTGCTTGGTATACAGGCTGAAAGACACAAACAATACTTCACACCTAGCAGAGCTCTGTGTAGTGCTTAAGTGTCCTGTGGCTGATTAGCAGATGAGATTCAGGTGGGCAGCATCCAGACACTGTGTTGGGGTTGATGGGAGATTGAGTTCAGTCAGCACACTGGAGATGGCTCCCACCTGTGACCAGAGGGGGGGGGGCAGAGTGCTGACTCCTGACAGCAATTAACTAAAATCTTTTTGCTTCTGTTTTTATTTTATTTAACATGAAATTAAATGACATTGAACTATGCAATTCCTCATAAAAACTTGCACATCTTACTGGCCTTCAAACTTCTTTCCTGACACAAAACTTGTGGGAAAGACAAAGAAAAAAAACATCTATTATTTTCTTATAAAAATACACTCAAGTGAGCAAAAGTTATTTTGTAAAAACATGATCTGTCTGATTTATTCAGAGTTTCATCTGTTACACTTTTAGTTTCTTTTCACCAGTTTGTCAGTTAAATCACAACTGCTAGATTTATCTAAGAAATAAAATTACCCTAAAAATTCTCTTCAGTGAGTAAAAATATCTGCATATTTCCTTTTCTGGGTCACAGAAGACAAAAAAAATGTGTATTCTGAATATGTGTTTAGACCAATTCAAAATTCTAACTCCTAAAATTTTAAATTGGCTTTTTTAAAACCTTGTACAGCTGATGACTGTTGATGAATGGTAAAGTAACTGATTTGTGCCCTTTCTTTTTTGTGTATAATCTCTAAATAACTGAATGAAAGTTAAAAGAAAAGTGGAAGAGAGATGGCAGAATGTGACACTACGATTACATGCAAACTCTTTCCTAAGATTTTTACATTTCTACCATCTAGTAGCCAGACTTCTTTTCCCTCCTCCAAAGTGAAGTTTGACTCTCAAAGTTTAAATGTGTTTATTTGAAGCTGCTTTATGCATTTTTAAGCATTCAGGTGACTTTTATTGCATGAAGACAGAAAATTTGTTTGCATTTTGCAAAACAGGCAGCAGAGATAAACAAAAAACAATAACCATATTTTAAAAAGGAGGTGATGTTAAGACTTCTCTTTTTTTAGTGAACATTTTTGCAGGGGAGTGACAAGCCTTTTGTACGACCCACTGCTGTATAGGCTTAGCAATGACCACAGCCAGCAGGCAGGACCACGAGGAAGAAAATGCTGGTTGATGGCAGCAGTGAGG
Source organism: Adrianichthys oophorus (assembly GCA_036245035.1). Taxonomy (NCBI): domain Eukaryota; kingdom Metazoa; phylum Chordata; class Actinopteri; order Beloniformes; family Adrianichthyidae; genus Adrianichthys; species Adrianichthys oophorus. Next base: position 1,558,732 of record BSAI01000189.1, on the reverse strand, counting down.
ACCCAAACACAGATCTCTCTGCTTCTTTATTCTCCTCGCTTTAAATCAACACATTGCAAGATTCCCCACTTTCACTGAGGCAGCATATGTTGGTGGTGAGATGGTGTGAGAAAACAGCAGAAAAAGCATGCCGGTCTAAATTTAGCACAGAGGTGGAAATGAGTGTACATGTTTCTAAGCTGGATGGATGGAAGGAAAACGAGAGCAGGCAGATCCAGATAGGCGCGAAGCGATGTTTCAAAGCATTTAGAGTTTATTATATTATATTGTTGTTTGTGCTGCATTGTAGAAAACCTACTGTATGCTTACATAGCTTTTGCTGAAGCAGCATTGGTGAATGAAAACTAATGAACTGAATAAAGGGAACTAAAAGTGTTAAATTTAGTTTAATCACTTACTGCCAAATGACTACGTCCATATGGTTGATTTTTGCAGGCAAAAATGCAAAATATGTAAAATTCATCCATTTCTGATGGAGACAGCAAACTAACAGTATTTAGTTATCTTCCACACAGACTGTCCTTAGGTGCAAGTTAATAAGTCTTCCCAATAAACAGTGCTGCTATCATGGAGGGAAACACATGTTCAAGGCAGCTGTAAGAAGAGAAAAACACCTATAGACACACAGCAAATGTTAAGTATATTAGCTCTGTGTTTGCAAAACTCACTCAAACAAATTAGTTACAAGAAACTTTAATTGCAAAGATGACTTCCAAAGAAAAGCTGAAAAAAAATTGGATTTGAAAAAATCCTACGGATTCTGGAGCCAGAATGCAACCTGCCAAGTCGGAAGCATTTCAGTGAAAGATTCCTCCTGAACAACTTTAAGCAGGAGATGACTGAGTCTTTGCTGGAGGAGCTTCACCAGTTGATGTCATCATGTGCAGTTCATTTCCATGTCACAACTGCTGTGAATACCTTTCTAAAATAATGAGAAGTAACGTCCTGCAAAAATGACTATTTAGCTGGAAACACAAAAAAGCTGCTCAGTTCTACGAAGCAAAAAAATTCAAAATGTTAGGAGGGTTTTTTTTCTTTGCACACAAATAACAAAACATTTGTAAAGTCTGAAAACCTTCCATTGATCATTACTATTAAATCATAACACTTTAGCTGCTTGTCTGCACTCTTATGCTACGTTCACACCGGGCTCAGAAATGCCGGTTCAAGCAGCTACTTTCAGTGAAAAGTCTATGTAAACGCATGCATTTCGGGGTCAAAACTCTCGTCTCCACGTGTCACTACACAGGTTTTTTGACTCTGTTTTTGCCTTCTATGTGCAAAACGTGCAGCAACTGAGCGGACGTCAAAAATTAAACCAGTTGAACTCTGACCAATCAGAGACTCTGATTTGATAGCGACATTTGGGTGGTGTCCTTTTCAAAAAACGGAAGTGCCAACCAATTGAAAATAGATCATGAAAAATATCACACCAAGTCATTGATATATCAGAACAGAGCTGTGAAAGAAAAAACCTGCAGCAAGATTCATGAGTTTTGCCCCACTTTAGCATTTTGCATCAAGATTCTTCCAACTGTAGGTAAATGTGCTAGTACTGAGTAGTAACAGTGGAGTGCAAACACCATGTGCTAAAAGTGTGCACAAAAGTCCATGTTCAGTGGGTTCTTCAACGCAGCACACATGCCCGGTGTGTTCGTAGCATTAGGGATAAGTTTGTCCAGTTTGTTGCTCATCTTGGCTGTGTTCATTGGCTGTAGCTCAGAGGCTAGTTTGGTTTCTTCCTGGGTGTCTTTGGATGAGAAACAGAAACTTGCTAGTTTTTCTGCAAAAAGTCATAATGTTAGAAAAAGTTAACAAGTTGTTGAAGTGGTTTAATGTACAGAGATGATCCCCAGCAACTCACAATCACACACAGGTGGTATGTTTTTCCATTGAAAAACTGTGTGAGTGCTTTGATTCGTGTCACACTGCTGCTGTGTGCAGGCATTGAGACTGCTGGGGGCCATTTTCAGATTCACTGGATATTTTTTTTTTTTACTTTCCCTACTGTAGACCTTTCCTTCTCTCTTGTCTATGAATATTTGTGAAACTTTGGTACATTTTCATTAAGGAAGATCTACCTCTCTTCCAGGAACTTTGACCTGTGTTGCATCCACTGACTGTATGAGAGAACTGGACCAAGTGACATCACCCATAGTAAATGATTTTCTTCCAGCTTCATAGAAATAAAGTCAAATTCAGTCGCCAATTTTTATCACAACACTGATGTCACAATGTTCGAGCTATATGATGTCAGTAAGGAGTGATTGGTCAACTCTACCAAAAAAAAATATGGAAAAAAATAGGATTAACAAGAACATGCAAAAAAATGTTTCAGAACTAGGGCTGTTAACTTTAACACACGTGATTAATTTAAAAAAAATGTTATTTTTTAAATGTAATTAATCAGCGTTAATTAATTACATTCCGGGAAGCAACCATTTCCCACCAGTTCAGGCTTCTGCGGCGTGCATCAAAGTCTGAATACGGGCACAATTTCACTTTTAACATGGTTATTACAAAAGAGATCAATATTCAATCGACTTTTAGTAGTTCATTCTTCTTTTCTGCGTTCAGATAACTTTTTCAAAAAAGGATGACTATTTGATTTGTAATGCGGCCTGTTGTCATGGTGACACAATATGTTGCTGGTCTGCAGCGGCTAAGGAAACGATATATATACTCATCATCACGATAAGTTCAATAAAGTATCTGTTCAGAGAGAAAGTTCACCCTTGTTCCTACTTGGAGGAAAAGTTTGTTTTGAAGAAGCCTGCGCATAAAGAAACATATATTATATATATGTATATATATATATATATAAACAGTGTTTGTTTCTTATGGCTGTATATCAGCATCTTTGTTTTCTTGGAGTAAAACACATAAAAGTCTTTACAGTTCTGCTTATCTTACTGTTATTTGTTGTGTGCAGACAAATTAACAGTTAACACTTTATACATTTAAACATTTCAGATGATAAAAATGAAGGGAACATTTTCTTTCTGGCCTGCATATTGTCGTATAAAATCTAATTCATGATTGGAATTAACTTTCTCAACCATGTCTGGTCACCTACATTGATGATTAATTAAAAAAATGGAAATTTGGCTTTATAAGAATGACTTTCAACACATTTTGGTAACAAAAACTGAAAACAATTCCACATTTTGTCTGTTTTGTTTGTTTTTTCTTTTTTTTTTGCCTTAAGACAACCCTTGTTAATTGCTGTTTTTAAATGAATAGAATAGAATAGAATAGAATAGAATAGAATAGAATAGAATAGAATAGAATAGAAATGGAAAACAGAGAGAGGGGTCCATCAGGTCAGACATGCTTTTCTTTGAATGCGGTCCTTTGGATGTTTTCTAAGATGGACGTACTTCTCAGTTTGGAAGCTGTGGTTGATTCAGACCTCATTCACGTTCTTCTATGAAGGCACCAAAGCAGAAACTGCAAGCAAAGTTTGTGAGTGAACATGCTCAGAAAATCTCACTGAAATTGGCTAATTTTCTTCTAATAATTCAGTAAATATGTCAAAACTACATGCTTCCTCCTTGACAACAGTGGCATCTTTTGTAGAGATAATCAATACCAATCATTGTGTGTTAGTCTTCCCATCACTGAATGGTGGTGGTGGTTATTTTGCTGGTTTAGTGTTGTGCCGCACTCCAAGCCCAGCTCCTGTCAATCAGCCCCAAACAGCGCGGATAACAAAAGACACTCATTCTGTCACTGGAGTCCCTCTTTAGTGAGCAATTCTAAAACTTACATGCTTCTTATTTGTTGGGTCAAAGGTTAAATTGCTGACCCTCCCCTCTATTCCTCCCTCTCACTTTCCCCACCGTGGCCAAGCTGTACTCTGAGTCTTATATTTACATGGATTAGAGTCCTTTCACCACGAAGAAAAGAGCTGGTTCACAGTCAAAGCCCGAGGAGCAGTCCATGCTGCCCGAGTGGCCACATTATTCACTCACAGACAATAACCATATTGTAGTAATGTGGAAAGGGAGGGGGCAGGAGGAAAGAGAAATCCCCCTTTGCCATGGCAAAGTCCTACACTTGTGCCACGGAAAGGGGAGGGCTGAGCCTCATCCGCTTTTTCAAGCAGAGCAAACAAAGCCTGCCCACTGTGAACAAGATGAAGATGTCAAAAGCTTTTTGGCATAGGGGTGGGGGTGGGGGGCAAATGGGGTTTAGGGGATAAACCAACAAAACAAGTGAAAAGACCTTTTCTCAAATGGATAAATCCTACTAAGTCTACATTTCCACATCAGATTTATTTTCTCTTATAACATCCCCTCTCCTTTCCCTTTCGGCTGTCCTAAAGAGAAGGAGAAATGCTGAAGTCCTGCTTTAAGGTAAGGGCCGATGCTCCTACTGCTTCTCAAAAACAGTTCAAACGAGGACATTTTACCTGAAAAAAAAGCTCATTTTGATGCAACATTTTTTCTGAAATCTGAGTTTCTTATAAAAAGAGTTAACTGATTTTTCTGAATATTTCAAAAGCTAGATTTTCTGTTTAAATATTTCTTTACAGCATATACCTATGGAAGTGTGATCTCCAAATGGATGAAGCCCAAGGCATTGAGAAGTGAATGACATAAAGAGGCCCAGTATATAGCCACAGCCGATTCACATGCAAATAGCCAAACTTGCACTGAGTCTGATTAACTCCCTGTGAGTTCATGGTTTGCCTGTTAACAAAGATTTAGCGGCTTTTGAGTGGAGACGTCCACTAAGTGGGCAAAGATTGAAGGGGAGAGAGTTGGGATCAAACTTTACTGTAAAAGCTTCTCAGGACACAAAGCAGCCTCCGTCCCGCAAGCCTGATCCACCTGACGGCAACGGGACACAACGGACACCACTACCAGAAGCAAGAAAGAGGAGACAAAGGTAGGCATTCTTCTGTATGGAGGTCCATCTCATCACCCAAACCATTTCTGACTGCTGATTTACATTAACTTAGTTAGGACCCAACAGCCTTTACATCATCAGTGCTTGTTATATGTCGACGACAAACCAGCCCCATTGAAAGAGTTTGGAAGTGAAGCTTTAGCCTAATGTTAATAAGGAAGATCTACCTCAGTGACAAGTATGCAGCGTTACTGATTCTTCACTGCACACGTAAGTCACACGACAGTCACAATCAAGTTCCTGCCTTTAAAATAATATAAGTTTGTTTATCTGCATTCCAGATGCTTTTGCCAGCTCACCCTCACCCCATTATCTTCCTGGCTCCTCGCTATGGCACGGTCTGGCTCAACCATCATCAGCGTCAAGGCTTTGGGGTCTCTTCACTTGGTCTGAGGTCATCCCATGCATGCAAGACATCTCTCAGCCTAACCGCCAATACGGACACGAACAATTATCTGTTCAAAAAGCCCCACTCCAATTATCTTTTGATCTATCTTTAAAGTGCTCCCAGTGGTCTATTAATTATGATTGTGCTGTTTTTAACCACAATCAAAAAGCCTGTTTTGTTTTAGGACATAATTTTTGCAAAGCGGCAGGAGTTCGTTGGAAATTGCCTCCGAGTTCTGAGCTGAACTGTTGGCAAGGAGCAGTTTCCGATCTTTTCTTTGTTTATTCTCTCTGCTACAGCTTACAGCACCTAACATTACAGTAAAACAAAAATGACGAGCAATATCAGATCTATCCAGCCGTACAAGTTTGAGCCAGATTCTAGATGAGGGAAATTAAGACGTTAATGGATCAATTTGTCTGCAAGTGGATGTATCAGAATGGAGAGGAGCAGGGAGCCTGTGGTCCACTGATGCTAGGACCTACATCACAGCTCTAAGCTTTTTCAAACTGCTTTTTTCATCTGCTCCTGATTCACAATGATTATATGATGATATGAAATGCAATTTGTATTCATCTTAATTTCGTGATATATGTGCTCCATTGTGAAAAAATGCCATAAGAACATGCTAAAAACACCAAAAACACAAATTGTTTTTTGTAAGTGCTGTCAATGGTCAGCAGAGAAACACGTTCTCTGTCTCTATGTAAATGCTCAATTTGCAGCATCTTGTAAAAACAGTTGACTCTATGTGTTAAGCATTCTATAACATACTTTGGAGTGTTAAGAATGAGTAGGAGAGTTGAACAAATTTCACAAATGTGACTTTTGTACAGCTTTGATTCATGCTGGCTGCTTGCTGTCCCACTCCTGGCCTCTGCAGCAGCACCCTGTATGGTGCAGCTCTGCTGGTGTGAATCCGGGAGAATAGCCTTTGTCAAGGTGTACTTGCTTCAATTCTCACTCATTTCCCTTGGTATAGGGGTGTTAAATTATATGCTCCAGAGGACCCCACATTTGTATTTTTTACAAGACCCAGGTTATTAGGCAAACAGGCTCTGCACACGTCCCCCACTATGACAGTTTTCACAGTCAAGGATTTCGACCTTTATTTCCATCCAAGTACTGCTTGCACTCCCCTTCACACCCACTGTGACACACACACATGTACACACACACACACACATCCACTACCACTAGCAACCCTCACCAAATCCTGCTCCCTCTCTTTCTAACTAGGCGATAGAGTCTGCAGAGTGTGTGATCACACTGTAGTTGCTCTGGGTGTGGGACCCCAGGCAGAACGGCAGCAGACCCAAACCGCCCAATCTACTTCCTCGATTGACAGCACAGCTCTAAACCCCCCTCGCCTCATTTTGGAGCTTTATTTTTAGTTCCCTCTTTGCACAGCTAAAGAAATGGAAACAAAAAAAACTACATTTCTAGCCATCATTTGTTCCTAAACTGTAGACAAATTACATATGCGGGTGTCTCCTTTGTACTTTAAAATGCCTTTTTTATACTAAAAAAAAATCCTGATGAAAAGACCAAGGAACATCAAAGCAGTGGATCTTCTAACAGAAAGGTTAAAAGCTTCAACGCAAATTCTCTTTCATTTTTTCCTGCCGTGATTCTCATTAGCCACTCATTTTAATCAGGTACACCATCAATTAGCATGACTTTTTATGCGTTTGATTCTTGAAGGTTGGGTCTCAAGGACACAAAAACTTTCAGATGCAAGGCAGGGTCAGTGAAGCATCCAGTGTTTGCAGTGGTTGGTATTGTTATTTATTTATTTTTTTTAACTAAATTTCTTTCAAACATGATAATAATTACAATCAATATGAATAAAAACACATAAGTAATAATATAATAACATATAATAATATTAATAACAATAACAATTCAAAAATAACAATAATAGTACAAAAATAGGAATGCAAAACATGTTTGAAAGGAAGCAGGCAGAAATCAGAATGTCTCGATCCGATCATGAGATCACAAATCTGTCCCGATCACGTTTCACACTCAATTGGAACCAAAAGTTGACTCCATATTTATTCTATACTCATTATGATCGGCGTGATATATTTCAAGTTTATTTTTACAGAAAAATACTCTACTAGAAGTCTGCATCTTATGAACAGATCACAGCATTTTGTTGTTGTAAAACACAGAAGAATATGGCAGCAGTTTGTTCAGGGGCACACAAACATTTCAGTAGCGTTAGCAAGATAATCACTGATTCAGACTTCCTGGTTCAATAACTCTTTTAAAATGCTTTAAACTGACTTTCAGTGTCTCTATTGGTTTGTCTTAACACAAACAATGACCTACAAAGGGATTTTTTTAAAAGTTTGTTTTATTATTATTATTAGTGAGACAGGACCATCTACAAAGTGCAAGCTCCGGGAAAAGTAATTAAAAGAAAAAATCTCTTAAAAACAACCAAAACTGATATATGTTTTTATTGATAGGAGCCAGTCATGAATACTCATCATCCTAATTATGCTAGAATAACAATTTTGTATCATAAATTTTTAGGACTTTTAATTTAAGATTTTTTTTTTTCTGTTTTGGAAATATGAATCACATCTGATCATCTCATCATCATAATTATGCTAAAACAACATTTTTTAAAGAAAACATTTTTTTTTAATGGAAAGATGAATCACATCTCATCGAAAATGTTTAATAAGTCTGAAGACACAAAAGCTACAGTCACCAAACTTTATCACATTATTTTTCCTAGTTCACAATTGCACTATTTTTTACTTGTTTGCTGAATCTCCTTCACAGAAGTGCACTGTTTAAGTGTTAAATGATACAAAAAAAGTTGACTGAAAAAAAAAAATCTGGAAGACCCTGAAACTGTTTATTAAATTTAGCAACTTTTTTAATGTGTTACAAAGGTAACAGACTGGGACTCGGAATCAACAGATTCTCTAAATCAAATGATTCAGAATCGTCCAAAATACCTGATTGGATTTCTCAGGCAGAACCTTAGCTTATTAAAGCCTGGCTCTTATGAAAAACTAGGATTTTACCATCAAGATGTCCATGATACCCAAATGATATGATAGCTATGTTTTAACAATCATTATGATATCCATCATCATATGTATGCTAGTATTTATCATGTATTCTGGTATTGTACCCGTACAATTTGTCTGCAACTATTTTTAAACTTTAGAATATTTTTACATTGTTTTTGTTCAAACTCCTACACTGTTCAATTTTTTGCTGTGCACATAGATACACAATTTGTTGGTGGTTTATTCAAAAAAATGCAACGTGGTTCCAGCAACCTGAGGCTAAGGTTTTGTAGAGATATGCATTAAATAACAACTATTCTAAAGTAAATCTAAGTAAAGTTAAATAAAGTTCTAAAAGTAAAAATATGATCAAATGTAACATTATATAATAAGTTATAAGAATTAACAGAAAGACTGTCCAGAATAAAAACATCAGAACTAAATATTGAAAAAACAAACATGAGTATATCACACATCCCTGGGAGAATCAGCTATTTGTTTAGAAAAAAAATGCTTTCATAAATTAGCAATGTAGTAAAATCCATAATATTAGTTTGAAATATCATGTTTTAAACTTGAAATTTCTTCCTAAAATACTTAAAATAGTTTCTAAAGGTTCAGAATTGTTTTCATCAAGAGTTTCCCTTCTTTTTGATTTTGGCTTTTTAATATTAATAGCAAAAAATAAAATCAAAATGTGTCTGCCCGGAAGCAGAATTTTCTTTAAATATTGAATTGAATTAAACTTTTTAGCTACAAAAATGGAGAAATGTATCCATCATGGCAGCCCAAAAGAAAAATAAGTAATAATACAATGTGTAAATAAATGAATAAACAAACAAACAAACAAATAAATGGATAATTTTTGACAGCCTAGTCATACAGAGGAGTTGTGCAGTAAGGGCAGTGGGAATACACTGGGGCTGTCTGATCCTGTTGCTAACGGAACCTCTCAGTCTCCTCACGGTCACCTGTAGTGGGTGACAGCTGTTGTCCCTGATGGTCAAGATCCTCCTTTCCCCCACCTCCTCCACAGAGTCCAGTCAGCAGCCCAGGACAAAGCTGGCCCTCCCAATCAGCTTATTCAGTCTCTTCTTGCTCTGGCCGATGCTGCTTGAACCCCAGCAGACAAGAGTGTAGAGAAGAGCTGAGGATCCACAGAAAAAAAAAATATTAATATATAATAAAATATAAATGTAATAAATAGTATAAAATTGGATATTTGTTTGGTTCCCCTGTTTGAATGTGTTCCTTTGTTTCTGTTCTTCTGGCATGTCTACATTGAGAGACAAACATAAAAGCAAATGCCTCATAGTTTTGGCAAAAACTCATTTTTTTTCCTGCTAACTGAATTGATTCTTGGAGAAATTGTACTTCCTCCAACACTGTTCAAATCTCACTACAACTGAGCAACCTCAACCCCCCCCCACACACACACACACACTATCAAGAGCAGTTGCAGTACAAATGTATATATAACTAAGCGCAGTTGCAGTACATATGTGAACAGGGCTTACATCTGTATCGAGCTACAAAGTCCTGCTTTTATACTTTCGACTATACAAGGCTATGAATCCCCAGGGTTAGGCCCCCCCCACCCTGTTTGAACATGTGGAGCGTTATGTAGCTTGATGTGTAGTGCAGAAAGCATTCCCTCTGCAGTTTACTGTGGGACTGGCTGGGTATGGCAGATGTCTGCAACACTGTTCTGCTGCGAGTTGAGGGCTCCATTTCAAAGGCCTGTTTACTGGCAAGCCTTAATAGGAAGTGATCTTAAAGTGTTCTTTTAAACATGTCAGAAGCTAATGGTTTAATTTGCTCTGAGTATTGCTCTGTCTAATGAGAGTTAACATGTGCTCCCGACTGCACTGCTCAGATACTCATCTTTTAGGATAGAGACATAATTTTCACTTTGATTCATCAAGCTGAGGCTCTGTTTCGTTTGTTACATGTGGAATTTTGTTTATAAAACTTGCTCTGTGAGATTTGATTTGTTTTACAAGTCATATGTTGCATATGCATGGTAGGCTTGCATGTTTCTTTCTTTTTTTACCAATATTTTTGTAGGATGCAAAGTGGCTGGATGGAAAGTTGGTTAAGTCCAGGCCTGGCACACTGGAAATCTGGGTTCAATTCTCAGGATTTAACTATGATGACAATGTAGCCACAAGGGGACACAAGTCTTGTGCCAGTCCCCAGCTTGGATAAAACCCAGGGTTGTATCAGGAAATGCATAAAGTGTTGGTATAGTATTGGTACTGTTCTATCTAAGCGCATTCATGAACCTGTGTTCAGAGTGTTCTTGAATGTGCCACACACACCTAAAATAACAAACCTAAGTTAAAAATGAAGGAACATGTCCTCCTCTCAAAAGACTGTTTCTAAGCAGTAATTGAATTGCTGAGTTTGCAGAAATTTCAGTTTACTTCTCTGATTGCCACTGTATAAAAGCTTGCGTGGCTGTGCTGTGGCATGTTTGCATGTGCTCCCACACACAGGATGGCAAGGTGCAGGAGTGAGCAGTGATTGATTGGGTTTCCACTGCCCTCCTGTATGTTCATTTTCAGAGTCCAGTCCGTGATGCGGGTCATCCTAGAAATCAAGGGCCAGGACTGGATCACTGTAACATCCCTTCCTCCAATCCTCAGACCTCGGCAATTTTTCTAGTCACTTGTCTACAGATGAAGATGGATATGCCTCCTTGTCTCTGACAGCATCCTCACTTATCTCTCTCAGAAGGAGCATGTCCTGCTGTACTCTGCCAGAGGCAATATTGTTCTCTTTCATTTGATCCCTTGTTGGTTTCCTACAGTATCAGGATGATTCCAGAACAGAGATTTAGAGCCTAATGTGCAAACACGGAGCATAAGTACAGCCACACTTCAGGTTAATTCTATAAAACGTCATTAGTCAGAGAGTGCAAAAATCTCAGCATTTAACCAATCCAACCCCCGACAACAGCCTTTATTTGATCTTTAAACCCTCAATATAACCTGAAGCTGAGTGCCAAACCTTTATAAAGTCTTTAGTCTTATCCAGCTGAGGAATTGATCCCACAACTCCCAGTCTTGTACCAGACACTATATCTCAAACCCACCGAGATGAACCTGGAGGTAGCCCTGAACTTTTATTTATTAGATTAATTTGGGGCCAAGACTCTCTTGTAGATGTTAGCACTATTACCTGACAACTGGACCGAGTGACCCCTCCCTAATCCTAATTTTTTTTCATTATATTTTTTCTGTAGTACAAGTTATTCAATTATACACTGACCAACCAAATGCCTCAATAAAAGGATGCGGTCAACCTCGAACACTGGAAGCACTGGACTCTGACCAATCACTGCTTACTGACAATGTCTGGCTCCAATATTGTGGTGTCTGTATTGTGAAAAAATAGAAACTGAACAGACTTCATTTGGTTAGAACTAGATCTAAGCCATTTCCACTCACTCAGTCCATTTCTCATATACAGTCTATGGTTAGAATAGTTTGGTCTTCATAATGTGAACTTTGCATATTTTCCACGTTTTCCCCCTTTTTTACCCTGCAGATCAGTCACACACAGTGGTGATTCTGTTATCTCCACATGTCGGGTTGAGTAAAGCATGCTATACTATAGCATAGACATTGGAGGATTAACCCTCATTATGAGACTGGGACATCTGGGAATGGCACTTAGAAAAAGGGAGTAAAAAAACAATTAGCTTTACATTACATACATGTGGCACTATTTATTTCAGCTAAATGAAAAAGAACTATATTTACTAGGGAAAAAAAATATGTAATTCCTGTCAAGAAGGTCAATTATTTGTATTTAAAACCATCTTCTTCCTGAATTCTTTGCTTTTTATATTTATTTCTGTAAATATATTAAAAGTTGTTGTTCACCTTTTGGCGTATCTTGTCAGGTGTCACCACGGCAAATCAGCTTTCACTGATCCGCACATTTGGTTTGGCAGAGGGTTTTATGCCTGATACAACCCCGTATTTTAACCGGGCTGGGGACCGGCACAGGAAAACCCAGATCGTGGCCCCCATGTGTAGTTAGGCAGTAGTGTGAAGGGTCTTGCCCAAGGACCCACTGCTCAGTGCACCTCCTCTAAAACAAACTTTAGTTTTCCAAGCACTAGTCCTACGTGCAGCCAACTGAGCCACTCAGCCACTTAAAGAAAAATGAAATACATTAAATAAAACACAATTTTACATTGCTTTAATTGTCTGTGCCTGGAACTGTCCCCCTATCAAAGGTTTAAAATAACCAGCTGCCACTGTTTTTGATGCTTCTTATTAGATTTTCTTCTCACCTCAGATGGCAGTGATTAGTAGTCAATAACAGTCTTGTTCCACAGTTAAGTCATCAATCCACTCAGAGTGGCAATGATGTTCATGACAACTCTTTTTTTCCTCTCTAAACTCAAAACTGCTCAATGAACACATTCCCTTTGCTGAAATCTGCTGAATGCATGTTAAAAAAGTGGCACTAAACCTCATTAAATCTTTTGTTCAGTCTTGTTAGGATACTAGATCAATGAGCCTTTGTGCGAAACTTGTCCGAAGATAATCATTACACTTAAAGCTTTTGTTAGAAAACTTTCACACTAGACAGACCTCCTCCAGAGCTTTCCCAACAGTATCATGCTTTCTCTGTCTTGTTATTTGAAGGTTATAAACTGGAGATAAGCGTGGTAAAACTCCATGAAATGGAGAAATGGGATTACGTGTTCCATGCATTAGATTGGAGCAGTCCTTTGTGAAAAACATTACACTTGGTCACATCTGCTTTTCATTTAATTGTGCTTTTTTCCTTCTCTTTAAACCACAGATGACAGTTTGTCAGTGGAAAATTACAACATATCAATTCAAGGGTGTAAAGTAGTAGCTATTTAACCTAAAGAAATTGTTGTACAGTTCTTAAAAATGTTGCTAGAACTTGATTATCCGTAACATAGTTTTTCCCTTTGTTGTTGTTGCAATCTAGTCTGAAATTTGACTGGATCATCCTGAATATGTCAGAATATTAGGACAATAGTTTTGCAACCATGTTACGCCTTAGTCACAACTGCCCTTACGGATTGACCCATATGGAAATGATATAGATTAATTCTATAAAGTTTTTGTCTGTTTTAACTTAAACTTGTAAGTTAAGCACAAGACAGGCAAAGGACATACAAGATCCTTAGTAAAACCGTACAATATGAAGTATCCATGTTTTGGTAGTATATAAGATAAGTATATGATAGTAATTCCACATATATTTTCCTTAGTGGGTATGTATAATATCAAACGTATATAAGACGAACAACTTTAAATGAAACTGCAGTCTTTCGATTATTGTAGAAAAGATTTACAAGTCTCATTTGAATAAAATAGTGTTTTGACACAAAACATTGTAGTGTTTAACTTTAGCAGTTAAGTTTTCTCCACACCAGGCATCTCTGTGTCGTCTCAACTAATGGTTGTTGCTAACAGTATTACAGGAGTAACGCTTGTTATTTAGGATTTTAGGACCAACTATTCCTGATGAAAATGGCAACATGATATTGTATCCAAACAGCAGATATTCAAAATACACATTGGAAGTAATCAATATGAAGCAAAGAGATGGAAGACTCACACATTCTTCTTATTTTTGTACAAGACTGTGATAACATGAAGTGCAAAATGTCTTACATAAGAATACATGTGCAGTTATCTTTACCCTGATAGGTGATATTTAATTTTAGTTACATTGGTAATACTTGAGACAGAAATTTCTCCTTTTGGAAACTCAAACTCTAACCTCTAGCCCTCACTTATAATACAAGTCCAAACAGAATATAAAGCATCATTTCCCTCAAAAGAATATATGTTTTATTTACAGAAAACCTACGTGTAATGTTTTATTTTAATATATGAAAAACATATGTCTGGAAGAGGGACATGTAAGAAAAAAATTTAAAAAATAATATGACCCACGTATGGAAAACATAGTTCCCTTTCATATTTTTTAAAATTATTTTTAATGTTATATATAAAAAGAATGAGAAAGTGGCTACTTTCAAGAGTTTTTCAGATTCACCATCTGCATCTGCTGCAGGTGATATACATTTCTTATATGGTTTTTGTAGTTCTTGTAGATACAGTCTGTCTGCGGGTGAAAAATGGACAAAACTTTAAAGGGAATGTAGGTGACATGGAAGACATTTTAGGATCATGGACAACCCGGTGCGTTCGCAGGGCCAAAATCTTCATGTGTAGTTTTTTTTCTAAGGGCATGCTGCTGTGCTCTTTGTCACCATTTCATTTCAGCCTGACTTAGAAACTTAGAAAGTTAAAAGTTTCAAGTTAAAAAGACAGAAATGATGAAATTAGACAATCAGAATGTAACATGTGAGGACATCCTACAAACATCCCATGGGCACTCGTGGATCACATGCACACCCTGTGTGTATGGCATTCGTGTGCGGTCAGTAAGGAGCCAGTGTGCACACCTCACTAATAGCTAGAGTATAGCGTAAGGACACCGTATGACAGCATCACCCATCCGCCATGGGTGTGCATAACTCACATTTCCCTTACAAATACTTCACAAAACACTTACCACACATATGACAATGGTACGTTCTATTTTCATGATGTCCCTTGAGGTGGCCCCACACGAGCCTCAAGGAAACTGTAAGACACACCTGCTCTCCCTTTAAGATGTGCATGCACTTCTCTACGACCCTCCACGGGCCCGGACAACCCAAAACCTTACAGCACACGTGCGAGTCAAACCCCGTACGGGCACATGTGACTTGAGCATAACAGCGGTAACCTTATATCTCCTTTCAGCAAAATATGTGTTCAATTGCACACATCATTGTTACCATTCATGTGTTGGACAGATTGGGCACAACTGAAGCAGTTTTTGGTATTTGGACAGGATTCACAATGTTTCCTATTTTGATAATGCTTATTTGTGACAAAGACTGGCCCTGAGGATCCGACTCATTTATTTTCTTTGATGTGAATAGTGCTACTTTCATTAACTTTCTCTAACCTGGAACACGTGTTGTGGTCTTAATGTGTTTATTTGTCTTGCTACCATCTTATAGGCCTCTTTAGCATCCTAACCGCCTTCTGCCTAAGCCTAAGCCAGGCTGAGTGCTGTTCCTATTGTGTCCGGTTCTGAACATAAACATATAAACACTGTACAGTAATCCCCGATGTCACCCAGAGGACTCTAAATGGCAAAAATCAAGCGTGAAGCAGTGTGGGCACATTGACTGGAATAACACAAGACTAAAAATGGCCAACTGAGCAGTACAAAGTAAAAGGAGAACACGAGTGAACCCATGGGATCACCCACCTGCAATGGAGTTAGTGAGAAACTGCTCCCATCTGATATCCTGCCTCCAGTGGTCTTTTGAGAAACTGCAACCTTTGGTGCTTTTAAGTCTGAGTCAAATTCAGGAATGTAGGTGGAAGATGGTTCTGACAGAAGTGTTGAACTCCAGACTTGCCGGCGTCCAGCTGTTTTTTTTTTTAAATATCTATGTCCTACTTACTTTACATTACTTTAATCAGGTAAGGAAAGCTGGAAGGGTAGTATTGATCGGAAAACAACTAGAACACTGGCCCTTCAGGGAAAGTGAACACTGAAAAATAAAAATGTTTCTCAATAAGATCAACTTACTCAGAAATCACCAACATCTTTCATGAAGATGACTTAAGATAAGTAGGACATAGATATTTTTTTTTTTTTTTTTTTTTTTTTTTTTTTTTTTTTTTTT
>BSAI01000189.1:1355625-1542239 GCA_036245035.1 Adrianichthys oophorus | reverse complement strand
TTTTTTTTGGGGGGGGGGCTAAACTGAACACTTATCAAAAATGTCTAAGATTATTTCCATGCCCCTTATTATGTAGTACTAGAAAAAAAAATCACAGAAGACTGCTCAGGTTAGAGACTCTGAAAACAAATGTCTTTTTTATGCAGTCTCTTCCTACTGTTCCTACTAGAAAGGGAGTGGATAAATAGTGCATTCAATATTTCTCCAAGTAAAAATGATAGATATACATTTCCCTTTTTAGATGTTTATCAAAACATCTGAATTCTTGAAACTGATGCTGTCTAAATGGAAGCCAGTGAAGTAGGTTTTCGACAGTCGTTTTACCTTAGGGAAAGATTTTTTTTAAAAAAGAGTAAACACACGTCCTGTTACTTTTTGGACCCCATAAGGGCCTGCGACTTAGATCAACCAAACTTGCCTTTACCAAACACAAATACCAGGTCTCTGCAGTGCTTGATGTTAAGAGGAGTTGAGTGTGTTAAAGCAGGGTAGAATTAAAATCATGGAGGGCAGTGGACCCTGAAAATCAGCAAAACTCACTCAGACGACTATTGCCTTGGCGCTCCACTGTCTCACTCACCAGTTTAATTACTTTAGGCTGCAATGGCAGAATATTCCTTCATGAAAATAATATTCAGTGTTTGGGGTGCCAGCTGAGAACACAATTTTAATCATTGATTTGCCATATACCTGAAAGATATTTAATCAAATGAAACCATTTTTTTTTTCATATGAGACTTTTTCCTTATTCTTACATTTTCTATTTTTTGGGATTGTGTCAGTTTAGGAAAACTAAACACTCAAGTGTTTATGAATTGTACAATTAAAGGGTTCAAAGTTGCTTTCTGAGGCAAAAACAGGTCAGAAAATTCACTCACTTTGAGAATGGGCAGTTTTGGTTGAAGGGTCCTACTAATCTTGAGTCATTTGTGTCACGGGATGATCTACAGCGATGCCCTCTTCACAGCATGGCTCAGAAACAATCTCCTGACAAAAGTAGACCTATTCTATTGCCCCTGCTATCTTTAAATTGAAATATTGTGATTATTCCCGTGGTTCAAGGGAGGCAAGCTGTAATGGCTGGACAAATGATGTGGAAAAGCAATAAAAAGCTGCTCCCTGGAGACTCTTCAAGCTGGCCAAGTGACACAAGCCATGAGGGATATGAGCTGCTGATATGTCTGTGGAGTGTTATCCAAGTTGTAGTGAGCTGCTGCCTCACAGCCATAGATCTGCACTGCTTAAAGCGGATTTGACTAAACAAATGGCAGCATATGGTAGATGAGAGCGAGCGAAGTGAGTGGAGAAAGGGGGATGTGGAATTGTTTTCAGAGAAAGAAAGGGAGGGTGTACTAGTGTTGTTAAGGGGGTGTCCATGTGTCCCTACCCTCCTCAATCTTTCATTATGTTGTCACACTCTGGTTGTGTGCTTCCAGTAACACTTTAATTAGCCTCCATGCGTTTAATTGTGCATGTACGTCTGCCAGCTTATTTTGCTGCGTAAATCTGTCTTGTTTGTTTTCTTGAACTCCAAGGATCAGTGTTGCTGCAAGAAGCCATGCACCTCTTTTTTACCTTGTGTGGAGGCATGCTTTTTTTCCACCCATTGTTATTTAAAGTTGTGTTTATGAAGCATCACACCTGACTGCATAGGTGTGGCCTACTATCCAAATGTGGAAGAGTAACTTTTAACCTTATTTCCAAAATAAGCCATCGCTTAACTCAAGAAACCTTTTATGCTTTTTATGACAGAAAATGATAGGAATTTTGACTCCCCAAACAGATACATTGTACCTATGTCAAAGCGTTGTATTTTCTTAACAAATAAATGCAAACACTGGGTACTGTTACTGGTACACTGCCTCTTCCAATTCCCAGCAATTACTGCAAATATATTCTTGATTAGAGTGCACAAAATATTAAGATCCTAGAATCAACTCAGTGGTTCTCAACAGTTTTCTATTGAACTTTCCTTTATTAAATAACAAATCCTATTATTGAAAAAAAAAAAAAAAGAAATCTTTCAAAGTTTATGTGGAAAACATTACTCAGGTTGCATTGAGACTAGATTTACTGGGTTCTGTTGATCTATCGGAAAGAATATTTAAAAAAAAAAAAAAAAAAAACTCTCAAAGAGGATTACTTTATTTTATCATTAACAAAGACCTTTGTACGCAATAATTTTGAGCTACAAAGGACCCCCTCACCGTTTAAAGCAGGGAGCTTGTGGCCCGCCCATTGTATTTTCAACATTACAAATACAATCTTTTTCAAACTGCACTTTTTCATCTGCTCCATGACAATTTAAATAAACAAATAATCAGAAATAAAATTTTTAGCTTAATTTTCTTCATATATGTCCTTCATCATGAGAAAAATGGCACAAGTACATGTTAAAAACACAATATTTCAGTCTGTCATCACCAAGAGCTGTATTTGTGTTATATGCCCCTTTTTATGAGGGAATGTATGAGGTTTTAGGGTGTTAAACTTTTTCTGTGTGTAGAACCATTTCTTTTAATTTCAGAATTTATTAAATTTGTTTATTATTTAATGTTGTGTTTTGACTTTTTACAAATAGTATGTGAGCCGTATTCCCAAACCACTGCCATTGAACTATTTCACCAAAGTAAGAGACAGTCTGTAGAGGTCTCATTTTTGTTAAAGGTTAAACTTAAAAGTATAACACATGTTTTCAAGGCTAAATGGTCTGGGTGTCATTCATGCCCGTCTGCTTTCTGAGTCCATATCTCAGTTGAAAACACGTGACCTGGAGAACAAAGTCCCCTCACGCTTTGTCAGAAAAAGAAAAGCAATCAAAGCAGTTTTGAGAGTTGTTCCGATTCTATTCTTTATTGCAAAATAAGAACCAGACAGTTTGCTGGCAGGATGAGGTTCTGCAGCCTGGAGCTAACAGAAGCATCAAACCACAATTGTGTGTTGCCATCTGTGTGTGTGTGTGTGTGTGTGCTTGAATGTGTGTGTGGCTGTTTGGAGCTGCTGCGGTTGCTGCTGTTGCTGCTACCTCCACCACTTGCCTTCGTCTCCTCCCTTCACTGGCCTAATCAACAAAACAGCCTCAGCTGCCCCTTCGGATCCCCTGCCAGGGTCCCTATCATCCTCTGATCAAATATTAATGTGTGATACTGAGCTTGCTCACTAATCCAAAGCCAATTAATATTATCTGTCAATTATTTACAGATCCTGAGGTGTGGAGGCAGATCCCCAAGGACTATATCGGCCAGGTTCAGAATACATAATTAACTTCCTCTTTTGCACCCCCCGACCACCTCAATCAGAGCCCCTCTTTATTCCTTTTACTCTTGTGTTTTCCTTCATTTTTTCCCCACTCTCCTTTCATATTCTCTTTTCCTTTTTGTTTATGTGTGCCTTTTAAAGTCTAAATGGTTGTCTTTTTAGAGGTTCAGGGCGAGTGGCTCAGGATGCTTCCCGGGCATTAGCATTTCTGATATAACTGACATTGCAGGATGGGGGGGGGGGGCTGTGCTCTGCCAAGGCTTTGTGTCTGACTCTCACACAGTGCAGTCAGGGGATACTCTTATTAGTTTCCACCACCGATGCGCAACAACATGACATATGTTTCAAATCCGGAAGCTCTGTGATTTGGGTTGTTAGCTCCAATCACTTACATCGTTATTCCAATGCATGCTGTAGCCGTTTTTTCCTTGACATTTTGTCTTCTTAGAGGTGGCCAAGCAAGTGGGAAATTGAACACGAATACACACACACACATGCGCATAAATCATTTGTGATCGGGTGGTTTTGTTCGACCTGAACTTTGTTTTTTTTTCTTCTCCTTTGATAGCTGTAAGAGGCAGTGTGGAAATGAAGTTTTCACCCTCGGAAGTCTCTGTTCCATACAGCACTGGGCACTGCTGCAGCCTCGGCATTAGCTGTAGATGCAGCTGTTGATGCATGGGGTGTTGGGGCTTGGGGAGGCCTGCTGGTGGTGGTTGTGGTGTTTGGGCTAGTGGCTGAGGGGGGAACTGGCAACGTGAGAAGGAATGATGACAGCCGGTCGTTTGGATCCCTTGAGCCAAAAATCTGCCTCTTCAGCCGAAACAGTGAGGGAGAAGAAAGCAGGCAGAAGAAAGGCGGGATGAAAGGATCTGCACTGTTCTGATGGTGCGATTTGTGCTGAACTCCAGCAACTTTGACCTGCCGAGGCCACTAATTGGAGGTCTTGGTGAGGAATTGCAGAATGCTGAGATTTAGGTCTATTCCTCTTTCTTCCGGCTTTTTACAATCTTTTATCTTATAAATTGATGAGCTGTTGTGCTCATTGAGCTGTTTCTGCTACGCATTTTGCAACTAGCCTTATGCTACGTTCACACTAGGCGTTCAAGAATATGCTATGCGCGGTTTCAGGAACACATCACATTTGGCCCCCTGATGTTAACACCGGAGCAGCACCAGACCAGCAGGGAGGAGCGGCCTATTCTTTTATTTTTCTATTGTTTACTGTTATGCTGCCACACGCATTTGGAAGAGGCATGGTGCGAAATGTCAAAGTGGGGTAAATCTAGTAAATCTTGCTCCAGGTTTTTTTTTTTCACAACTCTATTTCAATACATGAAAGACTTGGTGTCATATAATGTCCGGCCGACCACATCCCACAATTTTAATTTCTCCTTCATGATTATGTTTACGATTGGTACTTCCGTGTTTTGAAAAGGACGCCATCCATACATCACTATCCAGCTCCCTGACTGGTCAAAGTTCACCTGTTTCGCATTTTAGCAGTCAAAAGATCAACTGGTTGAACTTCCCAAATGCAATCAAAGAATGCCCAATCTGTACGTAGAGCCCCCGAACAGACTTAAAAACGTGTAGGGACTCGTGAACCCAAATGTGGGTTCATGCGTGTTTGCATGATTTTTCATTGAAAGTGGCCACTTGAACGCAAGATGCCGTGGCCGGTGTGCATGTAGCTTTAGACTTCATCAAGTCTTTTCTCTAATAAGGACGGCTGAGCCCCGCCCCCCATAGGAGCAGGAAGATGGCTTCTACTCGTTAGCTGAGCCTTTCCAGCTCAGCCTCACCATTCCACTGCAGTTTAATCTGATATGTAAATGCAGTGTTTGATCCAAAGCTATGGTGTGACGGACAAAAATCTCTAGCTTCTCTGCCTTTCCTGTGCTGGTAATTAAAACAAAGCCTGCTTGAGTTTTTCTCTTTCATCCCCCTACTTCCATCTCCCTTCTGTTTTTCTCTTCTTTTACCAGCACTGCAGTGTCTTCATTTCCACACATTTCATTCCTAACATTGGGCAGCTGCTGCATATTTTTCAGAGCTGATGCTGTAAAGCGTGCTTGTCACACTGTAACCATAATGTTTGAAGCTCGGCTTCTTTGATGTATCTGACGTGGGACTGTTTTAACAGGAAGGCCAGCGGTGGCGGTGTGTGAGGGTGGGGTGGTGGTGGGGTATTCAAATGACTGGCCTCTAGATGACAGAGCCAACCAACTGCGTTATGAATAAACAGCAGCTTGATGTGTTGCTTTGCACTGCTCTTTGTTCAGGTGTTGATATCAAGTTCCTATCACACTGCCTGTTAAATGACTGAAGGTCACTGGCGACTAGGAGATGAGATCCATTTAGCTGAGAGACTCCCAGCAGGTGCACAAAGCCAGTCCTCCTGAGGTGCTAGTGTGAATGGGGATGATTACCACAGAGTCTTTAAATCCATCTGAATACATATTTGTTCAGTAAAAAGAAAGACAAGGATGATTGGGTTATTTCAATCCTGGCAGATAAATAACATATTTAAGTGTAAATGACCTCCAAGCAGAGTGAGGGCAGGAGGAAGACTCTCTTAAAAGGAAAAAAAAAACACCTAAAAAAAAGCTTTGTTCCACTATTTTGTTTGAACATGTAAATCTTTCACTTTTAAGAATTCTCACAAACCTGAGTGGTATTTCAAATGTATCCTTAACTAACATACTGCAGCTCTGACAAGCAAACTCTTTAGAATTATATTTATCTTGTGTTATTATTTTTTTCTTGATTAAAATATCAGTCTGAAAACACAAATTGTTCAAATTTTGCTTTAATTTTTTTGGAGATAAAATTTTACATAGAAAAAAAATCTTGATATTTTGTTTTTGAGCACATTCAGTAAGACTTCACTACAGCCAGTTTATGCCATTTTCACAGCATTTATTCCAGTCCAGATAAGACCAGAGACCAAACCCAGATCAAAATGTGCCTTAAGCCTTAGTCACAACTGCCCTTACAAGTGGATTCAAGCTGTCTGCGGATGGAAAAATCTGTACGGGGTACACAGATGGTTAAACAAAATATCAAGATCTTTGACCAGTTGGTTAGAATGACAATAATCATGCACATTTTGTGTCTACGGGCATGCTGCAAGCAAGAGGCCACAGTGAACACTTAAGTACAACAAAAGGGTAAGTAAGGGGAAAGGAGGTGAGACAAAGGTGTGTCATACAGATTTTTCAAGCATTTAAAATCCTGGTCACAGCGCAAAGGGTTCAATTAGTGCTGTTCGAGTGATAGGTGTGTGCCCCTTGTTTGCAGTCTGACTGGTAAAATTTAGGGAATTGGACAATCAGAGTGGAGTTTGTGTGGGGATCCTATGGGCGTCATACAGGCACTTGTGGATCACCTTGTGCGTGCAGCATTTGCACACGATCAGAAAGAAGGCAGTATACGCACCTTACTAACGACTAGAGAATGGCACAAGGGCACAGTACAACAGCATCACCTAAACGTCATAAGTGGAAGCAACCTACATTATCCTTATAAATACGTAACAAGACCCTTACCACACACAACTGTTCATTCGATTTTCACAACGTCTGCTGAGGTAGTCGCACAAGCCTCAATGGAACTACAGGACACACCTGCGCTCCCCTTAAGAAGTGACCCAAAAAATCACAGCACTATACGGATCAACCCACACACAGATGCACGTGACTAAGGCTTTATTTACATGCATCTGATTGATCACTGAAATTGTTTTTTACCATAATTAAATCATTTAAACGTAAATAACTTTATTTAAGAGCATTTAATTAAGTTTTAATGTATTAGTAAATATTTCAAAACCAATGGCTGTTTCTCATGTCCCAACAAACAATTGGAGGAACCTTCTAAAACAGAATGGCAGCTTTTTTAAAACCATAAGCTGTTGTTTGCTGCTCACTTAAATTTGAGAAACTCCTTGATTATGCAATATTTTAGTAACTACAGTAGTTTCTATTGATATTCCAATCATTTTTCTCTTTTATTTCTAAGCACAAAGATAAAGATTACAGAAGAAAACTTATTGAAAACCAAATGTTAATATAAAAGTGCCCTCAAGCGTTTCCATAGATAACTGATCAAAGAGAAATATATTTTTAACATAATTGTTTTTCCTGAAGAACTGAGAGATGTGTGTAATTCTAAATGAGAGAAATTGGGTCTTGACTCCCAATAAGCTGAGTCATTCAACTCTTAAAGCAGTTAATGATTGAATCACTTTTGTTGTATTTTATGATCTTGATTTTAATATCTTGATTATTCACCTCTACAGGCTTCCTTTTCAGCAAGTTGCTCACATTGTGATTTAAAAATAGAAAACCTTTTGCAAGAGCCATTTAAAAATCAAACGTCATAGTTTTGCTTTGTCTATTGATGATTCTCCTTTATTTACCAGGTATTTGTTTGAATGAGAGAGCTAGACTGAGCCTTGAGGAGCCTCCTGTTCATCATGCGTTCTGCAGGCATTTGCTGCCAAAGCTTGATGACTCCAAGGATGATGGCGTGCCATAAACTGTGCAAATGCCAGTCTGTGGATTCAATCTAAAACCTGTGCTTGGCCAGAAATTTTCCTTTCAGATTCAGATCTCTCCACCAGGTTCGCACCTCCTTTGTCCTGCGATGCTGCTCAGAAAAACAGATACTGCTGCAGTGTGCCATTGCATTTTTGGTATCCCCTCCAGGGGTAATCTCAAAGCCAGTAAAGAGGAGAAACTGGTGACTTTCTAATGAAGTTTAGGGAAGAACAGATAACAGTTATTTTGAAACATTGCATTGTAACGTTTAGGCAAAAAACCTCCTCAGTGGCAGTAATAAGCAGCTCTCATTCTGGCACAGTAAAGACAAAAAAATCACTAGACAAAGGAATGTTTTGTTTCAAATTTTCAGCACTGTTGCATGCATAAGATCATAAGACGCACTGTCAATGAATGTTCTATTTTGGTATTAAATGTAAAAATTAGGCACATCGAACCATAAAGCTACGTTAACATCACCCTCAGCAATGCACATTCAAGCAACCACTTCCAATGGAAAGTCTATGTAAATGCTCGTAAGTGCAGGTTTTTGTCTAGGGTGATTGTCTAGTGTGACAAATGACCAGGCATACGTGTGAACGTAGCATCAGGCACATTAAGCGAGACAAAAAAGTCAGAGATAAATCTGTCTTTCGGTCAGACCCTTTTAACTGTCTTCACGTTAACTAAAGCTTTTTTGTAACGTGCCGCATGTTAGCCATGTTAGAAGCGTTAGCCGCGTTAACATAATCACAATATCTGTAATTACCCAATGTTGTTTGCATCATAAACAGACTGATAGCCTACCACCAAAACAAATGTTACTGTGACTTTGCTAACTCCCAAACTTGTTAGTAACACGCAAAAAAAAAAAACTCACAAGTACACATTAGACTGACATTTTGACTGAGCGCCATGTACCTCTCATAACCGCTTCAACATCAAATAACACAGCCAGATTTAATCCATGTATAAGGTGCTCCAGAATATGAGGCACATTGTTGTTTTTTTTTTTTTTTTTAAAATGCTTTTAAGTGCACCTAATAGTGTGGAAAATACAATACTTAGTCCCACAATAATATTGAAAGTGATCATTTGTATTTTGTCAACCTTGTTCTAATGTTTGGGGTTTTCATTAATTCAATACAACTTATTTTTCTGTGTCTTTTTTTTAAAGGTTGCCTTTTATTTTTTAGCATTGTCATGCACTCTTTATGCTTGTCCACACAATCAAAAGTGTTCACAGCTCCACAATATTATATTTTAATGTGCAAACTGCTTAAAGGATCTTACATGTCTGCTACCAGAAATATAAAAGGTGGACTTGTGGACGGATGCTCTCACTGCAGAGTCGGTCTTGTTTTTTTGTTTTTTTAATCTAGAGAGGGATTCCCGGCCTAACAACATCAGACAGTTTGGAACTTGTCAAGGAGACTTTGGCCATCCATACTGGTTTTACTATCACTATGTGAGGAGGATAAGTATGAAAGGAGGAACTCAGAAAGAAATTTAACGGCATTACAGGATTGGTGTGAACAATGGAAGAGGGAGAATGTTAAAAAGAGGTGCTCAAGAGCCCTGAAAGACAAGTCAAGCATACCAACCCCTCACCGCAGCCCCTGACTACATGTTCTCTTGCTAAATGGCATAAGAACATTTGAAAACCCAATGTAACACTCTCCTGTTTATAGCAGTACACATACCAATCCAATGACTAACCAAGTAAAAGATGACCACTAAGTCCAGTGTTGCTCCTTACAACAGTTATAAAAAGTCCTCTGTAGCAGTGGTCCTCAACCACCAGGCCTTGGACCAGTACCAGTCTGTAGGGACCAAGCTGGATAAAGAAACGGAACATATTTTATTTACCCTCTGAGTCTGAAAGATGTTTATTTTGGGGAGAAAATAGTTTTTTTTGCAATAAACAAAATCAAAAATTGCAAAGTAGACTGAAAAAAGGAACAAGCGTTGGAAGTCACTGTCACCTGATCATCTCAAAGGTCATTGGCTTCTTCAACAAAAATGTCTTTGTTGCCACTTCTAGGTAACACTAGCATATATTTAAAGGCACTTCTGTGAATGTGTTTTAAGGTCAGACTGTAAAAATATTGCTTACCAGTTTAAGTTATAGTGTACAATGGCATTAAATTCAGCATTGTTGCACATTTTCATTTTGTTTTATACTCACTCAGAAATGTAATTTGGAACTTCAGCTTCAACAGATGCAAGTTCTTACCAACACACTGCTTTAATGAATATTGATTACATTTAAGTATTTTCTATGTTTCATCTAACCGTAACACTTTTAAAAAAAACTGTTATAAAGTAATAAAATATGGCAAGATCATTGGAAAAATGAATGGAAGTTCATTCATCTCATGGTAAATGGCGTTTACTTATATAGCGCTTTTCTACCTATTGAAGGCCCAAAGCGCTTTACAGTCA
Organism: Adrianichthys oophorus; assembly: GCA_036245035.1. Lineage (NCBI taxonomy): Eukaryota > Metazoa > Chordata > Actinopteri > Beloniformes > Adrianichthyidae > Adrianichthys > Adrianichthys oophorus. The sequence goes on along the minus strand of BSAI01000189.1, from coordinate 1,531,992 downwards.
CAGACCCATTCACCCATTCATACACACATTCATACACTGATGGTGGCTCCGCTGCCGAACACTGGCGCTAACCTTCCATCAGAGGCAATTTGGGGTTCAGCGTCTTGCCCAAGGACACTTCGACACATGGGCAGGCAAGGTGGGAATTAAACCTGCAATCCTACGATCACAAGTCGACTGCCCTTTCCACTGCACCACGGCTGCCCAACATCTTGTCAATGTCTATAAAAAATGTAAAATATCAGGTTTAGAGAACATTCTGAAGTTCTCAGTGCCAAAAGTACAGCAACTGAAAATTTGCAAGATGGAGGAATGAGTTTAATTTAACCCTTTATAACCATTTCTACTATAATATTTCTATATTTTCTGACCTGTAGTTCATCTTGCTTCCACTAGGGGCAGTAAAAGAGCTTTCCTTCTCTTTTTAAAATGGCTGCTTCTGTGTAATTGCAAAAATACTTATGGCGGGAAAAGTTTAACTAATTTTCTAAACTTTATGGTGAGAATAACTAATCTATAGTTATTCAGTTTTATATGGTAACTTGCTGCACTGAAAAAAGCTGAATTAGTTAATAATGAATTATTTACAATACAGTAACACCATGCTAAAATGTGTGGATCAAATTTCAGACGGTGGCTGAAAAAGGTGATTTTTCTTGAACACTTATGTCAACATTTTTGTATCTTAAACTAAAATTGTTGTGAACCAAAAATCACCAAATCACCCAATTTATCATAACTGATACTATCTATATCTTTATCAAAAATATTTGATTTTTTTTTCCTTTGTTTGTGGATTTCATCAAAGGATTTAAAAACACATTATTTATTTAAAAATATATTCATAATTATCTGTTAATTCTTTGTTTTAGTGGGCTCTACAGGGTTAAATATGTAAGGAGGAGGGGAGTGCTTCCATTTTTGCTTTGATATTCCACACCTCAGATGTTTGCATCTAGCTTTGTTAAACTGATATCTTATTAATTTATTTGTCTGCAGTCAGCTTAATTTAATGAAAGATTGCATTTGGAGGGGGGACACTTGGCGACATATGCTACAGGGACCTGCAGCAGAGGAAAGAGCGCCAGCTGCAGAAAACAGACAGGATGTTACAGCAAACGTACAGACACAACTCACCCACCTGACACACAAGTAAAATAGAGATTTATTAAGATGTTTTTTTAGACAACTCACCAACAATGTTCTAGCTTGGGAATGTAAATAAATATTTTACTGTTTTGAAATGTCCTTGTTTGCACCAAGACCAAAAGACACTAAAATGACAACAACCTAAAAAGAGACGATGTTCAGTGGTCAGAGAAAAACCTTTTAAAAAAATCTCTGCAGCAGTCGTTTACAGAGTTTTGCTTTCAGGCTCCATTGCAAACTGTTCTGCTGGCTGCCCCCCCTTCCAAAAATAACCAAACACTGTAAGCCGCTGTGAGTTTCATCAGTACGGCCGCTCGGCTCAACATTCTGGATCAGATTTCTGTTAGGGTGGCACAAAGTGAGGAGATGAAACTCAGCTGGGGAGTGAGGATGGGCAAATCTACCACTTAATACCACCTTGTGTTTTGGGTCCAGGGAGGAGCGCCCCCACAGCTGCCCTCCCTCATGCCTGTTTGTCAGTAACTGTCGATAAGTCTCGCAGTCTCGTTGCTTTCATCGGGAGTGGAAGAAAAGGCTGAAATAGGATGCTTCCTGCCCTTTAACACGCCAGAGGCTTCGTTAAGGGAACCTGTGAAATCAGTTTAATAGGCTGACATCACCCCTGGGCCTCCCTGACCCAGGCCTCATAAGACCCTCTCTCTTTTTTCTCTCTCCCTATTTCTTCATCCTCTTCCCACTTCTCCACCTAGTCTAATTTTACTTGTGTAAAATCTCCTCTTCACTCGGCAATTTGATTTTCCATCTCTCTGTTTTCTCTTCCTGCTGCATTCTACTCCTGTCCTCCCTGTTTTTTTTGTCATGTTTCTTTATTCCACTTCCAGATTTCTCCCATCTTTCAGTTTCCTTCAGCCCATTTGACCTTCCAATATATATATATATATATATTACGCTTCTCTTTTTACAATTGTTCCTGTTTTTTAATTTGCAGCTCTCTTCTACCTCTTTTTTCTTCTCTTCTCTTAAATCTTTTCTCGCTGATTTTTTTTTCTTTGCTTCAGCAGCAACGTTTTGTAGTCAATCTAATGGCAGATGGCTCTATTTTTCACCCAGCTGACCTTGATGAAAATAGAGGAGCAGGCCAGTCTGAGGACGACCAAGAGTGTGCCTGAACCTACCTGACACTAGTGAATAAAATATAGCATTGGCTTCCTGTTGGGGATGGCTGCTGAAAGGGAGATCACCCCGCCGCCTTATTTATTCCCTTTTCCTACCTCTTCAGACGCTTACGGCGGGTAAGTGACGTTAATGTGCATACCGGCTGTTTGAACCACCGACCACAGGTCAGCCACTTTAATAGATAGGTTCAACCCTCTCTCAGAGGAATAGCAGCCCGACGCCTCCATTAATGTAGAGCAGGAATGTAGCCATAAAACAGTACTTCCTCATGTAATCTCTTAGTGGGTTTCCTGGGAAGTGGCAGGACGCTGGAGTTTTATCCTCTAGAAAGTAGAAAAACAAATCATGGTAAAATTAAAATAAATCCAAGAATTATCACATCCATTTTACCTTTTCATCACAATTCAAGTGTTTGTTTTCAAATATTATCTTTACACTGTAGGTGCTCTTGTTGGTAGGGGGCTGTCTGCTTTGTCTGTTCTCCTACTTTATTTTATTTTTTTAACATTAGTATTTATGTATTGTGAATATTTTGTCTTTTGGATATTGTATGAGGAGTGAATGTTCCCTGGGCTCGGTGTGTGTGTATATGTGTGTGTGCTGCAGCAGTCCTTACTCTGCCAGGATTGTTATGGCTGCCTATGGCTGTAGGAAGGCCTTGGGGGAAGCAGGCCCTCTCCTGGTGGGGATAAAAGCAGGAGGCATCTGGCTCCAGCGGAGCTCCAAAAACTAAAAGTAGCCTAAGATCCCCTTCTCCTACTTTAGCCAAACAAGCTGGACTAATCCCAACTATCAGGGGATGCTCTGTCAAAACAAGCAGCAGGGCCCTTAGGCAAGCCGATCCACTGAGCGTTGAAGGGCTGCAGAGAAAGGGAGAGAGGGAAGGAGACGCTCCCATTAGCATAATGCCTCTTAGTAGCGAGCTGGTGTGTTGGCCTGACAGCCTGCGCACAGGGGCACAGCATCTCACAGGGGGTTTGGGCTCATAGACAGGGCAGAAGGGGCAGTAGGGGCAGCACTGGAGATGTGGGAGCTCTCTGGTTTAAATCAGCAAGGGGCAGAAACCAAACCCAGTCTGCTGATGGCAGTTCCTCTTCCCCCCTCTCTCTCTGTGATATCTGTTCCTCTAGCTTATTTTTAGCTGCCTTCATCCTCCGAAGCAGGTTGAGTCCTCCTCTCTCTGAATATGTGGGCTTGTGCCCTCGGCTCACTGTCGTTCATCCAATTCACCAGCTACATCACTACCTCACAGTTATTCTGGTGATGTTGTGGCAACTGGGAAGCAACTAGGAATTTATGTCAGGAAACTAGAGACAGACAAAGCAAGGTGGATCATAAACCTAATTGCATGCAAACTATATATTTTTTGCAAACTCATCAAGTCTTATTGACTAATGTATGCAAATGGACTTTGAATACAGGATGAGCTGAACTTATGCATTAAAAATTTGCAAGTAAAAAGTAACGTGGTCTCATTTGGTCACAACTGTGTGTCATTTAATTTTGTATATGCAGACTGGCTAAATGAAATAAATGAGCTAGCTGATGGTGTTATAAACCCTAATGGGAACATAATGGGGTTAGCTTAGGCCAAGTAATAATGAGTATCAATATAAGGAGACCCGCCCTTTATTAAAGTCTTACATCATCTGCAAGACATTTCATTTAAGAGGTTGCTTGCTGACAGTATATGTGTGTCTGTGGTAGGTCTGTGTGCACGTGCATGAATGGAAGCCTGACCATTGTCTTATTTTCTTGTTTTTATTTTTTTGTGACCCAAACCAGTCCTGTCATTGTTTTCAGTAGTCACTGAGTAACAAACATAGACACACTATTTATGATTTATGACGCTCAGTTGGAGGCCACATCTTAACTAAAAGATCTTTTTAAAAACAGGAAACCCTGCTGGCTGTCTCCAGTCCAGTAAGCCCTGCTGGGATTGTACTTGGATGGGATCCAGTTGATTATCATTTCAGCCCACTGTCACTCATAAGGAGGCAGATTCACAGGCCCAATTATCTTTGAAAACCCAACCATGCAGGCTGGCTGTGATCAATGAGGCCAATGCCAGCGTCGATATGCTTCGAGTCAAGCCCATTGATCAGAAGATGCATATGGACAGACGTTGTGAGCTGTATAATGTCAGGAGGGCGGTTGGGTGAGAGGAATAGAGGGGAGGTGAAGAGGAGGTGTATGGAGGGTGTGTGATCTGAGGGGGCGTAGCTGCAGCGCTGAGAGCCTCAGGTGTGCAGCATCAGGAGTAAGAGGTGACAGTTTGGTGTGTCCCACGGGACAAGATCAGGACCTTGCCTGACTCCAAGTTCCCAGCTCACAGGATCAGGGTGACACGCCACCGCAGCAGCCCCTCCCACAGCTGCCACCGCAATTAAGTCTGGCTCAGTTGCTGGCCTGAGTGCAGTAAAACAAAGGGCACGGCGAGCCTCTCACCTTATGCTCAGAGACTGATACACACACTCACACATGCACCCATGCAAGAAGGAAAGCTTCCCGCTGTCCTCGCCATTGTCAGAGAAACAAAAAAAACCTCCAGTACAGAAACATGGTTTCATGTCAGTATTATCAAACTCTGGGTGTCGTAGAAGGAAGAACTTTTTCTGTTTTAGATCCAACATAAAAAAACAGAGGCGAGTATTTAAAGTTATGAAAGGATTTTTTTTTTTCGGCGCAATTTGTTTATTCTTTGTTTACATTTTTTTTCTTTGAATCCCACATTTTAAAGGGCTGTCTTATTCTTTTTTTGTCTTGGTAGGAGGGTTTTAGGGCAGATCAGATGTTTATGAGAAATGTCCTGTTCTATCTTAATCTACTACAGTCACAATAGGATAGTAGGCCTATTCTTGTTCATTACATTTAAAAGTAATGATACTGAAAACAAAGTAACACACAAACACAATACAAGTTTTTCCATTTATGTCACATAGTAACTATAATTAAATCATCATCGAGATATTTCTTAAAAAAAAGAGAAAAAATACAGGAGCTTCTGAGTCTTAATCTTATAGTCCCACTCCAATCATCGTTTAAGCTATTGAAAAAGCATTCCCAGTGGTATTTTAATTATGATTATGCTGTTTTTAGCAAAAAATAAAAAAAAAATGGTTTTTTTATAGAGCATTGTTTCTGCAGAATGGCAGGAACTCATCATAAATTCCCCTCTGAGTTGTGGGCGGGATAGTTGGTGCGGAAGTATGCCTGTACTCATTTCCCATGATCTCTTCTTTTTATTCTTTCCCGCCACCTTAAATCCCTCACAACCCCAAGCTAATATTACAGGTGCAACAAAAAAGGGTGAGTAATATTGAAGCTATCCAAAATGAATGACGTCCATCGGAATGGAGCGTAGCAGGGAGCTTGTGGCCTGCCGAATGGAATTTGTCCGTGACAACTACAAGCTTTTTCAGACTGGATTTTTTTTTTTTTTTGGTCCTAATCCACTACAATTTGAATTAAGAAATACACTGAAATGTAATTTTAATCTTAATTATATACTGGATGTCCTCCATCATCAGAAAAATGCTACAAGAATATGTAAAAAAAATACCAAAAACACAATTTTTATTGGGTTGGGTTTTTAAACAGTTTATCTACATCTAAGTTGCTGATATAGACAGTACGTGTGTGGATGTGCTTTAGAACTTAGCATGTCTATGTTGTTCATCTTCACCTTTATCTATGTGTAAATGTGTCGGTAGGTCTAAATACAGATGTTCTGTGTTAACTTAGGAAGTGCAGTGTGGCTAAAATGCTTTCAAAAAGTAGTTCACTTGAAAGTGTTACTTAATGCAGTTTATACAGATGAAACAGTGTTCAGTCAAGGGATACAAAGTCTTTCTAAAGCTTTGGGTCTTGAGCAAATCTCTGCGAGGGCTATTTTTCACAGTTGTAAAAAGTGTGGATGTTGCCCTTACCAGGAAGGGCCAATCCACCAAAATCAGTCTACAAGTACAACAATAATTTATGAAAAACCAATAACACGATCCAAGATTTGTCTGATAAGATCTATCCTTACAATTCAAGAACAAGCAAGAAAATAGACAAATATGGCCTGGGTGAGATTCCATGTGGTAAGTCATTGCAGGTGTAAGACAAAATTAAGGCTCATCTTTAAGGCTTTGGGCATTCTTTTCACCACCTTCTTACAATGTTCTGTGATCTTAATATTTCTCGTCTAAGATCCTATTTTGTGTTGAAACTTTTAAAGTAAGTCCATAGGTGGAATAATCCAGCTCTCACCCAAGATGTACCCCAGGTGGAACATCTTGCTGAACCCACTGTCAAAAGGGTCCTCAACTCCCATATCCAGGAGAACTTTACCAGGCATAGAGTGAGGCAAAAGAAATCCAAAGAGTCCAAGTAATTTATAGTTTTTGCCTTTACTGTCAATGAAGATTGTTAAACCAGTTCCATTAAGGTCTTAGTCAGGGTAACACTCCAAAAACCCAGCGGTGGTCACCAAAAGTAAGGGATGCAGGAAAGCTAAAGAAGGAGTCTGGTTGGCTTGTGGAACTCCAAAGACAGCTCACAAGTATTGGTCGTTTAAGCAGTACTTTGTGAAAGCTGTTGCAGAGGGAAAAACTTTATTCTCTGATGAGCTAGAACTATCCTTCAGCCTCAAAGAAATTCTTGAAAGTAATTTGATGTTTTAGGAGTAAAAATCTGCCAAGACTGTCTCAGTGTGGGTGATATGGTGTTGACTTCAATTGAGTAAAAAGTAGTAAAAAAGAGTAAAAGAGAAAAAAAACTTCAATTGTTAAAAAGTTTATAGAATACTTTCAGGATCCTTTGAACCCTGTCCATAGGCTACCAATGAGGTAGTAGTGGCTAGAGATCTGGGAGATAGCAAGTTCATTACCCATTCACAGAGTTAGTAAAATAGCAAGGCATTAGTAGGAAAATGATATCAGTTATCAGTATGATGTTGAGCAGTCTTGGATGACCAGCCTGTACAACATGAAATGGAAATTGGGCACAAAGTGTTGTGTACTGGCAGAGTAGAGTGGTGGTCCCTATTTTCAAGAATGGGGACAGGTGGGTGTCCTCCAACCAAAAGGGGATTGCACCAATTAGCCTTCTTAGAGGAGGGTTGTGAAGAAGAGCATTGATCTGACAACCAAACCTGTGATTCATGAGAAAGAGAAAGTTTTGTCCTGGTTGTGAAAGAGGAGAATTGCTTTGCAACTTCCACAGAATGCTTGAGGGTTTATGTGAGTTTACCCATGCACTGAAAGTGTTCCCAGGCAGTGTTCTGTGGGAAGCACTCTCAAAACATGGTATCCAGGGCCCCTTACTAAGGGCCATCCGGTCTTTTGTGAGTCTGGTTTATTTTGCAAGGAGTAAGTTGAACCTTCTCCCAGTGCATGATGGATTCCTTAAAGAATACACTTTGTCAGTGGTTCTGTTCATTGTTTTCACAGAAGTTCTTGGCGAAGCCAGGAGCTGGAGGGAATCCAGTTTGGGGACCACAAGTTTTGTAGATAATGTTGCTCTGATAACTTAATTAAACAAGGACCATGCAGTTGAATGTGACGTGGTTGAAATGAGAATTACTACCTCCAAATGGCAATGGTCTTTCTCCAGGTAGGTGGAGAGTTCCAACCCAAAGTGGAGGATTGAGGTCTTTTTCACAAAAGACGAAATCATAGCGCATGAGATTGACAGGCCGCGGATGGTTGTAACAATTGCAGTAATGATTTGTTGCAGTGAAGTAGAACTAAGCCAAAATAGGAAAGCTCTTGATTTACTGGTCATGTTCATGGGACTATCCCTATACCCTTGCCTAAGATCAAGAGCATTGGGTCATGACCAAAGGTTTAACATCCTGATTCAAGCAGCTATAATGAGTTACCTTCCACATTGAGTATAGGTTCTCTCTTCCCCTTGTGAAAGGATTAGGGGCTCAGCAAACCAGGAAGATCTTAGACTTCAGCTACTTCTCCAGACTGAAGAGGAGTCATTTGAGGTAGTGCTTCATTTCTAAGAATGCCTCCTGGAGACCACCCTGGAGTGAAATCCAAAGCATGTCCCAATGGGGAAGATTTAAGGTAAGCTGGAGGGACTGTGTCCCTCTTGGCTGACCCTAGAAGCACTTCACAGTTTCCTCATTAGTTCTAGAAGAAATTTCTGGGTTTCTCTGCTCAGACCTCTGTGACCGTGACCTGGCTCCAGATAAGTGGTACTACATGGATTGAGAAATTTATGGCTACTTACATGAAAGATAAAACATCAGCACATTTTTATAATAATTATGTTATGAGGGGCCAAAGGGGGTCTGGTTTGGGGACCACAGGATTTCCTCTGCTCTTTGCAGATGATGTTGTCCTGTTAACTTCATCGAGCCAGGACCTCCAGCATGTATTGGAGCGGTTTGCGGCAGAGTGTGAAGCTGCTGGAATGCGTATGAGCACCGGTGAAGCCATGGTTCTTGACTGGAGAAAGGTAGTTTGTTCTCTCTGGATGGGTGGAGTGCTCCTGCCCCAGGTGGAGAAGTTTAAGATCTTGGACACGAGTGAGGGTATATCAGAGCATGAGATTGACAGGCGGATTGGTGCAGCATCCACCATTATGGGGTCCCTGTAACAGTCCATTGTGCCAAAAAGCAAAGCTCTCAATTTACCGGTCGATCTTTGTTCCAATACTCACCTAAAGTCATGAGCTCTGGGTAAATGACCACAATAATTAGGTCCCGGATACAAAGGGTTGAAATGAGCTTCCTCCGTAGGCTGGCTGGGCACTCCCTTAGAGATGGAGTGAGAATCTCGGTCACCCTGAGAGAGCTCAGAGTAGAGCTGCTGCTCCTCCTCATCTAGAGGAGCCAGTTGAGGTGGTTTGGGCATGTGATCTGGATGCCTCATGGACACCTCCTTAGGAAGGTATTCTGGACGTGTCCCACTGGACAGAGGCCCAGGAGAAGACCCAGGACATGCTGGAGAGACTACTTCTCTCGGCTGGCCTGGGAACACCTCTGGGTCCCCTCAAGAGTGCTGGAGGAAGTTGCCGGGGGAGAGGGAAGTCTGGGCAACTTTGCTTAGGCTGCTGCCATCGCGACTCAGATTAGCGGAAGAAGATAGATGGAATTGCACTTTTCTGATTTAAAAGTCAGAAAAGTGCCTGGTCAGTCCTGCAAATTTTCAGAAGTTTGGATTTTTCAAATTGCATTGTGAGCAAATGGGATTTGAGTTATATTTCCTTTGTTCTATATTTGTTTAACTTGTTATCTTTTCTTTTTTCTTGTTCTGTAACAGTTTAGGTTTTGTCTAGTTTAACGTTTGCTGCAGCTTAGGTTTAATATTTGGCAGTGGCGTCTTTAGGTCTATTTTAGGGGGGCTGAATCCCCCCCCTAAATAATTTGGTGATGTTAGTTTTTTTTTAACTTAATCAATTTTTTTACAACAATTGCAGAAATATTCAAACATAAATATGCTGAAATGTTTGTTTAAATAAATAATAATGTAAATATGTCAGTTTACGATCATATATATGTTGGTCCCATTTACTTTACATTGTTAAGGAAGCGTCAGTGCTTTATTATCCATATCATTTCTGTTATTCACAGGTAACACCCACATTACTGAAAATCCAGTCCATGTTTTCAGTACTACTTTACACTCTGCTGTGTCAACACCGCAGACACACAGCAAAACAAGTTAGACAACATGGATAAACGCAAGTTTTTCAAGAAAGTAAGTCTTCATCACGACACAAATTCAATGTTTAAACTTAGTCAATTTAAAATCAATCGGGGCAGGTCACTCAGTTAGTCAGGCATTAGACATAGAGCAGGAACAATGTGTCATGTACACCTGTGGTCCCCAACCTGCTGGCCACAAACTGGTATTTGTCCGTAGGACAATTGGTACCTGGCTGCAGAGAAAAAAACGTCTTTCATTTTTTCCTGTTCTTTTAACAATTTGATTTTGAAGAAACTATTACAATGGAAAACTACTGGATTCTGTCCACCACATCCAACTAATTTTTGACAAACATCATGTTGATCAGTCACGTGTCAAAAATCTATCCACTACTTTCTCAAAGCAGCTGCTCCGAGTGCTAACCTGAGACCTCCAAGCCAGCAAAATTAACAAAAAGCGAACATAGAAAAATCTGCTTTTGACAGACAAAAAACAGGAGTCTACTCTAATTATGGACTTAATGCAACAGTTGTTCCCACACACCATAATAATAATGCATAAGGGCTGGTTTATACTTCCAAACCATTTTTATTCGCTTGCGTTGCAGTGGTCGCCTGGCCATCCAGGCGGAATCACCCAAGTCACTGCAGAATGTGACACCTTCTGGTGATGTCACACACGTCTAGCAGATTACATAATTACAGAACAACTTTGTCCAGAAAAATGTCTTTTAAACACGGAATATGATGAAAACATATGGGAACGTTATTGGAATTACAGACCTTCACACACAGAAATAGAGAGAGACAGAGAGAGCGGACAAGTAGAACGAAAATAGAGCAAGTAACTGGAAAGATATGTCTCATATTTCATTTCATGCAACACTAGAGAATGAAATTCACCCATTTTTTTTTTTGTTTGAAGTTAATTTTTTCGCCTTTGTATTCCGTGCTTCTGTTTAGTGGACAAACACAGCAAGATGTCATTCATGTTAAAAATAAACACTGGAGATGACCGCGTTGCTTGAAAACATTTTAAACACCACTCAATAGTTCACCGTGTTCATTGTGGAGAGTTGCAATCAAAATCAGCCAACATGAGTATGCCCTTGACCGCGTGATTGTGAATATGATAGATGCCATGGCTGACTGCTGTGAATTATATTTATATATTTATATTTAATATTAGGCAACCGGCTGTCAAATGTTACAAGGATGCTGCCAATAAATTTGTTGAATTAGTAGATTCACGTTTATTATTATTGTTATTAGAAAATACCAATTTTAGTGATTTAGTGTTTTTTGTTTTTTTTTTGTATATATCAGTCTCACCTTAAAAGCTGGTTGAAGCTGAAGCTGGTTGAAGTTGGCGTCCGATTTTTTAGCTTCCACAGTTGTGGGTTAAGAGAAAATCTATATCACATTTTAATGGTTCCTAAAGTAGCTGGAGATATTTTATAGGGATGAAGATAAAATTTACCCTTAAAGGTTAAGGGAAACTGGAGGCTAAAGAAAACTAGATGCCTGGTCAGTCTGTGAAAATATTGTCTGACCTTGAACTGGTCCTTGGCACAAAAACGGTTGGGGACCACTGATGTCTGAAATCATAGCCCCAGTTTGAAACTGCTGAGGTGGATAATAAAAGTGTAAATGAACAAGAGCAGCCACATTAAGCCCTCTGGTTAATGGAAGAACAGCTAATCAGTTTCAGCAACTGTTAGGGTACCACCCTATTTGGACATTAAAAGAAGGCAGCCATGGTTTCAGCTTCCACTCTGTGCCAGCATCAGCAGCGCTGTTCTAAAACAGCAGTTCATAGTGGCATATTTAGGTGCTGCACCAAATGATAAAAATTCAAAACTTTTTTAAAAACATCACATTTGCTTCTTAATCCAGCACGGCAAAATACATGGCCCTGTTACTGCAGCTACAGCTCTCAGGAGAGTGAGTGTTAGCTCGTGACTGTGTGGGTGAAAGGAGCAGTGTCATACATGATACAGAGAGATGAGAACTGCACACAGGCCTGTGTCAAGAAATGACTCACCGCTCTGTTATGTTAGTTTTATTATGAAAATGTATTTTTGAATTGATGCATTTTTTAATTAGGAATTTTATGTTATGGAGTTTATTTTTTATTATCAATAATTTGTCATTTCAAAACACCTGTGTATTTAATAAAATGCAATAAAATATAAATATTTACTAATGTACAAATTAATTAACAAATTAATTTGAGATGACTTTTTTGCCATTTCTTTGCATTGTTTTTGTTTTTTTAATTAACATTGTCTGTTACTGCAGCTCGGTGTAACAACACTACTTCAAATACAGTATTTTCTGCTCTGTAGGATGCACCTGATGATAAGGCGCACTTTCAATTAATGGTCTGTTTTCAAACTCATGTCATATATGCACCAAACTATAAAGCACATTCAGACAAAATAGTCCAAGATAAGTCCATCAGTAACGGAAGAACTTGTTTGTATGCTTCACGTTAGCCTCGTTATCAAATTCGCAATATCTGTAACTCCCAATATTGTTGGCAACACGTAAAAAACAGACTCATACTGTTTAAACACATGTTTTTGTGATTCTGCTAACTCCCAATGTCGTTGGTAACAAAAAACAGTCAAAAATCGCAACAGTTTAGCTAGGCTAGAGAATTTACAATAACATCCACATTTGTTTGCAAAAAAATATAAAATCCCTTGACTTCAGTAAGCACAACCAGATTTAAGCCATATATCAGGCCCTTCGGATTATAAGAAAATATTTTTGAAAAAATGAAAGAACTGATAATCTGGTGTTTATCAGTAGTCTACAATACTTTGACAATGAGATGTGATGCTAGATGATGAGGAGGTTGAGAACAGCCACAAATGCATTTCTTTATGATTTCTTGAGATCTTCATAGATTAATTTGGTCTGTGTAGGAAAAAAAAGGAAAAGGATTTAACTGCAGTTTTTTTTTTCTGTCTGTTTCATTACTAGTCATTACATGGTCTTTGCACTGTAGCGAGTATTCAATCTCCCACACTTTAGTCTAAAGAATCCTGTTTCTATTCCGCCACTAGGTCCCCAAAGAAGAATTGTTGTCTCAATAATGATGAACGATTATTGCCCTCAGATTGCTTTATGATGTATGGTCTCGTTAAAAGTAAAGAGACGATCCTTTCACTAAAGTGACCTTTCTGTACATCACTTTGATTGCAAAACTAATAATGGTCACATGACAGACTAGAATTGGAGGCTTCCCTTTTGCCCCGGCAGCACAGTGGATCTCAGTTCGATACATCATAATATGAACAAAGTGGTGAAAATAGTAGAGTAGAGCTGCAACCCTTGTACATTATTGTCATCAGTAAATTCTGGCTAACGCTTCACAGAAGCAGGACCTCACTTTAAAAGACATGAGAAGGATACGAATAGTTCATCTCCATCAGATTTGAAAGATGCTCATAAATGTTGTTGTTTTGTGTCTTTGTTTCTTAAGGGGGAAGAGGTTGTCATTTTTATTCTTAAAGTATCTCATACAGTGGGCCTGAAGTGCAAACACAGCAAAAATAACTAGACGCAAAACTATTTTTAAGTATTACAATAAAAAAACAAAGAAAAGCAAAACAAATAAAAAAGAAACAAAGCAAAAATGAAATGCTTTGAAAAACAAAAGGAATTTCCAGAAATCAAAATGAAATATTAATGAAACAAAACACAAAAAGAAACCGGTACTGGTAGGTACTACGAGACATCCCTGAATGAATGATGACGTTTGAGTTTTGACATTTAAGCTTTTGTCAAATGTGTCTTCAATGTCTGAATATTAATAAAAAGTTTAATGATTAGTAGGAAGCATATCCAGTATTGATTCGTGCTAAATAATTTCATCATAAAAATGTCGTCATCCAATCAGAGATGTCCCATGGTACCTATCTTTTACAGTTTCTTCTTTTGTTGCCTTTTTTAATATTTTACTTTTCCTTTTGTTTTCAGAATTTTTTTCTTTTCTATGTGAACCGGAAAAGGTAGGCAATGGACATCGCTGACTGAATGATGACATTTATGATGAAGTTATTTGGCATGAAGTGGTACTGGGTATCCGATTAGTATACTAATCATACTGCTCCGTGCTAATTATAAGACATTTATAGGTATACAAACATTAAAAAACTAATTTTAAAAAACGTAAATATCAAAACTCAAACGTCACTATGGGACAGTGATGTCCCATAGTACTTGTCAGTTTCTTATTTTGTTTCATTCTTTAGTATTTTATTTAGATTTCTGGAAACTACTTTTATTTTCCCAAACTGCTTCGTTTTTATTTTGTTTCATTTTTGGAATTGTATTTTGGTTCCTGGAATATTGTCTTGATTTCTAAAACGTACTATTGTTTTTCTATGAATTGTTTTGATTTTTTAGTTGACGTGATCTTAAATGTGTTTGTACGTTGAGTGATTTGTTGGTGTGATTTTCACTTCAGGGTTACCATAACTTATAGGCACGTTTAAGCATTGTTTTCATTTTATTTTGCCTAATTCTCATGAATACTGTGGATTTAACATACAATTTCTATTAGTGTAATTTATGCATTTTACTGCGTGCATAAGCCACTGGAAAGAAAGAGTGCCAAAGGCTAAAATTGAGGAGAATAGATCCAAGAAGGAGGTGAATGTAAATTAGTGGTATAACTGTGGAAAAGACAGGAGAGGACAAGACATGGAAGTCCAAAGCCACGTCTCCTAATGCAAATACCACCAGCAGAAAAAAAAAAAAGAACAATCTTCATGAATTAATCCCTCCACTTCTCTTTTGCTAAAGGCAGTCTTCATCCCCTGCTTGAGGCTGGCTTCTTCTCGTGTGAGGGAAATTAATAAGCTGTTTGTCATCCAGAGCTGAATGGGGGAGATTGGGAGAAAATTTAAGACCCAAAAGCTGACAGGTAGCAAATTGACTGGAAAGAAGTGAAGGTTGGTTGGATGGATGACTGACAGGCTAAGATGTAATTCACGACCTCCAAGAGGGAACTTTAGTCCAACCTCCAAGCATGTCGTAAAAGAGACAGCAGCTCGTCGGCTTGTGAAGATTGAAGACAAAAGATAGAAAAATCTACTTTTGGTGCGATTAAAGGCAGACAGGTGGTACTCTCATTCACTGAGCCTTAGGAAACAGTCTAATGTTAGCCATGGCTGTTCTCATGGCCTCAGGCTACAGGAGGGACGGAGATAGCAGACAGCAGGTACTCACTGCCATGGGGTAGATTTAGCAACGGCCTGAAGCTTCTCATCTTGCCCTCCACACAACACACTCCCCCACTCAGTTTTTTGATCTAGGCAGGTAACTTTCTCCAGCTGGATCACAAGGTAGTTTTTGGGGGTAGATTAAGTTGAAAGTTGGTCATGGGCCTCACAGGAACTTGGCAGCTCACCAGAGCAGCTGGCTTAACAAATGTTTTTTCCTTTTTTTCCAGGAGTCATTCAGCTGCACAGAAGTTAACAAAAAACTTCCCTAACACATTAATCTTCTTCGAGAAATGAGAGCTACTGATAGTGTGTCATAATGTGCACGCAAGTAACCCAGACAATAAATAAAAAACAAGAAGAGGAGAACACAGAAAAAGCTTGAAAGTAAGTTCCTGTACAGAACTAACTAAAGTGAAAATATAAAAAGTAGTGATGTGACGTTCTGTATTGAAGCTTTTCTGTGTGTGCCGAACCTATATCTTATCTATACACAGCATACTACATTATACATTATTAGCATACTTCTTTTGTTCTCTGACAGTTTTATTCACAGGCTTTTTGCGAAAAAAAAGGCCACACACGTCAAAGTCACACCAGCTGATATTTTTTATTCCAGTAGATGTCCTAGTGGAGCAAATGAGGCTTCAAGAAGCCTTTGCACTGGAGTGAACCAACTGGATGAAAGGCTTGAGTGCTTCATGACCATCATGACCTTCATTTGCCAATCACTAATTAAAAAAAAAACACATATGCAAATTACAGTGCAATCCAATCTTTAATGTGAGTTTATTATAGTTACATTGTACCAAGAGTTTAAAGTAATAAAAGTCACTATCGAAGAAGCTAGAAGATGTGATTTCAGATTAACTGCTAAATAACTTGCCAAAGAAGTCCAAAGAAGTCTGATCACAGTCCATCAGAGCTGATGGCACTCTTGCTATTTCACTACCTCTACATCACCTATTGTTAATTACCTGGACCAAGCATTTCTCACCAATGAGAAGAGCAAGAGCAGAGTTTGGAGACCCCTAACCTACTACATGTACAGACCCTTTTCAAACAATTATCAAGGTAAAGTGTATTCATTTCTTTTATTCATTTCAAATGATTACAGAATTAGAGCCCACTACTTAATTTAAAGTATGTGTTAATTTTCACAAATATGTCGGTTTCAGCTAATAAAAACTCTCAACAAAATTTCAATAACATAAGAATAGTCTAGGAAAAGGACCATTTACTTTTAGTTTCACAAGAACCTGAATCTGTTGAAAAAAAATCAATTTCAAGTGGTAAATTTAGTATTTTTTTTACTGCAAATATCACATAAATAGAGATTAAACTGTTTCTATGTTCTTGAGCAAGAGATTAAACATGTAGAGAAAAAAATGCAAAATGTGTGTGTGTAAAAACCGGAAAGGCAAAGTCAAAACAATATAAAAATTGTCTAAAAAGCCAAGCAAAACAACACTCAAAGTTTCAAGGATTTCATTCCAAGGAGTATCACAACTATGTGTCATAACTCTTGCTATGTTTGTTTTATACCCAACATTTCAAAGCTAAAACTTCTCAAAACCTTCACATTAGATTTTGAAAACCATACTAATGAGGAGGGGAATCCTATGTCATGGTAATCATTTGATCCCCTCCTGAACAGGACGATGACCCTGATGTGCACCATGAGAAATCTCCACACAAAAAGAAACCTAAAATGTACAAACTATGAGTATGTATGTATGAGTGTATGTTCGAAAACGTGCATAAAAGTTCCACCAACAATTTCTACCCAAATCCGATGATCAGAAGTGACCAACACTGATGATTTTAAAATATAAAGCAAACCTAACATTTACATTTTGATTGTCAGCAGATCAACGTTAGCAGATTTGTGTTAATGGGAAAACCTTTAAATTATTAAGTTTTCAGAAAAAGCTTTTTTTGGCTCAGGAGAATTTTAATTGCCAAAAAAGAATTGAAAAAAACCCAAGCCCGTGAGAAAAAGTGACGGTCATGACCCAGAACTCATGACCATAGGTGAGCATTGGTGTGTAGATTGACTGATAAATTGAGAGCTTTGCTTTCTGGTTTAGCTCTCTCTTCACCACAACAGACCGAGACCGCATAACAGTGGACACCACACCAATCCGCCTGTCAATCTCACACTCCAATCTTCCCTCACTCGTGAACAAGACCCCAAGATACTTAAACTCCTCCACTTGGGGAAGGAGCACTCCACCCAACTAGAGAGGGCAGACCACCTTTCTCTGGTTGAGAACCATGGCCTCAGACTTGTCAGTGCTGACCCTCATCCCAGCCGCTTCACACTCTGCCGCAAACCGCTCCAAAGCATGCTGAAGGTCTTGGCTCAATGAAACCAACAGAACAACATCATCTGCAAAGAGCAGAGAGGAAATCCTGTGGTTCCCAAACCAGACCCCTTCTGGCCCCTGGCTGCGCCTAGAAATTCTGTCCATAAAAACTATGAACAGAACCAGTGATAAAGGGCAGCCCTGCCAGAGTCCAACATGCACTGGGAACAGGTCTGACTTACTGCCAGCTATGAGAACTAAGCTCTTGCTCTGGTCATACAGAGAGCAGACAGCCCTGCGTAAGGTTCCCTGGACCCCAGAGCACCCTCCACAGAACACCATGGGGGATGCGGTTGAAAGCCTTTTCCAAATCCACAAAACACATATGTACAGGATGAGTGAACTCCCACGAACCCTCCAGCACCCCAGAGAGGGTGTAGAGCTGGTCCACAGTTCCAAGGCCACGGAAACGGATGGAAACCACACTGTTGTTCTTGGATCTGAGGTTCAACTATTGGATGGACTCTCCTCTACAGTACCCTGGCATGCACTTTCCCAGAAAGGCTGAAGAGTGTTATTTCCTGGTAGTTGGAACACACCCTCCAGTCCCCTTTCTTGAAAAGGGGAACCACCACCCCTGTCTGCCAGGCCAGTGGTACAGGTCCCAACTGCCATGCAATGCTGCAGGACATGTCAACCAAGACACTCCCACAGCATCCAGAGACTTGAGGTACTCAGGACCGACCTCATCCACTCCCGGTGCCTTGCCACTGAGGAGCTTGTTGACAACCTTGGTGACTTCAGCTTGGGTGATGGACAGTACAGAAGTCCAACAACAAAACACCGCTCAGGTTCAGATTAGGGAAGCCATTCCTACCAATCACGCCCTTCCAGGTGCTACTGTCATTGCACACATGGGTATTGCAGTCCCCCAGGAGGATGATAGTGTCCCCTGTTGTGGCACTTTCCAGTACCCCTTTGAGAGACACTAACAATGCTGGGTACTCCAAACCCCCATAGGCTGAAACCACAGTCAGAGACCTTTCCCCCACCCTAAGGCGAAGGGACACGATTCTCTCATCCACCGGGGAAACTCCAACACTTGACGGCTGAGCTGGGGGCTCATGAGTAAGCCCACATCAGCCCGCCGCCTCTCACTTTGAGCAACCCCAGAGTGGTAGAGGGTCCAACCCCTCTCAAGGGACTGAGTTTTAGAACCCAGACTGTGCGTACGACCTCTCGCACAAGCTCAGGCTCCTTCCCTCCCAGAGAAGTGACGTTCCATGTCCCAAAAGCCAAGTTACATGGCGTGGGTTTAGGCTGCCGAGTCACTCGCCTTCGACTGCCACCCAAACCACATTGCACCAGCCCCTTCTGATCTTTCCTGCAGGTAGTGGGCCCACTGGAGAGGGATCCCACGTCGATCCTTCGGGCTTTGCCTGACCGGGGCTTGTGGGAGGAGCCTGGGCTACCAGGCGCCCGCCTACGAGCCCCAACCCCAGGCCTGGCTCCAGGGTGGGGCCCCTGTAATGCCAATCCAGACGACGTAACTGGATCTATGATTGCTTTTTTCATAAAAGGGTTCTGAACCGCTCTTTGTCTGGCTCGTCACTCAGGACCTGTCTCCCACGGGAGACCCTACCAGGAGCTAAAGCCCCAGATAGCATAGCTCCTGAAATCACTCAAGCACTCAAACCCCTTCACCATTTTAAGGTGGCGGTTCATGGAGGGGGTTTACCCCTTTAAAGCAAAAAAAAGACAGTCTGAATTCTGCATTAATCTGTTTTGTTAATGATAATTAATGATTAAAAAAAAAAACTCAGTCCTAATATCACCAAATCTGATTTGTCTTAATGTTGTGATTATCCTAATCTCATGGTATTAATCATTATTTTACTTTTATAGATACTTTTTTAAACAGTACTTAAATGTCCTAAAATCTGACAATAAATATATTAAACAGAAACATGAAAAAATTAAGTTCAGTTGTAGAAAGCCATTCAGAATGAAGAGAGACTGAAGAGCATAAAATCCAAACCTGCATGAAGCAGAGGGGCTGCTGGAGGACTGAGGTGAAGAGCTCTGTGAAAGAGGCGGTGGAAATCTTTTGGTGATGCCTAAAAAGGCTGTTACAGCCATCAATGTGAGAGCTGAACAAAAACAGCTAAGAAAGAGGGTAAGAGGAGTAGTAAGAGATGGTTCAATTTTTACAGGTGGAAGTATCCACCTCATACTAACATTATCATTATGAAATAAAGAGAGTTCAGTTAAAGATAATACTTTGATAACTGTGTGGATATTGCATTTAATTAAGTTCCATAGTTAGATAATTAGATTGTTTCTGACATTGTAAATATTATTTGGGTTACATCTTTAAACAATAGCTCTTGTCTTTATTCATTCATATCAGTGTGTGCATTCTCTCCAGTTTAAACACAGGGAAAATGTGAAGATTTTGTCTACATTCATGTGATACATTTGTCTTTTTGAGTCAGATGACTTACCATACTTTCTGCACTATAAGGCGCACTTAAAAATAATATTTTTTAAAAAATGACATTATGCCTCATAATCCAGAGCATTTTATATACATACATTGTTTCTGGTTGAGCTTGCTAGTGTAATTTTGAGTTTCAAAATGCTTGGCTGAGTGTTTTTGTGAAACATTTGATACATGTAATGGTGTCGGTCTGTTTTTTGTTACAAACATGTTTGGGAGTTACATGCATTATAACTATGCTAATGTGGCTAATGCGTGTTACGAACAAGTTCTAATCTAGGATTACTGTAAACTCAGTTTATACAGCCTGACTGAGAGACTCATCTCTGACTCTTTTGTCTCGCTTAATGCACCTTATATATATATGATATAAGTTTGAAAATGGACTATTTTTTGATGGTGCACCTTATAATCTCATGCACCATGTGACACTATACTCTACTGTCGAAGCTGGCTCAAACAAGTATTGCTTGTTTACTAGGTACACTGAAAAAACTCACTCATCAGGGTTGTAGCTATACATTTAAAGTGTTCAGAAATTGCTCTATTATTTTAGGCAGCGGAAAAAAATAATTACATTTGGTAATTCTAAACCTGACTACCAATTTGACTACCCAAGGCTGAGACACTTGAGTAAACTGCACCCTAAAAAATACTTGTTTCTTACTACTTAAAATAACACCCCAGAAAACTAAATTAAAACACACTTTGTAGTAGTGCATTTTTAAAAGATCGTTATAATTCAAAAGGTAGCCATAGATTTTAGTTTAGTTTAGTTTAGTTTAGTTTAGTTTAGTTTGATTTATCAACAATAAATTATAGGTACATTTGAACCACAGAACCCATTTTTGTCAGCAGCAATCACAACATATAAAACATAAAATTGAAGTTTAAGAATGAAAAAAAAATCTTAAAAACTATAACCAGTCATTTGTAGAATAAATATGAATTGATGAAGTACAAATGCGACATGAATGCACGGAACAATTTTTAACAAACTTTATTTCACGGAATTTTTAAACAATGCACAATGAATTTTTTCATCTACACCCGTCTGGTTGGAGCGCTTTCTCATCTACGCCCCCTTTGGGAGAGCTTTGCCATCCTGGTAGCTCGGGGGCTCAGCTTTTCTGTGTTGTGTTATGGAGATCCAGGAGAAGTGGATGCACAAAATGGCATTCAGAATGCAGTTTACTACACATTTCATGCTAGCACGTCATTTACGCCATCTTGTGTTGTTCTATGAGTGTAAAAAGCAATGGTTTATCTTACAAACTTACTTTACAAAACTACTCGTTCTAGCGTAGTCAAAACCGTGTGTCCAAAATGCTGTTTTGTTGTGTCACATATGGGTGTCAAAATCGCAGTTTTGTTTGATTAAATAGGCAAAGGCAGAGCATATCTTTCAGTTGGTTGCCATAGCCTAGTGGGTAAGAAAGCAGATCTGTGTTTTTCTCGTGCACAAATTGTGAGTGAGACTCCAGGGAATACACAGTGGATTCTTCGTGTTTTTTATCCTTTTCTTTTGCTGACTTTTAGCAACAGTATTGTTTTGAATGAAATTAGTGTTTCTTTTTTGCTCTTATTTTTTTTTTCATAGTCATAACATCATCAATCATAACATGATTTAATTTTTTATATTTAACTGCAAACTTTGAGTGAGCAGTACTCAGTTTGATTGTGTGTAAGTCCTGTAGAATATCCAAGTAAGTTTAATGCGTTGAAATACATATTTTTAAAATGATTTGATAAAGGAACACTTGTCCATCTGCAATGTCTAATGTTTAGCTGAAAATTTTTGTTTAGAATTACTCAGATATTTTGAATTATCCCAAAATACATATTTAGATACACATAACCTTGTTAGTGGAATAAGTTTAAACTATTAAATGAATCACTCTTACATATTTGTGTACCATTTGGCTAAAACATTTGTCTAAAAACTGCTTTTTTTAAGATGGCAATTAGGTTTGTAGTTTGTTTAAAAAATGTGTAGATTCAGCTTTATTATTTTGAGTTTTACTGGATACTTCAGGCAGTCCTTACCAAATAAATGCAGGTGAACATAACCAGTATTGCAACAATTCATCTAACCACATTTTAATGTTTAAAGCAGCAACTTCATGAGGCATTCAAGGATGTAATGTCACAAACCACATCTTTTCCTCAGATATTTTAATCACTTTAAACTTTTTTTTCTTAGGAACCTAAATGTCTGAGGTACATTTGCTGTTAGCCTTTATAGACCCAAACAGTTTTATTTTTGTGGTGGTTACAAGTGTGTTTTAGTCCTGCTTTTCACAGAGCTTTTTGTTGTTGTAAGCTAGATGCAGTATGCTAACCAGCTTTTATCAGGTAACATTTTTCCATTTTTTATGGTGAAAATCCTGTTTTTTTTAAACTAAACTGAATAAAGCATTCGTATGATCCTCCAACCGTTCTGTCTGCATTTTTATTTTACCAAAGGCAAGCACAATTGTTTGTAAATTATTTTTCCACTACATCAATGTAGTCTCTCATTTAAAAAATAAAAAAGACTTTGTAGTGTATTTGTCACTTTAGATGTTTTGCTCTATTTTTGTAGATAATTTCAAAAACGTAGCTTAAAAGTAGTTTAGGTGTCATGTAACTCATTACAGTTTTTAGATAATTGTATTGGAAGTTAAGGCATTATCTCTGAGTAACAATAAGTCATTTGTATTGTGCTAATGTTTGTATGTAACTTACATTACACTCTAGTCATGTAAAAGCACAAAGAAAACTAAAAGTGAGATTTATTGACAGGTGTGGAAACATCTGAGAGGTTAAAGACCCACTCTGATGAAAATTGTGTTTTTTACATGTCATTGCAACATTTCTGATGATGGAGGACATATCTAAAGAAAATTGAACTTAAAAGTGTATTTCTGAGAATGTCTTTATTCAAATCGTTGTGGATCAGGAGCAGACAAAAAAATGCAATTTGACAAAGCTTGTAGGAATAACTGATGCATCCCTTTGCTGACACAAGGATTCATGTGGGTCTTAGTTTTTCTCATCTGAGCTGGCATCTGGCTCTAAACAGTACAGCTGGATAGCTCAAGTTTAGCTTATTATTGTAGTTGCACCTGTAATGTCAGGTTGGGATTGTGAATGGCTACAAGCTAGCAGGAGATCTGTAAATCTGTAAGCAGATTGATGATGGGAAGTGGGGACAGACTTACAATCCCACCCACAACTCAGAAATGAATTTCTGATGAACTTCTCCTGCTCTGTAGAAACTATGTCCTAGAAAACAACACGTTTTTTTTTTGTTTGTTTGTTTTTCTTGTTTTTTTTTTATTTTGTCTAAAAACAGCATAATGATAACTAAAAGACCACCGGGAACCCTTTTACAACAGACGATCAGACAAACTAAACAAAATGTGTATTGTAACTTGAAAACGTGAATCCTGTGTAATTATTTTTTTGTGTGAGAGTGTAGTTGTAGCATGAGTGTGCAGTTTTTATATCAGACTGAGTGTTTACAAAGCTTGTTCTTAGTCTTTAGCTGATCTTAATCCATTAGTTGTATTTGGCTTTCATACTGTGTGTGCTGGTGTAAGTGTGCATGTGTGTGTGTGTTTAAAAAAAGTTTACTCTCCATAGGTGGCAGAACTTTTTGCTGCATCTTCCAGAGCTTCAGCTGCTTTTAAACATGCCTGTAGGAGTTGGTGTTTGGACCCATTTTCTCCCAGTCTTTGTTGCTCTCCAAGTGGATGCACTCTTTTCACTGGTGTCCACTCTGTATGTGTGTGTTGTCCTGCATGCATTGTCTCTGTTGTGTATATCTAATCCCCAGGTCCCGGGGGCTCCAGGGGAACAGCTGAAGCAGGGGCAGCAGTGGCTTGTCAGCCTGAGGCTCCTGCTGCTCCTCTCCCTTTCACTGCTCCCCATATGGTCCTGCAGCGCAGGGTCCCCGAGGGCCTGTTAGCGCCGCACCACCCAGGCCTGCGCCCTGCCACCAGGCCCCTCTCGCCTCCTGTCTCACCCCAACCATCACCCTTTCGTTTCCTCTACTCTGGCTCCCTTTGAGGTTCCCCTCCTTCCTCTTTGTTTGATTGTCTGGATCATGTCTCAGTGTGAACCCACATCTTCCCTGCTTGTTTTATTGTCTCACTTTAGCTATCCTTGCCTTTTTTCTCTCTCTGCATTTTAATAGATGTGTCTTTTCTTCTCTGCCTCATCTGTCTCTTATTTCTTCTTGCCATGCCCTCTTCTGCGATGCAGCGAGGTTAATATGAGGATTTATGGCTCCCATTAGGTACATGAATTATCTACTTTTTCTTTCCTACAGGAAACTTTTTAAAGAAATTGTGAACACAGGCCAACTCCTGGTTCATAAAGTTAATGCAGCATGGTCCAGCCAGAGGCCCTACAACAATTTAACCCCCTCTATTGACACACATCCGACAAAATGATGCTCATCGTCTCTCCCAAAAGTGATTTAGACTCTGCAGACCTCTCTGGAAGAAAGCACCTCAGTTTACCTCCACCATGGAGCCCAGGGTATTTCTAAATCAGCTGTCACTACCTCTCGGGGATTACCAGGGATTCATAGATCAGCACAGGGAGTGCTGATCCACACAAGATATTACGCAGATCATAAAACACCATCTCTGGGATTTGACTGTTTGGTTGTGCATGTTCGGGCTGCTACTTATGGGAAATGTTTTTGCGAGTCTTTGCACTAGAGGAAGCGAGTGTACGATGTTCCTTGTTGTTGCCTTTTTTATTTTTCAAAGGCAAAGATCTGATTTGACTGGGACTCCTCTCACTCCAACACATGACTAATCCTCCTGAAGGCAGACGGGAAGCTGGTGTAGATTTGGAGTCCCTCCACATGTGCACAGTTAGAGTTGTTTATCACCTTATGATCCAGACACCTTCCTGATTTAGCCATCCAGTTTTGTCAGACAAACTCTGATTTTGTTTGCTGGTGTCTGAATTCTTCACTTTTCTCATCAATTATTAATCTTTAAAGGAAAAAAAAACATACCTCATTGGGCAAAGATTTAGTGTACCAACAAATTGAGTCCTAGCGCCCTCTGTTGATAGCACTCAGAAAGTGTTTGACCATATTACCTCTCATTCGGGCTTCTATTAAAACCTAGATTTTCACATGCTTACTATGGAAGGGATGCAAACAAAATTGAACTGAAACACACAGACTTCATGTAAGTTATATCTGAGCTAATGCAAAGATCATCTACATTAGTTCTGTTCCCTCTCTGCCTGCCCATTTGTTGAAGCATCTTTGGGTAAGACACTTAACTCCACATTGCTCCCGCTGGCCTTGCTGGCGCTAATGCATGGCTACTCTGCCTTTATCAGTGTGTGTGTGTGTGAATGGGACTAGGATTTCTAAAGAGTTTTGGAGAAGGTGAAAAGGCACCTAAAAATAGATGCCATTTACTGATTTTAGGTATGCAGCTGTTGATTAAAGTTTTTGTCAGCTTGAGTAGACATCCTTAGAGGTCATCTGTTTGAAATGTTAACTCTTAATCACTGATGATGGTATTCCAAGTGGTGTAATTAATCAAAAGGCTCATCTGTATGCTTTAAAAATTAATAGTTTTTGAGTTTATGTTAATGGTAATTTGTTTTGGTATTTTTAAGTGTTAATACACACAATTTTATTATGAATTATAACTTAAAGCATTGTAAAAATGATTCCCTAATAGCTTAAATTCAGTTTTTTTTAACTGTCTTAATATATTTAAAAGGCTAAAACTAAATATGAAGAAGAAAAAAGAACTGAAAAGAAAAAAGAAATATTTCAAGAAATAAAATGGCATCATGTTTTTCAGTCTGACGGAAAGCAGAAATTAGAACAGAGGTAACGATCCTGATCCTCATGAAGAAAAAAAAACAGCATCTCAATGTATTTCAGTTTATGAATAAAGCACCTGAAAGTGCTACACAAAAAACAAAGAACGTCAGAGAGAGATTCAGTGATTTTAATTGCTGTAATCTGATAAGTATGTACAGAACAGTCTAACAAAGTGAAAAGAAAATCATTCAAGTTTCCCAAAAGATGTGTCAATTATACATGTGTTTTTAATCATGTCTGTTTGTGGCCCATTTTCAGCTTAGAACGTATAAAGAAGTAATAAATTGAATGTGTCACGATCCTTAGCAAAAGGTATTCTATTTAAATGTACTACAAGCATACTTAGTGTATGCTAGAAGTGAGGCAGTTCACCTGAAGATTACTTTTCGTAAATATATTGTAAAGCAAAATTTTCCAATTTAGTCTGAAGAAGCATTCAGTTACATGTATATGGTATTTAGTAGACTTACTTTTACTTTATTTCATGTAAAATGTATCTTCAGCTAGTTTGAGGTAAATCATTTGCTGTGATGTCATATGAACTGATGATCTAAATTTGTCTTAATTTGTTTGTGTCTCTGATGATCTTTGCAGGTGTGTGTTTTTTATTTAGAACAAATCCCCTTCTAAGTATAAAAAAAAACATTTTTGCAGGTATAACATGATTTCCATCAAAATTAAACACAGGGACCTTAAGACACAGATGTGCTCAGCAATCTATTCTTTTCAAACAACCTAACCTGCTATTGATGTTTTTATAATACTACTGTACTGCTGTTGCATTTTTGTTTGTTATGTAATCATGCTTTCAGGGTTCACAAAGCTGGCATACTTGCAGATGAAGCAAATTAACTCCCCATGTGTCTCACACACGTCTGTCTGTTTGTAGATCTGTGAATGGCATTTCTTGAAAAGTAATCAATCAGCAATCAGATGAGATCAGTTTAGAATAAGATGTGATGAAGTGACGTGGCAACAGCATGACCCAAAACACTCTTTTATTAGGCTGTGGACTACAGTGATGTGTAGATGCTTTCAAGGTTAACATAGCAACAACAAAAAACTTTTAATTTGGCTTTTAGCGGAAATTTAGGAATATGTTTATTTTATAATTAAATTACTTTATGTATTCATTTTTATAGTTTTAGTGATTCATATCCATATTTTAATGTTTATCTATTTATTTGCCAAATTTTTAATCTCTGTTTTTACTTTTATTCCTTTTCCATTTGCTGTAACTTCAGTGTTTTCCTCCACACTAGTGATTGAGCCTTCTCAGTGGACAGGTTCACTGCATGGGATCTCCTGAGTCTGGCTCCTTGCTTTGATCGGGGGGGATCCTGTGGTAGTGTGCCCTGTGAACAAGAGGCGAGAGTTCACTGGTGTAGACAAGCCGCTAAAATATTGTACCCGCACTTAAGTATCAAGTCAGATTCCTACTTTCAATAATACCTTGAATACATCATTATATGCTTCATTATGTAGTGTGTGTGTGTGTGTGTGTGGGTATTTGTTTTGCTTTTGGTTCTTTAATCAGAAAATGTTTTACTATGTAAAGCACTGAGAGTTACATGAGTGTGACAGATGCTTTACAAATAAAGTTTGGTTTGGTTTGATTTAAAAGGAAAAAAGCATCACTTAACTTTTTATTTGGTAAGAAGCAATACATTCCAGACTTTTAAACCAGAAAATTGCATCATCAGCCAATTGTAATCATAAAGATGGAATGATTTTTCTGATCCATTTCAGCTTTAAAAACTATAGGGCTGCAAAGAGTACGTGTATCATTTCCTTTCAATGAGGATGCGCTGGCTCAATGCTCAGCTTTGTGTTGAGTCAGCTCATTAAAATATCCCCTAATTGGTGATTCTAAACTTGGGGGAAAAAAAGTGAGTGTGCATGTATGAGCATAGATATACCTGTCCAGAGTGTACGCCTTCTGCTTCATGACAGCTGGGTTTGGTCTAGCAAAGGTCTCTGAGTAGAAGCTTTAGAAAGAAAATCAGAAAGTTAAAAAAAAAAAAAAAACACCAGGCCCAGAGCAGCGGAAGCAGACCGACTGCGAAATGCTCCACTCTGTTTCTCACTTTGAAACTCAATCTCTCTGGGTGCCCGTGTTGTGTCTCTGAATGCAATTTCCTCTGCTGCATTCATGCTGTCATCAGCCACCTCTCTTAAGTTTTTACGTCTCACCACGATGCTGCCTTCATCCACAGCCCTCCTTCCTCGCTGTCCCCTCCTCCTCCATGTGGAGGGCTCCAGAAGAGCCTCCAGCTGCCTGAGGTCCCCCCCCCCCTTCCTCTGTGCTGAGGACAGCGTCGGAGTGGGGTGGGGGGCGGGGCTCTGGATCCAGCTTAAAGAAAAGCAAGCAGATCAAGGGCAAGAAATACAGACAGAGAAACACGTATGGTATGATCCTCTCTGTGAACATTCCCCACCAACCACCCACATCTCCCGGCCAACCTCTCCCACTTTCTATATGTCTTTCCTCAGCCTATATCCCTGCACCTCCTGCGCCCCTCTTTTCCGGTTAATCTTGCTGCTACTGTTTGAGATAACTAGTTTCAGATGCAGAAAAAAACTTCATCCTGTTACAAACCGAAGCAGCACAAAGTGGAGGTCAAGGCACTGGAACACGGTGCTTATAAGATAAACTACTGTTTTATTTATAGAGCTTTTATATGCAACCTTTTAAACAAAAGAGTGTTTATATTGTTGTTACAGAAAATAATATGTAAACGACTATGGCTATTTGGTAAAACCAGCTGTTTAAAAAAATCTTCCTTTATTCATTTCATAAATTGATAAAATCTTGCATAAAACACATTTCAAAGTGTTTTTTTTTTATGCTGGTCATCTAAATGAACACATTTACTTTTCTTTGGTTTTTCGTCTCTGATGGTGTCAGACAGTGCTGAGCAGACAGCAGCGCCGTGAGTTTACCAGCTTTCCGTCATGCGGAATGAGTGCAGTGATTGCTGCTGGACCAGACCCGCCTAACAGAGCTGGTGAAGAGAAGTGGACCAAATGAAGGACTGGCCGGCAGCAGCTGGCCTGAGCACAAACACCTGTGTTTGTTTGAGTTGTTGCCAATACTTCTATTGTGCTTCATATCTGGATTTATTTTTAGTTATGGGTTGTCGAACAATTGTCATAGCACCAAAAGACAAGGTTTCATTGATATTTGACTCCAACCCCAGGATGAGCGTAGTTTTTGTATGACCTGATTTATTTGAGATACTTTTTGACCAATCTGAAATTTGATTTAGTTCAGCTTTAAGAAAATATCAAGATGTCTCTCCCAAAACCCCCAAAAATGTGTAAAATAGAAATTAAATGTATCATCTGGAGATGATTCAGTTTTACATGGAAGCATTTTTTTTATGTTTTTCCAACATGCAAATGAAAAAGTGAAGAGAAAGGAAAGATTCACAAAAGATTCAATTGTAGCTAAAAGGTTTAATGGCCTGCACGGTGGCGCAGTGGTTAGCGCTCCTGCCTCACAGCAAGAAGGTTCCCGGTTCAAGTCCTGGCTGGGGGACCTTTCTGTGTGGAGTTTGCATGTTCTCCCCGTGCATGCCTAGTTTTTATCCGGGGACTCCGGCTTCCTCCCATCGTCCAAAAACATGCTTCATAGGTTAATTGGTTACTCTAAATTGTCCCTAGGTGTGGATATGAGTGTGCATGGGTGTGTGATTGTGGCCCCTGCGACAGACTGGCGACCAGTCCAGGAGTGTCCCCTGCCTTTACCCATGAGTAGCCGGGTTAGGCTCAGGCAGCCTTTTTTTTAACTTGCTTGGTTAAAAAAATACTTCTGTGTATTGTACAGGTGTTTACGAGCTGATGTTGGAAACTCCGCCTCCCATCTACTGGCAGTTGATGTTCTTCAGTTCACACTGCAAAAGCTGAATCTTAAGAAAGGGAGAAGACCCTTGTGTCAAGAAAAAAAGTCTTACAAAAAAGTTTTTCCAATATTATTATAAAGAAAATTTCCCAATGGGGTAGGTCTGTTTTTGCATCACTAGATTGGTTACCTTCATTGAAATAAATAATGTTCAGTGTTGGAAGTCGTTTTTTTAATGATTAAAAAAGCAGATGCCTCTGTGACTTGATTATTTCGCTGTAGCAACAGAAAAACTTGCCAAAAATGCTGCCTTTTTCAGCACAATGTCCAATCCAGAGCTGAAAAAGTAAAAATGAAATGTGTGTGCTGTATGATTGGATTCTATTCTCATTATGGTGATGTGTATCAGCTACTGAGCCATATTCTTGCTACTTTTCATGAAGCATCAGGAGTCAAGTTTCTTTGTTCTGAAGGGCCACATGTTAATATAATTTCTATGATGCCATTCAATATCGTTCACTACATCCATTACTCTGTGTGTTGCAGTCACCTACTCCCATTGGCCTGCTTGTCTTTGTGGCTGCACCTTGTCCGGCTTCACTCTACTCCTCCATGTTCCATTTGCAAGGTGTGATATTGCTTTAATTGTGCAGAAACATGTGGAGAGATCAGACATATCTCAGGGGATTAGGAGGAAAGCCGGGAGTTTGTGCGACTGGCAGCTTGTGTTTGGAGCAAAGGGTCTGCTGGGAATGAATGTAGTTAGTGTGACCCCTGACCTTGCGAGCTGTTGATGTGGAAGCCGGCCAGGAGGGGTCCAACAGAACGCTTTTGTTAATCTCATTCAGGGCTCTCTGTGAACTGTGGGCAGGAGGAAAGCTGGCAGATCAGACCTGTGGAATGCAGAGCTCTTTATTCCCATGCTTTGGAAACAGAGGTGGGCCTCGGAACTATAGCAAGGCTTCTTTAGCTGAGCCTCCACAACTCAGCTCAATCGACACTGACAGTTTCCTGGCTTGACCCTGCCAACTGGCAAAGCAGCGGTGCAGGAGGGACAAATGAACCCCACCAAGGCTGTAAAGGCCACTGTTCCTAACAAGTCACCGCAGTGGTGTGCCACTGTTTAAAGAGTTGCAGTCTACGTATACTACAGTGGTGTAAAGTACTTGAATAAATTGACTTTGTTACTTTACTTAAGTTTTTTATTTTTTTGGCTACTATCTATTTGTACAGAGTTTAAAAAATAGAAACAACTTTTAGTCTCTACTCGACGGTAATTGTACATTTAAATGTAGTGGAGTAAAGAGTACAAATATTCAATCAAAAATGTAGTCGAGTAGAGAGAAAAAGTTCCTTATGTTTTTGATACTCAGTACAAGTACGAAGCAGCCAAAACATAAAACTTAAGTGAAGTAACAAAGT
Source organism: Adrianichthys oophorus (assembly GCA_036245035.1). Taxonomy (NCBI): domain Eukaryota; kingdom Metazoa; phylum Chordata; class Actinopteri; order Beloniformes; family Adrianichthyidae; genus Adrianichthys; species Adrianichthys oophorus. The sequence continues at coordinate 1,500,895 of BSAI01000189.1, read as the reverse complement.
GTATTATTCAAGTACTTTACACCACTTCTTATAAATTCACAGTGCCTGCTTCAACAGCCTTCCTGCATAATTACGCTTGCTGAAGTTGACACAAACCTGTAAGATCACTGAAGCATCTGTAGCTAATGCTGTTATTGAGATCACTTCTGAATATGTCAAAACTCAACAAAGGTCTCATAACTTAGATTCTTCTGGTTGATTAGCAGAAACTGCCTTTGACTGTCACATCAAGAAATTAAGGGATGATTTACATATTTGTACTGTCTGTATATGAGCTGCTATGATAAACACCTGGTGTTTTAGTCTCTTCACATTTAGATGTCGTGAAACCACCCTTTGTGAATGTTTAGACTGGGAACTACATTTGAAGTTTGGCCTAAATCAAAACTGTGAGATGTTAAAGTTCAAGTACAGACCATTTGGATGATTACACAGAAATCCTATGCAAAACAGATGAAAAAAATTAGAAAATTAAGACCTCAACTATCCATTTCTAACCATTATTGCATGACCTAGATATGACAAGACAAGTCAAGATAAGACAACTGTCCCAAAATGGGGAAATGTAAATGTTGGTACATTACAGATAGAAACAATAGAAGGGGATAAGTATGTGCAGTTAAAAATGGTAAATGTGTTGCATCTTACAGTAACAGAAAATAAGGGGAATTACACCAAAGTCATACCAATGTAGATAAACCCATACACAATGTAATGTACACAAACCATTTGTGTTATGATTATATTTTGTCCTCTTTTTCTTTCTGTTTAGTGTTGCAACAACTGGTGAAATTAAGTTTTTCTATTTATTGTTCTGTATTGTTAAATATTTTTGCTGTTGCCTTACGCTACGGTGGCTCTGAAGTGCAAATCACATCAACACAACAATGCAAAAAATCCTAAAAATCACAATGAAAACGGAAAAGTATAAACAAATGTTAAAAAAAACATTACATCTTAGAAATCAAAATAAAATTCCAGAAACCATAACGTAACTTCCGAGAAATGAAACTAAATAAAAAGAAAATGTTTTGGAAAACAAAAGTAGTTTGCAGAAATCAAAATCAAATGTTAGATAAACTGAAACAAAATAAGAAACCAGAAAAGGTAGCTACTATGGGACATCGCTAATGAGGACTTTTTTTTTTTTTTTACCTTTTTAACCGGAAGTTATTTTGAGGCAATATCTCTTTAATTTTATTTCTTTACTCTTTTGGCAAAACCCACTGCAAACGTTAGATGATTGTTCAGGCAACTCTTTACCACAGGTCAGGTTAAACTTGCTTCTTCTTCTCTTCTTCAAAACTCAAACATGATCATCCAATCAGTGATGTCCCATGATACCTAGCATTTCCTGCTTCTTATTTTGTTCCATTTCATTCAGATTTCTGGAAATGCTTTTGTTTTCCAATTTTTTTTTCTTCAATTTTAGTTTCTTAAATGTTGTTTTGATTTCTAAAATATTGTGTATTTTTATTATTTGTTTTTTAATTGTCATTGTAATCACTAATATGTTTTTTGCGTTGACTGATTTGTTGATCTCTTTTGCACTTCAGGGCCACAATACAATGAAGTTGTGTTAAATTAACAGCTAGAATGGTTAATTTTTATAATCAGTTGGGTTTCATGCCTCCTTATCCAAATTAGAGTGAAAAGTCCATGTTGTACCTTGGTAACTGAACCTGTACATATTTCATGAAAGTTTCACCAAGGAAATAAAAATCAGAAGTAAAAAACATAAATGTGCAGAAGGAGATGGTTTTGGTGTCTGATTCCCAGACCCAAGCATTGTTTCCCATTGACAATGGCACAGAGTTTACTGAAGGTTTATATTTCTACATCTGGTGCTTTTTCTTCGACATTACAAGCTAGCCAGACAGAATAGAAACCAATAGCCTCATCATTTACATTTAACTTATTTTGCATTCAATAAAAACATTCTACAACACTTTCACCAGCAAGACATTCAAGGACAAAACTGCAGAAGCTGCTGAGTGAGCGTCCAATGCTGCATTCAGGAAATAAAGAGTGAGCTTACCGAGGACCAGTGTGAACCCTTCGAGGGCCCCCATAAAGCTCCTGAATCACTTTGGAAACCTCTTCTCTAAAGGTTGCAACTATGGGTATTAGACAAGGGCCTCAGTCCCAACGCACACACACAGACACACACATAGAGGGCATTAACTACTTGCTGGGTAGGCTAGATCAGTCCAGATTAAATAAGTAGACCCCTTTACTGGTCTGAATAGAAAACTGCTGGATACTAAGTGGCTGTCTTTAACATTTGTGAATGTTCAGGAATTAACTAGCCAAATGTGATCATTCTCACGCGGACTTTGATATATTTATCGAAGGGAAAACTTTAGCATCAACAATTAGTTTTGCTCCCCTGTTTTGTGTTTCAACAGAAGCTGGGCCCACAGACAGGAAGTGAAAAAGTCAAGCCTTTAGAGGCGAACTCCTCCCGCTTCCACTCCCTGGCCAGTCAGCTGAGGCTGCTACTCAGCGGCAGCGGGGGAAATACCTGCCGGTCAACACAATGGTGCTGCTGGGATTACAGGCCCTCCTGCTGCGGAGCAGCATGGCAACAGAGAAGGAGGTGGGAGGGGAGACACGTCCAACAGCTTGATTTTGTAAAACTCAATTGATTTGTTAAAAGCCATTGTGAAGTTATTTTAGTTAAACTTTTTTTTGGTAGTTATTTAATAAACAAAAAGTAAATAGGCACATGAATACATTTTAAAAAAAATAAGAAACAGATTTTTTTTTAAATGTAGTCATTTTTAAAGAAATTTATGATAACTTTTATAAAACATAATTTTCTTTTTTTTGTTGTTTTTATTTATAACGGACAGGCTCCTATAGTAAACCTAAAACCTCTTTTATAGCACAAAAACTTGTAACTGTCTGGCCGCTTTAATTGTCCCCCAGGGGTGGAAATGTCCTGCTCTGGTTTGCCTATCCATACTACACTGCTATGTTAAAGACCCACTCCAATGAAAATTGTGTTTTTCGTATTTTTAACTTGTGCTTGTAGCATTTTTCTCATGAGGGAGGATGTATATAAAGAAAATTTAGATTAAAACTGCATTGCTGAGTATTTCTTTATTCAAGTTGTTGTGAATCAGGAACAGACAAAAATATTGTTTGGAAAAGCTCTTAGTTATTACATAAAAAGTGGCTGGACAGGCCACAGTCCCCCTACTGGCTTCATTTCGATGCAACCACTTGCAGACAAATTGATCCATGTACATCTTTGCTGCATAGCTACAATATTTCTCAGCATTTTTTTTGCATGGCTAATGTTTTTTTGGGGTTGTGAGGGGATGTAAGCCAGCGGGAGGGTTTGTAAACAAAGGGATCATGGGAAATAAGCAGAGGCTGACTTCTGTGCCAGCAATCCTGCCCACAACTCAGGGGTGAATTTCTAATACTACTTAGCACTACTGCTGCTTTGCAGAAAAAACACAGGTCTTTTGATTTTGCCAAAAAATGGCATAATCATAATAATAAAAAAAAACACTGGGAACACTTTTACAATAAATCAGTTTGATGATTAGAGGGACTTAAAAAAGCCAGAGAGGGAGCAAATCTATTTATCCTGATGCGGAGACAGAAAAACCAAATAACAGATGTTAATGTTCATATTTGTTAAGAACTACAGACAGAGTTGTTTGGTTTGTCTGCTTTGGGATGGCATGACTCAGTCCTGTGATCAGTCTAAAATGTTTCAAGACGAAAGTAAAGGTGAGCAAAGCTACAATTGAGCGGAACTAAACACAAAGACTTAAGTTTGATAAAGAAAAAACTGGAGATCAACCCTGAAACTTGATCAGACAGACCTCACATTTGAGTGCTGCACCATGGGAAATATTTGATAACTATGAATATGTCTGATCTATAGGTTACTGTTTAAAAATGGGTTTATGAGCTTGTCTTGACTACATGTTGTATTTGTACATGACAGTGTAAGTTATTGGAGTCAAATTCCTGGTGTGTATACTCACACTTGCCCAATAAATCTTATTCTGGTTCTAAACTTTGTAAAATTGGACATCAGTGAAAATGCTAAATGAAAGACATCTGCTGTTAAACTAAGTTTTCAATTATCAAACATTTATAATAATAATAAAAAAACATTTAGAATGAGGACACAGCATGTCAGGGAGTGGTGGTGGAGGACCCAAGATGCTGGAGATCAGGCTTGTGACAGAAGCTTAAAACATTTAATGAATAAACTGAAGCATGATAAAAACCATGGAGAAACGAAGGAGTGACAACACAAAGCAGATGACCTAACAGTGATGAACAGAAAACCAGACATTTAAATACTCTGACAATGATGAACTAAATGACAGCTGTGGATGATTAACCTGAAACTGGTGTGACTGACACTCAGGACATGACCAAACGTTACAAAACCCAAACTAAACCACAGAATCTTCACGCAGCATCTGTCTCTGCAGTGTTATCGAGATGTTACGCCATCTCACCCCTTCAAAGTGCACCCGAAGATGCACATTCCGCCTCTGATTTGACTCTTAGAATTCCTCTGAAGGCACATCAGAGACGGAACAAATATTAGGCTGTTGCAGATCGGGAGTTTCATGGTGCACAGGCTGCATGAAAAAGAGCACGATGAAAGGGGCTAAAGACTGCTTTAATACACCAATCAATGGATGCACACAAACACACTCGCATACACAGTTCGTGCTATTTTCAGAAATCCCTTTAAAACAACTGTTGTGTGATAAAGACACAACCATGGTCTGTTGTTGTACCATCACTACTTCCTAGATGTCTATTCCCACAGTGACCCTCCAGGAAACGATTAATACAACATTTTTGAGCTAATTTGCAGAACCAAAACAGATGCCCCTGAGAGAGACCACACTGTGTCAGAAGGTTTGACTTAAAGGAAGAATGATGGAAAAATATATCATGACATTGGAAGGAATCCTTTACAGAAACAATGGACAAGAACAAGGACGTGTTTCTGTTTATGTGTGTGTTTGAGATATGATATGAGGCTTTTTTTTTCTAACAGCAGGTGACTGGTACCAGTGGAGAGGACAACTCAAAAAAGGATCACAGTTCTGATAAGAGAGAACTGGTTTTGTTTCAGTTGCAGTGGTCACAGAGAAGTCTGTGTGGTGTACAGGCAAAGTAACAGGACAGATGTTATCAGATATTTGAAGAAAAATAAGCAGCAGACTCTTTTATACATGTTTAAACCCAGTTTGGGGAATGGTTTACATTTAACCATACCTGCAAGACAGAAGAAAAAAAACTGATGAAAAGCTATGGAACTGCGCATGACACCTGCTGTGGCTATGAGGCCGTTACATGGCAGACACGGCTGAAGCTCACTGGGTTAAGCCTTGGACACAACTGCTCTTATACAAGCTGTCTGCAGGTGAAAATGGTCAAACCTGTACGGGACATGCAGGTGGCCCACTTAAAATATCAAAGTTGTAGAGCGCTTGGTGAGCTGGTACACTGTAAAAAAAAAAAACAACTAATAGAAATTACCCAAAAAATGTGAGCTAACAATTTGCATCTAATATGGCTGGTTATGTTCACCTGCATTAATTTGGTAAGGACTGCCGGAAGTATAATAATCAGTACAACCCAAAATATCAAAACTGAATCTACCCATTTTTAAACAAACTACAAACCTAATTGCCATCTTTAAAAAAGCAGTTTTTAGACAAACGTTTTATCCAACCTTTACACATTGCAATTATGTAAGAGTGATTCATTTAATAGTTTAAACTTATTCTACTAACAAGGTTAAATATACCTAAATATGTACTTTGTAATAATTTACATATCCGAGTAATTCTAACCAAAAATTTCAGCCAAACATTAGACATTGCAGATAGACAAGTGTTCCTTTATAAAATAATTTATAAAATGTTTGTTTTAACACATTAAACATACCGTACTTGGATATTCTACAGGACTTACACACAATCAAACTGATACTGCTTACTCAAATTTTGCAGTTTTACAATAAACATTAAAATCATGTTATGGTTATTAGAGTAAATGTTTTAAAACACATTTTTTTCACACAACTTGTGTTTACTTAGATATTTTACACGACAAAGATGCAATCAAATGGAGTAACGCTAACCCAAATATAGCAGGTAAATAATAAACATTTTAATAATGTTATTGGTTTTCATTTAACAAGATTAAAACATACATATTTGAACAAATTAAGTCAATTTCTACATTATATATGACTAAAACACAATGAAATGAGTAAAACATCCAAATGTATCAGGTAAATATAAAACTTTTTAATAATGCTATTGTTTCTAATTTCATGTGCTTAAAGTTAATGTTATTTGTTCATGTCCTCACAGGAGATCAACAAGGACTATTTATTTACTATTGAATATACTATATACAATAGTAATACTATATATACTATATATAATATATACTATATTAATCCTTTACTTTTGAGGATTACACATTGACACATTACTTAATTTCACACAAACAAACACTGCTATTTACCATAACAGTAAGTCATCTAATTATGGGAAGATACCACATCCACAGAGGAAGATTGCAGCTGGATTTGAACCCTGTACGTATCATACTGATGATGCTGTAACACTAACCACTGTGCCACCAAACACATTTTAAATATGTGTGAATACCCTAATACAAAAGTCACTGTATGTAAAGTAATGTTTGAAAATAGGAGTCAATTTATAGTGTATTTGTTATTTCAGTTAGGTTCCCCTCCTTTGTTTAACTGTCTAAAGTTTTGGGGTTTTTATCCAGGCTGCACAGTTTTGGACCAGACTTTTCTGTGGGCGGCAGCACATGTATGCTGATCTCTCCTCACACTAGTTGCGTGTTTGTTTGTGGTTACCGTATTAACAGCTCATGCATTGTAGTCAGAAACAGTATTTTTCCCAGATACTTTTCTTGGTTTTCTTTTAATTCGAATAATCAACAAGCGAAACACGCCAGAAATAGAGGTCTGAAGAATGGCGTTTTGGCCATCAAAAGCACAGTTTTTTACGCACGTTTTAAAGTAGCATGTAACTTACGGCGTCCTTCATTATCCCAAGACGGGCATGAAAGGGGCTTTTTATCAGATCCAACCGCCATTCGTTCAAAACCTTGCGTCAAAAACACAGTTTTGTTCAATCACATTTGGATGTAAAAAAATGCTCTTATGTTTGAATACAAAGACCAAGGCCGAAGGCATGTCATACATGACTGCAATAGGCTAGCTGTTAAGACCATAGTACTTGGAATTTTTCTTGTGAGGAAATTGTGAGTACAACTCTATATACATGTACAGTGGATTCTTCCTGATTGTTACCTTTTTTTCTGCTTTGACTAGATTCATTAGTGTTAATATTTAAAGTAATGTGTGTTGAGTAATTTAGCAAAAATAAAATAGTGATAATGGAATATCAAAGATGTGCATCAGGATAGCAGCTGTGGGATTTGAACACATGTAGTTTTGATGGATCTTAGCCACTAGGCTAAAGCAGCCAACTGGGAGATACTTTATTTTACATTATTTAGATGTTTTATAATTAAACCACTAAAGTGTGTTTCGTATGGTTTATGCATGGACAAATGTAAAACTTCAAAAATAATAATAATTACATAGCTTTAATTTAGTTTTCTGGAGTGTTATTTTACTTAGTGAGAAGCATACATTTTTAGGATACATTTTACTCAATTTTCTCAGCCTTGTTTTCACTACTGATAGCAAAAGCGTAGTCAGGCTAAGAATTAGCCAATGTAATTATTTTTTCCTGCTAAAATAATTGAGCAACTTCTAAACAATTTAAATGTATAATGACTACAACCCTGAAGAGTAAGTTTTTTCAGTGTAGAGCTAAAATATTCTTGCACATTTTTCTACGGGCATGCTGCAGGCGACAGGTCGTAGCAAACACCTAAACAACACATAATGATAAGTAAAGGTGAGATGCAGGAACGTCGTATGAATTTTTCACTTTTTCAACCACCCCAAACCCTCCACATTGCGTAAGGAACCTGTTAGTGCTGTTTATGTGATAAGTGCATGCTCCTTGCCTGTTAACATTGAAAAACAATAGATAATCAGAGCATAGTTTTTGTGGAAATCCTACAGGTGGTTGCATATCACCTACACACTACGTGTGTGCAGTATTTGCATGCTCAGTATGCACACCTTACTAATGACTAGAGCATGACTGGCCAACCCTGGTCCTCAGGTCTAAGTACCACCTCAATTCTACTGCATGGACCTGAAAAAATACATTTGGTCTTGTCACTGTCACTGGAAGCCTATGGCCAAAAGAAAATATGTTGGTACTCTTTATGCCGAATGTTGTTATTGCATGCTGCAATGTGCACAATGAAACGAAACATGAGCATTTCTTGCCTGGGTGGGATGACTATGCACCACTGCTCCCTGAACCTGATCGTGTGATGTATCAAGGAGCACAAGTACTCACAGGCATATGCAAACTCATTATGTCTAGTTTTTAGATATATTATGTTGGAGACTGCTTATTAGTTTTTAAATAAAACTTTTAATTATCCAAACAGATTGTGGCATTTTGATTTATGTTTCTCATCCCTGGTCCTTAACCCTCCCACCCTAATATATTCCATGATCTATACCATGAAAAATTGAATGAAAAAGTGTATTATAATATTCTTTTCTTATTATAAACAACCCCAAAGTGGTACTTTGATCCATTCACGCTTCTTTTGAGTATTCTTCTAAAAACCTGCACTTTGTTCACCAGCCCCTCGCAACCCACAAAAACAAGCAGGTTCTCATGAGCTAATGTAGACAAGTGAGATCAGCCCCTTCCAGGAACAGTAGGCGCTGCCAGCACCACCCCCAGGCCAACACACACACACACTTCCTCTGCGAAGCTAGAAGTGCTCAGCAAAACACTTTCACTTTAAATGCACAATACTGTATATCTTCCAATTGTGTCTCCAATATCCACCAGGTCCAACAGGTGTTCTTTTCTGTTGGACACCAGTCTCTTTAGTGGCCATGGTCCTTTAATTTGTGTTGTGAACCCGTGTAGCGATGGCCAAGAATACCTCATTCCATTTAGCGTTTAAACTCCATGCAGTGGAATACGCCAAAGAACTTCCTGGTGAGGAATCTGCACATTTTGGAGTGGCTCTTAAATGTATCAGAGAATGGCACAAGCAGGGTTATTTAAGAAGACAGTGGCAGAAAAAGGAGCATCAAGCTAACAACTGCCTGGTGGAGGTGCAAAGAAAGACGAATTAGAAGAAGTAGCTTGAACATGGATTTTTTAACAAAGACGGAAAGGTGCACGTGTCTCCAGGAAAATTATTTGCATGAAAACGAAGAGGATTTTTGGTACGGAGGTTGATGATGCTTCAAAGAGAAAAGAAACATTCACAGCCAATGCTAATCAATACAATGTTCTCATCATTTCAATAAATCCTGATATTTTCATCTGGTGTTGTGTGTATTTCTTGACCAAATTTCACTGCTGTCGTGCTGTCTGTGATGGAATAAAAGCCTGTCTCCAATAAACACAGGGCTGGCTGCCACATTTTTTTAAATAAACGCCCGGGCTACTATTGGAAGATATTCAGTAAACGCATTGGACTGTGCTGGCTTGCTCTCTTTTGCCTCTGTGAGTGATTTCCTGGTTGTTATCATGAAGCAATGAGAATGAGCTGAACACATTCATGAGTTACCAGTCCTACCATGCCTGTCTCCTGACTTCCTGTGCCTCTTGTCTGAGATCATCTCTAAATGGCTTCAGTCTCCTCTTTTGGGAGCCCTTCATGGTCCACTTCACAGATAGATAAGTCCGAGAACAGCATGGGCTTGGTTGCTGAATTTTTACAGAGGTAACACTGGCCACACACTTGTCATTTTGAAACCTAAGTAAATAGTAAATAGTTTGAAGATATAATATAAATGAAAGTTGTATTATCACTTAAAGTTCAGTAGAATCCATGTATTTCATGTCACCAGTCTCTATTTCAGACAGCTCTTTAGGGCATCGTTATGTGTGGCTGCTTTTGGTTCCATAGGTAAACTGGCAGAGAGAGAGAGACATGTAACGACCTCTGAATAGCTTTTGATCCAGAATTAATGGCAAAGATCAAAGTAAGGCCAACCTAGTTGTTTCCTGCCATGGTAGCCATTGTTAAAGGAATCTTATACCATGGTTTAGGTGAATCCTCGAATCTGATTGGCTGCTAAAGTGATATGGAGACCTAAAATAAGAAGTTCTAGTCTCACAGGCTGAACGTTCTATAAAGTGTGCTGGTCTAAACACCAGTTGGTAACTGGAACAACAGAGACTTGGAACATAGGTGGACAAACTTGATTCAAACGTTATTCTACAGTTTATCACAACAGCAATACAGTAGAAAAAGATCTCTGTCCTTACGATGGCTCTTTGATTGACATATCAGTATCTCTATTGAACGTTGTCATAAATGGTAATGTTGGATTTCATTTTAAATGAATCTTTTTCTGTCTTGCTTACTTTATTGCTTGTTTTACAGTTTCTTTTGAAATTTCTAAAAAATAAAAACATTTATTTTAAAAAATGTAAGACAGAATTGCAATTTTTCATATTTTATTTTCAATTGTGAAATGCATTTTCATATTGCATGGTCAAATTTGAAGTTAAATTATCACTGCATATTACTATGAATTATGGGTGAAAAAAAACTTCCATGCTTAGTTATCATAAACATGTTTTGTGCTTTCATTTTGATTGCACTGTTAAATAAAAGCAAACAAAGTCATCAATACCTCTTGCACATGTGAAGCAGAAAGTGCAGGCTGCTTGAGTTCCATGTGAAGTGTGCATGTGTGGTGCGGCAGATCTGTGGCTGGCAGCTCTGTGTGTGAAGCAGATGGGGTGGAGAGACATTCTGGATGCAGCTCCTCATGTTGTAAAGATGTGTTTGTCTGGTAGCAGCTTCTTCCTCTTTGTGTGTTGATTAAATAAGTCACTGGAATTGAAAGGGTAACATCATTCCGTTTAAAAATACGATCTCCCTTTAATTGCAGGTCTTACACAAAGAACATGAGGACTGAGTCTCATTACCACAAACTATGCACTGTGAAAAAAAAAAATCTTGTAAAAACTCAAAATTTTACCTTTGTTCTAAATTTTTAAGGTTTAAAACCCAACTGCAACATTTGAACATTTTAAGGCTTCTTTAATTTCTGGGTTCTCGAGTGAACTTTATTTTAAACTTTTTTATATTTCAAATATTTTGACAGTGCAGTAGGATAAGTGACATTTGTGATGATCATTGTGAAGCTTTTGACATTTCTAAGATGAATTTAGATATGCTCTTTTTGAATGTGACCCCAGTGAGCATTTAGACCTGAAAACTGAGGAAACGCAAGTTTGCACATAAAATGATCTGCATAGTGTAGACAAATATGTACTGTATTGTTTTGACAAAAACAGAACACTAAAATATTAACATTTCAAAGCTTTTTCTGTATAAGAACTTTTAATTGGGATTTATATTTCATTGAATTTTCTACTGTGGTGTTGAGAAAAAAATCTTTCATCCTTTGGAGACTCTCCAATTGTGATTTCTAGTTGTGTGAGTAGGAGCATGTGTAGATGTAAGTATGAACTGTTAACTACTGGAGAGACACATGAAATGTACAATGATTGTGGATTACTTAGTTGATACTGAGGATTTCAGATGTTGTTGCAGAGTAAATGGAAGAACAAAGAGAGCCTGGGAGCATCAGCAGATTGTGTGTCATTGTCATCCAGTGTTGGTTTCTTTTAGTTCTTTTAGTTCTTTCGCTTAGTTCTTCTAATGAAAATGATTTGAAGATATGAGCTCATTTTAAAGGTTCCAGAAGTGATTTTTGTCAAAACTCTATGTGTCAAAAACTCAAACCGTGTACACATCAAATATGTGGCAAAGTCATTACTTATAATTTAAATTTTCCTTTGTGAAAAAAATCAGCCAAAGAACCAGTACATTGCATAGAAAGGTATCCTGAAAAATAGGAAAAGAAAACTGTCTTAAGAAGAAAACACTAGAAAGTAATACAATTTTGTCTTCATGCAGGAAGTCACTTTTGTTTATCAAGAAATTTCACTGTAAAATATCAAAATCTAGAAACAAGGAGTTCCATACAAGCATTCAAAAAAAAAATCCCATTGATAGAGAGAATTACTTCAAACTGAATACTAAACAGCCTAATAATAAGTCTTTTTTTGATAGTTCTAAGAAACTTGTTTGTATTTGAGTATTGAGTTCTCATGGACCCTATTGTAGTTTATTTTGATTTCAGTGACACAAAAATTGTGTGTAAAAAGTGTAAATGACTTATTTTAAAACAAAATGTGAAAAAAATGAAAATACAACCTCAGAACAAGTTGGCTTATCTTAATAAATTCTCATAAAATCTCAAACTAGCACTTACTGTATTCTTAGAACATAAATCACAGTTTTTGTTTTCAAAACAGACACAATTAATGTCAGTCTATTTGTTAAATTATTACATTTATTAAAATGTAAAATAAACTTTCTAAAAAATGAACAAAAAATTACAGAGCAATTTCAGGTTTTTTTTTTGTGTGTGTAAAATAATGTTTTTCTGTTTTTCAAAAGTATGGACCAAAGTTATTTTAATAACTCAAAAAAAAAATATATAAATATATATATATATATATATATATATATATAGTGAAGTTTGTAAGCATCCTATCATTCCACTGCCTGGCAGATTGATGAGTTTCAAAGATAATTCAAAGTTAAAATGTTCATCCAAAGTAAACTTCATGTTGCTGAAAAGATGTGGACAGCTAGTGGGGCATGTAACTCTTTCTGGGCCAGCCCCTGTGGGGTTTGAGCTCAATGGGGCAATAAAGGTTTCACATCCAGTAAAGATGAGCTTCTTGCAAAGCAGGAGGAGTTTGGTTCTCTTGCTCATGACAATTGCAAAAAGTGGAAAAAAATGCAATTGTATTAATGGCTTCACTTGTTGTTTAAGCTGTTTGCTGTAGTGAGTAGTCCATCCCTCCTGTAAACATTTCAACACAGCATTGATCTGTCTCACAGGCTCCTCTGGCCTGGCCTCAGAAGTGGAGGTAACCCTGGCAGCCCCTCAGCTCTGGCTCCATTGGCATTCCTTATGTTTCCTTTTTTTAACCTCTGACCTAAAGCAACATGACTTGCCCCAGAGTTCTGAGAAAACTGAGGCAGAGAGGAAGTCTTTGGTCACAAATTATACATGTGTGTGTCTCGAGCCATAAATTGGCTGCAAGTCACACTGTTGCTGAAATGGCATGTGGCACAATTAAAGACTCACTTCCATCCTTTTTCAAAGATTCTGGGTACGCCTGGATCCATGACAAAAATTAAGTCATAAAGGAAAACAATACAATAAACGATGGGGGAAAAAAGATGTATGGCAAAAAAGTAAAGGAAAAACAACAAGTAAACTTTGCTGGAGACACATTTCTTTTGCAATTATAATAACTGCTTAGTCATTGAGCTCTCAGTCACAAGTGCTTAAAATCAGTACTTGGAGAATGAATCTGAGGCTCTTTAGTGTTTGACAAATTTATTGATTAAATATGGGTTCAATTTAGTTATGAGCTAACCAAGATGGACCAAAATCTTTTACAAGCATTGTTATTTTAAAGTCTCACTCTCATCATTTTTCGATGTATTGTAAAAGTGTTCCTAGTGGTCTTTTAATTATGATTATGCCATTTTTATTCAAAATTAAAAAAAACAAACTGAAAACTGTGTCATTTTCTAGAACATAGTATGTGCAGAGCAGCAGAAGTTCATGAGAAATTTGCTTTTGAATTGTTGATGGGACTGCTGGTATTGGTAGGCTTGTTCTCATTTTCCATCATCCCTTTGTTTAAAATCTCCAGCTAGCTTACTGCCCCTCACACCCCCAGCTTAACATTACTGGGGCAGTACAAATTGTAAGCAATATTGGAGCAATGCAGCTGTACAGCTTTGAGCCAGATTCCAGCTCAGACGAGGAAAATGAAGCATCAGATGCATCAGAATGGAGCTGAACAAGGAGCCTTAGGCACGCCAACTGTAGCACCTATATGCCACTGCTACTGGCTTTTTCCAACTGCATTTTTTCATCTGCTCCTGATTCACAATGATTTGAAAAAGAAATACAGACACATTGCTGTAATCCTAATTTTTATTAAATATGTCCTCCATCATGAGAAATGCTCCAAGAGCAAATTAAAAACACCAAAAACTGAATTTTCATTGGGTGCCCATTGATGCAAATATGCATTAAAGCACTTCAGCTCCAAACTATGGTTAGCATCAACATCAAAGAAAAATATAGGCAATTTTTTTTTCTCAGAGCTGAATTTAAATGTAGGCATAAAGGGTTTAAAGGATTGCTGAAAATGGTGATCATCCTCTGCCAAATCAAATCCAGTCCACTCTCCGGCAGGGGCAGGCGCTGCAATCAGCTTCAACCAACTCAAATCTCATTAGTCGCGACCAAATCTCGTCGGTCGCAAGATCCGAAGAGACCCAACGAGTCGGTTCACTGAAGCTTCAATGCCATTTTATGCAGTGAAATTGAGTGTCGGCGTGCCTTTTGACATGGTGGATTCCTTTTGTCCCACAATATGATCCTATAGCTCTCAGTAGAGTGAGTTTTGTTGATAAAATGATGAGATATGTGGCTGAACACTGACTTCTACTGTAAGCTGGACTTTGGGTCGCAGCTGCCCAGCTGTCATTCTGCTGTGTTCCCTCCCCGGAACAGAATCCACGAGCGAGGCGAGCCCGGGAAGTTTCAACTTAGAGTCATAAGATTGAAATGTTTTTCTCGTGGTTGTGTATGGGAGACTTGATGAGGAAATAATGATAAAATCTTATGACTCTAAGTTGAAACTTTTCGGGCTCGCCTCGCTTGTGCTTTCTGTTCCAAACAAACGACCTACGAGATTTGGTCGCAACCCAGTCAGGTGCGCCACCGGAAGTTGGTCGAAGCTGTTTGCAGCACCTGCTGTCTCTCCCACTCTGAATGCAAAAGTGACCTCAGGATTCAGTAACTCCATAGAATGTATTGGTTGTACCAAAAATATTTTGTTGCTTTGGCTGCGTAAAAATGACAAAATAAAGAATGGCTTTATGTATATTCTTGTTTGGTATATTTTTATGCTTGAAAAAATACAATACTATGAACTTTGTTCCTTTATTTAAACAGATGAAGCAGCTCCTTCACGTTTGCTAACATTTTTTTCCAAGAGCAAAGTTTCCAGACAGAAAGAACAACACCAGAAAGATGTTGAAGAAGACACTAGTGTGTGTGAGCACAGCGTCAAATATATGTCAATTACAGCAGCTGATTTTAACCCTACCTAACTATTTCTATCATATTTTATACATGCATTTGTGACATCCCTATCTTATTAGCATGATCAAACTTTCTTTAAAGGCATATACCATGCTTTTCTTAAGCCTTTCAGAATAAACTATCTATATATATATATATATGGTCATATATTACCTTTGGCACACAAAAGAAAATATTATTTATGAAAAATAAGTTCTTTTTGTGAACTTTTTTCCTACCCAGTGGTAAGACAAGTCTCTTTGGCTGCTTGTGAGTCCCGCTCATTTCCTGACGTCATCCTACACCCATCCTTGGCAGCATGTCTGCATTTCTCCCAATAAAACAAACACTTTCAAATTTTTGCACAGATGCACATCAAGTATCTGTCTTTATTTGCCCAGACATGTATTCCAAAAATGTGGCAGCCGGCCCGGCGTTTATTAGAGACAGACGTTTACTCCATCACAGACGGATTGCTGATAGTTAATGGGTTCATTCTGCAGAGAAATTCTGTCAAGAAAAGCAGACAACACCAGATGAACATTACAGGGTTTATTGAAATGATGAGAATGTTGTATTTTATCGGATTAACACTGACTGTGAACATTTCTCTTTCATCAATCTCCATATCAAAAATCCTCTTTCATCTGCTTTCATGCTAATCATGTTCCTGGAGACACGCCCACCCTTCTGTCTTTGCTCAATAACCCATGTTCAAACCAGTTCTTCTAATTGGTATCTCGCTTTCTTTGCGCCTCCACCAGGAAATCTGTAGCTGTCTTCTCACTACCACCCATTTGCTTTTTGAGCAGATCCGTCACCAAAATGTTCTTTGGTGTATGCTACGGCACAAAGTTTCATCGCTAAATTGAATGAACATTTCTTGGCCATCGCTACACAACACAAACACCACAGACAGCCGGTATCTGCATGGCGATCTGCAAGATCTATGGTACTGAGCATTTGAAATGAAAGTGCTTTGCCGAGCACTGCTAGCTTTGTGGGGAAAGTGTGTGTTAGCCTGGGGGCGGTGCTGGCAGCGCAGACTCTCCCTGAGAGGGGCATCACTTTGTGACATCAGCTCGTGAGAACTCCCTTGTTTTTGTGTGTTGGGAGGGGATAGTGTAATGTATGTATTTATTTAAATTAGGACAGTGCATTTTCGTCAATGTTTTAGCAAAAAATAAATATGCCAGAATTAGCACAGGAGCTAAATTTCATCTGTTGTCCTAAGGCAGGTAAAAGAGAAAACATATAAACATTGAACACATTGAGCAATTTTGACAATAACAGACTAAGGTGAAAATATTTAGCTTACACAAAATACAACAACACAAAATAGACATAAGCAGATAAAATAAGATAAATTAGAAACAAAAACACTCCACAGTTTAACAGTTTGATTGGACGAAAGGGATGGATTTCAGTGTGAGTACAAGTCTGGTTTGTTTTTTACCAGCTATTTTGAACCTTGCATAGTTTTCACAGTTTCTGATGTGAACTGGCAGTGTATTCCAAAACCTTGTGCCTCTGACAGACACCACCATCTCACTGAATTTGGTCCTGTGTTTTTGTACTTGACAGTATCCTCTGGTTAATGCTCTGGTGCGAATTCCTACATTATTTTTCTTATAAATAAAAGCCATTAAATGTGGTGGAGAAAGCCCATTTAATACTTTAAAAATTAGACAGGCAGTGGAAAACAACTGATAATTTTCAAAATCTAACATATTTTATTTATTGAGAATGAAGCACGGCTGCACGGTGGCACAGTGGTTAGCACATTTGAGGTCAAGAAAAACAGCACCCGCACAGCCACCTTGGTCAAGTAGATAGTTAACATTTTCTAGAAATTAAATTGTGGCAGTTTCAGTTGAGTGATGCTTTAGAAAACCAAACTGCATTGGGTGGAGAGGCGTTGAGGCGTTGTTTAGATAAGAAATAAGATGTGTTGTGTGTATTTGAATTACTTTTGAAATACTTGGTAATATGCTTATTGGTCGGTAATTTCCTGCTTTTGTTCTACCTCCTGCTTTATGTATTGGTGTAACCCTAGCAGAGCTCAGTGCTAGTGCTCAGATTGCAGGTTTTTATAGGAATACTCAGGAAGCGTGTAGGATCAAAATACTGCTTTGAGGTTGTTTATGGTGAGAAATGATCAATGTGGTACACTTAAAATCTCAAAAAGATGATTGACCCTTTAAGAAACTAATTGTATATGAATTGGTCTATATTCTTTGCCCTGTAGTTAATCATCTTTCCACTAGGGGCAGTAGAAGGGCTTTTTCTGCTCATTTCTAAGTGGCTGCCTTCATGAAATCTCAAAAATACTTTTGGTGGGAAAAGTGTTGCAAATTTTTAAAACTTTATTGTGAGAATAATTCATTTACTGTTATTCATTTTTTAAATTACTATTTGATGTATTGAAAGAATGTAATTTTGATTATAATTATTCTTCATAATACAGTTACACCATGTTACAAATATGTGGATTGAATTTGAGACAGTGGGTAAATTTGTCTTGAATACTCATGTTCACACTTTCCATCTTGAACTAACATTTTTGTGAGGAAACACTCATCAAATCACTCAATGTTTCATAATTTATACTATCAAATTCCACACAAAAAATATATTTCATAAAAGGGTTTGAAAAACATCTTAATTAAAAATAATAATTTGTGTCAGTTTTCTGGTAAAGAGAGTTTTATAGGAATAATGTATTGCAACTTTTAACTTTACTTTTTGTTTACACTGCAAAAACTGCACCTTAACAAAATTTAAAAAAGGTCAAATGAAAGAAAAGAAGACTAAAAGGATTTCTTTAAATTGTTTCAAGAAAAAAATTATGTATGTCTTGCAAGAAAATAGTCTTAAAAAAGTTTTTAGTAGCAAGATTTTCTTACTTTAAGACTAGAATAGATTTTTTTAAATAAGAATTCTCGAAAGGGCCTTTTTTATCACTCAAGGTGATAAAAGGGAGGTTTTTTTTTTTGGTTATCGAAAGAACATTTTTCAAATATTAAGAATATTTGACTTAAGGATGAACCTGGGCAGATGGTGACAGTCCGTAAATCAGGAAGTCAGTAAAAATGAAAATCAAGTCAACATGGCTTGCAAAAAGAAATTTAAAAAAAAGATACAAAAAAATTGTATTTTTCCCAATCCAATGAAACAACTGCTCTGCTTGGTTTGCTAAGGCCTTTGACTTCTATTAGGTCCATTTAAAAGTTGCTGACTGCAATGGGTGGGGGAGCCCTTTCGTATTGCTGCATTTTTTTGTAGCGCCCACCGGTGGCCTCCTTGTGACCTTGGTGAATTTCCAACAGCTTCTTGGTGCGGTTGGTCCAGAGCCCTGTAGTAGCCTTGGCTGTTAAGGGGGTGGGTGGGGGTTGGCTGGATGATTGTCTTACCTGTAATTGGGTGGATAATGTCAGACCAAACTGCCTGTGGAAATTATCTTTGCAGTGAGCATGTGGGAGCTTTGAGCCTGGAAATGTTTTATTCCTGACAGGTTTTCACACAGGTTCTCAGAACCTGCTCTCCACATGACCAAGCTAGCAACAGCACAGACTCACAAAGAGGAAAGAAACTCCAGCAGAACACAAGCACATCCCAGCCTTTCACCAGAACAACAGCAGGGCTCTGCACCTTCCTTGAAGACTAAAGATTTAGAGCTGATATAACCAACAGAACGGTTGGAAGATGGAATGAAGTTTTATGTTTTCTATGTCATAAACTGAACTTTAAAAAATCAACCTAATATGGCTCATTGATTGCTTTGTCACTAATTTAATTTTAAAGAACTTCAAATTCCAATTTGGAGCAAAGCTGACTGTCATTTCAGCAAGTGACTTTCAGACACTTAGCAGCCTTAGCAGGGAGCTGTTGACTCTGACGGTAAACGTGGCTGGGTCAGCTGTCTCCCTGATTTATTTTGTTTTGCCAAAGTTCCCATCCCTTTGTTTTGAACCAGCACACTAATAATTTCGTTTTGCTCTTTCTTTGCTGGACACAGTTTTTTTTTCTTCTAATCAGAGGATTGCAGGTTTAATTCCCACCTTGCCTGCCCATGTGTCGAAGTGTCCTTGGGCAAGACGCTGAACCCCAAATTGCCTCTGATGGAAGGTTAGCGCCAGTGTTCGGCAGCGGAGCCACCATCAGTGTGTGAATGGGACTGTGACTATAAAGCGCTTTGGGCCTTCAAGGAAGGTAGAAAAGCGCTAAATAAGTATACGCCATTTACCATTGTTACCATTTCTTAAACTGAGTTCCTCATCTCCTGGTGTCTGGTTCTTTATATGTTATGGTAGACTTTAGGCAGATTTGCCTGTCGGGGCCATTGCACTGATTGGACTTTTCATGTCACAACTACAAGCTTTTTCAAACAGCAACTTCTGATTAAATCTTTTCATTTCTCCTGCTTCTCAACAATTTGAATTAAAAAAATGTTAAACAATGCAATTTTTAAACTTAATTTTCTTTATGTTCTCCATCAGAAAAATGCCATAAGAACATGTTAAAATCCAAAAACTTTATTTTTCAGAGTAGGTCTTTAAAAAACTAAATATGTCTGCTGCCCCAAAAACGTAGTTGTTATTTATCTATACATTGAAAACTGAAGTGAAGAATTTAACTGTTAAGGAAACAAGGACACAATTCACACACTGAGAGTGATGCCATCCAACATGTCTGTTGTCCGCGGCTAATCATTTCCAAGGTAGACTTTGAAATGACTGGTGTCACATAACTAAATTAAAACTAAAACCTTTTGGTTAGAAAAATATTTAGGAAACTTGGTTTGTTTTTAACCCTCTAAGAATGGACATTTTTGATAAAAAGTTCAAAAAGTTTTTTGCAAACCAAGGGATTTTCTCAATTTTTATACTAACAGCATAAAACATGGTAGTGAGGTAACTGTCCCAGCTCTCCTACTCACAGACGAGTGAACATCAACTAACAAGTTAAACAACTAAACATCTGCCAGTAGAATCTCTGTCAAAACGTCTTTTGAGTGGACCAAACACAGAGTGACAGCAGAAATAAGTCTGAAGTGCACTTGTCATGCTTTAACACTCCACCCACTTTATCAGCAGCAAAGCATGTTCAGGTTTCTTCACGGTCTGACTGACAGCCATCACCTCCGCCAGAATCCCAGGACTCTGGGGCAACCAAAGTGATGACAGCTAAACAACACAGCCTGAACTGCTCTCAGAGGAGAATGTGCTAGCTGCTACAGATATGACATAGTCACAGGTCTGGCTGATGCAATCTTAACCAAATGTGCTTGTCTGGTTGGTTGAGTTTGCATGCATATGATGTGCAAAAAAGTGAAGAACTAACCCTTACCTGTATTTGACCCCTTCAAGCTGTCCTTTCCAGAAATGGCACATTTTAATCTGCCTGGTTGTGCAGACAATACTGTTTAGAGCAGCTTGTGTGCATGTGTTGTTGTGTTGAGTGACACAGTTCAGATGCTGGCTACCCACGCTGCAATAAATGTGTGTTTGGGGGGGTGTGGGGAGTGGGAAGCAAGGCTTAGGGAAACAAGGTCATTCCTGTTTTGATATGGCAATCTCAATCTCCCCTGTGGGAATGTAGCATTGATGCACACCGGTTTCCATTACTCACCGCTGAACTGTGGGATCACAGGCGTTACATGAACCGTTTGGCAGCATTGTTGCAGAAACGTGATGCTGCAACACCCATTGTTTTTGATGGAAAAAAATAGAAAATAATCTTTAAAAATTGTAATTCAGTGTGAAGCTAAATATTTTTTTAAAAGGTCTGATTATTTGTAAATTACAGCATTCATTAAAACGTTCTTTGATGCTATCCTTTTGTAACAAGTGAAATGTTTTACTAATTTAAAACATGTCTTTAATAATAACAATTTCAATATGTATTATAAAATGTAAATAAAACTGTTGCTGGAGCAACATTTAATTCAGAAAATTATATTTGTGGTTATTATCTCTCAATTCCAACCACAAAGTCTACACTGATTAATTGTACTAGTAATTTTGACTTTAGATATATTGTTATGTACATAATGTTATTCTTATCATCTGGTGCAGCTGCAGCAGTGGTGCAGAGATAGAACGGTTGACCTCTGAGATAGATAAGATCTTGTCTACTTATGTGTCGAAGTGTCCTTGGGCAAGACACTGAACCCTACATTGCTCCTGATAGTTATAAGTTAGCTCCAGTGTTTGGCCTCAGAGCCACCATCAGAATGTGAATGTGTGTGTGAATGGGACTGTGACAGTAAAGCGCTATATAAGTATTCACCATTTACCATTTGGTTTGTCAGGTTTTCATTCATTCATCTTCCAATCCGCTTTATCCCTGTCGGGGTCACGGGGTTGCCGGAGCCTAACCCGGTTACTCATGGGCGAAGGCAGGGTACACCCCTGGACTGGTCGCCAGTCTGTCGCAGGGGCCACAATCACACACCCATGCACACTCACATTCACACCTAGGGACAATTTAGAGTAACCAATTAACCTATGAAGCATGTTTTCGGACGGTGGGAGGAAGCCGGAGTACCCGGAGAAAACCCACGCATGCACGGGGAGAACATGCAAACTCCACACAGAAAGGTCCCCCAGCCAGGACTTGAACCGGGAACCTTCTTGCTGTGAGGCAGGAGCGCTAACCACTGCGCCACCGTGCAGCCCCTTTGTCAGGTTTAGTTTTTTTTTTTTTCAAAGTTTAGTCGTATATTTAATCTTAAAGTTATTTTTTTTAAAGTGTGGAAATAGTTACATTTCCAATTAAAAAAACACTTAAATGAAAACAAATTTTATCACAATTGAGTTTTCTGTCTTTGCAAATATACACACTTCTGTAAAGAATAATGGAAAAGTAAAAATGCTGGAACATCAAAAGAGAAGGGACAAGTTAGCATGTGCTTTGAATGCCACAATGAGCTATGTGCACAACCTACTTCTGTGTTTTATACTTAACTCAATCATGTCTGGTTGGGGGAGTGGATTGATGTTTACATGGAAATAGCGGAGTATTTGGAGCTACCACATCTTGGAGCTACCAAGAGTCACTATAAATAGGCGCATTGTTCATCTTTCTAGCAAAACACTCCAAAATAAAATGCAAAAAGGATGTGTCATTCTGCATAGCAAACTTTTAAGGTAATTGCTAACGCTGATGTCAAAAACTGATGGAAATTCATATTGGTGAAACATAATATGTGGAGCCAAGATGCACTTTGCTGCATTATTGTACATATTTTAAGTGCATCCAAGGCTAAATGTAGGCACTGGTCACACGTATTTAATGTCAAAGGCTGGTTAGCTTTCACGTACCGAGTTGTGTGAAATGTGTTCTTCGCAGCTGAACCATTCCCTGGGGAAGAGCGATGTGTTCCAAACACAACCACTCAAGAACCATCAGGTGTATTAACCCTAAACGTAATTCTAACCTTAACCTTTCCTCTGGGTCAGTACGGCCAAGAAAAAAGTATAGCACTGGCTGCACGTATTTTTAAAAAATTAGATGCAAATAGTCACTGTCATTTGGGCTAATACTAACTAGCATGAAAGAAATATGTCATTACTGCTGTTTTTTTCTTCATGACCGATTAGTTTGTATTTCAATTACTCCACAGCAAAGCGGTTCTACATTTTTATCAACTGAATTTTCAGTGTCAGGTGACAGCAGTGACAGAGCACACTGCTACCGCTCCATGAAGAAGGCAGATGCACCTTATCAGCTGAGAGTACGTCCACTTGTCTGAAAGTCACTTCAGAATTCGGTTAAATGTTCAAAGTTTTGTAGAACATGTTTTATATGTTCTAACATTGCTACGTTTCATCTCAGACATATGATCATACAGTGCATGGTAACATTTTGTAAGAACAAGGTGCTTGGTGTTTCAGGAAGGAGAACTTTGTCTTTTTGGATGTCATTTTGTAAACACACAATGACAAACTAACATACAATGTAAAAATTAACAAAAATCAGACAATGCTGGGTTTAGCATACAGAGATTTGCTAAGTCTTTGCATATGCAGTTAGCCACAACCAGAAGAAAAAGAGCGGTCTTATTTTAGATTGAAAATCCGTTACTCAGCCTCGTGCATAAAATCCATTCTCTGTTCAAAACTACATCATGGACAAAGTGAATTGTTGCATCTCTACTGCATACCACCAGTCTGTTTACGCCGAAAATGTCAAGCTGGATCTTTGCCTTAAAATGCATACATAGGTAGACCTTTTAAAACATGGTCAAAATGACCCAGACAGTGCAGATATTGAGGGAGAGTGACCTCCCACAGCTAACTTTCCAACAGAATCTTTCTTTGTTTCAATCCACAACAAAATAATATGCTTTTTTCTTTCAAAGAACAAACCTAAACCACTTGTCAAGCTCACTGTGCGCCTTTCATTTAAAAGGCGTAATCCTCGTGGTATCAGATTGTTTACTCCAATTGCTTTTACTTTTCCATGGAGCATATCCTTCAAGAATTCCATGCTTCACAGAGTTTCTTCTTTGAATATGTGGCAGATGAAAGTACAAACAGGATTACAGTCTAATCCCTCTCGATTGTTTGTGTTTCTTGGCCACTGGGAGAACTCTGATGCGGTCCTGCCGTGCTCAAGAGGAGACAGAGGGGGAGTTAAGTGACGGCAGGGGGGGTGGTGGATGGAGACAGAAAGAGACTTTCCTCTGTACGGTCTAGTAATGAGAGCCAGCAATAAAGTGGATGCATTCATGGACAACTGAAGCCAGCAATTAAGGGAAGAGGTAGCTAGCTTCAGACGGTCACTTTGAATCTTTTAAATGTAAATACAGCCGCATCTCTCAGAGTACTGTGTGAGATATTCAAACTGAAATCCCCTCTCACTAATGAGGGAGCTGTGATATTTCTACACCAAGCTTAACTATGGCTCTACCTCTGTAGGCAACGGAGGCTTTTGTTGAAATGTTTTAATCAGGTTAAAGGAGCAGGGATTGTGAAATAACAGAGTTGGTTGAATTTAGTTTCTCTCGACTTCCCCTATCAACACAGTTCTGTTTGATCTGCCCTAAAACCTACACTGCCGTGACTGTCCTAATTAGCCAAGCGGATGCAGACAACATAGCCTACACAGAAAAACCGGACAGTTGGCAAGGAGTTGGCATGTCATCGAGGAATGTTCTGTGTTCCATTTACTGGAGAACAATACCTGTGGCTGGTTTCATAAAGCAGACCATGCTGCAAAGGAAAATGCTCGTATCAATGCTTTCATGATGCAGATTAGACCCGTTTTAAAAGCAAAGCTGTGCTGCTTTGTAACATTTGGTGTGTGCGAGATCTCCTGCTCAATGCCAGCAAATTGCTGTAGCCGTGATCAGCCGGTGCGGACTGTCACAGATGTGTTGCACCGGGCCTTTTTTTGGTTCCATCTGCCTGGATTTAAGATCTCCTTCCTCGTTCTCAGCCTCCTCATAGTCGTTTTTGACAGCAGGTCATTGCTTTGTAATGTAGTTGCTTCCCTACTGGTAACAAACAACAGCTTGACTAAAATGTTTGATTGTGTTTGTTTATTGGGTAGAAACAGTGAGTTTTGTTAGATTTATTTAAAGTTTCTGTTTAGAACATAAAAGCACAACATACATTTAAAGGACGACTATCTCTCCAGCAGACAATTGCATGCAGTTTTTGATCATTTGCATTTATTACATACTCTCAGTTCCTTTGTAAAAACGACTGAGATTTTCAGTTTTACACAGGATGACCCAGTCAGGATATTTTGTCCATGAATGAGAATAACAAAAGAGTAATAGATATTTTTTCTGAGAAAAAGAAAATCTAAATGGTTTTTAGCTCCCGCTGCATGGTAGTGTGGTGGTTAGCACTCTGACCTCACAACGAGAAGGCCCTGATTCCAGTCCCAGCTGGATCCTTTCTGTGTGGACTTTGCATGCTCTCCCCGTGTTTGCGTGAGTTTTTCTGGGAACTCTGGCTTCTTCCCACAGTCCAAAAGCATGCCTCAAAATAAATGTAAATTGTCTAGATGTGAGTGTGTGATTGTGTGGCCCTGCAATAGACTGGCGACAATTGACTGTATATGATAACTGGGCTGAGTGGCTGTGAAATCACTCATAGAAAATGCTTTGCTTCCAATTCCAACCAAATGAAGTCAATTCAGTCACCATTTTTCAGGGTACAAATGTCACCATGCTAGAAACAAAAATCACCAGTAATGGTGATTGGTCTGAGCCAATATTTCTATTGCAACCACTCTCAGTTTTCAGGAGTGAGCTTGTTGGAAGGCCACACCTCTACCATTTGAAAGCGGTCCCTGGAGAATCTGTCAATTAAATGCTTTGAACATTCTACGGGAGACCATCTGCTTTTTTCTAAACATCTGACTGATCAGTTTAGAACTTGCAGTACAGGAAAAATATCAAGAAAAATCTTAGGATTAGCAAGAACATGCTAACAAAGGCAGCAGAGCAAAGGATGGTTATTCTGACAAATGTAATGACTAAGTAAAAGGTGATTATTTCTCAATAGAAGTCTGTGGGCATAAAGAAAACAGTAAAAATTGCTACAGTTATCACTTCTGCTAGTTTAAGGACTCAACTTTGAGGTTTAATATTGTACTGATGTGCTGAGTCACCCTTTGTACAATTAATATAGAGATAAAATCTAAAACGACTTTTTGTATTTGCAACACTGCAAGGTTTGGCCCTTCTGCATTGGCTGGAAATAACCTAAGCAGAGTTTGCTTCTTGCATGTGCTGAAGGTCAGATCTGTCTGAGGTATTAAAACCTGAAAGTGATGCATGGGAAACACATTTCAAGTACTAACAATATTAGAAATGAGGAAATGTTGGAAAAGGTTGTGTTGGCAGATGTGTAGCTGTGAGGAGATGCAAGCGCTCACTAAACTAAATATTAGCACTTTGTGTTAGCCAGGTTTGATTCTCTCGTGTTTTTTTTCTCTTATTTTTTTAATCTGCTCATGCTAGTTTAAAGTCATCCTCCCCACAAACAGGCAGCAGTTGTAACAATGTGACGCTGTGCACAGATGGGCTGCTTCAATGTGAGAGCAAACAAACAGGAAAATGTTTTTTCTTTTTTTTACATTGCCTTCCTGGTGCCTTGTGTAGTTTACTGAAAGATATAGAACTCACATGTACTGCGATACTACTTTGTGTACTTTAATGTGTTAAACTGAAGATGTAAAAGATATATATATATATATCAATGTAGTAATGAGGGTTACGGCAGGATCTGTAGAAAACCACAGGTACCAGTAAGATTATGATGGTAAAAATGTGTGAAATCAATCAGGAAGTAAATAATCAGTTTCTGTCAAATTTTGTCAGTTTTTCTTCCAGTTGTGTCTCTACTGTAATATTAATGAACATGTGATGCAAACGACAAGACGTCCAACCATAGGTTTGCTTCTGTTAAGTCGGGTCAATTTAAGTGGCTGAAGGTAAATCACAGTGAGGGATGTCTGTTGTGTTCGCCAAACATATAACTATTTTTTCACAGCACTGTAAACAATACCTGAATGCATTGACACAGCAACAAAACAGTAGAAAAAAATAAAATAAAGGTTTTGATGTTTGAAGCTGTCATGTCAAAGACATTTTGTTTTTGTTGATTAAATTAAAATTTTTAAAAAGTTAAAAAAGGCATTTTCATTTATACTTTTAAATTCATTCATTCATCTTCCAATCCGCTTTATCCCTTTCGGGGTCACGGGGTTGCCGGAGCCTAACCCGGCTACTCATGGGCGAAGGCAGGGGACACCCCTGGACTGGTCGCCAGTCTGTCGCAGGGGCCACAATCACACACCCATACACACTCACATTCACACCTAGGGACAATTTACAGTGACCAATTAACCTATGAAGCATGTTTTTGGACGGTGGGAGGAAGCCGGAGTACCCGGAGAAAACCCACGCATGCACGGGGAGAACATGCAAACTCCACACAGAAAGGTCCCCCAGCCAGGACTTGAACCGGGAACCTTCTTGCTGTGAGGCAGGAGCGCTAACCACTGCGCCACCGTGCAGCCCTTATAGTTTTAAATGATAAATGAATGATAAATATTTAGATTGTCTCAATTCAGGCAGGTAACATAATTGAACTGTTTTTTATCGGCACAAACTTAGTTGATTCTTTTATGAATCAATTCATGGACCATGTATCCAAAAGCAAATCCAATCAAATGAAAGGGAAGATACACACAGCTAGTATTAGCCTAAAGCTAAGTTTATTCAACATTTTTTGATCATTAAAAATGTAATAGTATTAATATTTATATATCGGCGCAAAAATCAAACAAACCAAGTTCATAATGTTCATAATGTTTTTGTTAAAATCTGTTGGTTTCACACTAATACTATGTGTGGTATGACTTAAAAATGTTTTTAATAATTCCTACTGAAATGCCATTGGACCTATAGATTATGATGTTTTTTTTTCTCCAAAAATTATTTTTTTCAATTGTTATTTTGCTGTGAATTGATATAATATGAATAAACTTGAAAGAACTAAATTTTCAACAAAACTTTTCCAACCCCAGTAGTTGTTTGGCAACATTAGAAATAAAACTGACAGGAAGCATATTTGTCGTGTGGCCTAAAGTTGTGAGGGGTGAGCTCTTTTCCAGTGGATACCACATATTCTTTATTGTTGAAGCTCAGATTGTGGAAATGCAAGCATCTACTTAGCTGAATGCACTTGTGCTGTGGGCTAAGCAGCTTGTTTCATATACAGATCAAACAGTCTGAACAACCATGAAATTATCACTCCTTTTTACAAAGTTAGTTGTCTGTGCTGACTGAGATCCCATGCACACAAAGAAATCTTGCACAGCACTCTTAATTCAAGCTTTTAATCCCCTGAAAAGTCTCAGCTCCACCTGGCGGGTCAAAGTAAATTCCTTAATCCCTGTTTCTCACTGACGTAGGGTTTTAGTTTACCTCAGGTCTGAAGTGATGCAAGCTGAACGCGTGCAAGTGCAACAGTGAGTTGGTGTCCCAAAGGACAGTGCTGTGGCAAAGGCAAAGTGTTTGGTCTCTGAAATAAGAGCAAACACTGCCTTTCCCACAGTGGCATTAGGTGTCAATGGGAGTGCACATGCAGCCTGCTTTTGAGCCCAGAGAGACTTACACTCCCAGTGGCTTCACTCCGCTGCTAATCCCATACTCCAAATGCCAACTGAGTTTATGCTTCCAGATCAGCCTGTTTTGTTGCACAGAGCCAGCGCCTCTGACACTGCAGTGTCATTCTCATGCTGCATTCACAATGAATGCCATTCATGCCACAGGGGTGTCTAGTTTCAATGTAAAGTAACTACAAATATGGGGTGGAAGCGCTGAGCTTTGAATATTTTGAACCCAGCACAAATTTTGTATAGTTTGAAAGTCTGAAGTTTGGTAAATGTGTGCCTCACGTCAACCAATCAGAAACTCAGCTTTGATAGTGTTGATGGACGAGGTTTTTCACATTTTTATTGAGATAGAATAAAGCATTCCTCTACTTTTGTTTCTTTACCTCTTCATTTTTGATTTGTCTTTATTTTTATTATTTATCTGACTCCAAGTCCTTGAAAAAGACCATCCAGATGGAAGTACTGCTGAAAGCGGCCATCACACAGCTCCTGCAGTAGATGGTGAACCACACTGTGCTGAGATTTTCTGAATGATGTCATAAACCCACACATGAAGACGTGATTTTTGTAGGACTCTCCATTAAAAATAAAACGGTGCTACTCTTCCAACATTATCTATATCTTCCATAAAATAGCTATGAGCCTGTAAAATAAAGGCTATAGCACCAGCTCCTCCCACAGGTGAATATGCCTGACTTGTGAGGTTCATGATCACTTTTGAACCAGCATCTCGGAGCAAACTCGACATGTTTTAAAACAGAACCAACTGAGACAAATTTGGTACGGGAATTGCATTTGCTATGAATCAGATCATATATTAGTCAGGAGATTAGTATTTTATTTAGCTTTGTGAAAGCCGTTTTATGCTCCAGTTTGACATTTCACTTTAGTACTATTTAGTACGGCTCTTAAGGTTTTTTTTGTTTTTTTTTTCATCTTAAATGTAATTAGTCTTCTTTATCATGTAAATATATTTACTGCATTTAAATTTGACACGGTGATGTTTATCCAGGACGTTTTATTGAGCTATTGTGGTCTTTGTGGCACTGTTTACTACTTTATTCAACTAATTCAGTCTCTACCATTGCACTTGTCAGCGTTTACAGTTCATATAATTGTTTTATATTAATGAGTTTGTTTCAACTCATTTGGTTTTTAATTTAGTTTCAAGAGGTATTGCAGTTTTTATTTAATCTTCCTTTCGATTTAAATGTCTTAACAGTCACAGCTCTCAATAATAATTTATACATCAAATATATATATAGTTTTGTTGTCTGGTGTATTTGATAACACAGTTGTCTTACTCGATGCTTTTGAGCCCACGCACCTTTTGTTTGTACAAAAAATATTCCAAAAAGTAAAATATTATCAGATCAAAAGTACCTGAGCATCTGTTTCCTTTATTAGCTAGTTGTAAACTGACAAAAAAGGTGAGGAGTTTTTTTTCAGAAAATGTGCTGCAGGTGGTTATATTTTTTTCCATAGATGTCATTTTCTGCAAGTCATAAACAACCACAAACAGATAAGAAATTGAACCAATCGGTTGGATATCAAGAATTAAAAGTCTTCCTACTGCCAAGTGAAAGTTTGAGGGCTAATGACGGTTTTAAGTCCCACTCCAATCATCTTTTGATCTATTGTAAAAGTGTTC
This sequence comes from Adrianichthys oophorus, assembly GCA_036245035.1. NCBI lineage: Eukaryota > Metazoa > Chordata > Actinopteri > Beloniformes > Adrianichthyidae > Adrianichthys > Adrianichthys oophorus. Next base: position 1,470,734 of record BSAI01000189.1, on the reverse strand, counting down.
CCACTGTTCTTTTAATCTTGCTTATGCTGTTTTTAGCCAAAATAAAAAAGCCTGTGTTGTTTTCTAGGACATAGTTTCTGTAGAGCGGCATGAGTAGCCAGCCATACCATTTTGATCCAGATTCCAGCTCAGATGAGGAAAACAAAGACGTACATGGATCTAGTCGTCCACAAATGGAAATCCAATTTTAAGCTTAATTTTCTTTATATTTATTCTCCTTCATGTGACAAATGCTCAAAGAACATATTGAAAACACTATTTTCATCGGAGTGGGTATTTAATTTGACCTGCAATAGTACTAAAGTGCGTAACTATGGCAAGCTAACAACAGGCTCAATGTTCAAAATACTAATGCACAATGTTTTAAGCTCTAAAAAGTAAAATAGAACTGTGTTCTAACAAAACTCTTTAAACCAGTCTCACCTCACTGAATAGACTACAAGCTTAGTATGACTAAAAATGAATTCTGTTCACATCTTGTAGCAACTGGTCACACACACCTACACACATTTGTTTGGCATAACGGCCAGTGGCTTAGTGAAGACACCAGGCAAGACATCAAAAGAAAAGAAGTGGGAGGAAGAGCACCTGTAACACAAATCCTACCAGTTAATTGAAATAACTGAACTGAAAGATCAAAACCACTGTTAAGTATTTAAGAAAACGATGAAGTGGCAATGACTAAGTGACCAGACATTATGGTGCTGGACAAGCAGAAGAGAAAGGTTGAAATGGCAGATGTGACAGTCCTAAGTTATAACTATTTGAAGTAGAACAAAAATGAAAACTTCAAAAAGAAATTCTAAACATGGTGCTGCTGAAATATGGAGTAGTTAGTGGGCTATTGTCTCCAAACAAATAGAGTGGTTCTAGCAAGTTCAAGGAACATCTGTGTTCAGAAGTGTAGTGTAGTGTAGTACCAGTACAGCTAATTCAGGACTTTCAGATTCAGAAGTATTTAACATGGCATGAACTTGATACACAATCACCTGCATGAGCAGTGGAGCATAGGCTGCTGCACAGTGGGAATTACATAGATGGCAAATATAAGTTGCATCAGAAAGGCTGTGAGCATTAAACTAAAGGCATGCTTGTTCTACCACAAACATATTTAGTCTGTTTTGTTTTGTGAATTTCTTATCCTGACATGGTGTTTTGCTTCGACATTTCTTCAAACTGATGTCAGGTACTACTTTTGAGACCTGGCATTTCAAATATTATGCAAGTGACACAAATGATCTTTCTGATTAATTCACATACTATTGAAGAATGTTCTATACATATATAAAACGGTTGTGTACAAACACTGGACTCACCAAAGAATTTGCCTTTTTGGTGCTTGTCAAACGCTTGCAATACATACAAAAAGTGGCCGATCTAGAGCAGGACTACACAAAGAGATTGGTTTCATTTACATGTTTGATCAACTTAGCAGGTTTGAATTAGCATTTATTTAAAACATTGTAAATAAATAGAAGTAACAATTGTAAAAAAGAAAAAAAAAATCTTAAAGTTCCACTCAGATGAAAATTATGTCTTGGTATTTTTAACATGCTTTTGTGGCATTTTTTTCTCATGATGGAGGATATATATAAAGAAAATTAGGCAGAAGATTGCATTTCTAAGTATTTCTTTATTAAAATTGTTGTAAATTAGGAGCAGATGAAAAAATGATGTTGGAAAAAGATTGTAGTTGTGTACAAACTACATTCAACCGACTGCAAGCTCCCTGCTCCGCACCATTCTGATGATGTTGACAAATAGATCCATGTACATCTTTGTTTTTCTCATTTGAGCTGCATCTGGCTCTAAACTCTGTGGCTGGATAGCTCTGATATTGCTTGCCATTTCTGTTACACCACTAATGTTAGTTTGGGGTTGTGAGGGGCTGTAAACTAGCAGGAGAGGGTGGAAACAAAGGTATGATGGGAAATAAGCGCAGGCTAACCCTGCACCAAAGGTGTGATATAAGTATACGCCATTTTATTGTTTCAAAGACAACTGGGAACACCTTTACAATAGATAAAAAGATGATTGGAGTGAGACTAAGAGAGGAGTGACATTTTTGTGCACTGGGTGGCTGCAGCTTCATCTAAAAATGTATAGATTAAAAAAAATAACCCTGTAAAGCCTGAACCATTAAGTAATCGGCAGAAAATTCCAATTCCTTGAATTTGGAGCCTTTATAGGTCCCTCTGAACAAACAAACAATTCATATCATATTTGAAACGTCAGGTCACACAGCTCAAAGATATATTTTTTCCTGAGCTATCAAAAACATTCAAAGACCCCCCAAAAAAATACAATACATTTTTATTTCTATTCCATTGCTCTTGTGGAGAGCTGACAGACTTGTGTATCAAATATGATACTTTCGGCTTTAAATGGATAAGCACTTCATACTTAATTTTACAGTGGCTGAAAAATTGGGACATAAATATAAAAGAAGAGTGTTAGATGTGTATGATGCTCTTTAAATATCCTCTATGAAAAGCTGCAGACTTCATAAAACCCCCTGACAACTTTTTTTATTCATTTTACACAATGATAATTTGCACTGCGCTGCATTTTTAACATAGCTTTTTCTTTGTTCGTTGTTGAAATGTAGTGATCGGAGCTCTACTAAAAATGCGATTTCCCCCTGGGATCAATACATTATTCTGATTTTGTTCATAACAACACATTTGTTCAGTTTGAAGGGCCTCTGTCGTCGATTAGGGAGAAAAATGAGATTTGGTGGCCTGAATGGTTCAGTGTACATCCAGAGTGGAGTAAAAGGGCAGTGGTTTAACCCTTTCTTCATCTGATAATAATATTATTCTGATTGTGTAGTTTTCTGATAAGTATTGCAAAAGTATATATGAGAGTGTTTGAGGTGCATGTGTGACCACATAACCTTATTTGTACTTAGTTATTTATGAGCAAAGTTTTGTTCAGTACTTGAAGGGTTCGTGTGTGTGAATTCTAAATTTGGAATCATGTCCCTTACACCTCCTCATACATTGTTGCCTTTTCAAACTTAGCCTGAACTGATTTCTACGTCAAACATTAGAGGCTTTTTGTACTTCTGTGTGTTGCTTTGTTGTTAGCAGCTGTGCCATGTCTTTAGTCGTGGACAGCACGCTGTATCTCAGTCAATGCGCTTTGCCCCCCCATACTGCTGTCTCGTCAAATGCCTACTGACAGAAAGCAGTTGTTAGATCCCATCAGGTTAGCAGCATTATGGGCCGCTGACCTTGCTCTGCAAGGCCGACGGGCCTCAGTGAATAGTTCCCCTACCCCCAGCCCCTGGCCCTCACACCACTTCTCCTCCAAAGACTGCTGCGGTTCCTCTGGGCTTTTCTTGTTGCATGATGGGATAAATTTAGCTGTTCCATTCGGCTGGTTTGGAGGAATGCTGCGGGTGAGCCCCCTCCAATCAGTTGGGCAGTGAAGCGAAAAGGGCTATCAAAGAGTTGTCGAGAAGAAGGCGGGACCAAGCCTGAGAGGGTCATGTCTCATTGGGCAGAGCAGCGGGCCACTGAATCTGTCACATGGCTGATAGCTGATTTACCACTTCAGTGGAGGAGTGAGGCCTCATAGGCCACATATCCTTGCCCATTGCTAACACAAGGACAAGTATACAACACACATGCATTTCATTGACAGATAACCCCATAGAGAACCTCAACTCAACACTGTTGTAAAGCCCTGAAGCCTGAAGCACTTTGTGTTGAGTTCAGCCATTTTTTAGCCTCAGCTGAAGTACCTGTATTGATTCCTGCTTCATCCATTTCAGCCGGTGCCTTTCATGAGCTGGTCCAACTGGCCCTCCTTGTCTGTTTCAGTCATCTGCACCAATTTCCTGCACTCTCCGGGGATGCCATTCTCCTCTACTCTTCCCACCTCTACTCTCACACTCTTCACTTTTGTCCATTTTAGTTGCGCCATGATAAAAAAATCCATACCATTGAGTTTGTTGTTGTCATTTGCCAATACTCACATGTTACCAGATATCTCTGTGCGAAAAAAACATGTCTAGAACATTCTGTCTTTGAAGACCCTTTACCTCGTCTATAAATGCGCACACTTTACAAAACACATTATGCTTTGGTTCCCTGGAAAAGTAAAGGCACTCTCCTTTTTAATCATATTTTCACCTGATGAATGTGGTCTCTTTCAACACACTAATGCGTATTGATCTCTGCTTTTACAAATCCACTGGATAAGAGGATGTGTGACTGTACTGTTGTTATAAAAAGACAATGACATAGTATGGTTGTTCTGGAAAAATGTTTCAAGGTACACATCAAAGTAGCACTTAAGAAATCCCTGAGCCACAGAAATAGAAAGGTTCAAACCAAAAACCACATTATAAAAAAAACAAAGTCAACAAACCATAAGTGAAACAGTGAGTTTGTGAAAGACCCAATCCCTTTTCATGCGTTTCTTAGCACACTCTTCAGAAAACAAATTTGTCAGTGGTGAAAATGAGTGAATACTGCAGACGTATCTCCATTAAAAAAATGATCGATCCACTGTAAACATTAGCTTCATCAATATCTTCCAATAGTGGCCCCAGCTTTCATTCCAAAAATTATTTGGACAGCTCTTCAAAAGAGGTTGGCATTTGTTGGAGATAGGGTATTATTTGCCTTGCAGATGGAAAGGTGATGGGTAAATGGGGTTTATTTGGCAGTGAAACACAGTGCAGTATTGTATTTACAGATGCAAAATGTAGGCAACAACATATAACAAGCATTTCAGGACTTAATTAAATGATCAGTACAGCAGTATGAAATTGTTAAAGTAGTATACGGTATTAATGTAAGAATGAAAACAAGAACAATAGCCTGCTTTGTCATTTCTAATGAAAAGGCTCATCACCCTGATACGTGTGGTGATGGAGGATAGGAGGAAATAAATTGACCTCCAAACTCACGCATATACATGAAGACTTGAGTCTGGGTCATTGACTGTATATGTAGAACTGGAGCGAGCAGGTGTGATGCTGCCCATAGAAAATGGCTTACTTCTGGCTCCAATTAAATTAACCCAAGTCAGTCGCCATTCGCACGCTGCTAAGTTGGATCCGGTCGTCAATGATTGGTCCGAGTCTGTCTGAGTCACCGTTTTTTTGGCAACTTCTGTCACCACTCATGAGTCAGCGTGTTGAAGTCCATGCCCCTTCCACTGAAAGCGGGCTCCAGAGAATCTGTCAATCAAACGTTCAAGATGGGGGTCAGCGGGCACAACATGCTTTTACTGAAGCATCTGATTGGTCAGTTTTTAGGTATTTCAGCGCAAGAATGTTTATTCTAGCACAAATAATGACTGAGTAATAGCTGTTTATATTTCTATAGAAGTCAAAAGGATTTTGTTTTTTTGGAGCCAGCAGGTGCTTCCTATTAGGAATCCAAGGGGGAAGGGGCCACTCAGTCCAGTTCTCTAAATACAGTCAAAGGTCTGGATAAAATACCAGAACGTTCAGTACTGGCATTTGTTGAAAACTTGATTAGATGACCAGCTTAAAGAAGAACAGCTACTTTTGAAGAGAGTTGTCTAATTGTCATAATATCTATTAAAAAACAATGTTGATTGAACACAGATCTCAATAAGGGATGGCCCACTATAAGCAGATAAACATAATAAAAAATAAAAACAGGTGTAACACATAAAGACTGTCTTTGTGCACCAGACTCGTGGCAACATTTTCATTCAATTTAGAAGCAGGTTGGTGATAAATCCAGTTATGACTTTATCACAACTGCCTTTACAGGTGGATATGGGTTGTTTGCATGCAATAAATTAGGCAAACCTGTAAAAGGGTGGCCCACACAACATTTTAATATCATGGACCAATTGGGGAGCCTGTAGAGCAAAAAAATGTTCATGCTATTTTTTTTTTAACATGGGAATGTTCTAATACAGTAAAACAACAAATAAGGGTAAGTAGGGGCAAAGTAGGTCAAATGCAGGCATGTCATATGGATTTTTCATTTTTTCCACCCCCCCCCTGAAATCTGCACATTGCACAAGAGACCCGTTAATGCATGTGCTAAGTCTGTGCTCCTGGTGTGTAGAAATTAGGAAATTAAGCAATCACAGTGTAGTTTGTGTGAGCGTCCTACCAGTTCTTATTTATCACCGGCTCACCAGTGTGCTCACCTCCCTAATGACAACAGTGGGGCAAAAGAGCACCGTACAGCAACATCCCCTGTACGTAATATTGGCATGTAACTTACCTTATTCTTACCTTACTTTATCCTTACAAATACTTCACTATATTCTTACCACATGCACAACAATGGTACGTTCCATTATCATGACATCCCTTGAGGTGGCTATATGGGCCTCAAGAGAACTAACTGCAAGACACTCCTGCGCTACCTTTAAGATGCAGCCATTCCTCTCTACAACCGTCTACAGGCCCAGACAACCAAAAACCTGCAGCATTTGTTAGAGTCAACCTTAAGCATTGCATAGCGAGCCTCGTTCCTTAAATTGTCCCCCATGAAGAGACTTAGAGAAGATAAATCTCCACAGTGGAGTTTTGGGACGATAAAACCATTACACATTCACTGTAGGTATAAACATCTTTTAGAAACTGAAACAAGTGAAGTTGAGTTGCTGATGTGCAAAAAAATCATATCAATAAATTTGTGGAATAAAAAATGGCAGAACACATGCACACATATTAGAAAGCACATCAGAAATACAATTAAATGCCTCTTTTATCATGTTTTTATTGTTAGACGAAGCTGAACAATGTTTTTGGGGTTCATAGAAAAAAATGACAGCAGAACAATAAAGCAAACAATTAAGTCATACATCCTTAGTTTTTAGGCATCACTACTGCTCAACTAAGTGTAGATCCTGGTTAATTGGTAATAATATTTTTTTTTTCCTTTTTTAATCTGTAAATGTCCTTTGTTATTATTTGAACAATTTTGATGCAAAGTATATTAATGCATTGCTCAGAGCACTGACTTCCCAGTCCTGTGCATCCACCTAAAAATGTGCTACATCAGTTTCTAACGCCCTTAGTTTTGCATCCAAATCTTAGCTTGCAGGGGGGAAAAAAAATCAAAAACTATTCAGAGATTAGAGAACGCTACTCTGTCAACACGTGAGTCTTAAGCAAAGCCAAATGCTAGCTGGGATCCCTGTCTGGTATCCTGTCTGACATGAAAGGCTGCTGCTGGGGCTGAGGAGGGAGCTCAGAGAGAGGTATTCCCGCTGGACCCTCTGGCAGATGGAACGAGAACACCTTGAAGGATGGGAGTGTCACCGAGACCGAGCTCCGCTTTCTCTGCAGATGAAACGCAAGTGTCGCTGTCTCAAATCTCTGGCAATCTTGGGATGTGAGCGACGCGTACAGAGCACCTGGCTCTTCAAGGGAAGCAGCCATTTCAGATGTGACAGAACGGCTTGTCAAATAAAATCACTGTAATAGAGACATAATCCCACAGTCACCACTTGGAAAGGCATGTCTGCAGGGCATCTCGGAGCCATAACCTGATATCCTTTGCAATATCCTGATGGAAAACATCATTGAAGATATCGTCTTTATTACAAATTTAAATAAAAAGAAGTCAGATAAGAGATGGTGGCATTTAAATCTGGCTAAAGATTCATAAGTTCTAAGAGTAGAACAATGCCATTTGTTCTGCACAGGCGGTTCTTTGGTGAACAGTTCCAGAGGAACAGGACTGGCCCTATAGGCCTGTCAGATGACAAAGACAAGTAAGGCAGGGGAGTTAGCAGCCAGGGCTGTGTATGCAGAGATGTCCCTTTCGTCTCTTGTCACTTGGATGAGTTTTGCTGCTCAGCTACCTTCCTTGACCTGTCATTCGGTCCTCTGACAGCTGTTAGGTGCGCCCTCCTCCCCTTCCTCCCGCAGTCTTTCAGCCTCCTGGTCTCCGCTAGTCTTTCTTCTCCATCCCAGCATACATGTTGGGGGTTTCATTTTCCTGTGTCAGCCGCCCCCATCAGTGTGACAGTTCCTTGTCTGCCTGTCTCATTAGACACAGCTAGCTTACTCGGGGACAGCAGCAAGAGAGACGATTGGCATTCCCAACTCAGGAACTGTGAGATCAGCTCTGCTAACACCAGTCAACCAGATCATCATCTGGCTTGATGTAACATTCGCACATACACTGATCTGCACACTCTCAGCCAGGTCAGACAAATTCACACATAAATATGTGCATTTTTTTCCATGTTTTCTAAAGTCCAGTGTGCTTTTTTTATTACAAAGAGTTCTGTTCTTATCTGGATAGATGAAAAAGTCATTCTAATTGATGTTATTGAACGCTTTAATAGTCACTGGATACGGTTTTCATTCATGCAGTTAGATTATTGTGTGTGCTTGTGTTATTTTGTCCTGATTGTGCTCTGCACTGTGTTTTAGTCACATTGTGTCATCAGCTAACACTGCAGCAGACGTGTTTGGCTGGATCCCGCTCGTTTTCTCTCAGGAACAACTCTTGACAGAGAAACAAAAGGTGTTTACTTTTTAGACCCACGTATCAAATGGCCTTGAAGGATAAAAAAAAATCCTTAAAAAAACTAAACATCAGACATCTTTGATTCCTTCTTCTTTATTGTTTGTCCTTGAGTGTTAATTGTGCTGGAGAGACGTCCATTAGGCAGGCTTGTGTTTGATGTTTTCTGATGCGAGACCTCAATGTAAGACAGTGAATAGTTAAATTCTAATTGCGTTACGAATTTGTATCATTATAATTTGGGGACGCTTTGTATTTTCTCCTTTTAATGAATGCAACACGGCCATCTAAGACAAAAAGTACAGATTTTTTGAGTTTATAATGAACTGTGAAAGCTTTTGAATATGTATGAGGATGTGAGACCCAAGGCAAGATGTACACAAGCTCCCCTGATGGGTGTGAAAATGATCATATTATTTCCTCCCAAAAATCCTGCCTTACTGGGTACTGAGCTAAATCCAGCTCCATTTACTGTCACATGCTATACCTTAGTAAAATACAAGCTTAGTTTTGGCGAGAGGTAAAGATTTGACTTCCCAGAAATACATGAATTGCTTCATTTAAAGTATTTTTTTTCCAAATATTTATCATAGAAATATCCAAGTTGACAACATTGTAGGTTACCTGAAGTCTCAGTTGAGATTGAGAATAGTTTTTATGATGTATTTTATAGTAACATATTTTTTTAACCTAAAATCTATTCAAGAAACAAGAATTTCCCCTTTTTGTTAAGTATTTATTTGTTTTTATTTATTTATTTATTATTCCTTCTTTAAAAGCAACACCTCATTTGACTTACTTTTTTTTTTTTTACTTTTTGCAAAATTTTCAACATAACTTTAAGGAAGACACTTCAAAACCTATTTTTTCACCATAGACTCAGTTGTAAAGAGGTTTTAATTATGACCTAGACTAAATTCGTTTTAAACGTGTTGTTTATTAAATCTAACATTAGTTAAAAGCCTAGATTTGAAAAAGAAATTAGAAAAATGTTTCTCGCTGGCTTCTCAACATGTTGAGATTCACCTCATTGTACTAATTAACCTTACAGTCACAACTGCCTTTACAGGTGGATACGGTGGGTGAAAAATGGGCAAATCAACACCGGGCATGCAGGTGGACCACGTCAAATTTTAAGATCGTAGACAACGCTTTGAGCCTGTAGAGTGAAAATGTTCATGCGCATTTTTTTTTTTTTTTTTTGGAGAATGCTGTAGGCAACATGTTGTAGCAAGCAATCTCTGTCCACGTTCTTCTTAAATGCATTTTTAGCGTATGATGTTCATGTTGAACAAAGAGGGAGGGGCTTTTTTTTTTTTTTTTTTTTTACATGTTACTAGCGCATGTTCACCACCTACAGTTGAAAGAGGTTTGTCGAAGCACTGCAAATCTCACCATTAGGGCACGTAACAGAAACAGTTTGCATCCTTGATAGCATCTTTGTAATGGTAAATATGGATTACCGTCATGTCTGGAGAGTGGTCTTAATTCATCTTTTTTTAAAAACAAACGCTAGAGCAGGGGTCTCCAACCCTGTTCCTCGAGGGCTACCATCCTGCTTGTTTTGCAGCCAACCTTGCTTCAGTAGATGCTGATTAGCTGGATTGAATCAGCGCAGTTTCTGATTGACTGAACACACCTGATCAGGTGAGCAGCAATTACTGAAGCAGGGTTAGCTGCAAAGCAAGCAGGGTGGTAGCCCTTGAGGAACAGGGTTGGAGACCCCTGCGTTAGAGGCTGGTCGCCATGTCTGGAGTCAGCTCTTCTCTGAATCACTACCAAATCCGAGTCCCTGATTGGCCAAAATGCAACCTTGTTACATTTTCAACATGTAGTGAATGACAAAGAGCCTGAAACGGTCTTAAAAATGTGCATAGCTAAGCACATGAACATGAGAGCTTTAAATACGGAAGTCTGAAATGTGCGTTATAAATAGATTCTTTATTGGAAGTGGCTGCTTGAACACACGTTGCTGAGAGCAGTAAGTACATAACTTATACAACAAGCAAGAATATACAGATAGCACAGATTCAATTCTGTTTGGGCATGATGACGGTGATGGTGGTACAGATCTGATCTACTTGCTGGCTGAGTATTCAGCACTATGATGCTATTTGTGCTACATTCATGTGACATGTTCTCAAAATGGGTGGGAGTTAATCCAGAAATTAAACCACGCTGAAAACAACAATACTTTCTAGAACAGCTGTTCCCAAACTGTCGCCTTCTCAGTAGTCTTCATAGCAGAAAAGGCTTTCTGCTTACAAAAGCTCCTCATACACATCGGCATGAGTGGCTTTGTCTCAACTGGAAGAATCAACTCATTTATTTAAAAAATACACTAAAAAGTGATACATTTATGTAAATGTACATTTTATTAGGCATATTTATCAGCACCTTAGGTCAGTTTTTAAAAGTGCATTATTTTACCATGAACACAACATCCAATTATCACATTGAATAAACTGGTTTTACACCAAGTTACCAATTTAATAAAAGATTATGGTTGGTGTTAGAGGTGAAACCAACCTTCCTGATGGAACATATCTTCAGACACTGGCAGACATCTGAACGCAACACTATTACCAGCAGTATGTTGATCATGGATGTAAAAAGACACCAAGCACAAAATATTTTTGTCCTTTGTGGTTCCAATTATGGAGACATTTTACTCATGCAGCTGAATTGGATTTAAGACCCACGCCAATGAAAATTGTGTTTTTAGCATGTTCTTGTGGCATTTTTCTGATGATGGAAGACATATATAAACAAATTAAGATTAAAATTGCATTTCTGAGTGTTTCTTTATTCAAACTGTAGTGAATAAGTAGCAGACGAAAAAATGTGCCCGTACATCACGACTAGAAGCTTTTTCAAACTACAATGGGCAGGCCACAAGCTCCCTGCTCCAATCCATTCTGATGCATTCATGCGCAGACAAATAGATCCATGTAGGTCTTCATTTGCCATTCTCGAAATGGCATCTGGCTCAAAACTCAACGGTCTGAAATGATAGCTCCTAAATTTCTCACCTTTTGTTCTGCATCAGTATTATTAGGTTGGGGGATGTGAGGGGTGGTAAGGTAGCGGGAGAGCGTATGTGTTGATGGGAAATGAGTAAGACCCACGTTCCCAACAGTCCCGCCCACAACTCAGAGGCAAGTCTCTAATGAACTCCTGCCGCTGTGCAGAAACTGTCTGAGAAAACAATACAGTTTTTTTTTTTTTTGGCTAAAATCAGAATATTCATAATTAAAAGACCACTTTGAACACCCTTACAACAGATCAAACGATCATCAAATTTAGACTTTAAAAAGTTGTTATTTTTCCCATCAATTTCTACCATTCCATGAATCCTGTAAACATGTTAATCTGTCAATTCCTTTGACCAGGAATGGCAGTGCTCATTTAACTGTCTGATATGTGGTCAGTTTTGGGGTAAGGAGATATCTTTCTGGGTTTGTCAGTGGCGGGAAGAAGCCCCCACCCCCCAACAAAAAAAAATGATAATAATAATAAATCACAAATCAGTTATTTGTGTTGGTGTGAGTGAGGCCACACCATTGTGGAGTGTCTGATCTCACCCTGATCTCATCTACAACACTCTAACCATGATGTTGACCTGACATGACAGCAACTGCTGAGCACTCTAAGTGATGACCCTTCAACCTGGAACATTTCAATTTCAACCTGTGATGGCTCCCGTGAGAATTATTTGAATGTTAAGTGGGCCCTCCAGTCCAGGCACCGTATGAAAATATAATCAGAGCTCCAGCATCTGCACAGCAGACAGAGGGCTTGGTTTTACTCTATGTGGCAGACGCTGGTGAAGGCCTTATTTCCTCCACCAGCAGGTGTCCTCTCTGGATCTAATAGGCTTTACATATGTAATTAACACATGGCACTGCTGTCTGCGCTGGCCTCGACTCCGTTTCCTGTCGCTATTACTTTCCTTCGCTTTTTTCCAATTTATGTTATTTTTTCTAGCTTTTCCTTTTCCTCCTCATTATTAAACATAAAGGCTCTTTGGCTAACTCGTGCTGTGGCGAAAGTAGGTGTGTGAGACAAAGACAACAGAAAAGAAAGCCAACCAGTTGGTAGCGCAGGGGCGGATTGTTGCGGATTTTGTGGAAGGGACGCGGATGGAGTTAACAGCTTGCTGTGAGGGCCAGTTAATGCCTTAAAAACCCCCTCTCATGAAACCTGTAATTACCAGGGCTCTGTTAATCAAGAATGAAACAGAGGAAAAGCAGTGGGCTAATTGGATACGACATGCTCTGTAATTAGAATAATAGTCACACATTGGGATTTTATGAATGAATGACTTTGCCAGTTTTTTTAAAGGGCTTCATTACACTGGACAGAGCTATCAACACCATTTGCATGCTTGTATATAAGGGAGACAATATGTTACGGGTCATATTTTTGTCCAAACAGCAGATTTTCCTCCAGGCCTCCTGACTTGAACTATGTTAATTATGCTAGTGGATGGGAATGGGGGAGAGCAGACGAGGAGACTGAAGGACTGGGGGAGGGAAGTCCAATTATTTTTTTCCTTGTTTCTTCTCATTTTCGCCCCAAACCTTTTTTCACCTGTCAGGCGACAGAGGTGGACGCGAGAAAAGGAGGAAGCAAGTCATCATCTGGCATAACGTGAACAAAAAGCTGACCTATTTCTGATAAAAGATTGCAATGAATTCCACTAATAAACATTCTCTGAAGTTTGACTGGTGCATGCTAATTTTATTTCACATTTTATTATTCATGTCGGAATATAGTTACTGACGGATGAAAGAAATAATTCCAAGCAGTTTTTTGTGCTCACAATCATAAAGGGAAATGTAAGTCTTCAACAATTACAAAGATTTCAGGAATTTTTTTTACAGTTTTAGGAAGTTTGCAAACAATAGAAATAAATTAAATCCATTTTGTTTATTTTTGTTTTACTTTTATGTTCACTCTTTTTCTGTTGGTGGTTTCTGACTACCATATTGTCTGCAACACAACAGAAAATTAACTTTTTTTAGCTGTTTACATGTACAAATGGGGCATTAAAAGTGCAGATTGATGGTCCTTGCCAATTTTTGGATAATTTAAAATAAACTTGTTTATTCCTGAAAATATAGTCTAAAATCAAAGAGTTATGTATTGCTAGAAATGGCACACTGGCCTTTTACCATTGTCCAAAATACGTAAAGAGTGACGCCATATCGGAATGGTATAAAGACAATGAGACACTGCTTAGCAGATATAGTAAAATCACCATAAAATGCTTAATCATCAGAAAATTAAGACCCAGGTTGTGGTATTAATCTCTTCATACAAAGTGCAACAGATCAATGACATATAAAAAGTTTCTATAGATAAATACATCATTTTATAGGAAACGCAATGCCTGATGCGTGGTTGTGATTTCATTCAAATCCACACACAGACTAAGCTTTACACAAACTGTTAAAGTTTGCAGTCTGACATCATCACAAACACACGCTTGTGGCTTTTGAATAGGCTATGGGCTGGTCTCTGCCCGGAGTGGTGCGAAGCGGTCGGAACAGACTGAGAAAAGTGCAGCCTGGTCAACAGTCCCGCTGGGTCAAGGGGGCACCGTGGACGGAAGAGGGGGCACAGTGAGCACTTCATCCAGGGCCCCTGAGCGGCGAGGTTCGGGCGGCGTTTTCATTCACCCTGCAGAGGGTGGCAACGCTGGGTTGGGGTGTCCCATTCTACAACTGGATTCCACCCAGCCTCTATCAGAAGGACTCAGGCATCCGCGTCACGTGTCCCTGTTCGCCCGCTGGACGGGGATTTAGCGCTGGGTTCTTCCCTCTTCTCTCGCTAATACTGAGGAAATCCTAGATAGTTCCTTTCCCTCCGCTTAGTAATATGTTTAAATTCAGTAGTGGTCTGGTCTGATCTGAGGTCAAACACACATACAAATACACACATACAAATACCATGGTCATCCTCCATAAAACAAAAAACATAGATGGTCCTGCCAGAAAACATGAAAGTAGGGTGAGTTCTTAAGCTATCATTGACTTTTGAATAGGCTGCAAGATCAGCCTAAATGTCCACTGTTCTGAGTAAACTCACTCAGATCTTCCTAAAATTTATTCTAGAAGTTCTCCTTTATTGGCTGACAGTAATAATTTACCTGTGAAGAGTCACATATTCATTTTTCCAGCTCTTTTTGTAGAATTGTAGCAAAGCAATGACCTGGTATCCAATTCCAATATGGCGCCCAACTTTGCATATGCAATTAGCTAGCGTGCCATCTCTAGCCTACATATAACTCATTGTCTGTGTGCTGCCCCGTAGAGGTTGAAACAAGGTAGTAAAGTTGAATTTTGTGAAAGATCAACTTGTGTAAGTCCCACATCATTTCATAAGTGGCACATCATTGTGATCTGCAGCTCCAGGATAAAAGTCCCGCCCATCTTTGAACGGTGGTGCTCTGGATTATGTGAGTGCGGAGAAGAGTAAAAAGCAGTTGTTCATATTTTGTGTGGCTGCAAATTGAATGGGGAAGAACGATGGTAGCTGGAGGATACAGTAGACCAGCGGTGTCGAACTCAAATCTCACAGGGGGCCAAAATCCAAAGTACACCGTATGTCAGGAGCCAAACAGGATAAACATTTATTGAACACACTAAAACAAATTTTTTAAAACCTTTAAAACATAACAGTTTTATAACATAAATATGAATGCAAACAGACAGAAACTTAAACCAACTAACATTCAATATTTCACTCTCCATAAAAATATATCCTGTCAAAATTATACAAATATGAACATGCTGCAGAACAAAACAAACAAAGCCTGGAAATACAAAAACATTTTTTATCATCAAGTTTATTTATGTTTGGTGTGTTTATGTTTGGTGTGTGAGGCTCTGTGTCTATCAGAGTGATTTGATTATTAAAAACCTGTTATTGTGATTATCATTTTTTTAGGTGTTAATAAAACATTAAAAACTAAACTAAACAACGTTTTACTTGTCAATACTCTAAAATGATTTGGTGTTTTCCTAATTTTGTGCAACACTAACAGAAACAATCCTCCAAAAAACTTCTATGTATTCATAACAAACAATCTACTGTTTATTTATTTATGAAACCCACGCCTTACCTATGGATTAGTGTTGAAGCTGATGAGCTGCTATGTTCTATGACGTCATTTCTGGATGACCGTTAACCAGTGCTTGTCTTTGCTTTTGTTGCTCCTGGTATTCAATTGCCTAATTTTCCAATATTTAACTTAGTGAAATCCGGTTTAGTATTCAAAAATTCTAAGTAGCAGATTTATCATTCTAGTGAGTGTAATGTACACTGAGTTAAGCTACTCCTTCTGTAATTGTCCTTACTACTATCCGCAGTGCCGATACTGTCGAAAAAGCTGAAAAAAGCATGCTCTCCTCACAACGTTCCTGTCTCATCAATGGCTCTGCTAAACCTAAACGATCATTCGACAATATGAGTACATTACATGGTGTCAGAACGCTGTCAAGAGCAGCAAGTTACCTATGCAGCGATTCCAGTTTGACCACCCTGGAATCGACTGGAAGCAGCAGATTTATTCCAAGAGTTTGAGAGGTTTAGCAGCACGTTAGCTTCGTGCTCCCTGGTCCTCTGTCCATGCAGCAGCTCACACAGAAGGCGAGCTGGCTTGGTACATGGCTGAGCGAGCAAGGGAGTGAAATCTATAAAATACTCCAGTGGGCTGACGGTGAAAGGGATGACCTTGTTAAAGTTCTGGACAAGTTTGCTGCACACATCAGACCTCATAAAAACAAGAGGATCACAAGGCATTGCTTCCAGCCAAGGAAATAAACTGAGACCTTCGAAAGACTTGGAACTTCTATTGCTTCTTTTGCTAAACTTCTATTGTGAGGATGGTGACCTGGATAACATACTAGTTGATGCCATAATAGCTGGTGTGAGAGAGAAACACATCCAGGAAAGACTTCAGGACAAAGGTGAGGAGCTAACACTAGCTAAAGATATAGAAATCCCTCAACAATTTTAAATA
The DNA here is from genome assembly GCA_036245035.1 of Adrianichthys oophorus. Classification (NCBI taxonomy): domain Eukaryota; kingdom Metazoa; phylum Chordata; class Actinopteri; order Beloniformes; family Adrianichthyidae; genus Adrianichthys; species Adrianichthys oophorus. The sequence continues at coordinate 1,454,219 of BSAI01000189.1, read as the reverse complement.
TCACAAACACAAATAAGAATTGTGAGAGAGGAGGATACACAGGTCTCAGCAATGTCAAGCAAACCAAAGTTTAATGCACAAAGTAAAAAGGCTCACACCCAGTTTCAGCAAAAACCCACACAACCAAGACCAAACATGCAAAACAAAGCTAAAAATTGCTCCAAATGTAGGAAAGACCCTAGACACAAATGGAGTAAAGGGAAATGTCCAGCTAGAGGATCAATCTGCTCATACTGTCCTAAGCCAAACCATTGGGCATCAGTTTGCCGCAGTCGCATGGTGAGTGCTAGAAAGGTGGAGTCAACAAATGATGGGTGTGAGGAAGAAACACTGGATATTAACCTCACTACAGATGCAGTTCCCGTGGCAAAATTGGTGGAAGACAAATGATTATATATACTGTGACGCTAGCAGTAGCTGACTGGGAGCTGTGCTGGTACAGGACGACCAACCATTAACCTTTTCATCAAGACCAATGAAAGAAGATGCAGAGACGCGTTACGCGCAGATAAAAAAGGAAATACTCTCCATTGTACATACCTGCACAAAGCTTCACGATTACATTTTTGGGAAACATGTCACAGTTTTCATTGAACACAAGTCACTTGAGGTCATCTACAAAAAGCCGCTGCTGTCTATCCCAATCCACAGAATGCTCTTGCAACTTTAGTGGTATGACATCACAGTCAAGTGCCGGAGAGGCAAGGATATGGATATGCCAGACACGCTGTTTCGAGCACAACTGCCCGACAAGACACCAGAGACAGAAGATCTGGAGTGTGTCTCCATGATCAATTTTCTGTCTGTGAGCAACGAGAAATACACTGAGCGGCAAACACGCACTAACAATGAACTGAGTCTTCTCCAACAGATCACTCAGCATGGCTGGCCAGACAACAGAAAAGAGGTGCCAACCCCTGTGCAGCCACACTGGCACTCAAGAAGTCAACTAGCGGTAACAGATGGCATTATCTACAAAGGTATGCATATTGTTGTCCCCTCACCATCCAAAAAGACATGATTTGCCTCATACATCAGTCCCACCTAGGAATGGTGAAAAGCAAGCAGTGTGCACGTGAAGTATTATACTGGCCTGGCATGAGTGCTGAGATTGAACACATGATCAGAAACTGCTCCAAGTGAGCTGAAGTGCAAAACAGACTCCCCACTACCACTAATGCCAACTGAGACACCTGAACTACCCTTTGAAGTTGTCAGCTCCAATCTGTTTGTGTTCAAGGTTAAACATTACATTGTACTGGTGGCCTATTATTCTAACTTCACTGAAGTAGACAAGCTGAAAAATCAGCACTGCAGCTCTACCATTGAGGTGCTGAAAGTACAATTCCGCAGGCATGGTATTACTGCCACTCTTAGAACAGATAATGGCCTGCAATACACATCAACAGAGTTCAGGGTTGTTTAGCCAAAAATATGGAATTAAGCACAAAACATCTTCACCACACACGCCACACTCCAATGGTGAGGCGGAAAGAGCAGTACAAACCGTCAAAAGACTGTGGGGCAAAGCGACAGATAAATATCTTGCATTATTGGACTATCGGACAATGTCACTCAAGTCTGTTGGACTGTCCTGCTTAGTTGCAGGGCAGGAGGCCCCACAACAACTTACCTACAGCACAAGCACTGCTCAAGCCCATGTCCCATGATTCCCATAAAGTGAAATATTTACTGGATAAAACAAAAGACAGTCAAGCTTTCTATGACAGAAGAGCAGTCAGCACCAGACCAGAGTAATGACCCGGAGATGAGGTCAGGATGGCACCACATCCTGGAAACCAGAAATGGTCCCCAGTTGTCATCCTTCAGCCACTCAGTGCTCCATGCTCCTACATTGTGGAAGGTGGAGGCTAGCTGTTTCGTTGCAACAGACAACATCTCGGCACTAGTACAGCTGCTGCCAATCATCTCACCACACAATGCCCAATGAGGAGCACTGTTGTGAATCTGCAGTAACACCAGAAGCCATGGAGGAGCAGCAGGCAGTTGGCCCCTTAGAGCCACCATCTCCGTCATCAGTGGTTCCCCAGTGCTCACCACCTCAAAAGAGTGAACCCTATTGTACCTGACGTGGCAGAGCAGTAAAGCCTCCGGATAAACTGGACTTGTGAATTGGTTCCATTTAGTGCTAGGTTGTAATCAGGGACAGGCGTGGTAGAGATGTCTGATGGGAGTAATGTGCTGGCAACCCCTCCTTCCAAGAATAGTTCATGGAAGCTGAAAAGTTTGTTTATGATTTGTTGGCTTAAAAGTTCACAAAACAAAATAAGAAAAGGTTTTGAGTTTCATGATAGAGCATTATGGCCAGTTAATTTGTTACTATTAATCACCTCTGTTTTGTATTATTGCTGAGACAGGGGGATATAATGTACAGTGACTTAAGCTATCGCTTTTGTAATTTACCTTACTGCTATCCGTTGTGCTGATACTTTACGGCTGTCGAAAAAGCAGAATAAAGCAGCCTGTCCTCACAATGTTCCTGTCTTGCCAGTGGCTCTGCTAAACCTAAATGGTCAATTGACAATATAAATACATTACCGTGAGTAAACTACTGTGTTAACCGTTTACTGTCTAAGCAGCCTGCGATGTAGTTACTTCACTTAGCTAAACACTGCTAGCATTAGCTTAGTGTTTAGCATGGCCTCTCCCTCTTCTGCCTTCACCCCTCTGTCCTGCTCCATGTGCCATATGTTCAGTGAAGATCCTGCCTCTTTTATTGAGGATAGTGGTAGATGTGTAAAGTGTGGCCTTATTTTAGATTTGGAGGCCAGGCTAGAACAGTTAGAAGCACAACTATGCACAGTGCAACTCTAGTGACTGTCTAGGAAATGCATTTGTGGCTTTATTAGATAATGTTGGTTTCACACGAAACGGAAATGAACCCACTCACTGTCACAAGCACACCCTGGACTTTGTCCTAACTTATGGAATAGAGATCAGCCAGCTGAGTGTCCTCCCTCATTACCCCATACTCTCAGATCACTTTCTAATTACCTTTCAGTTTGTACTAGAAAATGCTACTGCTCCAATACATTTTTTAAAAATTGCTTAGAAGAACATTATCTGACTGTTCTGTGTCTGAGCTTAAACTTACAGCTCAACCATTAGTTAGTGACATGCTGAGTTCTTACTCTGAGACCAACTCCCAGAGTTTCAGTCCCAGTAAAAATGATCAGTTTGTTAATGATGCTATGGAGGCCCTCAGGAGAACACTTGATGCTGTGGCCCCTTTGAAACCTAAACTTGTTAGACAAAATCAAGTAGCACCGTGGTTTAACGTCGAAACACGTTCCCTTAAACAAGCATCCTGTAAGCTAGAAAAAAAAATGGCCCCGCTCCAGCTCAGAGCAGTCTCTGAATAACTGGGAAAAAAGCCTCTTAAATTATAAAAAATATCTGCATAAAGCCAGAACCTAATACTGTTCAACTTAAAAATATCAAATGGAAACAATCAAGATTTCTTGATTCAGACTGTTTTCTTCAACATGACAATGAGTTCAGTAGACTCAAATGACCTTCACATTTACCAGATCTCAACCCAATAGAGCACCTTATGGATGTGGTGGATCAAGAGATTGGCATCATGGATGTGCAGCCGACAAATCTGCAGCAACTGTGTGATGCTTATTGAATCTCTGCCACCAAGTATTAAGGCAGTTCTGAAGGCAAAAAGGGGTCCAACCCAGTATTAGCTAGGGGTACCTGATAAAGTGGCCGGTGTGTGTATAATATACTGTATAGAATATGTCTATCATATATAAGTTATAATTTTAAACGACTACAATTAGAGCTGTTGCTTTTCTATGAAGACCTGTGACTTAAATTTCCAAAATTCAAATCAGGGATTTGCAAACTATATGCAAGGAGGGCAAAATTATTCAGAGTGAAAATATGAGGGACATTTATTCAGTCTGACTTTTAGCTTCCTACTCTCATCTGGCCTTGTTTAAAGATGGTTTGGAGCGTTTCCTGAGTTTAAATGTCAAGAGTCTTCTATTGAATGAGAACTGCTGCGACCACTACGCCTTTTATTTGATTTATGTCTGTATTTTCAGCTGTACACAATTCCCATCAGGATACTGGCACTTTCATCTCCGCCCTATCTTTTACTGCAGTGGTTTGAACTTTTTTGCTCATTGCTACTTAGTGTTTTGGCTTCATTTTGAATGGCCATGGAAGAGCCTTTGTGTTGTCTGAGTGTACCTTCAGTTGTACAACAGGAACTTGGCAGTACATGCACTCAGCTGTGGATTTACCAGTACACTTATCAGTGCCACCTGCTCTTGGAGTAGCCTCTTAATTATCAGATCAAAGGCAGTGAAAAGGTGCTAAGTGGTTAGGAGCTGCAGCAGCCGCTGCTGGCCTTTGATCGTCTGGGTCCCAGCCTTCTTGACAGCAGCCTGCTTTAAATTAAATATGGACAGACATCTCTCTGTGAGTAAAGCCCCTTTTCCCCTCATAAGCTGTTGCTTTTCTTTTCATCCGCTACGTTCTGTGTGATCTGAGTGATTGTTTCACCTGGAAATGATCATTTTATGGGTAGATGGACAGCGATGAGTTGGAGCCTGATTCGGACTTACCTGAAAAGGTGTTCCACGCACTTGACCTGTCAAATATAAGTGTCACAAATAATAGGGCAGTTTATGTGTGTGTTTCATCAAGTTTGTTTGATGTATTATTTGTGTGCTGATTTATCTGATGTTTGAGTAAACACAAGACTTCCGGCTTGTGAAGTTAAAGAGACTAAACTCCTGAATGGGAGCCATAGATCTAGTCCGGTCTGGCGCTGGACTGCCATGCCATCTCTGCTTTGCATTAAACCAAAGACTGTTTATGAGTGCAGTGGACAGACTTAACTGAAACAGTTGTGGTCTTGTGTCACCAGATGTTTTATAGGGCAGGCAGCATGGCGGAGGCAGAGAGGAGCTGGCGCAGAATGGGCTCTGGATGCCCTTTTATGGGCCAGTCCGCTAATGAAAGTGGGGTCCTGGAACCACTGTGGAAAATCAGAGCCACCCCCCCGCACACGCACACCCACATACACACACACACACCACCCCTCCTGTCTGTCTACACATGGAATGTCATAAAGGTTTCAAAGCTGCCTCCACTTTTATGCACTTCCGTTTCCTCCCTAACTTTGCTGTCTCGTACTCCGATTAATCCATTTTTAATTGCCGTTGTGTTTTCAGGTGGGTGCTGAGGTGACATCTTCCCTTCACTCCTGTCGGTGCCACAGGACAAGGCCAGTAAGTTACCATTAAGCTTATGAAGTGTGAGATTGTCCGTTGAGGAAATGCACTCAGGGAATTTCAATGGGACATAAGTTGATGTGATTGCTGTGACAGATGGTAGTCTATGGAGAACTAACAACATATGGAAGTGATAAAACTGTTTCTGCAGTCAGGTTTACATCTTAGACCTAAGATCTCCTGCTGCACTGTAGCCACAAAGACAGTGTCGACATATAACGCTTCATTATATTCATTAATCCCTTCAAGCAGATCAGGATCTATGGCTTCCATCTCTTTGTAGCCTCTTCTTCCTCTTTCTGTTCAATATATATGGATTATCTTCCCTTTCAGGTGATTTACAAGGGTCATCTCCTGAACTTGCAAACTTTCGGACTTTGAACAAACTCATGTAGGTAAAATTATTGCTATAGAAGTAAGGTATTGAAAAGTCTGGAGATCAGAGGGAAAAATTGCATTTCAAGGTGAGATTTATTTTTTCACTCTGACAGCTTCATCGCATTTCCTATGTATTGTGGTATGCATTACTGCAAGGACACTCAGTTTGGTCCAATTTTTTGCCATTTGTTGAATTAAACAATTTTTTTTATAATATATTATATACATACATACACACACACACACACACACACACACATATATGTATATATATATATATATATATACAGTGGATATGAAAAGTATTCAGACCCCCTTAAATTTGTCACATTTTGTTATATTGCAGCCATTTGCTAAAATCCTTTAAGTTCATTTTTCCTCATTAATGTGCACACAGCACCCCATATTGACAAAAAAAACAGAATTTTTGCAGATTTCTTAAAAAATAAAACTGAAATATCCCATGATCCTAAGTATTCAGACCCTTTGCTCAGTATTTAGTAGCTGCACCCTTTTGATCTAATACAGCCATGAGTCTTTTTGGGAAAGATGTAACAAGTTTTCACACCTGGATTTGGGGATCCTCTGCCATTCCTCCTTGCAGATCCTCTCCAGTTCTGTCAGGTTGGATGTCAAACGTTGATGAACAGCCATTTTCAGGTCTCTCCAGAGATGCTGAATTGGGTTTAAGTCAGGGCTCTGGCTGGGCCATTCAAGAACGGTCATTGAGTTGTTGTGAAGCCACTCCTTGGTTATTTTAGCTGTGTGTTTAAGGTCATTGTTTGCTGGAAGGTGAACCTTTGGCCCAGTCTGAGGTCCTGAGCACTCTGGAAGAGGTTTTGGTCCAGGATATCCCTGTACTTGGCTGCATTCATTTTTCCCTCATTTGCAACCAGTTGTCCTATCCCTGCAGCTGAAAAACACCCCCACAGCATGATGCTGCCACCACCATGTTTCACTGTTGGGACTGTATTGAACAGGTGATGAGCTGTGCCGGGTTTTCTCCACACATACCGCTTAGAATTAAGGCCAAAAAGTTCTATATTGGTCTCGTCAGACCAGAGAATATTTCTCACCATTTTGGAGTCCTTTAGGTGTTTTTTAGCAAACTCCATTTGGGCTTTCATGTGTCTCGCACTGAGCAGAGGCTTCTGCCATAAAGCTCCAATTGGTGGACAGCTGCAGTGATGGTTGACTTTCTACAACTTTTTCTCATTTCCCAACTGCATCTCTGGAGCTCAGCCACAGTGATCTTTGGGTTCTTCTTGACCTCTCTCACCAAGGCTCTTCTCCCCTGATAGCTCAGTTTGGCTGGACGGCCAGCTCTAGGAAGGGTTCTGGTAACCCGAACATCTTCCATTTAAGGATTATGGAGACAACTGTGCTCTAAGGAACCTAAAGTGCAGCAGATAGTTTTTTGTAACCTTGGCTAGATCTTTGCCTTGCCACAATTCTGTCTCTGAGCTCTTTAGGCAGTTCCTTTGACCTCATGATTCCCATATGCTAAGACATGCACTGTGAACTGGAAGGTCTTATATAGACAGTTGTGTGGCTTTACTAATCAAGTCCAATCAGTATAACAGCAGCCATCAGATATCAGCTAAGATCAGGAGCAAGGAAGGAAAGATGACGCCGGTGTACATGGCCTCTCATCTGTCGCTCCTATTGTTTCTGTTGTTGGTGTTTCTGTGTATTAGCATCCCAAAATCAGAGTCTCTACCGATTGACAACCATCAAGCACTTTTAAATCTTCGACGGGATTTATAATTTCATCTGGTCAAAATGCACAGAAACCTGTGCCACCAGTGCTGTCGGAGTACATGCTTGTCCAGCATGAACACTGTTGGCTAAATGCGTGCTTAAATGCGTAAAGAACCCATATTAACCCGTGTTCTTGAGTGCGCGTCAGATGCACAGTGGGTCCGTAGCTTTAGAAAGTCAGCAGCCACGACATCGGCGAACAGACATATAACTGGTAGGTAAAGGGTAAGCCATGTGTTTTCTTCTGTAATACTAAACACATGATTTAAATTGTTTCTTCCTAAATCTTCTTAAGTTTCACTCAGACAAGAGTCACAACTAGCACTGCTCAGAGTTTTGTAAAAATCTAAATTCCACTTTCATTAAGAAATCCAGCAACAATGGTCAAACAGCAGCGCAAGTGTGATCCTTTGTCTATGTCTAGGAGAAGGTTATTTATCAAGAACTGAAAAGAAAAGCACAAAAATGATGGCTTAAAAAATAGACCTTTTGTGCAACACTTAAAAATCGACTGAGAACGCTCCAGAGGAATGTAAAGTCAGGTAACAGCTGATAGTGATTAAGTTATTTTCAGAGTTTGTACAGACTCCCAATGCAACAACCAGACGTAGAACAGGAAGTCATAACAGAGCCCCTCCCTCAAGCACTGTCTCTGGATAGTGAACATGGACTCCTTTTTCTGAGCTGGAGTCTTCTCTATCCACCTGGAACTGAAAACCCTGTTCCAAAAGACTCTATATGATGCAGTCAGCCCTCCACTAAGCAACTAAGGAAAGACATTTTGTTTGCAGTTTTTGTTCATGGAGACAGAAACACAAATGTGTGATGTGTACAGAATGCCATATTGTTCCTCCTCTGGATGCAAGCCCATTAAAGGAGGTCTATCATCATCCAACAAAAAAATCCCATTAAACATCGACTAGTACTAGCTAAGGTCATGCCATTATTTTGTCGATTCATTCATGACATTTGCTATATAAAAATCATTTTCAATTTCCCGCAAAAAGCATGGAAGCCGCTATTTTGCCATCATTAAACTATTGAGATTAAAAATCTCTTTTTCAAAGGAGCCCTGTTAAATGTAAAACAAGAGGATCTTGTTTGTGCGAAGCTGTTCTTCCTTAAGAATTTGTATATGAGTGGAAAAAAACTAAAGTAAAGTAACAAGTAGTGAATGACTTCTTCAAATAGGTAATGAGTAAAATAATTTAATGAAAATTTTGATCCTGTAACTAAGTAAAATAATCAATTACTTTTTAGAAGTGACCTACCCAACATTGCATGCCTCAAGAAGTTGACCAATCAGAAGACACATAATCCAAGAGATAACGATATCAAGAGATGCTGTTTGTTTCAGACAAAAGGGGAAAAACTGAGTTAAAAAATGTTTTATATTAAAAATGACTGGTTAGAACATTGGTGTAAAACTAAATGCAACATTGTTTATTTAGCATAATTTACATTTGTGTACACTTAAAACAGTCTTCAAGCCAGACTTCTCCAGGTTCAGCTGCAGTGTGAATAGATCCAAAATTTGTGTCTCAAAAGCTGAAGGATCAACAATTGCCCATCAATTCATTCAAGAATAAAAAGATCAGACGTTGTGTTCAGGAATAAACTTTAAAACCTTTGCTGTTGACTGCAAACATACAAAAGTAATGTTTTGTTTCTTGTACTGTCACATCACTTGGCCAAGCTCTGGCCTAAATCAGAGTGTTCAGCAGTGGAGATGAGAGACTCTGTGGGCGGGGAATAATGGGCAATATCAGAAGCACTGGGTTGTTCAAGCGAAAGCAACTGGAACGCTAGTGGTTATTATCTGAGCCAAAGTCCTAACATTGCTGCTCCAGTTAGTTTTGACCCAGAAGGAACTGCTTGTGGACTGGCGACAGGCTTCTCTGCATGCGCTGCACACTCAGATGCGCGTATATCTTTACATGCATACTCTATGCTAACCATTGCACACACTTTCATGTAACTGACATGACAGGACCCCTACCTTTTATAACCCTCATTTAGCTTCTTTTTTTCCATCTCACTACACATGTTTCTTACTGTAGGAAAGAAAAAGTTACCAAAACTAATTTGTGACCTTACGTATATTCATCCATCCATCTTCCAAACCCACTTCATCTCTTTTGGGGTCATTGGGTTGCTGGAGCCTATCCCAGCAACTCTAAGGTAAAGGCAGAATACAGCCTGTACAAATTCCCAGTGCATCACAGGATGTGACTTCACATTATAACTCATATTTGTTTGGATAAAGTTTTTCAGGGATGTTTAGCTCTTGCATCTTCTTTCAGCCATAAGTGGTGAATGCACCATGTTGCACCAACAGTGCAGTATTCCCTCATTTATCATAGGAGTTGCGTTAAAAAATAACCATCAGTAGGTGAAAGTAGAATTACAGATGTTTTAAGGCTGTAAAACCACTCATCTACACTTTTCTCAGACAGACATGAGCATTTTCACACTTTTCTCACTTGTTTTAACTCTCAAAGTTCAATCTTTTATAGAAAAATATGTCCAGTATTATAGAATGAAAATAAGGATCTAATTGCAATAGAAGATTTTAGTATATTTGGTAAACTGAACACATTGTGTACAGGAGACACATCCTGGAGAAAATTGCTTGGCAATGGTCTACAGTCAATCAGGACGTGCACCCCAGTGCTGTTAAAATAAGAAAAGCATAAATAATAAAACAAAATTGCAGGACCGGCCTTAACATTTAAATACATCCACTTCTGGATAGAATCCTCACAGTTTGCATTGTTTTTGACCTGTGCTTTTCTTATTTGTGAACAATCATTTTTTCCCCCCAATTTTTCTACACTTCAGTTAGACTTACTTAACAGAAGACATGTTTACCTGAAGCTAACATTTGCCATGATAGACTTTCTTTTTTCAAATTCTTGTGAATCAGGAGTAGATAAAAAAAGGCAGTATGAGAAAGCGTGTAGTTGTTACGTACAAACTACAACCGGTAGCTCCCTGCTCCACCTCATTCCGATGCTTCCACTTGGAGACAAACTGATCCATCTACATCTTTTTTTTCCTCATCAAGGCATCTGGCTCAGAACTGTATGGATGGATAGCATCAATACTGCTCACCATTTCTGTTGCACCAGTAATGTTAACTTAGAGTTGTGAAGGACTGTAAGCCAGTTGGGTTGCAAGATAGTGTAAAGAAATGGATGACGGGAAACGGAGATGGGCTTCTTGCACATTAACAGTCCCATTCACATCTCAGAGGCAAATTCCTGATAAACTACTGCCACTCTGCAAAAATTATGTTCTAGAATTCTACACAGTTTTTTTTGTTTGTTTGTTTTTCTTTTTTTTTTTTTTTTTTATTTTAGCTAAAAGCGGCATAAACATAATTAAAAGACCACGGGAAACGATTTGACAACAGATGAAAAGATGATTGGAGTGGGACTAATGCAGGATCAAAGAGAAGTTATTGTGTTATTCGTTACATACAAGATAAACCTGCTGTTGCTTTTATTTACATCTGAGCACATTTTTAATATATATATATATATATATATAATTATTTGAAACACATTCATGAAATATGTAGAGAGTAAATGAATTGATTAAGTCTGTACACAACCGGTGACACTGGTAAAATTTGGCACAATTTAAAGTGTAAGTCAGAGCAGCATTTGTTTTGTTCATTTCAAACTTAAACGTCCAATTTCCATTCAATTCTGGACATCTGAAATGCTGCAAAGAATTAAAATCCACTTTTTTTTCACTTTGTGAGCATGACATGTTGGCACAAACAGTAAAGTAAAGTGATGAACAACAAAGTTGAAATAGCCATATAGAAATGTGTGCAATATTTTTTGTCATGCTTTTGTCGTGAAGCTGCATCCCTGCTTCAGCAAGCCTCTTCCCCGATTTGTTAAGGTAATGATCTAATTTGTGGCCATTAGAGAGAGCAGCCTGAAGTGTTTAATGCGTGGCCAGCTGGTCCAGCTGCCCCGATCCTCAAATTAAAGGAGCCTGGCTCAACAGTAATGAATAATGAGCTGTGTTTAAAAACTGCCATACCTGAGCCTGCCTGGCCAGGCCTTAATGCGGCCAGCTTTAAATGAGCAACCGGACTGCTTTTTCAATTCCCTGAATACTTAGACACACAAAACACTTGAGGGAATATTCTCGCATAAAGCTGTCCCTACAGGCCTAAAGGAAAGTACAGGGACAGTACTATATATACAGTCAATATCTATGTAGTAGTGCAGTCACACGATTCAAAAATTGATCAGATTACTCACACTTTTGGGTTGTGATTAATCACAATCTTTTACTAGTGACATTTTAGACAATAATATGCGGATTTTGAACAGAAAAAAGCCAGAAAGAATTTTTTTCCTTCGTTTTTATTGTCTGAAATGTTTTAATTTGTAAAATGTTATTTCAGATATCCCAGAAATGTAAGTTGTGTCAACAGTAGGATAAACAGAACTCTAAAGACTTTAGTGTCTGCAGTATTTCTCCAAGAACTCAAAGGCGCTGATATACAGCCTTAAGAAACAAACACTGCGTTGCTGCACTTTAAATGGTCCGGGTGAATACTCAAATCTGATTGGCTGCTGGGTGTTGACGCACGGCAAGAAAATATTTTCCGCTCATTTAGCCCAAGTGTTCTATATCACTGCGCAGGCTTCTTTAAAAACAAACTTTTTGCTTCATCTTCTAGACAAAAACAAGGTAACAAGGCTTTATTGAACCTATCATGACGATAAGCATAAATCACTTTCATTTGCTGCTGCAGTTCAGCGACACATTGCAGGGCGCATTACGTATCAAGTAGTCTGCCTTTTGTTAAAAAGCAATCTAAACCTAAAAATAATAAGAAGAATGTACTAAAAATCAATTGAATATTTATTCATTTGTGAGTGATAGTGAGATAATGCCCAACGAAGTTTGCATTTTCAGAAATTAACACATGCCACGAAAGTTTGGACTGTCCAACGCAAAACGGAAGACAGTCGCTTCTGATGGTGCTAATTTATTTATAGTTGATTAATAATGTATAAATATATGATAATATATTGTAAATAGTGTATTTGACTTTTTAATGAAAACATATATTCAAATTAAAAAAGAAACAATTGTTTTTTTTCTTTCTTTAGCATTACTATACTGCGGTGTTGAAACAGCTCAAGCAAACACATTTCTGATGAAGATCATTTTAATTTTGTGTTTTTCAGAAACACTTTTGGGTTTCAGATTTCAAGTGAATGTGTTTGATTTCTGAGTGTAAGATTCAGCTGAACTGAATCCGTTTCCACAATAAGAACCTTTGGTCTTCCACTCCAAGCTTTTATTGGACCCATCTGGCCTCTCCTTTGAAACTTTTCTGGAGGTGCCACTGTATATTGGGGTCCAACATGGCTGGAGAGAATGCAATCACCTGTACATTTACAAGCAAAAATACATATCTGAAATATATAGTAATCACTTAACACTGAACAAATGTAAAATTAGGTATTTGTATCTATCCTGGATTAAAAATTATTTTGACACTAGATTACAATTATTTTGCATGAATAACCACAATTTAACCTAATAGCTGGATTTAGTGGCATCTATGGCATCTTTGACTGCCATCAAAAACCCCAAACTTAAATATTTTGCTTCACTTACAGAACACAGATTGCACAGAGCTGCCATATTTTTCATCCCAATTTGTTTAATGTGTTTGGATTTTTGTACATGTAATCTGAATTCAACATTAACAAGACTGCCGTTTTGTTATTGATAATTTTGCTCTTTTGGCTCAAAGGCTCAAAGCGCTTTACAGTCAGTCCCATTCACCCATACCAGGAGCAATGTGGGGTTCAGTGTCTTGCCCAAGGACACATACGAGCATACGGGGCAGGAACCAAACCTGCAATCTTCCAATCAAAGGTTGATCGCTCTGCACCACAGCCACCCATGTCCAGCTAATTACACTTTGGAGACACTTCTGCATGTTGGCTTCCCATCTTGTCATCCCTGCACTGGAGAGTGGTCATTGGACAAAGTGATTTTAATATTGGGATGACTTTTTAAAATGAAGAGAAAGAGTGATCACACATTACGGAGCAGCCAATCCAGCCTTAGCGCCTGAGGTTGAGAGGCCGTATAGTCCAGACTAGTCCTATCACGGCTCAGCGCAGTCATGAGCCCACCAAGAACACAGCAAAAGACTGCTCCCAATTCCCCTTAGGTCTGTTATGCATCATCCTCTGCACACACACACACACACACACACAAAGCAGCTTGGGAGAGACGAGGGGAGGTGCAGGGAGGAGTAAAGTGACTGACAGCATAATTTGATACTGCAAACACGTTAATATGCACAACAAATGGTGTTTAAACAATGTTAGTGAGACATGTAAACAGAAACACGCCAAATGGGATGTTGCTCAAGTTAGCAGAAGCTGTGGAACAAAGGGAACATCTACAGTGTGATCAGTCAACAAAGATTTAGCAGTCGGCAGGAGTCGGTGACTGTATTCACCTTTATATATCAACAAAGATCAGATTTTTAAGGTCCTATTTTGAATATTGCATTTATTTGTGCAACACTTTACCAACAATATTTTTGGTTAAATCAATTTTGCTACAGGATTTTTCCTTTTCTGCATACTTCTTATGTCTCACATTGTGTGGGGAAAAAAATATTCAATGTTTTGACTGTGTAACATCATTTGGCCCTTATTTTATTTTTTTAGTGCTGATTCGGTTCAAAGCTCAAAGCCTGGACTGATGGGAAGGATGCTGGAGTTCACAAATGCAGACTACAGAGCAAATTCCTGTTCATCACACGACTGGGATCTGGAAAGAAAGGAGTCAATAAAGGTTGTATTCAGACTGGAGAAGTCTGTTGTTCTGAACCAAGTCCACCTAATCTGGTCAGGTCCTGAACTGTGCCCTTGGTCTGTATTCAAAATGCCGGACATTTCTGTTTTGAACCAAAGCTTGTAAACAAAACCATGTGACTTCAGATCTCTTTAGTCATTGGCCAGGAATTACAATGGTGAGGCAAAGCAACAAGAATAATGGATGTGTTCAGAATACATTTAATGTTGACCCTCAGTACTATTTCTGGTATTTTTCCAACTTCAAATTCTGGTTCTTTAATCAGTGTTATCAAATGTTGCCTGTGAAAATGATCTTAAAATAACTCTTTTGGGCCTAAAATTTTGTTTTCAAATACTTTTTTTTCCACTTATTCCCATGTTATTTTTAAAAAAACAAAAATTGTAGTTTGCAGCAATCCTTTCAGCTCCGGTGTGGGTCTTCCATCCTCGATTATCTTCCGTTTCAGCTGGTAATCCAGTTGTAGAAATGTTTTCATTTTGAAATGTAATCCTCCATAGTGAAGCAGATCAAGCATGAAAAAAAAAAAACGCTGTTCTTGACCTTCACGCCGGCTTTCAACTGCTACTTCTGGTGACGCTCCAGTGTAGCTACAGCAGCGGTCAGCTCACGTCTGCCCCCTAGAGACTAATGAGGCTCGCCAAACCGGCTGACTTTTCTTTGCCCTTACAGCCAGTCCTGCAGTCAGACATGAGGCGGAGCACTCCAGAGCCTCACCCGGAGTTTCCGCTCTGTATGTGATAGCGCAACACTCAAATTTGGCGATTTTAACCTCAGAAACTGTCGAAAACATGTCGAGTCAACTAAAAATGTATCTTTAACATGGATCAGTGGAAAATAATGTTTATTTAGGGTACTTTTTTTTCTATTTTATCACAATGACAGGTGAGGCCGTGCCTCACTTGCCTCACCTGACCGCACGTCACTGGGTTTGAGGCAGGAAACTACACTTCAGAAGAAGACTTAAAATGTTAACACACAATTATCTAAATCACTCTGTTAAAGGAGCCATACCATGAAAAATCAACGTTTTAAGTGTATTATACTGTTTATTCCTCACTATAAACAACCTCAAAGCGGTATTTTGATACGTTCACGCATTTCTCAGTAATCCTCTAAAAACCTGTGCATTCTGCAGCGGCCCCTCCCCTACCCACAAAAACAAGCGGGTTCTCACGAGCTGATGTCATAGATTGAGGACAGCCCCTTTCAGGAAGAGACTGCGCTGACAGCACCGCCCCCAGGCTAACACACACTTTCTCTGCAGAGCTAGCAGGGATCTGTAAAACGCTTTCATTTTATATGTCCAAAATGCACATCCATCTTTGAAAAGAGATCAGATGTTTGTTTGCACGCATGGACATGCACAGGCACGCTGAGGCTGGCTCCCAGGATGATGTCTAGATATGGGCGGGACTGACAAAGAGCGAAAGGTGGTGCCTCAGAGGTCGAGTCGTTTTACTTCCGGGTATGAAAACACTCCACAAAAATAACTCATATTTCATGAATAATTTGTTATTTAGTGTTCCAAAGGTAAATTATGATCACATATATGGATATAGTTTACTCTGAAAGGCTTAAGAAAATCAAAGTATGACCCCTTTAAAACGCATACACATGTGCTTTAAACTGTAATCCCTCTGAAGGTATATTCTAACAATTTGATTAAATTAGGGGTTAACGGTTTTGGTGATTTTTTTTTTTAAAATAGTTTTACCATTTACATTTTTAACATGTCAGATAACGGAGAAAAACGAGGTAAAAAGTTTAATCTGCTGTCCATCCATCCATCCATAATGAGAGTAAATGTCATGTTGGACTTTGGCTTTTTTTAATTAATTTTTTTCATTTAAGTAAATCTGTAGCAGGAGGAGGACCTTATTTGACACAGGATGCATTTTATTTTGAAAGGAACTTGAATGTGTGGCTGGAAAAAGTAAAAAAAAAAAAAGGTTAGTTGTTTGTAATATATATATATATATATATATAACCCAGTTATTATTTAATAATTGTAAATATTTAAAGGTCATGTTTTTATAAATGAATGGCCTAATGGCCACATAAACATAAATAAGGTGCTTTTTATAAACCTTAAAGTGGGTCTTGCAGCTCTCGCTGGGTTTGAGTCCATAAGAAACTGGACCAAAGGGCTCTTTTAGTGTTAAAAGTTGCAGACTGCTGGTGTAATTCACAAAAACAGTTATTTCTACTCCATCCATACATGAGACCCTCCATTCTCTTTGTTTTTCATGCATTGTTTGGTCCTCAGCCATTGAACTCTGTTTTTAAATCAGTTGATTTCTAATCTGACTAAAACCCTACTATCATAAAGCAAGGCAATTCTAAATGGCATAGGTGTTCTTAGCTTTTTCCTGTACCTAAATTTACACCCTAAATTCTAGACCAAAAAAGATGGAGATCTCCCTGTTTAGTGTTTTAATCAGCTCATGTTAAATCAACCATACAACCTATACTGTTAAAATCCCACTCCAATCATCTATTGAATTAAAGCATTCCCAGTGGTCTTTTAAATATGCTTTTGCAGTTTCTATCCAAAATAAAAATAAATAACGTTTTTGTCTAGGACAGAGTTTCTGCAGAACGGTAGGAGTTAATTAGAAATTCACCTCTGAGTTATAGGCAGAGTTGTTGGCGCAGAGCAACACCCCCATTTCCCTTCAACCATAACTGAGAGCTCTCTGTTTACAATCACTCCAACTACCTTATAACATCACACAATGCCATCCTAACAACAAAAACGATGAGTAATATTGGAGCTATCCAGTTGGACAGTTTTTAGCCAGATGCCACCTCAGATGTACAACGAAAGCGAAGATGGATCCATTTGTCTGCAAGAGGATGCATCAAAATTGAGCAGAGCAGGGTCCTTGTGGCCCACCCAGCGTATTTTCTGTCACAAATTGTATCTTTTTCAAACAGCTTTTTTTTGCCTGCTCCTGATTCACAATAATTTGAATAAAGAAATACTCAGAAATGCGAGCTTCATTTTCTTCATATATGTTCCCCAACATGAGAAATTTGCCACAGGAACATGTTAAAAACACCCAAATTATGATGTTTTAAGATACATTAGAAGTTTGATTTGTTTAGTGTGAATCGGGTTTGGTGCACAGATCCTGCAGGTTCCTTGTTAGACATTGGAGGAGGAGATGGTTGAGTGTTGCAGGGTGCAGGAGCTTTTCACTCCTCCATGTACTGTACAGTATGCATGCACCTTCTGTGCTACCAAATTCATCTGCATTAATTGGCTGTCAAAAATATGCTGAATTAACAGATTAATAAGCGTGGATGTAAAAGCTACACTCTTTAAACATTTTTTTGCTTATTTTTGGGGGGGTGGGGGTGCAGGCTTTCCCTGCATCCCTTCTCGTGTGCGCAGGCCTGTTACTGATATGCATCCAGGACATTTGAGTGGATTGCATTTCATTAGTTTGATTTGAGCGGACAGCACTAAGCTGCTGAGGGCTCTGTGCTGACAGCTAATTACACGAATCAGCCTTGTCCATTGATAGAGAACAATGGGCTTGGATGAATCCGCCTTGCCAAAGGGACCAGCCCTACATACAGCCCCACCGTTTGGCCCTCATATGCTCCACAGTATGGAAAGCCATTAATTAAGTTAAAGGAGTCGGAAAGCCTAATTGAGTGCTATCTTTCTCTATGGTTGATTCCAATTTTGAGGTCAGAATGGATTCAAAAACAGGGCAAAAATGTGCATTTCATTTGGAACCCCCATCCACCCTTGGCTCCACCCTCTCAACACCCTTCCCTGCTGCAACCCCATGACACTCACTGCAGTCTGGCCAGCTGCGTGCGTGCATGAACCTGTCTGGCCCCATAACTATGCCCATCTTCAAATCGTCAATATTGGAGTGAAAACACTGCACTTACTCAAGTGGACGCTCTTCCCTTTAAAAGAGAATTAAACAGATTAGCGCAGATGTCAGTAAATTTGGCAGTGCATTACCCCCGCAAATTCCAAATGGCAGTTTGTCATTAGACAACAGCATTAGTGGAGCTGCAGCTCTGGGCTTGGGATGCTCTTTTTTTCAGAAGTCGTGCACAAAAACTTTTGCTTCCATTTGCATTTCTAATTTAAAAAAAAAAAACTTCACCAACTTTAGATGTTGAGCTTTATGTGTGCTTTCAAGTTATAGAACTGAGCAAAGAGGCAATTTTGGACTGAATCTCTGTCTAGATTGTGCTTCTCTGTCTTGTTTATGAAGCACTGACATGGCCAGCGGCTAGTGACCAGGTGCGCTGACGCAGACTATTATTTTAGCAGTGAGCAGCACCATCTCTCAGCTTTTTGTGCCATTTTCAGGTCAGACCTTTAGGTCATTTTCCCCCTACAGATTCTACCAGTCTATTTTCTGGTTGCCTGATGGAAGGTAATGACTGAGAGGATGATGGTGGTGCTAGCAGTGCCTGCATGTGACCGTGTCATCTCAGCTCAGTGACAGGGCCTGCTGTGGCTGGCGTTTGCCAGGAGGAGGTGGAGCTCAATGCCTGGTCTGAGGGGTCAATGTGAGGCGGCCCTCGTTATGACTGACAGGACACCAAGGTTTGTTAGGGAGATTTGTCCCTGCCGTGGAGCTCCTGTCGGCCCAGTTGTGGCACTTGTGTCAATTTGCACCCCACGCACATCGCCAGCGTATCTGACAGGTGAGCAGCAGTATGGCGCCCTATCCGCCTAATTGTACCCCGCAGTCTTGTCTGTGTGTGGGTGCAAAAACGATGGCTGAGGCCTGGGCCTGTTAGCACCCTGCACGCCCTGGCGGCCAGGCCCACAGCAGCCTCCTCAGCGTGTGAATAATCCAAGGTGAGGGCCTGACGGTCTGTCAGTTGGTCATCTATTGGCTGCATATCATGATGGACACTCTGCATAAAATACAGATAATGTCTCAGAAAAATTGCCCCGGTGCTCTCACAGTCCACATGATTGCACAAACGCCCACTCGTCACACACGCAAACAGAATAAAACCACATGTGCACAAGAACCACAACAATGCAGGTGGAAACAGAAGGGAATTATTTCCCTATTATTTTTTTATTTTTATCTGAAATGTTTCACAAAGACAAGCAGGAAAAAAAATTCCCCCAGTTTAACAATTTGTTTCCTTTAAACTCATATTTAGATTTAAAAAAGATGGATGAGGTTTCCTTGTTTGATGAACAGTTTCAGAAGTGTTTTCGTGAGTAATGTGTGTGTGTGTGTGTTTACGGGGGAAGAGAGCGTGTAGCTAAGGAGGTGTGCCATTTCCTGGCCTCGATGCCAGCTGCGTGGGGCTGGTGCTGTTTCCTGGGGGCAGATGCCTGCAGTGCTGCCTCCATGATCCCAGCTCTGTTCCTGCACCAGCCCCTGCAGTCTGCTTCACACCCAGGGGGTGGGGGTACTTTGTGTGTGTGTGCGTGTTTGTGTGAGTGGTGGTGGGATGCTGGGAAGGGTGGGGGCATGCAACTTGAAGTGCAAACACACACACACACACACACACACACACACACACACACACACCTTTCAGGCTCTGGAGCATTAATTAGGCAGCCTACAAGTCTGCCACACCGTGGTCTACCTCCATCCCACGCTGGAAAGCAGGCAGGGGGAGCAGCTCAAGTCCAGGATTACTACAAACGGGGTGGTGCGACTGAAGATGACAACAGAGACAAGAAGAAGAGATTCCCGTCACTTCTCCGCTTCTGAAAGTGGCTCTTCTTCATTTACAGCCATCTCGTCCAGCGCTTTCATCACCTGAGGCTCACCAGTCTCACTGTCACTGATGTAACACTGACATCTGGAGGCTCTGTCAGGTAATGCATCTTCTGTGTCAAACCACCCATTCCAGTAGTGGGTTCGAAAAGGACTGTCTTTAGATTAGAAATGGGAAATGGTTTTGTTTTGTTTTGATTTTTGTCTTTTATAAAAGTCTCTGTTTTTAGCATGAAAAAAATGTTTTTAAATGTCTGCACAGAAAGCTGAGGATAACTCTGATGCGCGAGTAAATACAGGTGCTTGTCAGAGGTACTTCTTAAAAAAAGCCACATGGGCTAAAATTCTCACAATGGGTTTTCAACTTCACCTTGTCAGTAAACTGTCAGGAAGTTTCATTTCCAATGTTTTAACCTTTAAAAGCTATAAGAAAGAGATAAAATTTCATTTGTTTGATTCAGCTGAGAAATAAATTGTTTCTTTTTACTGATTTTTTTTAATCTTGCCTTTTTTTTCTTTAAAATGTCAGAAATAAAATACTATCATCATTTGAGGATTATAGCAGTAAACACACAAATGTTTAAATTAGTGGAGAAAATAAACTTTTATTTTTACCAAATAACTCTTTACATTTGAAAAAGGTATATAATTAATTGTTACACCTAAATCCTCCACCCAGTATGGGTAACCATATTGTTTTATTTCAGGAGTTTTTTTATGAACATCTGTGCTTGTATAGTGTATGTACTTTTAACGTTCAAAGTAAACTTTCTGGAGTAAATATCATGTGAGCACCAGAAATGTGAATAAGGCAGGAAAATGTGCAAAGCAGCTGCAGTTTATGCATTTGTAACCTATAATCTTGTTTTTTTTAATCTACATTTGTATTCAACAAACAAATAAAAATGCATGGTGACTGCACGATTTGTGTTTATTTATTGAGTTTTCTACCTGGATTTTTGATAACTGGAAATAATTACAGAACATTTGGTCTCACGTGTATTGTGTGAAATCACCGTCTCGTTTATGGATCTTTATGTCTTCACAAATCAGATTTATCAATGTTTTCCCAAGGAAGAGACTTGCATTTCCAGCAGTCTAATTGATAAGATGAGCTATGAATAGAGTTGGCCCGCTGACAGCATGGACTTTACAAGGTTAACATTCTTCCTCTCAGTGGGCGATGGGGCCCGATGTGGAGGGCTGTGGCAGCTGTCTGAGCGCGTGCTTTGCCTGTATGGGGCAAAAATGCTCCTGGTGCACTGATTTTCGATAGGTCTTCACCTCTTCCGCTGCATGGCCTGCGGCTCCTTTTTTTCTCCCCCTCCTCTGCGCTGCAATCAATTGACTGACGCAGCTGACCAGCTCCCACAGCACACTGCTGTGGAAGGGAGGATATTGGAGTCGTGTGTGGATGTGTGTGAGCAGCAGATAGCTCCAGTGTGGCTGTGCATGGTGTGATGTACGGAAAATTTACACAATCTCCATGAAGAAAGTCATCCCAATCAGTCATGATCTGTCTTCCTTGTGGGGTTTGAGTTCAATTCTTTTTTTTTTCCTTGTTTTTTTAGTGCAATTTTGCATACTCTATATTCTACACTGTAGGGCACACTTAAAAGTCTTTCAAAAAAAAACAATGAGCCTTAAAATCCAAAGCGATTTTGAGAGGTACACGGTGCTTTGTCAAAATGTCAGTCTGTTTTTTTAAGAGTTACAAACAAGTTTAGGTACTATTGTTCTAACGTAGCTAACATGTATCTGTGACTGAATGTGTTTTTATGTGTTATTAAACAAGGTTGGAGTTTACTGTAGTCGCAGTAACGTTTGTTTTAGTGGTATCAGTCATTTTTTTACGTGTTGCAAACAAGGTTGGGAGTTACAGGTATTGTGAAGATGCTAATGTGACGAACCTGGCTAACATGTAGCGTGTTACAACCATGTTCTAGTGTTACTGTGAATGCATTTAATAAAGTCTGACAAACTTATCTAACTCTTTTGAATCTATTCTAGTTCAGTGTGCCTTATATATGATATTGATTCAAAAATAGACGTGAATCATCTGATGTGCCCTTGTGCGAAAAATACGGTAGTTATTTTAAATTTGACGAGACATTTTCTGCTATCTGTCCTGTTTGATGTTGTTGGACCCTGAGTCAAACTATCACATATAAAATACATGCCTAAAACTAGTAGTATTGATATAAGAAAATATAATCTGTTATGGAAAAATCATGACTAAGAAACAAAGAGTTATTGTTTTGTTGCCTTAATTACTTTCTAAAGAATCAGGCTACTTCATTTACTTTGCTGTGTGTCTGCACTTCCAGTCATTCTCAGTCCTGCCATCACAGTGTGCTGGCTGATGTGTCCCTAAACGTATTTCCACATTTGTCATTTGATATCACTGGAACACCTGCTCAAATCAGTGCTCATCACATGTTGTAAAAGCTGTAAATAACTGAATTTTCCATTTTTAAATATATGTTTTTCATAGCAGTGATTTTTATGTGTATTCTGCATCCTAAGAGCTGTAATTCATGTTTGCACTAGATTTAACCAACCTGTGGTTCTTATCAGGGAGTATACCTATTCTGCTTTTGCCTGAAGGCACCCAGGGCTCCAGCAGATCACTGTGACCCTGATGAAGGAACTGGTGGGCAGAACTGATCTGATCTGAACTGATCAGAGTCTGTAAAAAAACATTGTCATTTTTTAAATTCATTTAAAAAGTGTCAGATATTAGTCTTATGATTTTTCACAAAGCACATTGACTACAGCACAGGTATTAGCTTTAGTGGAGCGCTTAACACCTTCCATTTTGTGTTACTATAGTGTTCTAAATCCATTGTAGAATGATGTACTTTAAAAGATCTGATCCAAAAGATCAGATTTTGCTTAAAAGTGTAGGACGTCAATAAAAACCTTCAGCTGGCAGAAATAGGCAGACGCTGTGGGTTTGTTCAGCTGTTTTTCTGTTAGGAGGGTTCACCTCTGAGACGGGGAGCCGTGCATAACAGGTGCGCAACAGAGAATACTTTCCCTCAGGAAGCATAAGGAGCTTGCTGCCTTGGCCACCTGCACAGCTGTGTGTGTGTGTGTGTGTGTGTGTGTGTGTTTGGAGAAGGAGGTGTGTGTTACCATGTTTAGGACCTTTGCTGGT
The DNA here is from genome assembly GCA_036245035.1 of Adrianichthys oophorus. Taxonomy (NCBI): domain Eukaryota; kingdom Metazoa; phylum Chordata; class Actinopteri; order Beloniformes; family Adrianichthyidae; genus Adrianichthys; species Adrianichthys oophorus. The sequence goes on along the minus strand of BSAI01000189.1, from coordinate 1,431,039 downwards.
GTCATCACCAACCTTGTTGGGGGCAGTGGACCCTTTATCACCAGTGATCACAGCTGGGAGGACGGCTTCTGGTTTGGTTTCCTAGACAAGAATTTAGTGGGCATGGTTAGTTTTTTTTAATTAGGGTTTGGATCAGGGTCCTTCTATGAATGGAACAGATTTTTTTTTCAGAAAAAAATTCTTCTGCATGTGCGTGGGTGGTTGTGGGGGTTCTTTTTATAGAGAGGTGGACGCACCGGAGGGAGCTGGTCAGCTGTTGATTCTTTGTGCAGAAGATTACATAGCTTAATCAAGCTCCCTGATCAGGCACAGCACAAAACACACACATATACGCACACACACACACACACACCCACACACACCTCCCTTTACACCTAATTAGCCCTGCTACACAGAGCTCAACAGCAGGGGACCTCAAACGCATCCACCATGTACAGGTAAGCACAGCCTCACCCACATGCAAGCCCATGCATGTTGCACAATAACACACACAAGTACATGTGATCACAAATAGAGTGCACTCTAAATCACAAACAGATCACGTGTAGTAACACTAAGCGTGTTGAGTCACATTTTAATCCAGTCATCTCTGGAATGACTGACATGTCTGAAAAGTCTGAAAATGTTTGTCCAAGAAGATTTTAGCATAAAAGCATGATTGCGTTTACAAACTCATTTGAATTGTATTTTCTAGCCAAAAAAAGTGTCCTTTTGAGATATGTTTTGATGATGTTCTGACCAGAGAATCGGTTTCTTCTTATTCGTATTACCTGCATATCATCGGGGATCATGGAGATGAAGCCCAAGTACAGGTGACAGACTTGTAGGTGGAAACTCATCTTAATAAAACAAAGCAAAAAAAAATAATTACCTGTTGTAACGTCCTAAAAAACTGAAATAAAAGAAACAAACGGCAGAATTGACAATGAGCAGCTGAACACCTTAGACTTTAATGGACTGTGGTAATCACCTGTATCTGAAACAGCTGTGGATAATTGAAAGCAAGAACCTGATGTGTCAGGAGGAAACCGAAAATGTGAAAATACATTGGTGCTTACTGAAAAAAAAAGCTGCAAGCATTTTCTTTACTTTGTTCATTGCACGTTTGCAGGAGCTATGGTAAGTATGGAAAGTGTTGAGAAATGTTGAGAATGTTAAGAAATGCCAAAACAAAAAAGAAAAATACATGCTTTGTTTGTTAAATAAACTGTAACTTTAACAGGTTAATATTTTGTGCAAACTGTATTTCAAGAAAGGATTATTGTTAAAAAGTAAAAAAGAAAAAAAATAATTAAAAAATGTACTTAAATATACTAATAAGAAGGCAAAGATAAGGAAATCATTTCAACAGGCTGTAACAAAATCAAAAATAGGTGATGGCATAAATAATGCTAATAAAATGGCTCACAAATACATTGAGGCAAAAAGAAATATCCTGGGATTTTACGAGTCCTCCCACTTAGAAATAATAAAGGGATCTAAATTTTTTATCTTAAGTCCATGTCCACTGTGAGAGACGTCATCTAAAAACAATCTGGAAATCATATTTTATGATTTTTTAAAATCATTTATTTGTATCCTAGAGATGCAAATAAGTATTTAAACACCTGACAAAATCAATGTTAATATTTGGTACAGTAGCCTTTGTTTGTGATTATTACACAGATCACATGTTTTCTGTAGTTTCTCACCAGGTCTGCACTCACTGCAGGAGGGATTTGGTCCACTTCTCCACACAGATCTTCTCCAGATCAGTCAGGTTTCTGGGCTGTCACTGAGAAAAACAAAGTTTGAGCTCCCTTCTAAAATGTTCTATTGGGTTTAGGTCTGGAGAGTGACTAGGCCACTCCAGAACCTCCATACGCTTCTTACAGAGCCACTCCTTGGCTCTCCTGGCTGTGTGCTTCAGGTCATTGTCATGTTGGAAGACCCAACCACGACCCATCTTCACTGCTCTAAATGAGGGAAGGAGGTCGTCTCCCCCAAATTTTCCAATACATGGCCTCAGTCATCCTATCCTTAAAACAGTGAAGTTGTCTACTCCCATGAGCAGAAAAACACCTCCGTAACATAATGGTACCACCCCCATGCTTCACAGTAGGGATGGTGTTCTTGGGATGGTACTCGTCCCATTTCCTTCTCCAATTCCTGGAATTCAGATCAAAAAGTTCTATTTTGGTCTCATCTGACCACATGACTTTCTCCCATGATTCCTCTAAATTATCCAAATGATCATTGGTGTGGGGTATTGGACCCAGGATGGTGGTTGTTTTTGTTTGTTATGCATTTCCTGTTTTATTTTGTTGTCGGTGCCTGTTTTTTGTTTAAAACTTCAGTTTGCATTTTGTGTCCTCATGACAACCCTGACAAATGGTAATCTTAAGACGGGCCTGGACATGTTGCTGGTTTAAGCAGAGGAACCTACCATACCATAAATTATTTCAAACCATGATGGTCCTAGCTTTTTTTCAGGTCATTGACCAGCTCCTCTCGTGTAGTTCCGGGCTGATTCCTCACCTTTTTTAGTACTTTTGAGACACCATGAGGTGTCATGTTTAGCTTCTTCCATTTTCTAATAATTGCTCCAACAGTGGATCTTTTTTCCCTAAGCTGCTTGGCAATTGACCTGTAGCCCTTATTTGCCTCACTGTAAGTCAGCTAGACAAATGGGAGAAAGTCAAAACTGGCTTTTTCATTTTTCGTCAAAACAATGCCTCTCATATTCTGTGTTGTTTGTATGAACCCTAAAGAATTACTGGTCAGTACATTTTTTACACTGTTGCAGTTTTTATTTGATAGTGTTTAACATGCTTTTGTAGCATTTCTTTTCATGATGGAGGACATATATAAACAAATTTAAGATGGAAACTGTGTTTTTGAGTATTTCTTTATTCAAATTGATGATGGATCAGGAGCAGATGAATGCCCGTGGTTTGAAAAATTCAATTCAATTTTATTTATATAGCCCAATATCACAGCTATAGCAGTCTCATTGTGCTTACATCGGTATTTGCAAGAACAAAAAGTACGTGTGAAGGAAGGTTGCTAACCAACCCCAGTTCTCCAGGTCTTTCACCCTACCTGTTTTCCAGCTCTCCCTACACTTCTTGCTGCTGATTACCTGCATCAGGTGTGTTCAGTTAATCAGTATGTGGAATCAGCAAAGTCAGCTAATCAATCTAAGCATTTGTTTCCTAAACTCTCTTTATGTGCTTTTACTTTACAAAAACTTTATCATTACCATAGTTTTTGCACTATAAGTCACTCCAAAGTAAAAGACACAAACTGCACAATAAATAAAAAATATATAATATATAAGACACGCTGACCTATAAGTTGCAGTTTTGGGGGAAAGGTATTTAACAAAGTATGGAACAAAAATGGACATATCTATCTTAAACGGTTAATCATAATAACCGAATAAATAACAAGAATAGACTGAATGTATGTGTGCTTCACTACCATGACACATTGATGCTTATTTCGCTTAATGAAACATGGAGGAATTTAGTATATTAGCGCAAAATATGGGAAATTATTCCAATAACCATGGCAAAAAGAACATGCTAACGAGTCAGCTAAACTCTTTATTTCATTTTAAACCACTAAATCCATCAAAGTTGTTATCCTCTGTTTATGATCCGACAAATACGGTCCTTTCCTATACTTTCTGTCTTCATCTAAATCTAAAAAACTTTGCAATGTATTTGCTACTGAAGACTGTGTTCTACTTAAAAAAAAAGCATGTGAACCCTTTGGAATTTCTTTGATTTCTTCTTGAATTAAACAAAAAAAATGTGTTCCGAAGAAGGTAACCTGTTATGTTTTACAGCTTGGAAGGAACTCGTTATGGGTTATTGGGTTATTGTTAAAACGAAATGTGAATTACTTACAAGTGATTTTCCCACTCATCCTAACAAAAGTCTACAACAGAACTCAACCCACAGCCATCAATCCGCCATGCAAATGCAGCCCATTTAACTGTCCTCCTGTTCTCCATGAATGGAAGTTCAGGAATCCTCGAAAATGCTGGAGAGGAAATTTAGACATTCAGCTCTTCGACGTTTTTACAGTCTCTTGTTTCTGGACGTTTGTGGTCTAACAGTTGACGAAAAGACAGACAAGCTTTTCATGACTATGACACTACCTGTCCCTGTTTATGTGCACTCGCTCTTTTCTGCTTCCACCTCTTCCTCACACAAATACACACACACACACATAAATGCACACACACTTTCTCTTCTTTGTCTATCTGGAGATTAATTAAGCGGCTACCAAGCCAGCCACTGACACAGCAGCCTTCATCGCTCTTCACCATCAGCTGGTTCTTTGCCACAGCTGGGCCAAAGACAGAAGACGTCTGGCTGTGCATATGCAGATCCTCAGTGTTAAATATGGGCTTTCCTTGTGGAGTTTAACGCAGCTGCAAACTGTATCATACTTTCAAATGTTCATTGTCGCACGAGCCTATTGGATGATTTATTTTATGTCAACCTTGTGTGTGTGTGTTGTCAGACAAAATTACAGGGATGTGAGTTTTCACTGTTTGCCATTATTACAGGAACTACTGGAATCAGTCCAAACAGCAGCTTCTGCCAGTCTCCCCGTTCCAGTCCTGCAGAAATGTTTCCTTCTAGTTGTCAATTTGGCGTGCAGTCCCACACTCTTAAACTTCACCCGCTGTCAAATTTAAAGTCGTCTTCCTGTTTGCTTTTTTTCAGTTTTCTCTTCAGTCTTTGTTCTTTCCAATTTTCCTCGGTGCTGTTTCAACGCCGTCTTTGTCTGTGCGTTGGGGCTGGGGGGGTGGGGTCACAGGAAGCTGGCTTCTCAGCTCAGCTTTTTGGGCCTTAATTGAGACATACTGTCAGAGTGACAAACACATCTGCATGATTGTGCTTTTCAAAGTTTTGGTTCTTTCTTCTGTGTTTCATTGCCCTGATGATCTACCTTCTACCACTCCTATCTGAGAAAAATATGAACACACACATGCAGACAGTTCACACACACATTCTAATGACTGCATGGAAAGCTCAAGACAATGATTTTTACTTCCCATGCTGACAGAAAGGTTAGCTGGAGAAGACAAAGAGAGGACTAACTAGTTATACTGACAACAGACACAAACCTTTAACTATAACAATGATAAGCTCATGGATTGCTTACCTGTTTATCAGGTGTTAATGAACATAAATAATTCAATCTGAAATTGTATCATAAAATGTTCCACCTGTCCATTGTAATTTAAACCTAAGGCTGCAGTCTAAAGCCGGGTTCACACCAAATGTGACATGAGCATAAGGGACATCCAGTTTCAATGTTAAGTCGATGTGATCAGAGGTCTTTCAGTGCATTTCTGGCGTCGCAATCCGATGTTTCCAGAGTTCAAATATCTAAATGTTGGTGAAGAATCAGGGACTCCACTTTGGCTCATTTAATGTGTTGATGATGTTGATGATCAGTGGGTTGAATCCAAAGCCAACATGGAGCAGGAGCTGATTTTTCTCCTCCTGATCTTTATATTTTTCTTATTTGCATCAAGACAACAATAAAAAGTTCCTCCAATTTTATTTTGATTTTTTCCCTCCTTGGACTAATGTGGAACAGGAAGTCTTCAAACAGAGAGACAGAAGTACCTCTGAAAGCGGTCGTCATTCAGACGAAGCTCCTGCAGTAGATGGTGAAGCTCATCGTACTGGGAGAGTCTCTGAATGATCTCATGAACCCAGACATGAAGACTGTAAATGAGACACACAGTTAACGCTTTCTTGTAGCAATGAGTCTAAAAACTTTAATGGTGGCTCCTCCCACACCCAGAGATTTACCAGAGAACAGAAATGACACAATTCACATCAGCCATAATTGAGGTCCCTGGAAAGACTACGTTTTAGGAGTCTAAAAGCACAACAGATCATCTCCCTTTTCTTTTTTCAAACCACACTTTGGATTACTTAACCATAAAACTAGGGATCGACCGATGTGGGTTTTTTCAAGACCGATACGAAACCAATGTTTTTTTTAAGTCTGGGTGGTTGATGGCTAATAGTTAGGCTGATTTTGATTTGCAATATTAATTTTGAAAAAAATATAAATAAATAATAGCCAACATGCTACACATGCTCAAATCATGCTCTTTTTTACAGCATTTGGGAAGCCTTTAGTTGATTTTTTTTTTATCAAACCAACCAAGACATATTCAGCACATGTAACAGATATTTTGTTTTTTTTCCCAATCCCACTATACCAGTTTTAAATAGTTAATCAAAAAAACAAATGTATTTATTGATGTCCAATTGCCCCTGAACTGAGAGACAACAGGCGCTGCAAGCAGCTTTGACCAACTTCCGGTGACACACATGACTAGGTCACATCCAAGTCTCTAGGTCGTGACCAAATCTCGTTGGTAGGCGGGAGACTTGATGAGGAAATAATAATAAAATCTTATGACTCTAAGTTGAAACTTCCCGGGCTCGCCTCGCTCGTGGATTCTGTTCCGGGGAAGCAACACCGCAGTGACCTAAAGTCCAGCTTACAGCAGAAGTCAGCGTTCAGCCACATATCTACTCATTTTATCAACAAAACTCACTCTACTGAGAGCTACGGGATCATATTGTTGGACAAAAGGAATCCATCATGTCAAAAGGCACGCCGACACTCCATTTCACTGCATAAAATGGCATTGAAGCTTCAGTGAGCCGGCTCGCTGGACACAGCTCACGGCTGTGGGTCGCTTCAAATCTCGCGACCAAATGTCGTTGGTCACGACGACAAGATTTGGTCAAGATTTGCAGGTGCACAACCTCACCACAGAGAAAACTTTTCTCTCCGCCTTGGTTTAACCTGCCCCACCCCCTCACCGCAAACAGTTTTAATTTGTGATTGGCTCTGCCTGTGCGGGGTTGACTAATCAGATGCATTGGGCAATGCAGTGCAGCATGCAATGCAGTGGGCGGGACAACACTGATAAAGGCGCGGTTGCCTCTGAGCCAAAAGCAACCAGTTCAATATCGGTCGTCGGATAAAAAAAAAGGCCAATACCAATAGGTGTCAGTCAGTCGACCCCTACGAAAACACCCCTTCGTGCCTTGCAATAAAGAGCCAAGGGTTTTATTATGCATCTGTGTGAGTTCCTCCAAGACCATTGGAGAACACTGTGAGAACAGAGAACACCACCATGTGAAGGAGCCAGTTTTTACGACAACAAAAAAGCAAATTTAATGCAGTTACTTACTTAGAGATTTAAGTGAACTCTGGGGTGAAGAAATGTTAGCTAAATCCTTTGCACTCTGTAGTGCCATGAGTCAGTCTGGTCCGGTGACATCAGTGGTGTTTCTATGACCACCTGTATGTTGGCAAAGCCCTTACATATCTGAGAAGCACTTTGAATTATTACCTGTGTGTACCTAAAGTGTTACACATGTATGCATAAAACTGAAGTGTTTGATCAAAATGTTTGGGTTTTTTTGTTTATTGATCTTAAAATTTTGCTTCCAAAGAGAAGACATTATCTATAAACTTTGTCGCATAGCGCTGCATGGTGGCGCAGTGGTTAGTGCTCTTGCCTTACAGCAAGAAGCCCCCCCCCCCCGTTCAAATCCTGGCTGGGGACCTGAAACAGCATCACCAATGGGGGGACTTTTCTGTGTAAAGTTTGCATGTTCTTCCCGTGCATGTGCGAGTTTTCTGCCACCAACCAAAAACATGCTTCATAGGTTCATTGGTCATTCTAAATTGTCCCTAGGTGTGGATGTGAGTGCGTGATTGTGGCCCTGCAACAGAATGGCGACCTGTCCAGGGCGTACTCTACCTTTGCCCACGAGTGGCCAGGTTAGACTCCAGCAAACCCTTTTGACCCCGAAAGCGCCAAAGCGGGTTTAGAAAATGAATGAATGAACTTGATCACATTCTGTTCTCACAGGAAGACGGAGATCTGGTGGCTTTTTAATAATCTTGATTGATATCCAATTGGAGCTTCTCTGCATTGGTTAATAATTTACTGTCACCAGCTCTAAACAAGTCACCAAAATAACATGGAATTCTTGTCTTGCTCAAAGATACATGGGTGTGCAGAACAGGAACTAAACCTTTACAAGATAATTTTGTGGTTTGAAAGCGTTGCTTCAGAACGCATCAAGTGACTGATTAAAAATCAGCAATACTGCTGGCATGAGGATTAGAAGAATTCTCAATGTGGCCAAAGACAGATAAACATATATGAATTTACTTTATATAGCTGCCAATGCCCAAACACAGATATTGCATCAGAAAAAACAGAGAGATTAAAAAAAAGAAATAACTCGTTTCAGTTCTTATGAAGAAGTGCTTACGACCAATCATCCCTCTCCATAAAATAAGACATGTTTTGTTGTTTTTCTTTTAACCACAAGATGTCACTGAAAGCCATGTTGAAATGAATGAACCAATCCGCTGCAGCTGATGAACGGATTTGAAATTTGAAATGTGTCTGCTATTTTCAACATCACAAGTTTATTTCAGACACATTTGAAGTTTGTTTTCAGAAATGGATAGAAGGTTTTCTATTAGATTTGCTGCACAGTCTACTCAGGATTAACCCTCTTTTTTAGTTTCCATCTTTCTTTCTCTTCAGGCAGCAGTGGTAAGGAAATGTCCAGAGCAATAACTTCCTAATGACCTCAGATGCTTCTCAGCCGTAAGTATGTTAAGGCTAAAAATGTTTTCTTCTCCTCTCCCCTGTTTGCACCACATCAAAGATAATTATTTCATCAATATAGATCCACTTTAATAAAAGTAGTGTTTTTGGTGTTTTAACATGTTCTTGTAGCATTTTTCTCATGATGGAGGACATGTATATAGACATAAAAATAGATGTCTATAATAAGCTTAAAAACCCCAATATGGTGGTCGATTTATTTGAAACAAACCAAACAGTAGCATTCTCTTGTTTACAATCTATTTCATAACAGCAAGGCTTTCAAAATAAATCAGTAATCTGCTCCATTTTAATCTAATATTCAGATGTTAAATGTTCTTAATAGTTAAGCATCAGTTATGATTAATCTTTATAGTTAAGTAAATGTTGTTTTAACCCCTCCATGCATCCTTAGTGAAAAGCCCCTTAACTGGTTATAAAGTACAAATAGAAATTTTAAAGCCTTCCACCACTGACAGCTACTTTTTTCATCCAGTAATCTGCCAAATGTTGTTCATCTCTAAAATAAAATGAACACATTTTACAAAAAAAAAAGTAAAAGTATTGCTTTTTTTATATCAAGTAAAAGTAAAAGTATGATGCTGTTTAAACACTCCTCTTCTGTTGGTTAAAATTTTCCATTAAGTTACTCAAGTAAATATCATGGGATAGCATCCACCTCTGGTTTCCACACAGGTGCAATACATTAAAAACATGCAGGACTAACTAGAATGTGATCATTATTTGCATGTTTTACAACACCTTCTATCATGTTCTTTCATGATGAAGTTTCCTAAAAAAAAAACTGATTTCACAATCTGGGAGGAGAAGGTGTGGAATGTCCTTATTTTTTACTAAGTTTGTTCATTTTATGAGCTTATAAGTCTGGTTTTAATATAACTCTAAACATTATGTTTACAATAAGAAATACATCAGTAGTTTGAATTTGCATGTCACAGAAAATACATGTCAGCAAATGCACCTGTCTTTCAAGCCCTAATGCTAAAGTGCTTTTTCCTCTATCAGCGTATTGATTCAATCAGAAAAAAAAGTATCAGTGGCACTAAATGACTTATACCTCATATTTCTAAAGCTGGTCTATGGGCAACTGACTTGGAACTGACCCACCCAGTCCTCTCAGGTCCACACAAGGCAACAGTAGGGAAGGCATTGTAATGAAAGCTGAAGCTGAGCGCTTGGAGGCTTTTTGTTCTTACAATTTTAAAGGAATATGGATTATGAAAGTAGGCAGTATCACACCTGCTGTGGTTTCAATATGCATGGCCCTTTTTCGTATGCACAAAACCCTGTGCTGTATCCACCACAGCAGGGTGGAGCAAGCAGCACCTTCAAAAAGCAGCTCAATGGTGGAGGATTTTGGGGCCTGCATTGATGTATTCCACCCTGACAGAAATTTGAGAAACAAGAGCAAGAGCTTTTTTTATTCAATTTGTGTATAAATAATAATCAGTAGGATATAAATTTAATTAAAAAAAACATTTTAATAAGATTATTTACAGGTTCTCAGATATTTCTCAAACAAAAACTAGCATGATGATGATAATCAGACCTTGACCAAATTTTTTATTGTTTGCAAAAATGTTGAAAAAGATACGATAGAATGACTTAAAAGGAAAAAAAAGCCTTAGTTAAAAACTTAAATTGCCTAAATAGTTTCACAGCGTGAAACATGGCTTTTTCAGAAATAAAGCAATGCTAAAAAAATGTAAAAAATATGGATATTGACTAAATTAGCTAATGGAAATATACTAATTCAGACAAAAAAACAATAAAATTATGATAAATATTTCAACATTTATGAAAATGCTTTAGTGGCTAAATAGATAACAATCAAAAAACGTTTTAATCTAAATTTTCTAATTTCAGAAACAAACTACATGTCTTGTAGTTCCTTACATGACCCCAGATTACAAAAAGAGAAGAATTTCCCAGACTTTATACCAAAAAACCTTTGGTTCCAAAAAATGTTTTCTATGACATCTGCATGTGTCTGTACTGGTGGTGGGTTGGAGATTACATTGTTTTGAGATGGGTGCAGCAATGTCTCAATTTTAACTCAGTGTTGATGGAATGGCATTGCTCTGGATTTTATTTGTTTTACCAATGTGTTCATGAATTATGAGAGTCGGGTCCTGCTGGGAGCCTTTCAGTAGAACAGCTTTCTGAACTGACATTTTGGCAGCATTTTTCCCCCAGAATCTTAAAAACAAAATCAGATAAAACAAACGCTAAAAGTAAATCAACCTTTCAAAGCTGAGAGCTTGTTTTTCTTCATGCCAATCAACCTGGTTTTCTGAATGGTATCTTTTCATATAAAGATACATGGACTAAATGACAAATGACAATAGGCCATAATCTTCATATTTGTCTTTCAGATGCTCCCTTTAGAGGGCGCCACGGCACATAATTTGACTTCATCCAACTCTCTCTCCTGGATCGTCCTCACTCAGACAAAGACCTTGGTAAATCCTGGTAGCTCCAGCTTCAGTATCTTTTTATCAACATCATCACTGTTCCTCCTCTCAACGTGCCCAAACATCTTAATCTGCTTCCCTGTATTTATCTACAAAACATCTGTCATGATCTGTTCCTCTGATGTATTCATTCCTGATCCTATCCATCCTGGTCACTCTCAAAGAGAACCTCAACATCTCCATCTCTGCTACCTCTAGAAGTTCAAGTATTTAGTCCAGATCTTCAGATTTTTAAATCTGCATCCTTTCACTGCCATCTATTTTAATGCCCAGTGGCCTTGTGGTACAGTGTCCGCCCTGAGACTGGAAGGTTGTGAGTTCAAATCAAATCTCTAAGGAGAAAGCTCATTTCAACCACTTGTATCCGGGACCTCGTATTTTCGGTCATGACCCAGAGCTTATGACCATAGGTGAGTATTGGAGCAAAGACCGACTAAATTGGGAGCTTTGCTTTCTGGCTTAGCTCTCTCTTCACCACAATGGACCGGTACAGCGGCCACATATTTGGCGGACACCCCACCAATCCGTCTTTTGATGTCATGCTCTGATCACCCCTCACTTGTGAACAAGACCCCAAGATATTTAAACTCCTCCACGCAGGACAGGAGCACTCCACCCACCCAGCTCCTGTTCCAGTCATACAGAGACCGGACAGCCCTGAGTAAGGTTCCCCGGACCCAATACTCCTATAGCACCCTCCACAGGAAACTACGGGGGATGCAGAACAAATCAGTTTTATTGTCACTGAATGGTAATGCCGAGCAAAAGACCTCAATCCCAGTCAAATCAGGCAATATCAAATATCTAGGTATTTATTTCTCCCCGAAACTATCAGAACTGGTGCAACTAAACTACACCCCATTACTGAAAAGTATACAGGACGATCTAACCCGCTGGGTCAACCTGCCTCTGTCACTCATGGGTAAGATAGCCACAGTAAAAATGAATATTTTACCCAAAGTTAATTATCTCTTCTCAATGATCCCCACACAACCACCACTAAAATGGTTCAAAACATTAGACTCTGCCATATCCAGCTTCTTATGGAACAATAAACCTGCAAGAATTAGTCTAAAAACTTTAAAATCTGGAAAAAGCTGTGGAGGCTTAGAATTACCTAACTTCCACAACTATTTTCTTGCCAACAGACTGCAGTACCTCTTAAGATGGATAAAAAACAATCCAGAAACCAACCCATGGATGGAACAGGCATTTTGTGGAAAGATTAACTTGTCAGATCTACCATTTATCAGCCCAAAAATAAAAAAAACTTGACTGCTACCAAATTAGTAATATAAGTACTACTTTAACAGCCTGGTGGGAATTTCTTAAAATGTCAAACTCTTCACTACTACCATGCAAAATGACACCCATCTGGAACAATCCAGACATCCTGATAAATAGAAAAATGTTGCACTTCCCTGCTTGGCAAGCAGGGGGCGTAAGACTACTGGAGCACTTAATTACAGACGGAAGATTCATAACACCAAGAACTACAAGAAAAACATGTAATAAATAAATTCTTGGAATATCAGCAACTTAAATCTGTAATTACTAAAACATTTAAATCCAGTGACAATGGCTCTGTTGGTCGGGGATCTGGTCTGGCGCCTGGGTGGGGCAAGCGCGGGGGCCGCGTGGTCTCCCGGGCCTGGGAGGGGGGGGTGTGGGTGGTGCATTGCGTGGGGTTCTGGCTTGGCTCGGGGGGTGGTCCTTTTGCGTGCGCTGGGGGGGCTTGCGCGGGGACCTGGTCCTGGGGGTTTGCCTGCGCTGGATGGGCGGCCCGTCTGCACCAGGGGGCTGGGATCACTCCTTCTTTGGCCCTGGGACGGGATGGGGCAACCCTCTTGGGGCCTGCATTTGCTCCAGGAAAAGGCTACCATGGCGGGGTCTGGGGGGAGCGGGCCAGGGGGAGGGATTTCCATGGGTAAGAGGGGGGGTCCACCACCAGTATGGGGCCCTTGAGGCTTCCTCGGGCCCCCTGGTACCTGACCAGGCAGCCACAGGGGCGGTGCTTGGGGGGGAGGGCTAGGGCTGGCGCCTGGGGGCTGGCCCCCTCTTGGCTCCTCTCTCTTTGTGTGTGTGTGTGTGTGGGGGGCCGGGGGGGTCGGTTTTCGGGCGGTGGGGCCTCTGGCCTGGGGCGTGTTGGCGGAATAGCTCGGGGGGCCGATCCACTTGGCAGTGGTCCCCCCTCCCATGGTCTCCGCACAGTTTCGCCCCCTTCTCTTGGTTTTAAATGCACCTTAGACACGTAGGACCCTTGGTGGGGGGGTGCTGGGACATCACTGCCAGCAAGCAGGAGATGTCCTCATAGTGCTCTATCCTCCAATTTTAATTGCACCGTAGACATTTAGGGTTCCTTGGTGAGAGGGAGATTGGACATCCCTGTAAGCAATCAGGAGATGTCCTCAGTGCCCTGCTCACCAATTTTAACTGCACCCTTTATTACACACACCCTTCAACCACAAGAAACACACCTCAACATACACACACACGCACAAATACATTACACAAGGAAGGTGGGACTACTGATCTTCTGTCTCCTACCCCATCCCCGGTGGGGGGAACAGGACCTTCAGCAGCGGCGGCCTTGTCTCTTGGGTATCGGCCTCCTGGGCCCGGCGGCCCCCTCCCCACGCAGGGAGAGGGATCCCTCAGTCCTCTGGCAAGTCCATGAGCGGGGGATCATATTCCACCTGAGCCTGGAGGGTGTCTGTGTCCTTGTGGTGCGGATTCTGGTCCTTACCCTCGGGTGCCGGGCCCCTTCTAAGTCACAACATAGGATAGCCTGGTCAGGCTATGTACTCCTTCGGGGACCCCCACTTCTCTTGGTCATCCCTCCTCTAGGTGGGGGTAGCTGACCCCCACTGTGCTCACTTCTGGATCTCCGCAACTGCCTGGAGCTTCGGTGCAGGTCTCCCTTGGGGGGCCCTGGCTCGTACCCTGGGCTGGGGTGCGGGGGATGCCCAGAACTCCTGGGTGGTGGTGGGCGGCTTGTCTAGGGTGGTGGGGCTCTCGGGGGTGGGTCCCCGTGCTGGGCCGCCTGGCGCCGTGGGAGGGCTGCTCTCCTGGCTGGGCTGGGCCTTGCGTTCTGCGCTTCCGTACCTCACTGCACTCGGGTGTTGGGGGCCCATGTGGTGGTCCTGCGGGCCCTGGACTGGGTGCTTGGCCGGGCAGCCTGGCGGGCGGATCTCCTCCGTTGACCCCACAGTATGGGTGCGGGGGCGGGCCCTGGTCGGCGCTGTGGCCTCGGCGGGGGTTTTGGTGCGGGGATGTCTGGGAGCTCTCCCTCCTTTTTTTTTTTTTTTTTTTCTTTTCTTTTCATTCCTTCATCCACTTCAGCTTAACATAACATTCACCTGAGCACAGGCATCAGCTCACCTTTGCACCTTCAAATGGTGTGCGTGTCAGAAGGTAGTGCTTTGCATGTGTTGGTTGGTATGCACAAGTGTGTGTGTGAACTGGATGTGGACAAGTTTGCGAACACTCTTGGAGCCGGCAGGTATGTTTGTGGCAGCTGAGTGTGTGGACAGGCCCTGCCCATTTTAGACCAACATTCATTATTTTAATGGGTATAGGCTCCAACATTTTGTTGCCTGTAGATTCGCAACTCTACTTTCCCTTTCCATTAGTCATCCTCTAAAATCTATTATCCACCCCCCACCCCCACCCCTCTTTCCCCCTTTCTTTTTCCGTCCGGTCCAACAAAAAGAACACAAACAAAATTAATATTAATAAAGTTTCATTTAAATTACAAAAGGGGCTTATACCAACATACAATTTGTGTTCCCAATGATTTCTAACCCCCGATTGTAAGAGTAAAATCTGTCTAATACAAGAGGCTCTCAGCTCATATCTGTCTGCTCAGCTGTTGGACAGGACAAGTTAAAAAAAAAAAAAAAAAAAAAAAAAAGTGGAACAGAGACAATAAAACTTACACATTCACACTCACTGTAAAAAAAAAAAAAAAAAAGTTCAGGAACGCTCCAGCAAAGTTTGGGCGGTGTGACCAGGCCCGGAAAAGGTTGTAGAGCTTGTCCACTGCTAGTAGACTGCCGGTTAATTCTCAGCTGTCTCTGGGGCCGTCTTTCCTGGTCCTGGCAGAGGGTGGAGCTGCTTTTTATGTAATGGCCTACTGGGAGAACCCGGCCACCACAAACAAGAAGAGGGAACTGGGACTGTTCATTTAAGCTTTTTGCTTTTTTACCAAGAAATTTTAAGTAATTATTTGTTACGATTTTTTTGAGCAAACATGAGCTTAAAAAACTGATCTAATTTGGTGTTTATGTAAAACAAAAATGAATTGTGTGGTATCTCCTCGTCATTTGTGCCAATGGTTTGATCAGCCACTCTATAAAAGTCACCTGATGTGTCTTGTCTTCAGGTCAGTTTGTTTTTTTATTTCCTTTTTAAGCCAGCTGAGTTCTGCTTTTGTTGTCTTTGCTGTTAAGTAACTTCATTTGTGTTACTCTTTTATGGCCCCAGCTTTATAACTACCTTAAAGATGATTCTGCTATTTTTGGCTAAATAAAACAACCCACTCTTTCATAGTTTCCTAATCTGTGGTTCGTTCTTATTACCTGGTCCATAACAAAATCTATGGATGCGTTGTCTGAACCCACTGTATCCCTTTTGGGGTCACAGGGATGCTGGAGCCTTTCACAACTACTGTTGTGACTACTACAGGGTTGCTAGTCTGTCACCGGGCACCCATCACAAAACCATATAATTTAAATTTCTACATTTGTTATTTCAGATTTGATTATGTCCTTTTCACATTTTACAACTTACAGGTAGTGGAGAAATCATGTAAAGCATTACAATTGTGAGACAGAAATATTGTGAAGTAAGGGATTACTTTAAAAATGAGATGTAATCTGTAATGTATTAAAGGCAGAAAGGGGTTTGAAACCCACTGACCAACACAAACGCAGCACAGATTTCATGCATCAAGCATGTCTGCATGCATACACACCTCTGCGTTTGTGCAGAAGTGGGCAGACAAGTGTGTTCAGGTGAGAGTGTTTAATAAAATGAACCACGACAATGTCAAAGGTAATGTGTGTGAACCATGGATCTCCCAAGGGAGAAGAGCTGGGAAGAAAAGTCCACCCGCCCCAGATGACAAGACAGCATTTTCCTCTTTTCATATCAAATAAGAAATGAGTCACTGCCAACATAAATCTAAATACAATAGATTTTAATTGTAATACTCATAATTTGAATGGCAAGTTTTCCAATCCAACACTGCTTTATTATTCATCCATAGATAGTTGATGCTGACTGGTCTCAGAAAACAGCCTTTTAATCTTAGCATTCATTTATTCTCCTTTTTAGCCAAAGCACAAGAAAAAGGAAAAAAAGATGACACCCTGTGCAAATATTAAGCCTCTCCCAAGGCCCATTCCAACATCTTCTTTCTGGAATGCTGTCCCCCCCACCCCCCTGTCCACTGTGTTGCTCTCTCCATTCGCTCCCGCATCTTGTCTTGTCTTTTTTCCCCTCAGAAGCTCTGGCAGCCGGATCATCTCTGTCTTTTAGTGTCAATTAAAAGTGAAATATCTGCATTTGTCGACATATCATTTGTGGTGAGCCTGCAATGCACTGCTGATTTGTCGGGTAATTCCTGACACTGGGGAGGGAAAGCTGAGGTGCAGCAGTCTCCCTCATTAGACCACAAGCTGGCAGCGTGATGGCTGACATCGCCGGGAGGCTTTGCTCCCCACCAACATGATACTAACCCGGGAACAGGACTCGTCTGTCAGCCCTGTCACTTGCCAGCCACCCATTCAGTCTGGCAGAAAGAGGAGCAGATAAGTGGAGGTGCAGGAGCCAGGGTGAAAAGAGGCATCTTGTACCCGTCTTTGAAGACAAAAATTACCATAATGAAATGTAACTTTTGAGCCAAGACTACACAGACAGTTTCCTATGATCTCATAGAAGTAAAAGCAAAAAACTGCAAGCCTTACCATAATTATAAATAGTTACACTAAAAATACTCTTATCCATTGTAAAACTGTTCCCAGTGGTCTTTTAATTATGATTATGCAGTTTTTAGCCCAAATCAAAAAAAAGTTGTGTTTTTTAAGACATGTTTTCTGCAGAGCGGCAGGAGCTCATTAGAGAAGAATAATAGATTTGATTTTAGTCTGTGGGTGGGAGTGTTTGCACGAAAGTTAGCTGCATTTGCTTACCAGCATTCCTTTGTTTACACTAGGCATGTTGAGATGACTTGCACCTCATCTGGATCATCAATGAGACCATGTGGCTACAAGGAAAGGCACCTGAGATGAAGGCGAACGCTGAGGTGCAGCTCGACTGAGTGAGAACAGGAAGTTGGAGTTGTCGTTAATATTCAAACTACAGAACTGTCAGGACATGCAATGCATTGTTTTGTAGTCATCCAGGCGACTTGCACTCAGCACAGTACAAAATTTCCAGCTGCGCTCACCTACCCGGGCACCAGCACCCACTCCCCTTAGGTATGTGATATTTTTATGATGATTGACATGTGACGTTGGAGCAAAAAAACTACCCAACACGCACTGCACAAGCTGACATTACCAAAGCAAAAAAAAAAAAACACGAGCAACATCCCAGCTATCCCGCCGCACAGTTTTGAGCCGGATGGTAGCTCAGACGAGGAAAATAAAGACGTTAATAGATCTGTTTGTCTACAAGTGGATGCAGAGTTGTAGTGGAGCAAGGAAACTTTGGCCCACCCATGGCATTTGCTGCGTCACGAACCCGAGCTTTCTCAAACCACAGGTTTTCACCCTCTCCTGATCCATCACAATTTGAATAAAGAAATACTCAGAAACACAGTTTTAATCTTGAAATTTTTATGTGGTTTAAATATTTAATGTTTAAATGTATGTAACATGTGAAAAATGCTACCAGATATAATTTTCATTGGAGTGGATGTTTAATAGTTGTTCGTGTGTTGCACTGATATATCGGACACTTATTCAAGTTCCTACAATGTTCCATAAAGTACAATTATTTACAATAGTCAGACTATTGTTGCTATCTATTCTGTTATTATGATTTCACTTTTTTACTTTTTGATAAAGCTCACAGCTAAAGCCTAGTCACTACTGCAAGCTGTCTGAGGATGTAAAAAGGTCTAAAACCAGGTGACCGTAAGAAATGTCAGGGTCAAAGATTGCTCAGTGAGACAGTGGAGCCAAAATGTTCATGCACATGTTTTTTCCAGAGTTGTAAAGTACTTGAGTAAATGGATTTCGTTAGTTTACTTAAGTATGTTTTTTTGGCCACTTTGTACTTGTACTGAGTATCAAAAATATAAGGAACTTTTACTCTCTCCTCCTCTACACGTTTTGATTGAATTTTTGTGCTCTTTACTCCACTACGTTTGAATAGAGACTCTTATTTACTCATTACGTTGACTTGAGTAATTTACTTGAGTAATGTTCTCTTCTGCTGGTTCCTGCTAACAATTGAGTTGCTGCATTTTATTCAAGCTGAAAACCTTTTAGAGAACTTTTAGGAAATGTTGCTAGCAAAGACTAACAGTAATACTGCCTAGATGAAGAAATGCATGGGAGTATTTCAGCATCACTTCATGAAAATAAATATCTGATCCTAGATATGATGCAAAGGTGAAAAAATTCAGTTCTACAAGCCTGTGATATGTGAGCCTTAAGTGATTAATCCTGATCAAATAAAACCCCTAGGTTTCTAACTGTGGGATTGGAGGTGATATTTACACCATCCAGGTAGACTATCTGATCAGATAGAGCATCTTTCAGGGATTTAGGACCTTGTATGATGACCTCCGTTTTTTCTGGCGTCAAAGACTGCACAGAGGTCCAACATAACTAGAATAGAGATGAATTAAAAATAACAAGTCATTAGTGACTCTAACTAGTGCAGTTGAACCCTGACTGAAAATCTTCAAAGAGGCTATTGTCCTGTAGGTGGCAGTGTAGCTGTTTAACTACAACTCTTTCTAATATCTTTGAGATAAAGGGGAGATTTGATATTGGTCTATAGTTGGCCAGAATGCCAGGATCCAAACTGGGCTTTTTCAAAAGAGGTTTAAGAACTGCATTTTGAAAAGACGGTGGCACATAACCTGTTTCTAGAGAGGTATTTATAATAGCTAAAATCGATTCATTACCTAGGGGGAAGGTTTCTTTAAAAAGCTTAGTGGGGATTGGGTCTAAAAGACAAGTTGAGGTTTTGGAGGATGTAGTAACTGAGCTTATTTCCACTTGACAGTTTCTACTTCTACCTTCTACAGCAGTGGAACACTCTAATGTTACAGAGGTTTCTATGGATGTCTTTATTTCTACCACGTCATCCTGCTCTGGGCTGATAGTAGGGATAACTTTGTTCTACTTATGTCTAATATTTGAGATTTTACCATCAAAAAATGTAAGGAAAGGAAGGCCTAGTTATTGTACTAAAAAGTTTCCATTCTCAGATAATAAAGTTGAATAGCATTGGGTTCTGGCTTTACGCAGAGATTTATTATCATTTAGGAGGCTTTTTTTCCAGTTATTCAGAGACTGCTCTGAGCCGGAGCGGCGCCATTTTCTTTCTAACTAACGAGTTGTTTGCTTCAGAGAACGTGTTTCACCATTAAACCACAGTGCTACTCGGTTTTGTCTGATAAGTTTAGGTTTCAAAGGAGCAACAGCATCAATTGTTCTCCTGAGGGCCTGCCAGGCATCATTAACAAAATGATTATTTTTACTGCTTTTTTACTGAATGAATCTATGGGAGCTGGTCTCAGAGTAAGAGCTTAGTATGTCACTAAGTAATAGTTGAACTGAAAGTTTAAACTCAGACACAGAACGGTCAGAAAATGTTCTTCTAAGCTGTTTTGTTATGTTTTTGGAGCAGTAACATTTTCTAGTGCAAACTGAAAGGCAATTGGAAAGTGATCTGAGAGTATGGGGTAATGAGGGAGGACACTCAGCTGGCTGATCTCTGTTTTGTACTCTTGTTTGCAGCGGCCTGTTTTTTTGCCGTGTCATCCTTACAAGTCTTTTTGACCTGGGTTAGGGTTAGTGTTAAAGGAAAAAAGTGAACTTAAATTATTTTAGCAAATGGCTGCAATATAACAAAAAGTGAAAAATTGAAGGGGGTCTGAATACTTTCCATACCCATTGTACGTTGCAGGCTGCTTAGACAGCAAATGGTTAACACGGTTGCTTACTCACTAGAATGCTAAAGATGGTACTTAGAATGTTTGAATACTAAACCAAATATCCCTAAGTTACAGTGGCGGTAACCCACCCCCATTACGACCCAAACATACAGTTCAAATATTTAATAAATACTCATTGCATAAAGTACAGTTAGTACAGTATTACAGCTAATTGGACTGTTATAAAAATTATTAAAAGTAAAAGTACTTGTCTTATGATAACATCACACAGATGTTGGCTTGAAGTTTAAAAACACTTTCATTATAAGATTCACGATAACTACTGTAAATGCAACTAGTGCAACCTAAAGCTTGAACATTATGATAGCTTATTATTAAATAACTCTTATACGAATAACATCACACATATGTTTAATTTAGGTTTAAAAATATAAAAATCACTAACCAACCAAGAAAATACACTATAAACTTGATTTCCTTCTCTTAGTAGAAACTAAAAATGTGCTACAAATATTTGGTGCATCTTATATGAATAGAAAAATTTTAAATTCTTACAAAATATTTATACCAAAGTAGATGGGATTCAAGCTGTACATTTTTTAAATGAATTTCTGACAACAAGCTGAGGAACCACCACAAAGTAATTTAATAATACTGAGAATAAGAGACAAAGTACTGAATAGATGTAAATTTAAATATCTAAATTATTTGACAGCAGGTCATCATGTCTTGTTAGGCTATTTTAGTGAAAGCATGAGTGAAGGAATTAATTCAAATTGATTGGACATGAGCGATTACATGAGGTATCAAATTTTGAATTGAATTTAATGCACAAATATCAAACAGGTTGTATTTTTCACATTTCTTGTGGTATGCTTTCCTCTTTCTTTCTCAATTGGGCGCCTGATAATTTTGTTCTTTTCTTTTTATGGCGAGTTAGCATCCTCTAAAACCAACTACCTCTTAGCATCGCATCAGCTCGGCCTCAGACTAAACCAATACTTGTTATATTTTATTTGAGAGATTGGAATTGAGTTTTAAAATTACATAAATGGTGAATGTAATCTGTAATTTGGTGTGATGAATCATAGTGGTTGGATTTGTTATTAATTTGAGGTAGAGATGGGTGTTTGACTGAAAATGTTCCCAATTACCTGTGTGTGACCCACCCAGCCCCCGGTGAGATGTGCCCCCCTGTTGTATTTTTATGACTTGGTATATTCCACACTGGAATGAGGCGAGGGCGCCAGTTTGAGTATTGTGCAGCAGAGGGCGCTGTTTGACATTTTAATTCACCTTCAGATGACAAGAACAGGCGCACTGCGCTATTCATTTAAAAAAAAAAAAACAGAATGATTTTTTTCCCCTCGTTCTGCCGCCCCTGGAAAAATGCCGCCGTGGGCTACCGTCCTCTTCGCCCACGTCAGAAACCACCACTGCTAAGTATATATTAGCAAATCAGGCAATTGTATAACAGGAACAACAAAAAGCAATGACCAAGCACTGTTTAACACTCACCCAGAGATGACACCACAGTCCTCCGTCACACCGTCACAGAGCACAAGCTGTCATACATGTGGCTTACACTAGACTAATTTCCTGCTAAAATAAGACAGTACAAGTAAAATTTTTGCAGCAACATTGGTGCTAAAGACATGCTCACGATCACAATTGTCAGGGCTAACAGAAAGGCTAAGACTCCCCAAAAATCGCAAAGCCCATGATTTTTTTAAAAGCTTGTTCCATACTGGTCCTGCTCAGGTCAAGCCTATAAGTCCTTCCAGGTCTATCCCTTAGTGCTGCAGGGACCTTCCAAAGGGTTTCACTGGTTTTAGACGTCAGGGACACTATACATCCCGTCTCCCTTTGTAGCTGCACTTTTGGTGCATTCACACCGGATGCGACCGAATGTGGCTGGCACGGCAGCAGCATCAAGTTTCAATGTTACGTCAATGTACAGATGCAATCTTAGGTCCTGCTGCGCGAGTTGGGAATCAGGTGCTGCGAGGTTGATGTAATCATGGATTCAGGTTTAGTGTCTAGATCAAAAAGTAGAAAAATAGATCCAATATGGCCGCTCAACGTGGAGATTTTTGTCCTGAACTTCATTCCATTTGAATAACTTGCTGGGGCCGTGGTGTTGCTGTAGACTCTCATGGTTACGTTTGCGCGAAGGTGGGATACAACATGGACAGGTCGCCAGCCTGTCACAAAGCCCATTGAGCTGGTACGATCGAGCTTACTATGCTGGCCAGCCACCCCGTGGACAGAGTAGTGAACTGGCAGCTCCACTGCCTAGACTCCGGCAGAGCTACCGAGCTCCACTGCCCAGGCTGCTGGTCCCTGGGCAGTGGAGCTCGCTATGCTGGCCCACTAGCGGTTGGCTGCCTGGCAGACGGAGAGCCACTGTGGGTGCCATTGTAGCGGGTGCGATTGCTCTAGTTCCGTGGGCTGATGATGTTTTTCTTATTTTCATCAAGACAATAATAAAAAGGACCCTCCAGTTTTTAATTTTCCCCTCTTAAAGCTCATTCCCTCAGGTTAATGCTCATATAAAATCCGGTAGAGCTTTCCATTACATATGAACTCCAACTTGCTCAACATCACCTATTTTTTCCATGATATGGCAACGAATGAAGGCCAGAAAAACTTTGGCGGTTGCTTCGCAGCATCAAGACGTTGAGCTGTCAAGCGGTAAATTTGACGTGCCTCACAAGAGAGAGGCAGAGGCAATTTGATACGTCAGCTGCGTCCGGTGTGAAGGCACATTCAGGCCTTTACTGCAGTGGTGGGTGACCCTCCGGGAAACCTACAAAGCTTACTGTGAGACAGGTTAATCCAGCTAGGCTATTTTCACCACTGTGTTGTCAGAAGTACTTTATAGAGGCCTACCCACATAGGTCGACACAAGATCTTCCTCTTAATCATCTTTACCAATGCCTAATCTCCTACTTAGATCAGTTGGTTGTCCTACAATGTAACTGGGGGGGTACATTTAGAGTAATGTTTAAATGCAGTTTTACTAAGTCTAAACATTTAGTCTATGGCTGGTCAGTTTCTTAAGTGTTTTTAATTGTACCAATCATCCTTTCCACTAATCCACCACTTTGAGGAGGCACAATTTTTGTAACGTGATTCTGAAACTACTTCCAACACAAGCAATTACTTCTTTGACTAAATGAGTTCCATTGTCACTATTTATCCATCCATCCATTTTCTAAAAGTGTTTTGTCCCTTTCGGGGTCACAGGGCTGCCAGAGCCTAACCCGGCCACTTATGGGGACTGAACAAGTCACCAGTATGTCGCAGTGTCTCAGTCACACACCCATACACACTCGCATTCAGACCTAGGGACAATCTAGAGTAACCTTTCAACCTATGAAGCATGTTTTTGGACAGTGAGAGGATGTAAGAGTCCCCAGAGAAAACCCAAGCATGCAAAAGTCCCTATAAGACTTTGGAGGGTTGCAGCACCTCACACATCTCAAAGTTTGTGCTAACTTCATAATAGTAATGAGAATTCTGGTTCTTGTTAGCAATACAGCTGTTTTGACTCCCAAAAGGTTATTTAGGTTTGTTTTGTTGTTTTATTTAATTTATTAAATTTATTTATTAAATGTATTATGAATAACTATATAAAAGTATGCATAAAACTAATAACTATTAAAAAAATAAATTTTAAGTAACTTAAAATGTTTTGCATTTTGACATTTTGCTGTTTTAGTGTCAGAGCTCAAATGTAATTGCAAAACAGCGTCCCCCTGGTGTAATGCATTTTCATTTGCACAATGCTCTTTATGTCGGTCAATACTCAATTTGAAATACAAACTATCAAACGTTCATCAATGCGGGGTTTACTACTTTCCTAAATTCACTAAATCCAACTTCTTACTTGAGATCTGTCAAAGGGAAAGTGTAAATCCTACCACAGAGGATGGAAGAACAACACGTCTGTTGTAGAAACCAAACATTTTTTCTTGTCTTCTATGGCGACACATCAGAATGTGAGGGTGCATTTTTGAGCACAATGTTTGAGGATATTTTTACAGTACGTCCATAACGTATCCATCTAGAGCATCTAAGCAGATGAATATGTACTCATACATATTTATACAGAATAACAACAACATGCATAAGGGAGCTAGTCTAATTTCTTAAACTTCGTGATGAAGATTTTCCCTTTAATCTCAAAGTGGATGCTAACAACCGGGCTCTAACTTTAGAATTAGCTTTGGTTCCTCATTGGTTCTTTTATACCCAAAAGAAACTTTCTAAACCCATTTTATTGTTTGTTTTTTGTTAGATTTGGGCTACTAACTTAGCAGTAAGCTGTTTTCAGCCATAGGATCACAACAGACATGGAGAACAGAATCCAGGAGTTTTTCCAAAATACAATTTCCTTCAGGATAAATATAAACAAAAAAAAAACCTTCAATTGATTTTGTTTTTATTTAATATTTTTAATGTCAAATTTATTTGTAATGTTTAATATTAAAATTAAATTACAAAATGAATTTTCAAATGAAAGATCAAATTGCATGTTGAATTGTCATTTACAAAATGCTTTCTCATTTGACATAAAAAAACCATGACAATTTGAAATGCAATGACTTTTGTTTTTATTCAATATTTTATTTTTAAATTGTCATATTGAATTGTAAATTTTAACATTGAATTGTAAATTGCAGAATTTATTTTTCATATTAAAATCCTGAATTGCATATGGAAAAAATGCCTTTTTTCAAATTGCATGATCAAATTCCAAATTCAATTGTCAACTGAGAATTGCACATTACTTTAAATTCATTCATTCATTCATTCATTTTCCAATCCGCTTTATCCCTTTCGGGGTCACGGGGTTGCCGGAGCCTAACCCGGCTACTCATGGGCGAAGGCAGGGTACACCCCTGGACTGGTCGCCAGTCTGTCGCAGGGGCCACAATCACACACCCATTCACACCTAGGGACAATTTAGAGTGACCAATTAACCTTTGAAGCTTTTGGACGGTGGGAGGAAGCCGGAGTACCCGGAGAAAACCCACGCATGCACGGGGAGAACATGCAAACTCCACACAGAAAGGTCCACCAGCCAGGACTTGAACCGGGAACCTTCTTGCTGTGAGGCAGGAGCGCTAACCACTGCGCCCCCGTGCAGCCCCCTTACTTTAAATTATGAATGAAATAAGCTTCCATACGATGGCTCTGTGCAAACATGTATTAATCTGTCACGTTGCAGAGAAAAAAGCAAGAGAGGATTCGTGAAACTACTTACTAAATAAAAATGAGCATCTGCGTTGTGTCCTGAAGTGAGGACAAAAAAAGTCAAATTCCTTTGTCTTCTACAGCAGTTGGGCTTACACATGCATTACCTTTTCACCAGTACAGTCTTCCCTTGTTTATTGCAGGAGTTATGTTTTAAAAATAACTTGTGAAAGCTGAAATCTGCAAGTTTGGATTACAGATGCTAAACTCCTCACAACAGACTTTACACTTTCGTCAGACAGACAGGAACATTTTCACACTTTTTGTGTAAACACAAAGTTCAAACCTTCATAGAAAAATAAGTCCAGCATTAAAGAATGAAAACAAGTAAGAAAACAATGTACACCTTCGGGGACCCCCACTTCTCTTGGTCATCCCTTTTCTAGATGGGGGTAGCTGACCCCCATCGTGCTCTCTTCTGGATCTCCGCAGCTGCCTGGAGCTTTGGAGCGGGTCTCCCGTGGGGGGCCCGGGCTCGTACCCGGGGCTGGGGTGGGGGGATGCCCAGAACTCCTGGGTGGTGGTGGGCGGCTTGTCTGGGGTGGTGGGGCTCTCAGGGGTGGGGCCCCGCCCTGGGCCACCTGGCGCAGTGGGAGGGCTGCTCTCCTGACTGGGCTGGGCCTTGCGCTCTGCGCTTCCGTACCTCACTGCGCTCGGGTGTTGGAGGCCCATGTGGCTGTCCTGCGGGCCCTGGTCTGGGTGCTTGGCCGGGCTGCCTGGCGGGTGGATCTCCTCCATTGACCCCACAGTATGGGTGCGGGGGCGGGCCCTGGTCGGCGCGGGTGTCTTGGTGTGGGGATGGCTGGGGGTTCTCCCTCCTTTTTTGTGCTTTCCATCATCCACTTCAGCTTAACATAACATTCACCTGAGCACAGGCGTCAGCTCACCTTTGCACCTTTAAGACAGAATGTAATGCTCTACATGTGTTGGTTGGTATGCACAAGTGTGCGTGTGAACTGGATGTGGACAAGTTTGTGAACACTCTCGGAGCCGGCAGGTATGTAACAGCTGAGTGTGTGGACAGGCCGTGCCCATTTTAGACCAACATTCACTATTGCAATGGGTATAAGCTCCAGCATTTTGTTGCCTGTAGATTAACAAATCTACCTTCCCTTCCCTGTAGCCATTCTCTAACTGCTATAATGCACCATCTCTCTTTCCCCCCCTCCACCCCCCAACTCTCTCCTTTTCCCCCTTTCCTTTTCCGTCCGGTCCAATAAAAAAGACACAAAAAAAAAAATCAATATGAATAAAGTTTGGTTTAAATTACAAAAGGGGCTTATACCAACATACATTTTGTGTTCGCTATGATTTATAACCCCCGATTGTAAGAGTAAAATCTGTCTAATACAAGAGGCTCTCAGCTCATATCTGTTTGCTCAGCTGTTGGACAGGACAAGTTAAAAAAAAAAAAAAAAGAATGAAAACAAGTATCATTGCTAGGAAAGATTTATGTAGATCTGGTGAGCTGCATAGCACACACAGCACAGAGGAGATTGATTGACAACGTCTTCAGCCAATCAGGACACAGAACAGGGTGCGCTGTTTAGCAGCATGAATAATCGCTCTTGAAGTAACAGTGAGTCTGCAAAAGGTGAACTGCGATGTGGAAAGAGAACACTATTCTGTTGTATTCTACAGGGATTTGGGGGGTGTTCAGAGAGGGGCACATACTGCAGAAGGGGGGGAATATAATGTCACATTCTGTGTGGGTCTCGATTGTGTGACCAGATTGAAGAAAAAAACGAAAAGATGTGTCTGTGATAGTGTTTCAGGGCCGGGCCAAATGTGGAGGCGGGCCAGATTCAGCCCGTGGGCTGTGGTTTGAGGACCCCAATAAGCACATTTGTTTACCAGAGCAACGGGTGTCCTTTCTGATGTGTGTGCTGCACATTTACGTTCAAGCTGACATTTACAGCAAGCTTCTATGGTGGCAGAGTAGCTGTCAAAAGCTTCTCTAACAGTTCTTTGTGTGTTACGGGTTACCCAAAGGACTGATAATGCCCCCCCAGTGTTTTGCACAAGAAAGCATAGTGCCTGTCGGTGTATATTGTGACAACCTTTCCTTTCATTAACTTGCAATCTTCAGTCAAAGTCACTGGTTCTACTGCTTGAGCTAGTACTGTGGTAGAGGTTCTGCTTTCATTACCTCGTTTTTGAGTCACCACGGCATATCCTGTGGAGTTTTTCCCATCAGGGTTCTTTCTGATGAACTATTGACACAAACAATCACACTACTGGTCCGACCTCCCCTGCACTTTAGGCTTTCCGTGTATCTGTGATCTGCTCGGACGCTTGGTTCACCATTTTCAGGAAGTGGTATTAGAGTGGAGGAATTAAGATTCATGCAT
This sequence comes from Adrianichthys oophorus, assembly GCA_036245035.1. NCBI lineage: Eukaryota > Metazoa > Chordata > Actinopteri > Beloniformes > Adrianichthyidae > Adrianichthys > Adrianichthys oophorus. The sequence continues at coordinate 1,403,124 of BSAI01000189.1, read as the reverse complement.
CTCTCTAGAGTCACCTGAAGTTCAAGTGTCGTGCAGACGACAGACAGGTCATATTTGTGAAACAGAATGGAGACTGCAACACATTTGGATGAGTGACAGTGATTTATGAAGCTAAAAGCATTGTTTGTGTGTAAAAAGGTTTTCTGCAGTTTTTTTAAATACACTTTTCCATCTTTAGAAGGATTTTTTACTTGAAAAGCCTTGTACTTGTGATAAGAAATTTGTGTGAAACTGATTTGTAAAAATTGTCTGTCCACAAAAATGTTTCTCTGTGAGTGACAGTTTTGTTTCCACAGATAATAAAGATTTTTACAGACACAAATCTCTTATTGGTAGCACACAGTCTTTTCACACACTGTCAATATTTTTGCATCAGATTTAACTTCATAGAGAATTGCTCAAACAAATCTTTTGTTTTGCAGCAGAACTCGTCCTGTTAAAGTAAATAACCACAATCATGTTACAGTTATACAATAAAAAATACAGTCTTTACCCTATCATCATGCTAAAAATGGTGGTAAGTTACAGACGAGAGAAAATGTCTTTCCTGATTATGTTTTTACTTTTTTTTATTTGCACAAATTATGAAACAAACCTTAGGAAGAGAGATATAAAAGATTTATATGAGTAAAAATCTAAAATAAAATAAATACATTTGTCTTGTTCAGGCTGGTTTGATGCTTTTTCCTACATGTGTCAGAGCAGCGACATCTGCTGTTGATAAAAAACATTACAGTGTGAAACATGATTTTTGTGAAGCCACACAGCGGTTTCATGGAGCACGTGGCTGTTTCTTCACCAACTGCCTTTTAGCATTTAGGTTTTCTGTTTGTCTGCAGGACTGACTACAAAAAAAAAAAAGAAAAAAAAACACGATAGAAAAAAAAAACTCCTTCCTGATTATTTATTTTCCTTCTTTATTTCTTATAAGCACGTGAAAGACAAGGACAAAAAAAAAAAAAAAGGAAAAGTGTCTTAACTATCCAGAATATGTCAAGCCACAAAAGATATAAGAAGAAACGTTGGAATTGGCTTCAACCGACAGCAAACACACACAAGACTTTTTGGCCTTTTCTGTTGTTTCCAGAGTTAAGGCTCAGATAAAAGAAGGAAATAAGTTATTTCATCACAAGGATAACAATTTTTAAAAAAAAAGTGTTCTCAGTAATGCAAAGTTCCTACATATTAACAGTGAATCTTTATGAATACATGAGAAACATCAGATGTAAGGTTACATCTGTAGTGTCTTCTGCAGAAAGCACTAGTCGGTGGAAGTCTGTAGAGAAAAACTGTGGTCCTTAAAATTTTGTTTTGATAAAACCTTTAAAGTTACAAACAACATTTTTATCAAGCTCATGTTTTCACCATTGACTGCAAATGAGAACTGGACTGAGTGAGTGTGACATCACCCGAAGAAAATGGCTTACTTCCAATTCCAGCATAATGAAGTCAATTCAGTTGCCATTTGTTTGCAATACGGAGGCTGCCATGTTGAAGTCAGGTGATGTCAGTTAGCATTCATTGGTCCAAGGCAGTCTGCGTCATTGTTTCTATGGCAACCATTCTCACCAAACAGGAGTGATCTTGTTAAAAGTCCACACTCCGACCACTTGAAAGCGGGCCACACAAAATTTGTCAAACGTTTTGATGTGAGATCCCCTATTTTTATTGAGGCAGCTGATTGGTCAGTTTAGAATTTAAATAACTTGGACTACAGAAAAAATATCATGAAAAAAAATAAAATTAAGTAGAACACAATACGAAAAGGAATCAGAGCAAGAATGGTTATTCTGACTGAAAAATGAAACAGTAACACCTGTTTATTTCTCTATAGAAGTCTATGGGATTTTGGCTTCTTGGAACCAGCAGGTACTTCCTGTTTGGGGAGGAAGGGAGGGAGGGGTCACTTATTTCCGTTCTCATCTACAGTCAATGGTTTTCATTCACTCATCAAGGTACTCTGCAATGCAAACACAACCTACAAAACAAAAGAAAAAAAACAAAGAAAATGAACGAGAGTAGATCGGTCTGCTCTAACATGTGCACATGTGAGCAGAGCAGAGTCACCTGGCTTTGGCAAAGCCCCTTTCACAGATTCGGCAACAATTCCACTCAACAGGATCCCAATCCTGCCCTTCTCCCTTTTAAAATCACTCCATTTTGATAATACTGACTGAATTATCTCCTGGCTTGGTGACATGTGGTACATTCATTGGCAAGAAGCTGTGCAGTGCATCTGATGTCATCCAGGTTAGAGAAGCACCTTTGTTTTTGACCGTGAAAGCACTGGGGTTCAGTGGTTTGGTCACCTTGGCAGTGTGAGTAAGCACAGAGTGAAAGGCAAGTGAGGGGCCAGACCTTTGTGGAGTTCACACAAATACAGAGGCATCAGACTTCAAATGCAAACTATGGAAGTTTCTGTCAATAGCAACAGCATTTGCCACTTGTCAGAAATTGCATCTCAGCAGCTATGTTATATTTTTTTAAAGTTGGACGCACATGATGGACAAGATCAAGCACTCAGCTGTAGTCAGGAGATAGAAGATTTAAAAGAAGAGAAACGCAGAATTCCTGGCAGAAAACAACATGTTCTAAAAAAAAATAAAATAAACTTCTATAAATTAGAATGATCTATTTTCACTATACACAAGACACTCATAAGATTGAGTCATCTATTGTGTTTATCCATCAGCCCAGCTTTCCAGTGCAGTGATACATGGAGCAGATGTTTGTATTTACATGATTGCATTGAACCTGGCACAGCCGCATGAAGAACGTCTGTCAAAAAATTAGTCCCTCAGCGTTTGTAAAACCTATGTTTCCTACCTTCAAGTTATAAGGTAAGAACATATGTTTTAGCTCCAGCTTCCCGAATCAAAATATACCACAAATCCATTACCTTTGCAACATTCAGACTTTTGATTCTGCTGCTGGAAGTCTTCACGCTCACAGGACCTCCTTTGGCCATAATTGCTCCCTTTGAAAATCACCCACCAATATTTACATCACATTTACATACATAGAACACAATAAAGACACAAAGCAGTAAGGGATGGGAGGCTTGGCTGTGTGCACATTGACGGTCTGATACAGCAGTTATTCTTCACCCACACGTTCCTTTTTTGGTCAGCTTCTATCCCTGAATGTGGGGTCCATCAAAGGCTCCTCAGATGCGTCTTTAGTTATGCATTTGTCATCGCATTGGTTTCCTCGTCATACTTTGAGGCTGCATATTCAAAATCAAACTTTCACAAAAATGAATTCAGTGCAGCAGACAATTCAGGATCTTATTTCTTTCGTCTCCCAAAAAGGAGGCAGTTACCTAAATACTTTTATAAAAATTGTTGGTTAAGAAAATATCTGAAGGTTAAACTTTCCTCCCGGTCACATTTTGTAACCGTTTTCATGAACAAAATAGTTCCGTACTCTCAAGTTAAGTGAGAGAGATTATCTTTAAGACTCAACCGTTCAGAAGAAGGTGTGCAGGATCAGGGGCACTTCAGACCCTCGGAGATATGTGTTTTCTTCACCTGTACATTTGTCGCAGCATTCCCTGTCATTGAGCTGACTTCAGTCGTCTCTGGGTAGGTAACGAGTGCACAGCAACACAACACTGCACAGCTCTGTCTGCCTTTGAAGTGCAATTTTAAGTGGGAGATTGTGATCCAGGGCTGTGGGTGTCAGATCAGCCTCTCCTCTGGAGGCACCTTGAGCACACTGCCCATCTCCAGTCGGGCACCGGCCACCTCCTGGGAGCTGGGGCTGTAGGTGCCCTCAGACTGGCGTTTCTTTCGCGCCGTCATGACGAGGAAGAACACGATGAGGATGGCCAGGAGCACACAAAGGGTTGTCAATGGGATGGTCACTGCCAGCCACGGTACTCGCTCCCTATGCTCCTCCTTCTGCAAGGATAATGGTTATAGAATTCATATAATAATATTATATAATAATACCTAATACCAAACTTTTGGATTTCCTAAGCAGCTGAGGTTTTTTGCAAACCATTCCCATGTTACTAATATGTTTCTATCATATGTCATATAATTTTGTTCAGCTTCAGCCAGGGATTCATGTGTTACATTTTCACAATATTTTGGTTAGTGTTGGGTAAGTTCCTTCTGAAAAAAATTGATTACTTTACTGAGTTACTGGATCAAACTTGTAATGAAATTACTTTACTCATTACTTATTGGAAAAAGTAATTCACTGCCCGTTACTTTACTTTACTTTTATCCACTCATATACAAGTCTCAAGGGAAGAACAGCTTCAAACTTTTATTTAACCCTGTTAAACCCTGCCAAACTATGCCCCCTACACACACCTATTATGCTAGTTACGTGCAGCTTATAGAGAAAACTTAAGTAAGACAGGGTGAATTAATATGGAAAAAACGGCTCTCGTCTTTCACACCAAAGAGTGGCTTTAGAGTTCACTGGGCGGGTCTCTGCTCTGCTGTTCACCTGCTGCTCACCTGAGAGGACTTCTTGTAGCATCATCTCATCTTGGAGCCAGTTTGGTAAGCACTGTGACTGTTGCAATGAGGGCATGTCTATATTTTCACTGGTCCTCAACTCTGCGAGCACATGCGTGCACGTTTGATCCAGTTGCTCCATTTTTTTTTTTATTAATCTCCCTTTTGTTTCATTTAACCAAGAAAAAAATGTCAAAAAGCCTCTTCTTAAATCTCTGATAAGACCTGATTCGAACCACCAAACATTTGTGGAAAAAAACAAAAAAAAAAAACAGCCACAAAGGTTTTCTCTTAATGTGATTGATCCTGAGAGGATCTGCAGAAATAAAGGGATAAACTCTCTGATCCCTGTGGTGCAAAGCGCCTGGAGATTTACATAAGAAGGCTGGAGCTGGTAATATAAGCAAAGTGGATCCTTGTTGCTTGACGGGCTTTAATGTAGGATCTGAAACTTGGATTTGGTGGACCATTTTTGTGTTGATGTGCAGAGGAGACCCAACAAAGGGTTGTGTGTTACTTACATTATTCTCGCACAATTTTCCACTAAAGCCTTGGACACAAATGCACTTGAAGTGGTTGAATCGATCCTGACAGGTGGCACCATTCAGGCAAGGATTGGAACTGCATTCGTCTATTTCTGTCTCACACCTGAAACATACCAAAGGGTTTGTGTTACAGCACAGAACAACAGTTTTAGCTCACACATGGAAATGGTCTGTCCCCCTTTGCAGTGGTTCCCAAAGACAAAAACCTACTTTTAAGCTACACACACATTACCCTCGGGACCACGCGCTCAAGTGACCACTTCTAATGAAAAGTCTACAGAAATGCACGTATGTGCACATTTTGAGCTTCTGCGTTCAAAACTCTTCCATTCACATGTTGCTACACAGTTTTCTACAACTGTTTTGGGGCTTTACAAAAAAAAAAAACACTATGTCCATTTAACACTGAAAGTTAAACCACTTGAACTTTGACCAATCAGGGACTTTAATTTGGTAGTGACTTTTAGATGACGTTCTTTTTCATTCACAGCAGTTCCAACCATGTGAAAATTAAACATGGAGGAGAAATTAATAACTGCGGTTTGTACTCGACTGGAAATCCATGTCTTTCATATATCGGAATAGAACTGTGTAAGAAAAAGCCTGGAGCAAGATTCCAGAAATTTGCACCGCTTTGACATTTCACACCAAGCCTCTTCCAACTGTAGGTGGCAGAACAGGCTAGTATTACGCAGTGACAGTCCAGTGTAAATGCCATGTGTTAAAAGCATGTAAGAATGCGCTTTTAGCACATCACATGGCCATTGTGAATGTAACAACAGTAGATACAGGGGTTGGACAAAATAAATGGAACACTACACTTTTCAATGCTCCGATCCACACTGCCCATATTGTTAACATTGGTATGATGAGCATGAAACTGAGCTGGAACACATGGAATGACCCCTCAATCTCCGGATCTCAATATCATTCAGCATTTGTGGTGTATACTCGAGCGACAGTCAGGAATTGCTACCCTCCTTCCTCCTGTTTAGAGGAGCTGGAGCAGGTTTTGATGGAAGAGTGGCGCAAAATTCCGATGGAAGAAGTCAAAAGTTTTATGATTCCATTCCGAGACGTATTGAAGATGTATTGAAGGCTAAAGGGGGTCCAACTCCATATTAAACTAAGTTTCTCCAAATTTAACAAGTGTTCCAATTAGTTTGTCCAACCCCTGTGTACATTAAAGAGATTCAAACTGCTGATCTCACCTGACACCTGTATATCCAGGTTTGCAGGAGCAATTGCCTCCAGAGTCTCCTCCAACACAAACCCCATCATTGAAACACTTAGTCTTTGCATCACATGCAACCGGAGGGAAACGCCACCTGTTGAATAAACAGAATGAACATTTTAAATCATATTATTGAGTACATTTGTTCTTTTATCATCCTTTAGTAAGGAGGGAGTTCATAGTCTTGTTTTGTCTGACTCAATGAACACAAAACTTAAGTTAATCTCTGAATGAAAATGTGGAAACTACTTTAGATTTCAAATAGTTACAGAAATATTTGTTAAAATTCTAAAATTGTGGAAATGTGTCATCTTGACTGATATTTTGAATTGCTTAAAATTACTAAATTAAATTAGTTCTTTTTTTTTAAACTGAAAATAGGGCTTAACAATGTTCTGAAAAGACAGTAATTTTTCTTCTTAATGACTTTAATGTTTTTATTCATTTCTGCATAATTTGAAATGCAATTAAATGCAATTTCAAGGAAGTTGCTTCTGAAATCTGAAAATGTTTTAACTGGCTAGGTAGGAATCTGCAGAAAACATGTTTGTGTGTGTGTTCATTCATTTTCCAATCCGCTTTATCCCTTTTGGGGTCACAGGGTTGCCGGAGCCTAACCCGGCTACTCATGGGCGAAGGCAGGGTACACCCCTGGACTGGTCGCCAGTCTGTCGCAGGGGCCACAATCACACACCCATGCACACTCACATTCACACCTAGGGACAATTTAGAGTGACCAATTAACCTATGAAGCATGTTTTTGGACGGTGGGAGGAAGCCGGAGTACCCGGAGAAAACCCACGCATGCACGGGGAGAACATGCAAACTCCACACAGAAAGGTCCCCCAGCCAGGACTTGAACCGGGAACCTTCTTGCTGTGAGGCAGGAGCGCTAACCACTGCGCCACCGTGCAGCCCTGTGTGTGTTGAAATAAAGGAAAAAAGTGGGATTCATGTACTCCTCTCATTTGTACAATTCTCAATTTACCATACTTTAGAATAAACAAAAGCATGAACTGTGTCACACTTTAGAAGAATAATCCAGCCAGGAACTACATTAGAATAGACCTGATGTACTACCAATAGATATAGATGTCTGTAAATATCTTCAACACAGCAGGATGTGGCTTCATTAAAGTCCCACTGATCATTTTCTGATCTACTGTCTTTTAATTATGATGATGCCATTTTTAGCCAAAATGAAAAATCTTATGTCGCTTTCTAGGATATAGTTTCTGCAGAGCAGCAGCAATTCATCTGAAATTCACCTCTGAGTCCGTTGGCGAGGTTTAAAGCCTACTCACACTTCCCAATCATCCCTTTGTTTAAATGCTCTCCCCCTAGCTTACAGCTCCTTACACTAGGTGTGCAACAAAGATGGTGTTTGGTTTAACTATCAATCAATCGTTTTTTTGTAGAGCATCTTTCATCAACATGCCTTAAACAGAATGCGCTTGGCATAAAAGACAAAAAGATGATTCCATGGTTGATGGTTTCAGCATGAGTTTCTGCCTCTTGTCTCCTGTTCTGTTTGACTCTGTCCACTCTTCAGTCTTGTTTTTAGTTTTGTAACCGTCACAGCTGCAGTCTGCTTTTGGGTCTGTCAGTTTACAGCTGGCACAACCTTTTTGTGTCTCAGTTGTGTCATGTTTTAATGTCCTGTTTGTTTAGATCCTGTTGCTTCTCTCACCCACTCCAATGAAAATTGTTTGTTAGCAGAAACTGTCTTTAAAAATGACAGGCTTTTTGATTTTGGCTAAAAACTGCATAATCATAATTAAAATATGACTGGGAAAGATTTTACAGCAGATCAACATATTGCTGGAGTGGGAATTTCAACTATATCTTTGGTTTTACTTTTTGAAAAACATTTTCAGTTGATTTTTGCCCGTCTTTGTCTTGGCTTCTGCCCTTCTTCAAACCTCGGCTTGTGATTCTTACAGTATTTTTTCAGCTACAACTGCTACAGGTTTTGGAATTCAACAACTCTAAACTTATGCAAATGTCATTAATCACAATAAAGTTTCACACTTTTAGCTTAATCATCTTTTCCCAATCCAAAAATCCCAGTCTGCTCAGCAGACTAAACTTCAATCAGTGTGAAATGTAATTTACTTTTTGAAAGGGGGTTACTAAAAGTAAATATGCTCTTGATAAAGTAACTTTACCACTTACTGTAGGAGATCAGGATAGCACACGATGATGCAAGAACACACTGTACGTGAGAATGCCCTGGCCCATTCAGATCCCACTCAACTATAACTCAACAATCAGGGGGTAACCAATGAAGGTGGCTAAACTACCAGTGGTGAGCTTTGCTGAGTATAGAAGCATTTATAATGAATCTAAAAGGCTTTGGTGCTTTGAGGATTTCTGCCTGAGAAAAACATAAACACCAAAACTTGCAAAAGCATAATTTTTCAGTAATGTGCTGCACTTCACTTCTCCAAGGAACAAAGTCTGAAGACCAAGTCAAACCACAGGGGTTTGGTGAGGACTCTGCTGTATTCACCGTTTGTTATAAGTCATGTGTGAATATTGTTTAAGTACTGCTTGGATTGCTTATTACATTAACAAAAGCTGCAATGACAGTTACAGTTACTGGGTGTCTGGTGTTTGCCTTTACACCTTCACACCAATAGATCTGTTTCCTGTACCACCAAATCCTATTAACCTTTTTACCTGTTAGGTGCACTGCTGTAGGTTTAATGGGTCAAATGCTCCAAGTCACACACCTCTTAAGGAGGATACAAACCTTCACACTGATTGGATAGTTGCATGGTTTGCCTGAAGCATATCCTTGCTTTACTAAGAAATTCACAAACAAACCACGTGCAGCCTGGATGTCTTTACCTTATCACTGAAACAGCAAAGGGACTGTGGCTACAACTAAACTACGAACAAGACATTTTGATTATGCTGAAAAACTGTTAGAGTTGGCCTTGGCTCACCTCATTATACCTGGATTATAATAATACGTAAAATGACAACACCAACATATGCCATACAGGTAGGCAATGACATGGAAGTAATACTCACTGACAGCGCTTCCCTTTGAAGCCAGGAGGACAGGAACAGCTATGAGTTCCAGCAGTTTCCTCACAGCGCCCTCCATTGACGCAGCTGAACTCCAGGCAGTTGTCCACCTCTTCCGCACAGTTTTTTCCTTTGTACCCGGGCTCACAGTCACAGTGATAGTCCGCCAGGAGGTCTTTGCACTTTCCGTAGACACAGGGAGATGAAGAGCATTCATCTGTCTGAGCCTCACACAGTTCCCCCTCCCATCCTGATCGACAGCTGCAGTTAAAGTCATTGAAATGGTCTTGACAGACGCCCTGATTGAGACAGGGTTGGGAATCACAAACTGGAGCACCTTGGCAACCAATGATTGGCTCATGTCCTCCCAGTTTAGTGAACTGACTCTGCTGAGGAGCGTCTGTTACATTCACCAGTGGCAGGTAAACACCACCGACTCTCACCTCCCCTAAGCATCCAGTAAATCTTTCTGCTAGCCAAATGTTGCTTTCATTGAGGAAGTTGAGGTTTCCTCCCACTCCAAAGCTAACACCAGCTCTTTGGCCATCCACTGTGAGGCTCCAGCGAGACAGGGGCTGTGCAGGCTCCACCATGCTGAGCTGGATGTGGTGCCACGCCCCGTCTGCAATCGTCCTGTCACTTGTAAAGGCCAGCAGGGGGGCACCAGCCCCACTGTCCAGTTTGATAAGAAGACTGGAGTTGAGTAGGCCCAGGCAGAAGACCTCTGACCCACCATCAGACCGCAGCAGGATCCCAGTCTCATCCCGCGTGCGTAAGTCAATGGTGATGTTATTTACGGGGCTCTGCAGAGACCTGTAGGCAGAATACTGCAGGGAGTTGTCTTGGAAAGTGGCTTCACCCAAACCTGTGGAAGGAGATAGTATGAGTACCCCAAAGGCATTCAGTGAAAGCTTTAGTCACATGCATCTGTATGAAGGTTGTTCTGCGTGGATGCTACAGGAGTTTGGGTTGTGTGGGCGCGTGGAGGGTCGTAGAGAGGTGCAGCTGTATCTTAAAGGGATTGAAGATGTGTTTTTGCAGTTCCCTTGAGGCTCTTGTGGCTACCACAGGGATATGTGATGAAATGAAATGTACCATCGTCGTGCGTGTGGTAAGTGTGTTGTGGAGCATTTATAGGGATAATGTTAGTTTCACGCACTTATGACGGATGAGTAATGCTGTCATTCGGTGTCCTTACGACACAATCTAGTCATTAATATGGTGCAAGTATTGGCTCTTTACTGACCTTGCACACAAATGCTGCATGCACGGGGTGTGCAGGTGATGCGGAAGTGCCCGTAGGACTTCCAGACAAGCCACAATTATTTTCTAAATTTCTCACAGTCAGACACACGTTTCACTTGAGCAGCACCACCGGGCTCCTTGTGCAGAGTGTGGGAGGGTTGAAAAAGGAAAAATCCATACAACGTGCATGTTTCTTCCGTACTTCACCCCTAGAACCCTAGTTCTATGGATGTTTGCTACGACCTGTCACCCACAGCCGACTCACAGAAAAGAATGTGCATGTTCACTGCAGTCTCACCAAGTGGTCTATGACTCTGATATTTCGTGCTGCTACTTGTGTACCCCGTGCAGGATTGCCCATTTTTCATCTGCAGACAGCCTGTATCCACCCTTAAGGGCATTTGTGACTAAGGCCTCAGCTGTCATAGACTGTTGAAGTTCCCCTGTATTGCACTGGCTGTGATAGAATTGGTGTTAAGACTTTGTTTTTATTTTGCCATGAGACCAAGCTTAAAAGACTAAATGATTAAATGGCTTTTAGATGAATTAAACAACAACACTTTTTGACTTCTGAACTGAAACAAATACTATAAAACTGTAATTGATCAAATGTTTAGCTCTATAAATCTCTTTATATATGTAATAGAGCTGAAACAATGAATCAAATTAATCCATTAATCAATTTCTATTCCTACTATCTGACCGGATCAATGTGTCTGAGGCAGGTTGTTAATAAAACCGAGCTGTCCCAATATTAAATCATTTCAAAATGAGATAAATCGACCATTATCCATATTGTAAAATATAATTTGGATTGAGAAGCATTACGTTTATTTTACTATAACGTAAGTTATAGGTACAAGTACATTATAAGTACATCAGAGCAGACAACACAGCAAAAAATGATCAACCATCAATGTGTGGAAACACTTTGAATTTGGCAAAGACGTGTGAGTTCTAACAATGTTCCTTTGGATTATTTTGATGTGGAAAAACATCAAAACTTTAAATAACAACTTTATCAAACAAAAATGTGAATGGATTTGATATTCATTCTTGTTTGTTTGTCCACATGTTTAATTTACACTTGATTATCTTGCAAGAAATACAAGGAATCTGGAAAACTTCACCTGCTCTGTTCAGTCCCAGGTATTTATCTCTGAGTCTCACTGGTTGAAGGTTTGGATAAAGATGTCCTGAATCTATTTTAGGTCATTATTCAAATCAATAATGAATCGAATCAGCCATCACTAATTATGGTATGAATCAAATCGTTTTTAAAATGAATTGTTACAACCCCAATGTGTTATCAACTTATCAAAAACATATATTGTACTTAGCTTTAACATTATGAGCAAAAAATGGTGAAACTATAAAGCGTATTAACTCAAACACACTGACAATCATTTTGAGCTCATTCACTGCTTCCTAAGCAAAGCTCAAGACAGTAAAAAAAAAAAAGTGAAAGCATCTCACTTTTTTGGCAAACAGTTTTTTCTTGAATAGAACTTACATTCAAACCCATCTTGCAGATCTTTGCAGTGCACTCCAATAAGACAAGGCTTCTCGATGCACCACAAGCGCGTCTCACACCGCTGGCCGGAGAAGTTGTGAGGGCACTTACACTTGAAGTCGTTCCACGTGACCACACACTGTCCGCCATTGAAACAGGGTTTAACCTGTGAACAGACAAACCCAGGGGCATGGATTACACATAGAAAAACTGTCAGCAGTAGAAGCTGCAAGGAGGACTGAGCAGGAGGGTGTAGAAGAATGGGATTTATCACCAGATCGGTGCTTTCAAAAGGGTTGGTAAGTGCAGCATGTTGTCAAGCTCAAGCCACTTTATAAACAGCCAAAAAGTAAACAAGCAGCAACTGTCATCTTTACAGTTTGACCTCTTTAAAGTAAATTCATAAAGTGAGATTAATTCTGTCCTTATGTGTGTGATTAGATTGAAGGCGCTGTTGCTGAACAAATGGCACAATGGTGTGGGTTTAAAGCTTCTTGTATTACTGCACAAAGCATCGCTTTGTTCAAAGCAACGGCTGTGAGTTGCATGTCTGTTCAATAATCCAATCAGAGTTGTGTCTTCAGCTGATAATCTCAACACTTTTCAATAACAGCACAGAGATGGAGGCCAGAGTAAAGGCTAGTTTGAGATCTAAGCACCAGAGACATAAACCCGACCTCCTTCATGTGTTTGCTGCACTAAAACTACTGACTTTTTTATGATAATCTTTCTTACAACATGCAGCACAGCAGCACATACAAGTGACACTTGATTTTTTCATCTTAAATTTAAAATATTGTATTATTGGGATGTTTATGAGCTGTGGATAACTATGAAACCAGTATGATGCTACGTTCACACTTGGCTTGGAAACGTGCGTCTAAGCGGCCACTTCCAATGAAAAGTCTATGTAAAGGCACCTAAATGTGCATTGGCTTCTGTTCAAAACTCTTATGCTACATTCACACTGGGCTTGTGTGTTGTACGTCTAGCCCATGTTGTTTACACCTGACCAGCACCGGACAAGCAGGGAGGGGCTTCTTCTTTTATTATTCTACTGCTCACTAACGCATATCCACCACCTACAGTCGGAAGAGGTTTGGTGGGAAATGTTTAAGCAGTGCAAAGCTGAAAGCAAATTCTTACCCTACCCCTCTGGCTTCTCCCTACCCCTCCAATTTTAGGGGTTTTTGAAGAGAGAGGGGTGTCCAAAATAAACCTGGTCTACCAAAAGGTAGAGCCAAGGGACTTAGAGTTCTGTTTTTTTTTTTTTTGCGCCAGTTAGTGCTGTTCAGGTGAAAAGTGTGCGCTCTGTGCGTTCAGCCTGACTGTTTCAAATTAAGAAAATATGCAATCAGTGTAGTTTGTGTGATCATCCTACGGGCATCCAATGGGTGCTTACGTGTCATCTGGACACCCCTTGCATGCAACATTTGCGCGTGGTCAGTAATGATCCAGTGCCCGCACCCTATTTACCACAGTGGCATTTAAGCACTGTATGACAGCAGCCCCATCAAGTGTCATTATTCTTACAAATACTTCATGATACACTTATCACACACACAATAATGGTAAATTTCCATTTTCATGTCATCCCTAAAAGTGGCCACATGAGCTTCAATGGAACTGCAAGACACACCTGGGCTCCCCTTAAGATGCAGCTGCACCTCCATATGCCCAGACAACCCAAGAACCTGCAACACCCATTCGGGTCAACCCTTGTATGGGTGTATATGACTAAAACCTTACCCAAACATTACAGCTGCAGCCTAAAAAAGCCTAGTGTTGCATGTTTTAACAAACAAGTTTGAAAATGCTGGAAATTCAACTTGAAAGTGAGTCAGGAGAATTTAGAATAGCATATAGAAACACCAAAACTGAAAAACAGCCAAAGTCTAATTGGATTCTGATCTGTAAAGCCTGATTATTCCAAAATGTAATCTATCCATCTTCAAGACTTGCTGAATCCCTTTTGGCATCACGGGGATGCCGGAGTCAATCCAGCTACTGTTGGGCCAAGACGGGGTACACCCTGAACAGGTCACCAGCCTGTTGTAGGGCCACACAATCACATGCACACTTTGGGGCAATTTAGAATAATCCATTAACCTATGAAGCATGTCTTTGGACTGTGAGAGGAAACCAGAGTCCCCAGAAAAGATCCACACATGCATGAGGAGAACATGCAAACTCCACACAGAAAGAACAAGACCTGAGTACAACTCTAAACGTGTATGCATCATGAAAAATAAAAATCTTCTTTCTTGTTGAAGCCCATGTGCTGTTTCTAATGTAACTAAGGTGATAATCATTGAGCAAATGATCTGCATCGGTTTACCTTGCAGGTGTTGTCACTTTGGCATCCTTGCAGTACATTCTCTGAGCTGCCTTGATAAACCTCCAGCCCCTCTGGAGCAGTGCCTGCAGTCAGATGTTTGTGGTCCAGCCTAATGTCCTGCAGGCAGCCCTTGAAGTGTCCACCCCAGGCCTTCACGCTCTTGCCTGCAGGGAGCCCTCCAACAAAGGCCACATCTCCCGCCTCCACACTCACATTCCCTAAGGCGCGATGATGTCCCGCTTTAGGGAAGTCCACATGGCCGTTGTGAACCTTTATGGTCACCAAGTGATTGTTCCCATCAGTGATTGATCTGGCTTCTAGCAGCAGCGTGGTGTAGACTGTAGGGCTATAGAGAGCCACAGTGCCCTCCTTCAGATAGACGCTCAGATAGTGCTTTTCCTCTCGCTGGAACTGCAGCAGCAGGCCGCTGTGTTTGAGGGAGCGCATCAAAAAGGAAAGTGTGAAGTTTTGTCCATGGCTTTCTGAGATGTTAAAGATGGAGTAGCTGCTGGTGTTCTCATGCCCAAATGTCCACGACGGGTATTCTGAATTAAGGGTGAAAAGGAAAATGTCAGATATGATTTCAACTCACTGGGAGTTACGTGGGAGAAACTGGATCTAGAAATAAAAAAGGGAGTAAAAATACTTTTGTTTATAAAGTCACTGTGTTTAATTAGATGGGGTGTGTTCTTATAAGCAGGAGTTTAGAAAGCCTGTAGCCACTTTATTAAAGAGCAGTCAAGCAAACTGTTTTAGCTTTAAAAAGGATTTATATTTCTAGGAGATTATAAACTTTGACTGCAGGTTTATTTTCCGTTTCAGGTACATGAAAAAGCTACAGAAAACATGATATACTTTATATGTATATTACAGAACAAACAAAACAAAAACATCCTGAGAAGCTGAAATAACAGAAACACTTTTTTTCTCACAATACATAAATTTAACCCTGAAGAACCCATTGGGTCAAGTTTGACAGCTGTGTTTCCCCTTTATTTCTTAAGTTTTAATAAGATTTTTTTGTTAATTTATTTATTTTTTGTTTATTTGTTTTAATTTCGTTGAGGTTTTTTTTGTGTTAATTGCTGTTACCCAAAGTGAACAAACCAAAATATTTGTCAAATTACCTCAGAATATTGTTCTTGGGTTTTCCAGGGTTAAACCTAATTATGAAACATTACAGGAAAACATACACATTAAAGTATTCAAAATGGTGTTCTTTGTGTTTTAATATGTTCCTGTATCATTTTTCTGATGATAGATGACATATAGAAAGAATCTTAAGCCTAACATTGCGCTATTGTTGTGGCACTGGTAATGAGGTGAACTTCCAATGAACTATTGTTGTTCTGCAAAAACTCAAACAACAAAGGCTTTTCTTTTATTATTTTGGCTAAAAATGTCATAATCATGATTAAAAGACAACTGGGACTGATTTTAAAATGTATCAAAAGATGACTAGAGTCGGGCTTTAACTATTTTAATCTGTGGTTCAGTGTGTGTGTTTTTTGTTATCAGTGTGTTTTCTGTAGCTACACAGTGTTACTTGCTGGGGATGCACTGTTGTTGTTTTGTTTCTTGGCCCGGCTCATCCAAGTGCACAAATGGCACTGATATGCAGAGCTGTTGTGGTTTCATGACTCATAGGCTGCAGATTTCACGTTTCTCTACATATTGATAGCAAAAATTGGTTTAATCTTTTAGCATTAAAACTCTGAACAACCCCAAACGAGCAGCTTTGTCTGTTTAGCTTCTGCATGTCTCCACCCTTCGCTTTAGCTGTAAGGGTATTTATCGAGGAGTGCATTCCCCACATTCTTTCTTTCAAAACAGAGCAGAAATATGAGTGGTGGGGATGTCAGATGTTACCTCCTTCACAGCGCTCTCCGTAGAAAGGCCGATGGCACCGGCAGCTGGCATGGACCCACATGTCCATGCACTGTCCCCGCTGCATGCACGGGTTGTCCTGACACCACTCCTTTTTGTAGCATCCTGGTTTCATGTCTTTGTTGTCCTCTCTGATGAGATCTTGGGGCAGCAGTAGTTTTTGGTCAACTTCAAGGTCCTCCATGCAACCAATGAATCCCTTCCTGCTGACTGAGTTGGTCATGTATTCCTGTGGCACTCCTCCAACAAAAAGCTCCTGGAAGTAGCTGAAGTGGAGAAAGATCAGGTGGTTCTGACCCTGAGTCTTCACCTGGCATCCTTTTTCACAGCCAGGCCCCGTGACATTCATGACCAGCCTTTCATCCATGGCCACAGTCACCTGATACCATCTCCCATCATTAAAAGGACCAGGATGAGAGACCTGCAGGACTCTTGTTGACTTCACTCTAGCCTGGAGGGAGCCTTGGACAAGCTCCAGCAGGAAAAAGATCCCCGTGCTGCCTCTGTAGAGCAGCAGCATGTCTGGTAAAGTGGTCCTGAAACGGAGCTGCATGTGGAGTCTCGGTCTTTTGTCATCCGCCCCTCGATTGGTCCTGTTCTTCAAACCTGGCAACCGCAGGTGGATGTAGCCCTCGGAGGAGAAGGAGAAGGTGGTAGAGGTGTTGCAGAGCTCTCCACTCCAGCCAGGCAGACACATGCACATGTAGCTGTGCACGCCGTCGTCCTTGAGGACGGGGACACAGCTCTCCTCATGCTGACATTGATGCTGCAGGCAGCCAACCAGTCTGACATCGCAGTCCCGCCCGCCCCAGGGCTCCTGACTGCCCTCCGCTGTGGGACAGTGGCAGTTGTAGGAGTTGGCAGCATCTTCGCAAGTGGCACCATTTTTGCAGGGATTGCTGGCACACTCGTTGATGTCTTCCTCACAGTGTACACCTTCAGAAAAAACAGACAAAGACGGTTGGTGCAGTCCACTAAAAATGACCCAAAGCTGCAGTGCAAAGGCCCTGTGACAGACTGGTGACCTGTCCAGGGTGTGCCCTGCCCTCACCCAACAGTAAATAGGATAGGCTCCAGCAACCCCATAAGGGATATTGTGGTTTAAGAAAATTAATGGATTGAAGAAATTCTTATTTCAGGAAACTTCAAACTTTCAAAATTCAAAACTATTTATGATCACGTTCTGCACACTCCTTCACTGGTCGGCAGAGTTGCCTCAGAGAACCGCATTAAGCCCTCACAGCAGCAGTCACTTTGCATTAACCTAGTCCTTTAAAATACTCCAAGAGCAGCAAAGCTGGTTGTCCTGTTTGTGCCAGCCTGACAGTCAAAGCTCGCCGTTTCCTCTGTGGCTGTGTGGAAGTCTGAGTGCTGTTGGATTCTGTACCTGTCAGATACCATGGCCCACAGCAGCAGCAGCACAGCAGCAGCATCAGGAAATCCATCATCCACCAAGACAAAGTTTCTTCGGGCTGGTGATGGCAGGACACAATCAAGCCCTCTCCTTTCACTCTGCCTTTCCCTTCCTATTACCAGCGCAAAGCTTCCTCCACTCCTCCACTCTGCACCTCGCAGACACGCAGAAGTGATTACCAGGCAGCCCTGCCCACCTCCTCCTTTCTGCCCTCCTTCGTCCCACCCTGGAATTGTTCCTCCCGCCCTCGCACCACTTGCTCCTGTTCTGACTGCATCCCCCTCTCAGCAGAGGTGAGAGCCTCCATGTGGCTCCCTCCCGTTGACAGGAGGAATGTTGTGCTGCGGTGAACCAGCTTTCCCCTTTTACTGCTGCCTTGCGCAACACACTCCCTGTTAGATGCCCACTAGCTTTTGTCAGGGAGCAGCAGGAGGTGCTGTAGGAAGGAGGTGCTCTGAGCCTGAGCTGATGAGGAAAAGAAAGATGTACACGAATCTAGTCGTTTACAAACAGATGCACAGTGTTGGGTGAATTACTTTTAAAGAGTAATTGATCACTTTAGTTACTGGATGAAAATGTAATTAAAATTACTTTACACATTCCCCAATTTAAAAAGTAATTCACTATTTGTTACTTTTTTCCACTCACATACAAATTCTCAATGGATCAAAGGCAGCACAAACAAGATACCCTTTTAAAATCAACAAAAACGCCATGGGCAATCAGGTTTTTTACCACCACCTCATTAATCTTAACACATGAGCATGACAAAATGTACATTGTATAGCAGATAGTGTGTAGACAGGTTGTTTATTGACACTACAACAGTGGAAAGCAGTTTATCTCCAGGACAAAACTTGCATTGAAATGTTTTTGTCTTTGTTTTTAACAAATTTGAAGTAATTTGAATATCTCCAGTTGCAGAATGCCCCTACAAATTCATCCACGTTCCGTTACTGACAAAAGTAATTAAATTACAGCAATTCGTTGCTTTGTAATTTGTTACCGCCACACTGTGGAAGCGTCAGAATGGAGTGAAGCAGGCAGCCTGTGGCCCATCCAGTGTATGTAACAAAATATCCTCTTTTCCAAACTGCAACTTTTCTTCTACTCCAGGTGTGGATGTGAGCCCCATGACCCCAAAAGGGACGGTTTAGACGATGAATGAATACATTTAGACTCACAGAAACTTCTGTTCTGGTGCTGCTGGATCTGAGTGTCCATTTTTGATCCAGTAGATCACCAGATTTTATTAAATAGACTTAGGAGTAAAGTGGACCTCTCTGGAAATGTTCTGAAGTGGTTTTATTCTTATCTTACAGATAAACACTTTAATGTAAGTATGGAGACATGTTCTTCAATAACCTGTGAAATAAGTTGTGGGGTTCCCCAAGGGTCAATTTTAGGTCCTATACGTTTTAACTTATGCATGTTGCCTCTTGGGGATGTCATCAAGACACACTGTGTTGCTTTTCACAGCTGATGTTACACAGCTTTACATTACTGTGTCTCCTGATGACCTTTTACCTGTAAACACTCTTTTAAATTGTATTTTAGATATAAAGTCATGGATGGCAGAGAACTTCTTGCAGCTCAACCAGGACAAAACTAAAGTTTAAATGATCGATCTTGAAGACAAGAGAGCAATGGTTTTACCAAAACTTCAGAATTTTAAACCTCACTGCGTGAGGGATTTGGCCGTTCTTTTCTGAACTGAATTTTATCCCTCATATTAAATATGTCCTTAAGACAGGATTTTTTCAGCTCAAAAACATTGCCAGAGTCCATCCATTCCTCTCTCTTGCCAGCACAGAGTTGCTGATGCATGTTTTTATTTTTAGTCGGTTAGATTAGTGTAATGTCCTGCTCTCTGGTTTACCTAGAAAATCTTTTGCTCGTGTACAACTATTACAGAACTGGCACAAGTTCTGATGAGGACCAGGGGGCGGGAACACATTACACCCATTTTGAACTCGCTGTATTGGCTCCATGTGCGTTTCAGGTTTAATTTTAAGATTCTTTAAATGGTTTCTAAATGTTTTTATGGAATTGGGCCTTCTTATTTATGTGATTTGCTTTTAAAGTGTGAACCCTCGCAGACCCTGAGATCCTCTGGCTCTGGCCTTGTAGTTGTCCCTAAAGTGAGGACCAAAACCTATGGTGAGGCTTTGTTCTGCCACTACGGTCCTCGCCTGTGAAACAGCCTGCCGGAGAACCTCAAGGCCACAGAGAGGCTTTCAAGAAGAGACTCAAGACACACTTTTTTATCGTGGCTTTTAGATCATCCTAAACGCTCATTTATGAATTCTGTATTATGTTTTAATATATATATTTCTCTGTATTTCATTTTATTTTGTGCCTTTAATGTTGTTTTGCATCCAATTTGTGACCCATTGCCACGGTTGCCGCCCTTTGTGGGGGTGGTCCGACTTGGCAGCCTCACAGCTGTGGAGTGGACCCCATTGCTGTCCCGGTCTGGGTGGGCACTGTGGTGATGTGCCTGCGGCTGAGCTGGCTCCTGCTATGAATAGATACCCAAAATACTGTTTCTTCACAGCAGAGCAAAGCCTTAAGTTTCTTGTAGGATTTATTTTTTAAGTATTCATTGTTTGTGGAGATATGAGAGGGGGTAAAGGGTGGATTGGGTTTCTATCTTTTATTTATTTATTGTCTGTTTCTGTTTTTAACTGTAAAGAACTTTGCTTTTTTATAAATAAAGTTTGATTGATTGAATTGATTGAATTGAAAAGGCAGCACGGTGCCGCAGTGGTTAGCACTCTTGCCTCACAGCAACAAGGTTCCTGGTTCAAGTCCTGGCTGGGGGACATGAAACAGTGTCACCAATGGGGGACCTTTCTGTGTGGAGTTTGCATGTTCTCCCCGCGCATGCTCGGGTTTTCTCCGGGGACTCTAAACTGTCCCTAGGTGTGAATGTGATTGTGGCCCCTGCGACAGACTGGCGACCAGTCCAGGGGTGTCCCCTGCCTTCACCCATGAGTAGCCGGGTTTGGCTCCAGCAACCCCGTGACCCCGAAAGGGAAAAAGTGGTTTGGAAAATGAATGAATTCCCAATGATTTTATTAAAGAAACACTCAGAACTGCAATTTTATGCTTAATTTTCTTTATATTTCTCTATCATAAAATGCCCCAAGACCATGTCAAAAACACCATTTACATCACTTCAACTTCAAGTCAAAAAAAAGTTCAATTTGGTTAATATTTTGTAGGAAGTCTGTTGAAAAAATAGCCTTCTTCATTCTATAACATTCATTTTATTTTATGTGATGTTTTTAACAAATTGATAACAGACTGGAATCACTGAAATATGAGTATTTTAGAATTTAGAGAAAAACAAATCTTAAATATGATGTTCTTAAACCATTTGTACTTGTGCCAACTAATCAGTTATTCATCCTGTAACTTTATCGGCACAGGAAGCTTTAACTGTCAACAAAGATACTTGTCCTACTCATGCACGCTCACACACACATACATAAAATTATAGGGTTTGGGAAATGGTGTGTTGTCTTTTAGTGAAAAGGAAATTATGGCCAATATGATTACATCCACATTCTCAAGATTTCATTTACTACATATCTATTTTGTTTGTCATAATTAAGAATAAATTGGTGATTTAACTTCTGCCTGGTCAGGGTCTTTCAAGGATTGTCTTTTCCGAAGCACAGTAATGTGAAGTTATTAAAAAGGAAAAATTTGTATCTGATAATTAGAGCTAAATAATAACTATGACTGCATTTTATCAGGAAAACATGAGATAAAGCAGAATTATGACTAAAGACGGCTGCGTGAACAGTGATAATGAACCCCTGAGTGCATCCTGTTACTGTTCCTCTGCTCTCACTGAGCTGCAAACAGAGATTTCTGAAAAGAGATACGTTCTGAAGACATTAAGGAGATGTTCAGTTCTCCTTTCAGGCTGATGCTGAGAAACCTCACAGTAGGTTTGTTTTCTGGACGTGGGATGCAGGTACAAAACAGTTGCTTAAAGAGGAAGGAGGATTTGTCAAGCCCACAGCAAGTTCAAGATAGCCCGTCTTAATCTCTGAACACCAATGAAGACAACAAAAACATTATGATCACTGGAGAAAAATACCAGAGACACTTCAGTAGAAGTTACAGGCCTTTTTACAGTATGATTGGGTGGGTATAAATGTTCAGTGGTACTTGACATGTGTTTTTAACATGTTCTGGTGTCATTTTTCTGATGATGGAGGACATCTATTTAAAGAAATTGAAGACTAAAATTGCATTTCTGAGTTTTTCTCTGTTCAATTCGTTGTAAACGAGGAGCAGATGAAAAATTCTGCTTGAAAAAGATTGTATTTGTAATGCTGAAAATACGACGGACGGGGCAACAGATCTTTGCTCCGCTCCATTCTGATGTATCCACTCGCAGACAAGTAGATCCATGTGGGAATCTGGCTCAAAACTGGACGGCTGGATAGCTCCAATATTGCTTGCCTATTTTGCTGTAGGCTACTGGTAATGCTAGGTTGGGGGTTGTGGGGGGCTCTAAGCTGGCAGGAGAGAGTATAAACAGAGAGCTCTCAGCAACGGGGAAGGGAAGGGGAGCAGGGTGCTTCAAGTCCACAGGCCTGCCCTAAACTCAGAGGTGAATTTCTAATGTCCTAGAAGGTTTTTTGGATTTTGACTGACAACAGCATGATCATATTTAAAAGACCACTTGACGCTTTTACAATAGATCAAAACTGAGCACATTCAACATTCAATTATTGGCTGCACATGTAGAAGATCATGTTTTTTTATCTTATCTGAAGGGCTGCTAATAACCAAACAATGCTGTGCTAAACATAACATAACTTAAGAGAACTCTGGATCAATCTGTTTTTGGTTTTACATCTTTGAGTGTTTTTTCATGTTATTCTTAACAGTAAAGTTCGAAACTCAAATCAATGTTTTCCTTTAAATATTTCAAGTGACGTCTAGTTAAATTCAGATCTAAATTTAAAGTATATCTTTGCATTTTCTGTGCATCTCTATCAATTTTAAATATTATCGTGGGAGATTTTTGGATGCTGCTGCAGGTATTGCCAGTGTGCTGCTCCAGCTTGGATGGCAGATGTTAGAAATTTATCTGGAAACATTTTTTTTCATGAATTCCTAAGAAACTCTGATGTAGATTTGGGATCAGATCATAAAAATCCAATGTTTTGAGAAGTAAGTTTAGAAAACCAAAAAACAGATTGATCCAGAGTTCTCTTTAGTTTTGGTATGTTTAGCACAGAATTGGTCGGTTATTAGCAGCCCTTCAGAAAAGGAAAAAAAAACATCATCTTCTACATGTGCAGCCAGTAACTGAATGTTGAATGTGCTCAATACTGACAGTTCAGAAGTTAGTTTGGTTATTTAGAACTTAGTCAATGTTTATTTTCACGCTGAGCTTTTGACAGCTTGACCTTGCCAGGACACTTATCAAATGTGTTCTTCAGTTCTTTGTTCTGTTGGTAACATCAGAACATCTGATTGTAATCTTCATTCTTAACTTGGGTTCAAGCGAGGTTCCATTCATTTCATCTGGACTCCAGAAAGGCCCTCACTGATTTTTATTGAAGTTTTTGAACATTTTTGTCCTTAGAAGAGAAGTCAGTCAGGTTTTTATTGGGGCCTGTAGGTAGAGACAAATAAATGCTAACAAAGTAATTATTATATTATTTATTAAAATATTGGTTCGGTGGTGGAAAAACTCTTTTGTACAGAGAAGGCACATCAGCCTACTTCTGTCTACAGTGCCATCGGGATGTTTTTGGAATGTAAATTTTCGACTAATAATACAGACATTTGACATGTGCATCTCTATTTTCCCCTCTCTCTGCTATTGTTTCTCCTTACCTTGGTCTCAATGGATGTCAGTCAGCAGCCAGTTCATGTTCACATCAGGGTGTGGTTAACGCCTAACAAGAACAAACCTAAAACTTGATTTTATTTTGAAGGAACTCACATGCAGAAACAGTAGTCTTATAGATTAAAAATGAGATAAACCTAATTTAAAAAAAAAAACACTAATTTTGAACGTGATTATTTGACCCCCGTAATGATATTTGATTGTACCTTTACAGACTTGTGCTCCATTGAAGTTATATTCAACCTTTGCAAAACAGCTGCAGCCTTTTGGCTCAGAGGCCACATACCAAAGGCATTGCCTCTCATGAGGTCATTGAGGACAGCTCCTGCATCGGATCTGTATCTAAAGAGGAACTGCTGCTGAGAAAATATCTCCTGCCAAAGACAAGATAGGAAAGGAGCAGAGGCTTTTCTCCTACCTGTGAAGCCGTCTGGGCACAAACAGCGATAAGAGTTGACCAGATCGTGACAGCTTCCGCCATGTTGACACGGAGCAGACTCACATTCATCCACATTGACAGAGCAGTTGTGGCCTGCAAAAGGAATGTGTTTTTCAGGAAAAACAGGTGGAAAAACTGTGACATTTTTTTTATTCTGAAGGTGAAGCTCACCGGTAAATCCAGGCATGCAGAGGCAAATGAAGCCAGCTGCGATGTCATAGCTGAACATGGTTGTGCTGAGTTCAGGGAGTTTCTGGTAGTTCTGGATGTCTGACCGCTGGAAGCATGTTCCACCATTGTCACAAGGATCTTGCTTACACTCATTGATATCCACCTGGCAGTTCTCCCCCTCATAGCCTGTTAACATGGGCAGAAGCACATGAAAGAGCAGGAGGGGTCCTGAAATCCAAAGTATTAGTCTCCCGAACATTCATGGATAAAACTGTCAGATTCTCTCTCTTCTGTGATACTCATCCACAGCTGATTTATGGTGTGTGTGCTGAGCTGTAGAGTACCTGGCCAGCAGACACATGTGTACTGGTTGATGCCATCTAAGCACGTGGCTCCATGCTGGCAGGGGTCAGACGCGCACTCTTGGATATTGTCTTCACAGTATTCACCCTCAAACCCCGTCCCAACGCAGTCACACTTATAGCTGAAACACAACAGTGACACGACCAAACATCACATCTGGCTCAGGCTAGACCAGGGAAAGGCTTTTTTAACACATCACAGTCAAAAATGGATGTGTGACAAAAACAATGTGCTGTTAAATCCATCTTATGAGACAATTTAACAGCAACGGTGTCTGGCTATCTTTGCTTATTCTGCTGCCCCCACAGCGAGAAGGCCCTGGTACAAATCCTGGCCGGGCTCTTCTCTGTGTGAAGTTTGCATGTTCTCCAGTTTCCTCCCACAGTCCAAAGACATGCTTCAGAGATTAATTGATCACTTTAAAGTTTCCCTAGATGATTGTGTGGGAGTGACTGCGTGGACCTGCGACAAACTGTTCAGAGTGTACCCCGCCTTAACCCATCAGTAGCTGGGACAGGCTTTGGCAACCCCCCTGACCCCAAAAAGGAAACAGAATGTTTGAAAATAGTTGGATGGGTGGTAAGTGTCTCTGAGGAGCTGCTCGTGTCCAGACCTACCTGTTGATGCCATCAATGCATCTGCCGCTATTCAGACAGGGCGTGCTGGCGCATTCATCGATGTTGACCTCGCAGTCCTGGCCTTGGAAACCATCCGTGCACTCGCAGGAGTACATGGCAATGTGGTCAATGCAGATGCCACCATTCTGACAGGGGTGGAGCTCACACTCATCGATCTCAACCTCACAGTTAATCCCTGTAGGGGGTCACAGCAGCTATATCAGGATTTAATACTGACAATTACAAATGTACCGCGAGTTCAATTAATGATCAGTGACTATGCATTAACAGTGACTTGCAGAAAGTGCACCTTCAAAGCCTGGAGCACATTCACAGATGTAGTGATCCACCTCATCCAGACATGTGCCGTTGTTCTGACAGGGTTGAGAGGCGCACTCTTTGATGTCCAGGTCACAGTGAGAACCCTGGAATCCAGGCACACAGAAGCACTGGTATCCATTGACCCCATCTTTGCAGATGGCCCCATTCTGGCATGGCTCAGACCTGCACTCATCCTCATTCTCCTCACAGAGTTCTCCCTGGTATCCAGGAACACACCGACACTGCCGCCCCGTGTCGGGAACATCAACACAGGTGCCACCATTCTGGCATGCTTGTGTTAAACAGGTGGTTACATTATCTTGGCAGTCCTCACCCGCCCAGCCGATGGGACAGTGGCACGAATAGCTGTTTGCTCTGTCCACACAGTGAGATCGGACCCCCTTGCAGGGGTTGCTGTGACATTCATCGACTTCCTGCTCACAGCTGGGGCCTGTGTAGCTGTCTGGGCAGTGGCAGAAGAACTCATCTGTCCCTGGTTGGCTGATACAGTCTGTGCAGGAGGCTGTACTGCAAGCGTCATACAGATCCTCACAGTGTTTGCCCATGTACCTCACAGGAACTTTGGGGCATACGCACACATAGTCCCCCTGGTGGTAGAGACACGTCGCACCATTTTTACAAGGAGACGACAAGCATCTGTCTGCTGCTGCTGTGCACAGGAGGCCTGTAAAGACAGGAAATAAGCATTTAGATATTGCATTTTTTAAGGGTCAGTCTAGAATTGGAGAACATCTTTCCTTTTATGATTTTGGGCCACACATTCATCCATCAATAGGAATAAACTATTCAAGGCTTGACTGGCTCACGGGATCAATTCATTTTTATTACATTATATATGTGATGATTATGTGATACCAATTTACTAATACTAACATAAGCTTTCTTTCAGGAGTAGAAGGTCGTTGTTTAGCTAGCTCTTGCTAATGAAAAACTTGTGGCAATGAAGAAAAGACACTTCTTATCTTCAGAACATGAAGATTTATTCACTCATGTGCCAACTGACAAAAAGGCGGTAAAGTGAACCTTTTATAGGAACAAGCAAAACCACGCCCCCTGCAACCGTAAAGCCTGCTGGGTGTGTAGCCTAAAGGTATGGGTAACACCACAAACTTACTTATGTAAATGAGAACAAAAAAAAAAGAAATAGTTCCCTTATTAGGATGTGGGACAGTGAGAATTGTATTTTAGGGGGTATGTCTGACATATTTGTAAAACTACTTCTACTATTTTTTTCCCTCAGTTTTTGTAGATTTGATCTAAAAAAAAAATGTCCATTTAGTCAGAAACCATGTTTTTCGTATTTTGTATTTGGATTATTTGAAATATGAGGGGTGGGACGTAAAATGTCCCAATAAGACCAATGGTCTTTCAGTGAGAGGTGATGAAAAATCCCAGCTACATTTCCAATCATTTCTAAACTGGATAATAGCTCATCGCCAACAGCATTGCACTTACTGCAGAATGCATTCATGTTTTCAGCAACTTATTTTAAAATGTTTTTATTCATATTTTATGATTTTTTATTTGGATCTCAAAACTGAACAGACTATGACTACAATATGCTAGTGATGGAAGCCTACAAACAGGTCACAGGTTTAGAGATGAAATACAAAGCAGTCAGTGCCATTCTGCGTCTCAATGTCACCAGGATAAAAATAAAACGTTTAGATTTAGGAGATGAAGACAGACGCTGATGTTCCTGCACTAACTATCTGAAGAAAACACTTAACAGTAATGAGAAAAACGGTTGCAATGATACCTTATTGTAATCCCCAAATTAAAAATGTTTTTCTTTTATCATTTGACACATTTTTAGATTTAGCATTATTCTCAGGGTGTATTTAGACTGAACACATTTCGTTCCCTTAAAGTGAACCTGAGTTCGTTTCCCCCAATAATCCGGAACAAATTTTTCGTCTGAATTCACCCAAGTAGACTCTGACCTGGGACCAGGAACCCTTGAACCGCTCTAATGGGCTTGTTGTGCAGAGTGCAGGGTTTGGATAGCAAAGAATCCATACGACATGCATGTGTCACACCTATTTCAACCTTACTTACTCTTACAAGTTGTTTAAGTGTTTGCAATGACCTGTCAGCATGCCTGTAGACATGAAAATGTGAACATTTCACTCTCTGGGGTCACAGAGGGGTTTATGACTTCGAGATTTCCTGCGGGCCACCTGCATGCTGCCCGCTAACAGGTTTCTCTATTTTCCGTTGACATCCTGTGAAGGAACTGAGAGGGCAGGTGTGACTAAGGCTTTATGTTGGGTTCCATTTTAAAGATCTCCCAGAGTTCCCAAGTCAACATAATCTCAACGCTCTCCTCTGCTACCAAGGTGTTTGATTGTTTCCCTTCCGGTGCTCAAACAGAAATGCTCTGTGTAGAGCATCAGTGTATGAACCTCAGTTCAGAGCTCCTGTACTAACAGCAGTGTTCCACTAAAATAACACCCAGCGTAGTGCATTTCACGGCCACCAGCTATCACATCTTCCTAACACTTAACCTTCCTCCTCACTTCTCCTCTCATCACACCTGTCCGCTCGCACTTGTGTTTGTGTAGCACCTTCAACTCACAGATGCAGCTATAGAGACTGAGGAGGGTTTTATTTTCTTTAATGCTAGCAAACCAAAATTATTTCATCCCACAATATGTGTTTATGAGTGTTTAAGATGGGTTTTACTGTCATAAATGTTAGCCCACAGGTCGTTCACACATGATAGCACTGACAGCATTCACCTAAGAGTGACATTTTCATTTCCGTTCTGACTCCATAAACCAGAGATCTTGAGCCTAACCTTTTAACTGCCTGCTTAACCAAACGTTAGAGCACATTTAGAAAACATATTACTAAAAATATTGATTGTGTCTAATACTCCATCAGGGCAATAAGCAGAAGAAATACTTTTTTTAAAAATGATTTTGTCTTGGTTGGGGGTGAAATAGTTAAATGAGTTAAGGTCTACTTCAGTTCTGTCATCTCATTGAAGAGTCACATTGTCACCAAGTGAAATAAAAAAAAAAATTATAAAAAAATATTCAAAATAAAAAGTTATTTTCTCAAAAAACAGCTGAACCATGAACAAAAAACTGATTATCTTCAACTTTTCTTTTAAATTTTAACATAAAAATACTTCTCCATCTTTTACCTTTGCTGCAATGTCTTTTTTGTTATTCTCTTATTTGTTTTTTTACAGGATGCCTTCTGCAGCTTTGATCATTGATCCTGTTCTCTGTCACCCCCAAAAAACATGTTGCTTTTTTACAATTAAACTGAAATTGTTCACAAGAAGTAGCCATCCTATTGGACAGAAAAGACTTTTCCCTTTAGGGAGCCCCAGTGTATCAGCTTCCTCCATCTAAGCCCGTCTTCTGCATCCTCTGCTCTAACATCAGCTACCTTCATGTCTGTGTTCACTACAACCATAAACTTCCTCTTTGGTCTTCCTCTGCACCTCTTACCTGGCAGCTCTAGACTCAGCATCCTTCTACCAATATATTCACTGTCTCTCCTCTGGACATGTCTGAACCATCTCAGTCTGACTCTCTGACTTTATCCCCAAAACCTCCAACATGTGCTGTACCTCTGATGTATTCATTCTTGATCCTATCCATCCTGGTCACTCCCAAAGAGAACCTCAGCATCTTCATCCCTCCTACCGCCAGTTCTGCTTCCTGTCTTTTCCTCAGTGCCACTTTCTCAAGGCTGAACGAGATGGCTGGTCTCACCACAGTTTTGTACACCTTTCCTTACATTTGAGCTGAAACTTATCTATCACACCCTTCTATCTTCTATCGTCAGCCTGTCCATCACCATTGTAAACAGGAAGGGGCTCAGAGCTGATCCATGATGTAATCCCACCTCCACCTTGAACTCCTCTGTCAGCCCTACAGCACACTTCACCACTGTCTTACAGCCCTCATACATGTCCTGTACTGCTCTACCATACTTCTCTGTCATTGTCACTGTGAGACTTCCTCATACAATACCACAGTTCCTCTCTGGACATTCTGTCATAAGCGTTCTCCAGATCTACAAAGAGACAGTGTATCTCTCTCTGACTTTCTAAGTACTTCACTATCAACATCCTCAAGGCAAATATTGCATCTGTAGTGCAACTCTCTTAGCATGAAACCATCCTGCTGCTCACAAATGTTCACTTCTACTCTTAGTCTAGCTTCAACTACTCTTTCCCATACCTTCATTGCATGGCTCATCAGCTTTATTCCTCTGTAGTTGTCACAATTCTGCACATCTCCCTTATTCTTAAAAATGGACAGCATCATACTCTTCCATTCCCCAGGCATCTTCTCACCACCTAAGATCCTGTTGAACAGCTCAGCCAAAAACTCCACAGCCATCTCTCCTAGACACATCCATACCTCCACAGGTATGGAGACAACACTCCTAACAAACTCCTCCATTAAGATAACTCCTCTTCCATTTATCTTCCCATCTCCACCATGACAGAACAACTTGAAGCCTTCTCCTAAGCTTCTAGCCTTGCTGCCTTTCCACCTGGTCTTCTGGACCCACAGTATGTCTACCTTTCTCCTCTGCATCATGTCAATGAACATTCTACCTTTTCCTGTCATAGTTCCAGCATTCAAAGTTCCAACTCTCAGTCCAACACTCACGACTTTCCTCTTCTCTCTCTTCCAATGAAAGCGCATTCCCCCTTTCCCCCTTCGACCAACAGTAGTCCAATTTCCACCGGCACCCTGTCGGTGAACAGCACCGATGGCGGTCGTTGTTAACCCAGCCCTCGACCAATCTGGACTGGTATGGATATCTTAGGTCTGATCGCATGTTTAGTTTGGCAAAGATTTTACAACGAATGCCCTTCCTGACACAACCCTCTGTATTTATCCGGGAATGGGACCAGCACAATAAACTTGGGCCCCTCATGGCTACATTTAATGGAAAAGGACAAATAAGATGAGAAATAGGTAACTTCAACAGCCAAATCACTGTTTTAATTTGAACACAAGTTTTGGGCTGGATTTAAGGAGGAACTATGTCTGAAGGTAACACCCTCACCCCTGTCCTGGCCTGCGCTGGGAAACTGTTAGGTTTCCTTGGCACGTCATGTTTTAAACAAGATCTTTAAAGGTGTATTTCTTTCCATTTATGAGGTTTATCTGTTGTTTTTGTCATAGATTTCCTTTGTTGTCAAATCAAAAACATTTTCACCCCCCCCTTTCTAATTCTAATCTTCTGAGTCCTCCAACAGGGCATTTAAAGGCAGCAGGGTTTCCTCACTTTTCACCCCTTCATCCAAACATAATCAACTCCTCACACATTCCAGGGAGTTGATAAGAGCGTCTCCCCCAGCCACCCACCCCGTCACTGATCCCTGGCACTGACTGGTACCAGCCCCTCCAGCCAGCAGTAACACTGAGCAGAACAGCTAGCTGTTAGCAGGTTTGAAGAAGGATGTCAAACTGCTGACGCTCTCCAGAGATCTCAGCACATCTCTGCAGAGTTTAACACACACGATCAGCCCTTCTGCCACAGACAGATACTAATTTATCCCCATGCTTTTAGATAAATCGATATTTTATTTCTTAAAAAAGCATTTTGTTAGAACATTTAGCAAGTCAACAAACATGCAGAAAACTGCAAAGAAGAATGATGCAACAAAAAACGTCATCACAACGCAGAGGAGCAAAGCAACTATTATAAATGTGCAGTTTGACATTACAAAACACTTTTCTGAATGTTCCCTCTCAGATTTAAAGAAGGCTGAACAATCACAACCTTCCTTTGTGAGGAGCTGCATTCGTTTTGCTCCATTTTCTGCATGTTTTGCTGGTGCTGCAGCAGCAACCTGCCTCTGTGACCTGTCATTGTGCCAACCTGGAACTTTATTGTTGAAGTTAAAGTGGACTTCAAGTGTTTACTTTGGGGAAACACGGTGCTATCATACTGCCATGCATCCATCTGTTCCTCCTCTGGAGCGGATTAATCCTGTTTAGGATCAAGAAGGAGACCAGCCTCCAGAGCTCTGACTGGACAATAGATGGTAGCAGGGTGCAAATTATGGAAAAAAAAGTATATATATGTATATGTGTGTATAAACATATATATACATATATATACACATTAGATCATAAACTGTTAGACAACTGTTCAGTCAGCCAACAAATTAGCCAGTCATGTAGCAATAACAGTCAATATTGCTAAAGATCAGGATTTATTCATTGCTGATTGTTTTTCTGTAGAAAATAAGGAATGAGTAACCAAACATACAGTATTTAAAAAAAATCATATTTCTGGTCAGTTTTTCACATTATTTTACACCAAGAACTATTTGACCGTTGCAAAGATTTCAATCTATCAAGATTTTTTACCAGGTTTGAAGTTGTTTTAATCTCTCTTTGCTCTTCACATTTCCAAGTTTCTCTCAAAATCACTACAGTCAACAATTTTGCCTCATTAAGAGATAAAGGATGCATATAAGAACATTATTTTAAATGCGTCTCAATCCTTTGCTCCATAGTCTCGACGATAGAAAAACTTGATTAAGGACTCAAAAAAACTTGAATTGCTTAATTTAAGAAAGGTTCTTGAGACATCTAACTGCATTTTATTAAACAGAATTTCTTCACATTACAGAGAAGCCATGAGTTTTTCTGTCAATCAGTTTTTTTTTATAGAAAAAAAAGTAGATTTATGTTTTATGAATAAGTGCTAGTTTAAGATGGACCTACTTGTACTAAGATCATATTCTTATTATGTTCATATTTTGTTCTAAGATGAGTCATTTCCACTTATTACACGCCTTTTCTGTCACTTTAATAAAAAAACCCTAAAATTTAAGTACATAAAAATAAAAATAAAAAATACAAACCATTTTCTTAAAACTAGCAAAAATATGTATTATTGGGATGTAAAAAAAATAATTTGAAGAAATGCTATCAAACAGTTAACTTTTTTAGCTCATTTTCATTTTTGCTTTTGTGGAACTTGTTTGTAGATTTTGTTATAATTTATGAAGAGTTTTTAATGACTTGCTGCATAAACAGATAAGTTAAACAACCTTCTTGTGGTTTTTAAACATAAGATTGGTGTTCTTTTTCTATTTTAGGCTACCTCTTTTTGCAGTGTACAAAAAAGAAAAGACGATTCATTTATATTTTATTGGTTATAAATAATAAATTATTCAATAATGTAGTGATTGTAGCTGCTTATTGTTGCGTGTTTGTATGTAGGGAGGGTGTTTGTGGTGATAATTTTAGTGTTGGTGTATGGAATAGATTTATAGGTTTATATATTCAGCCTGACTGGTGTCACATGGGTTTTTGTCAATTTTGCAAAAAACAAAATTTGTTGTTTATTTTTCTTATTTCTTTTTTTAATTCCTTTTTTTTAAGTTCAGCATTAATATGTTTCTGTTTTCTATTCAAAACAGTACCAGCTCACACAGGTTTATCCAGCAGACTCCACAAAGTTTAGATGTGATCCAGGGCCTGCTTTTTATGACGTGACCGAGCCAAAACATCTCTATTCTTATTAGTTCAATGCTAAGGATAAATAAGTTAGTTTCACCTTCAAATGTGTTAGCTGTGCTTGTGTGTTTGAGCAACTGCCTGATTAATACTGATGAAATAACTTGGTTTTAGTCTGAGAGATCAGCACAGGATGTGAAAAGAAGAGACAGCCTTATGTCATTTGTTTGACTGTAACTAGATCAACAGAAGGAAAATGATTTGAAAACTGTAGTGACTGATCTTACATGCTAAATATTAAAACTTTAATGACTTAGGAGGATGCTAAAAGTCCTCTTGAGCAGCAAACGTGAGATGTTTCAGAGTCATAACAGAAGTAGCAATTCTGCAAGTAAAGAGAAGTTAGAAGTTTTTGGAAAACCTGTGTTGAATTAGGTAAACAACAAGAAATGCCAAAGAGAAAAAAAAACAACCTTTTTTTATAGAGTTTCTATTTTATAGACATAATTTTAGTCGTTTTAAAACCGTTTTGATCCCAAACTTGGATAAAAAAGACATGCCCAAACGTTAAAGACTACTGCAATCCTCTTTTATTTGTGTGTTTTAAGGACATTGCTTCTGCAGAGCAGCAGGGGTTCATCAGAAATTTGTAACTGCAGTCAAATGCACACACTAAATTAAACAAAATACTTTTTTTAGACACTTTTTAAAGTTTTTTAAAGCTACCAGCAATTTCACAACATTTTAAAGTGATTATTTTTTTCTGCAAGACAGAAAAAGCACAGTATGTTTTTACTTTCCTTAGTTTCTTTTTTTTTTTTTTTTTTTTTTTTGCTGTTTCCAAATCGAGGACGGGAAGCCCTTGGCTAACAGACAAACTGAGCTCAGAGGAATTTAATTCAATCACCACAAGAGCGGGCAGCTCCTCCAGAGTTCAACTTTGTGTTCTTGAGGCTCTCGAGCAGGTGGGTGTTTGCTTGACACAAGAAAATGCTCCAAACCTCCCCGGCTTACTCACCATTACACACAGACAGACATTCATCTTTCTGTCTCCTACCCGAGCTATTGCACACATTCCTGTCTGGTGTGGAGGCAAAACATTGTTCTTTGTTTAATCTGAAGTTGACGAAAACAATATGTAATGCATGCATTTTCAAAAAAACGCTCTTTCTGATTGTTACTGAGTATTCTTATTAATGTAATGGAAAATTAACAGTTAACATAAAACTTTAAGACCCACTCCGATCATCTTTTAATCTTTGGTCTCTTAATTATGATGATGCCATTTACAGCCAAAGTTTTAAAAAAATCCTGTGTCGTTTTCTAGGACATAGTTTCTGCCGGCAGCAGTTTATTGAGAATTCACCTCTGAGTTGTGGGCCGAACTGTTAGCTCAGAGTAAGCCCACCCCAACTCCTCCAATAGCTTACAGCCTCTCACAACCTCAACCTAACATTAGCGGTGCAACGAGAATGGAGAGAACCATTGGAGATATCCAGCTGTACAGTTTTGATCCAGATGAGAAAAATAAAGACATACATGGATCTTTTTGTCTGCAAATGGATGCATCAGAATGGAGTGGAGCAGGGAGCTTGTGGCCTGCCCATTGTAGATTATATACGTCACACCTACAAGCTTTTTCCAACAACATTTTTTCCTCTGCTTCTGATTCACAAAGATTTGAAACACTCAGAAATACAATTTTCAGCTTAAACGACTCTATACATCATCCGAAAAATACTATAAGAATACGACAACATCTACTAGAAACATCCCTTTCATTGCAGTGGGTTTTACAATGTTCCTTCCAGGACTACTTGTCTCCTTTTTGCAACTCATGGAGGTCACAGCCCTAAATTAAGAGGCCTTTAGCAGGGACTGAAGCTAGAGGTCGTCCCCTTTCTGGAATCTGACTGCTGCTCTTTAATCACAACTCGCCTAGCGATAAATGTCCTGAATACCTTCCACTTTAAGAAAGGATCGGCTCCCCACACTGCTCAACAACCATCCACCCTTCCATTCAAAGCCAAGACAAAAACTTCTGCACAGCAGTGCAGTTGGACTCTTGTTACCGTGGTGATCGGTAACAATTCCGTCAGCAGCCAATCCCTGCAGCCGTCATGCCATTATTTAAACAAGGCTGAGACGCCGTACACAAATGAAGGAAAAAAATGGGTCAACAGGAATTTAGAGCTGCTGGGGGCTGACTGGCTGCCCCCCAACCTCGACACCCCCCAGACACACCCCTGATACCAGGACCCACATGCTGTAGCTTCATCACGCACAGCGAGCGTCATCGGAGGCGGAGACTGAATGAGGATGAGGGGACATGTGCGCAGAGAGTGACTGCATCCTTTCACGCTGTGATCCCAGTAAAAAAAAAAAAAACACATTCTGAAAATCTACCACTTGCCTTCTTTTAGATATCTTTTTCACTTGAGGGAACTTTTGAAGTGGTTACACGGCAGCAAACAGCAAAGACCATGACAAAAGAAAAGTATAATGACAAGCTTTGTCTTTTCACACGAAGTTTACAAATACACACAAAATGTTTCAAAAGATTAATTGTTAATTATTTTATTAAAAACGGCTAACAATAAAACCACTCGCTTATCAGTACACAATGATACCTGGAACCAGACATGAGAAAAGTTTGATGATGTTAAACTTAAACTTGTCTGAATATTCGATTTTAAATTAAGACTCTAGGTTAACGTCCTGGAGGTCATTACAGGTGGTCACTTACCTAATTTGACCATCATCATAGTGATCAGCAAAGTTCTTTGATGTCTGGACCAAACTCTTCCAAACTCCATGGTTAACCTGCTGCTGCTGTCAGTGTGACAGGATGCTCCATCCAGCTTCCTGTTACTTTTATTCCCAGCTGCTCCAACTTAAAGAGTGAGAAGAAACACCAGCACCTCCATGCCGGACCACTGAGACCAAGTTTGGTGTGTTTTGTTCTTGGTCAGTGTGTGTGAGGCTCTGGAGGGACCTTGCAGGGATGGAGTAATCACCCCAGCAGAGAGAGGGGTGGAAGACACGGGACAGACTCTCGGATTGGAGTCATTGGTTGTCCACTGTGAGATGACAGATTGAAGACATTTTGACATGTTTACACTCGAATCTAAAGTCAAAACATGTTTGTTTTTGTTAGGGGAGTATTTTTTGCTTCTCTTAACCCCTTGGTGCCTAATTTTATATAGATAATTGCTTTACTGAGACGCTAAATTAAAGCAATTGTGGAGATAAAGTGGTTTGATGTATATTTTCATCAGCAGGCATCCAGGTAAGACATATAGAATTAAAGCTAAATTTAAAAAGTGAACAAGAACTTGCAGACTTTTTCTGGGGAATTTCTTTTTAACAGACAGTGAAGTCAGCTTTGCTGAGATAACTTATAACAAAAGGCTGTCTTTATATGATATAAAAGGAATCAGGCAAACCTTTTTACTAAAGAAGCACACGTTTAAAAAAACCACAGTGGACTGGTATACTTAAGGAAAATTAACTAAAAGTGTATTTAATGGGCAGCATGATAAACAAGTAATACCTCTACACAAGCAAATTAGCAATGTTTGCAAACTTGAATCAACAACTGTATTGTTTTCTAGAAAAATGTGAATGTACTCAGAGAAGTTGCTGGTAGTCAAGTTTGGACTCCAGTCCAGGATTATTATGAGATGTCTGGGAGTGGAGGTCTCTTTGGCTCACCCCACTACAAGCCACCCCATCCCCCAACCGCTGCTCCCATCCCTAAGCCCATGGTCGACCTGCTGCGTCTACACCAACTACAAAAGTTTTAATTAAACAGTCGGCTTTAGGGGGAGGGAACGTATACATTCAATCTGCTGGTCCTCCAGCAAAAAGTCAATCTGTGATGTGGTTAATTTAATGCATCACCGCAAAAACAGGCCCCGTAGAAGTAAGTAAAAAAATCTCAAAATCTGAAAAATGTCCTACCAAGAATTCTGATTTAAGAAAACATTTTCTAGTCACTAAGACACATTTTCTTAATCTCTTGACACCCAAGCTGTCAGTGGTGACGCCTAAATAACACACGCTCGCTCCATAGCATACCGTAAATCTTTGACCGGTTATTAAATCAATGTAAATCAGCTGGTTCTGATGCGCTGATATGCAATACGTTACTAGCGTAAAGTGCTGTGTAACAACCCAATGCCACTTTTCTCTGCAACAGAACCCGCTGGGTTTATGTTAAGGAAAACGTTAAAGAGTTACAGCAGTGGGAAAAACACTGGAAGTCAAGCTCTAGTGTAAAAGGGCTAATATTGAAAAACTTTTTTGATTAGATTATTAGTCTTGTAAGAGAACATATGACAACTTTTCTTAAAATAAGGGTCTTTTACTTTGTTAAGATTCAGTTTTTCCCGTGCAATCCAGGCACCATATGAGATCCAAGACAGCCAATAAACCATCTAGCCAGACAGATGGGTCTATAATGGTTTTCAAAAATTAAATGTTGTAAATGGGGTAAAATTGATTGATTGGTTGGTTGCTTAATTGATAACTTGATAAGTGATTAATAACTGAAGTGATTAATAGCTGAAGTCGAGTAGAGTTTGATTTGTTGAAAAGGAGTAGGAAGAAGCTAATTTATATAATCCCACTCCTATTTGGTTACATCATTTTGTAGATTTTCAATAGTTTTTATAATCCAGTTCTGATCAGATCAAGGGCAGGGTTTTCAAATAACAAAATTGAGTGCTTAAAAAAGATTATCCATCTATTTTCAGAACCCACTGAATTCCTTTCACGGTCATGGGACTGTTGGAGCCAATCCCAGCAACTGTTGGGCAAAGAGGGGGTCCACCCCGAACAGGTTGCAGTCTGTTGCAATGCCTACAGCTCAGAAGTGAATTTCTAATGAACTCCTGCCACTCTGCAGTAACTTTGTCAATGAAAACGACACAAGTTTGCTTAATTTTGGCAAAAAATTGCATAATACAATTAAAAGACCACCGGGAACACTTTGAAAATAGACAAGACTTTAAAATGAATCAATTACCTATGATGACTCTAACATCTTTGAGCAATAGTACATATTCTGAGTAAAAACTGAGAAGAAACTTAAAAACTTTTACAGAAAGCTTGAGCATTGTCTTCATCACACAATCAGTCACCAACCGAATAAATTCAGATTCACTCTAATGCTGACAAGAGATCCTACTAGAGCACACTTGACCGCTCCAATAACTCTGAGTAATGTTTATCAATGAGTAACTGAACCTTTTCATTTCCCTTTAGTGGTTTTTAATGTACTTTTAAAAGATTAAAACTTATTTGTTGCTGTTTTTTAAAAAGGACATTGTGTAGCAGGCCTCTTCTCATTTATAAAATAAAAGCTCCATAAATTCAGTCAATGCCTCGCTTAAGTGGTTCAAAAATAAAGAATGGAAAACCAGGAATAATTTCCCCCTTAAATCAGCTGTTATTTAAAGTCATGCACGGATAACCTATAACACAAGACTGGCTTCTCCCATCTTAAGGTGTCCTTTTAACTTTTTAGCCCCTCCCACTGCTCCAATTATCTACCACGAACAGGGAAATATAACATTTTCAGTCAAATTGAAATGCAATTTTCTGCATGCACGTAAACATTTAAATTTTATAAAAGTCTGAAAATATGAACAGGCATTGGTATTCAAAAATGTCAGCAAATGAAAAACTATTTATCAAATGAATCTGCATTATTACATCAAACACAGCTTATCAGATTTTGACACGAGTTCTAGTTAACTGTTTACATGTGTTTGTGTGGGTGATTAGATAGTGACTCTGGTTGGATGACCCTCACCACATCAGTGACGAATGTTTGCACATCTGGTTGCGTAACTCTCATATCTGGACCCAGATTTAATACATTCACCATAAATATAAGTACGTTATGGTGACAATGTAAAGCATGTACTGGTACTGTCTAATGACTTCCAGACTGCCATCATTCTGAGAAATGGTAATAATCTATTTGTCAGACCATATTTTTGTCCTTGTTATCAGGGAGACACTGATAATTGTTGCTTTTTGCTTTAACTGCAGATAAATAAAGACTAATCCAGATTTATTTTGGAAGCAAACAACCCATCATGTGTCTGAACACAAACAGGCCTGACATCAGAATCCATCTGTCATTCTTTCATTGAGACTCCTGCTCTGATGAAAGATGAGGCTGATGTCATGCTGATGTTATAATGTAAAGCATCCTCTGGAAGTTCTCTGTGACTGAACAAACCTGGAAAACACCGAACAGCTTTTAACTCAACCACTTCAGCCTGCTATCCAGCAGCACTGTATGCTAATACCAACACATCACAGCGATGGGAGACTTCCTTCACACACCAGTGACAGCTCTCTCTTCTACTTTGATTATACTATGATGGTACAAGACCAAGCCTGTTTTACAGCTGCTTTCTGCTTTGGTGGAGTTGAATACTGAAGACAAAACCTTTCCTGTCATCCTAGTGACTTTCCACAGAAAGCAGGTAAAGCCTGTGTCATAACTGCCCTTACAGGGGGATGCGGGCTGTCAATGGGTGAGAAATGAGCAAACCTGTACCTGCAGGTGGTCTGCAGGAAATATCAAAGTCGTAGAATGGTTGGTGGGCCCACAGAGAGAAAATGAACATGTCCATTGTTTTCTATTGGCATGTTACAGGCAACAGGTTGCAGTGAACACTTTACAACATGTAAGGGTAAGTAAGGGTCGTATCAATCAATGTCGTATTGATCTATATTTTTTTCACCTCAGTCTGATAACCGAAGTATCCTGAAAAATGGAATAGTGCTGCATTGGTGGATGTCATTATAGACTTTCCTGTTTTCAGGTAGAAGGAGGAGATCATTCAATCCAGTTCTCTATATACAATCAATGATCCCCACCACCAAGTTTGCTGATGACACCACTGTGATGGAGCTACAGGGAGATGGTGGGGGTGTTCTGACAATGACTTGTTCCTGAATACCTCTGAAATTATAAAACAAAACAAAACACTGTATTACTTTGGAAAATCCAGATCCACTGCCCCATTGCATTCTGGGAGAGGATGTACAGATGGTGGCCATCTTAGAGTTCCACAGCATGCACACCACCCCTGATTGCACCTGAAGGATGCATCTTTCAGCAGGTGAAAGGGGATGAAGAAAGATTATAAAAAGTATATTTACTCAGGAAACTGAGATTTGTTTATCCCATCAGTGCCTCCTCACTTCCACAGATCAGTAGAGGACATCCTGACCTGCAGCTGCATGGAGGAAAACATACAGATCTGCAGCAGATCATATCATTGGCTCATCACTAACCAGCCTCAGAGACATTCATGATGGCAGCCTTTGAAGAAATCCAGTTACATCTTCAAAGACCACAATCATCCTGGAAACAAACTTTATTATTAGTCAAGTCAGTTCATTAGAATTCTTAATTGATATAAACTTTAATCTTAATTCTCTTAATGCTTCTACAGTTTCAAGCTATGAGACTGGATTTTATTGGATGCAATTTGTTTTATTGGTTATTTCAAGCATTTTTGTAAAAAAAAAAAATACAGCAAAAATATCCCACAACCGGGACCTGTTTTCCACGAGGTGCAATAAGCTTCATCCAATGTGGGTCCTTCACGCTGCTGCCTAACTATGTAGCCATGGGGAGGGCAGGTCTGGGTCTCACAGGTCTCCCTGTGCCAGTCCTAAGCCCAGATAAAATACAAGGTTGTGTCAGGAAGGGCATTCGTCTTCTTCTTTACCGTTTTATCCCTTTTGGGGCTCACAGGGCTACCGGAGAGTACCCGGCCACTCATGGGCGAAGGCAGCGGACACCCCTGGAAAGCTCGCCAGTCTGTCGCAGGGGCCACAATCACACACCCACACGCACTCACATCTAGGGACAGTTTAGAGTCACCAATAAACCTATGAAGCATGTTTTTGGATGATGTGAGGAAGCCGGATTCCCCAGAGAATACCCACGCATACACGGGGAGAACATGCAAACTCCACACAGAAAGGTTCCCCATTGGTGACACTGTTTCAAGTCCCCCAGCCAGGACTTGAGTCGGGAACCTTCTTGCAGTGAGGCAAGAGCGCCAACCACTGCGCCACCGTGCAGCCCAGTTCAGAAAGGGAAGGGGGGGGGGCATCTGGCATAAAACTCTCCAAACCGAGTGTGCGGATCAGTGGAAGCTGATTCACTGTGGCGACCCCTGAAGAGATATGCCGAAAGGTGAACAACAAGTATGCTTAGTCTATACTAAAAGTGAGGCAGTATCCTTAAAAATTACATTACATACACTATCTGTAAACTTAAAATTTTCCAGTTTAGTCTGAAGAAGTATTCAGTTTTTATACTTCTACACACCACACTTACAAGGTCTATAATATGTTTGTAACATTTATACTTATACTCAGGGAAACCTAATGAAATAAACTTCATTACTACTTTTTGCAAAGGGAACCACTTGTGGAAAACCTTTTTTTACCTAATTTGCTAATTTATTGGATAATAAAAGTGAAAAGTGGACAAATTGCTGCTGATAGACCCAAAAAAGTAAAAAAAATAAAATGGGTTTCCAGGTGATTTTTGCACCTTATAACACTAAACATTTGAAAATATCGTTTTATGATTTAAAGACTATTACTTAAACTTTTGT
Organism: Adrianichthys oophorus; assembly: GCA_036245035.1. Classification (NCBI taxonomy): domain Eukaryota; kingdom Metazoa; phylum Chordata; class Actinopteri; order Beloniformes; family Adrianichthyidae; genus Adrianichthys; species Adrianichthys oophorus. The sequence goes on along the minus strand of BSAI01000189.1, from coordinate 1,361,510 downwards.
CATTTTTTTACCTGTTGGGGTTTTCATGGATTTAAAGCAAATCATATAAAAAAAAAAGACTTGTTGGTGGCGTTTACGAGCAGCGAGAAGAGCAGCAGTTATCTGCAAATGGAAAAACTAGCATGAATTCTACTGTGAAGCAGTAATGGAGGTTTATTGTAGCCAATTACCACCAGCTGGACACTTGCTGGGAGAATTCATAGCAACAAGCAAAACATAATGGGCCAAAAAATAACACCTTCATGAGAAAAATTCAACTCTAAAAGAAAATCCTCAGCTGTTTGCAGTTTAATGAGCTTTCAGGTTTTCTGTTTGATTTTTGCTGTGGTTCCTTCCAGGCTAATTTTCCATTCTACCTTAAGAGAGGTCAAACATGTCCGTTTAAAACTCATGAATCCTGTTATAAACAATTACCAGAGTTCCTGTAGGTTTTCTCTTGTTTTGCCACAGTCACTTCCTCTCCACTCCACATCTCAACATCCATCTCAGTCTCAGCTTCCACTATAATGGCATTTTAAAGACCTCCCACTGGTTTGTGACCCTAAACGCCACCCCCTTCACCTCCTCCCTCCTTTAAAACTGACAGCAAAGACTTCAGCTAATGCTCAAAACGGCAAACATCCAAACTCTAATTACTGACTAATCCACCACCCACATCCATGTTTACTCACAGGAAAGCTCTTTAAAATAAAAAGTTGAGTGAAAAATTCTAGCTTTTAAGACAATGACTCTGAAAAACAATGTAAAGTAGAAACGCGAGTGAAACATTGAAACTGCAGGGCAGAATGGTTTTATCGAGCTCATTTATTTACTTTTATTCTTGACTGATGTTTATGACAGATCCGTTACTTCATGCACTTTCATTGTTATCTCAACTGAAGCGTCTTTGGATTAAACCACCCACAGCTAAAAGAGAGAGCTAGGCATCTCTTTTCTAATAAACACAAAACCAGTTAAAATGAACAAAATCAAAGGAAAACAGGTTTTAGGTCAAAGGCTCTTTTGTTAAAATGGTCTTAAGGTCACTTATGAACAAAGTGCTCACTGGTGTCTATTGAAACTGCAGTGGCAAAGCAAAAACATGCAGATTTGGATGGGGGTGTGGGAGATTGATTCCATTGTGAAAGGCTGGGGGGGTAAAGGGCGTCGTTGTGCCCTCGTGCACTCAAGTCAAAATACACATGATCATGTGAGATTATCTTGATTGCTTTAAAGATTCTGATCAACTTTTCTAATTTTTACATTTACTCTTCTGCACAAAAGGCACATGGTTACAACAAACACTAAATACCGTTTGATTTGATTTGCTTTTGTTTTGGTCAGATTATGTTTTTTCACAAACACGCAGACCTGCAAACCTAACTTAGGAGCATTCTCCGTCTGAACAACATTTGAGTGCCAATAAAGCAGTTAACACCTGAATAAAAGGATTTCTCGCTCACAGGACGAGCCTGGTATTGAACAGCTTCAAATTGTAAAGTTGGCTTTTAAGCCATGGTCCCATGCACCCATGCCAGGAGTGACCGGTACAGGTGCTGTGGGGGTTTTTGGTTGTCTGGGTAGAGGCTGACACGGGCGTGGATTTTCACTCCCATCCCGTCCCCCTCCCAAAGAGAGTAATCCCGTCCCGCTCCCACACCAAAATTTGAAAAAATAATCCTGTCCCGTCTTGCTCCCGGAAATCTGACCCCCACTCCTGTCCAACTCCTGTTCAAAATGATCTCGCTCCCATACAGTTTTGTTTTTTTATTTGTCATTATGTAAAACATTATGTGTAATTAACATTTTAATGGTAAAGGTTCCCGGTTCAAGTCCTGGCTGGGGGACTTAAAACAGTGTCACCAATGGGGGACCTTTCTGTGTGGAGTTTGCATGTTCTCCCCGTGCATGCGTGGGTTTTCTCCGGGGACTCCGGCTTCCTCCCACCATCCAAAAACATGCTTCATAGGTTAATTGGTCACTGTAAATTGTCCGTAGGTGTGCATGTGAGTGTGCATGGGTGTGTGTTTGTGGCCCCTGCGACAGACTGGCGACCAGTCCAGGGGTGTACCCTGCCTTTGCCCATGAGTAGCTGGGTTAGGCTCTGGCAACCCCGTGACCCCGAAAGGGATAAAGTGGTTTGGAAAATGAATTATTAGTCATTTCTTTATCATTTAGAATAGATAAAGTCTGTTTTTCTCCAAAGCAAAAACAATGTTGTTGTTTCTGTTACACTGCCATTTGCAGTCAAAGGTTAAATCAAAAATTGTTCTTTACATAATGCACTCCTCCCTCACCTTCTCTGCAAGATGAACATTAGTTTAAACAACCATCCTTCTATACTGGATGTTGGTGATATCTACAGATCAGCTTGTAGGCATCTGCTGCAAAAGTTGGAACCCCTTTATCACTCTGCTATAACAAATGCTCCATTTAAAGCTCTCCACTCTACTCATCAGTTAATCGGACTTTATTATTCACTTGTCAAAAAATGCATGGGGTAATGTGAATTTATCAAACTCTGCTTCATCTTTCTCCACTTTATCTGAGCCAGCTTTTGCATACCCAATCCAGTGTCCAACCCCTGCCCTGCTAAACTGATCTTGTTAACGGTCCCGAAATCAAACTCTTGATTGGTTCTCTGTCTTTCAATCTGCTGCAGCCAGAAACTGGAATGACTCACAAAAAACTCTCAGACTGAACACTTTTATTTCACAAGCGGATTTTAAAACCCATCTTAATGACAATTTTAAAGATACGGTAAATGCTGCTGTCACACAGTACAATGATTTAGGATTTTATATTTTTTTAAATTGTGGTTTTTCTTCTGATTATATTCAATTTATGTCTTCTTCTTGTAACCTCTTTCCCTCCTTTCTCTGAAGGGCTTGCCTCTTCTAGTCCAGAGTTGTAAATAAGAATGTTCTTAATCAGTCCTGCCTGTATAAATAAAAGTTAAAAACACTGGAGTCCAAGGTGAGCGCTGAGTGCAAGCTGTCTAATGACTACAAAACAATGCATTGTGGGAAACAGTGTCTAGACCGTTCTTGTAGTTAAATGTGAAGCTGATCATAAAGGGCTGGCGCTCAATGAAGGAAATCTGTGTATTTTGTAACTTTTTCTGGAAATGGTGAAAAAATAAACAGATTTCTATTCATTCAAATAATAAATTTGCTTCTTCCCAGTCGTTTTCAAGCAATAAGTTAAGTTCTATTTGACTTGGCAAAAAAAAAAGAGTGCCTTTGTTTGAAATTGTTTTTTTAATCAATGCATTACACCATTTCTGTAATGATTTTGATAAATTTGTGTGATTTTTTTCTTGTATTGCCTACAATTAATGATTGAAATAAATCAAATCTTCCTCCTCTGTATCATGTCAACTACCTCTCATCCTTTTCCTGTCATAGTTCCAGCATTCAAAGTCCTTACTCTCAGTCCAAAACCCATAGCTTTATTCTTCTCTCTCTTCCTGCAAAGGGGCCTTCCTTCTCTCTTTCTTTACACTGGCACCCTCTCGGTGAACAGCACCGATGGCAATCACTGTTAGCCCGGGCTTCGCCCTGTCCGGTATGGATTTTATAGGGCTGATTCCCATATTTGGTTTGGCAAAGATTTTACGTCGGATGCTCTTCCTGACACAATCCTCCTTATTAATTCAGACTTGGCACTGGCACAATGAGACCCTAGCTTGGGCCCCCCTTGTGATTACATTAAGAACCTCAACAATCTACAACAAAGTCAAACAGCTGCACAGGACACGTTCAGCAAGTGTTCACATATTTGTGAAAGCAGCAAATAAAGGTTCTTCAAAATGCAGACATGACACAAAAAAGCAGCACTGGACAATTCCTGACAGAAAAATGACCCACATCTCCCTCATCTTTCTGGCTTTCTGCATCTTTGCCCGTTTTTGCAGCTATAAAGATTGGAGTTTCAGGTCTGTCCAGAAACGCATCAGTCTGACTCTCGATCTCCTGAACCACAGGAATGTCACTCAGCTCTTCCAGGTAACTTTCTGAAAGAGAACGAAAGGAATCAAACAAGAAGAACCAAATATCTCCGTGTTTGTGAAGCACACAGGTAGAGTAAAGGTTCAACAGAGCGCAGTGGTTTACCTGTTTGGACATCCTGGTGTTTCCTGCCCTGAACAGGATCAGGAGTTCTGGGTCGGAACTTCCTCCTGAGTGCGCATGTCAGCAGAGTCCAGCTGCGCTCTCTGTCATCGGGGGGAGACTCGATCAGTCTGAAATGTTGGAAACAGTTTGAATTCGATTTTGGAGAATCACCTTTCATTCATGTTCACGTGCACATGATGATCGCGCGCGCGAACCGCGCGAGCTCCGTTTCAATTAGCGCGCTGGAATGATTGACAGCAGGCTCATGGGCTGCGCGCGCGTGGGGACCTCCCCCCCGACTGCTGTCCATGTGAATGACGTAACTGCCCGTCCTTTTACCCGCCAATGACGTTGAAGAACACGCTCTGGATGAGCTGATTTTACGACATGCTCTTTGACCCTGTAGAGACCAATATGACGTCATTCTGCATCACGACCTCCACATGTTGTCATTTTGAATCACTCTTAAAATTGATATATACATGCTGATTTCTCCCAGAGAAACATCTCAGTGGAAGATTCAAAGCCGAAGACATTTACAAAGACCGTCTTCTGTGAGCAAACCTGCGAAACTGACCGACGATCTAAAGATCAACAAACCAAAAGAAAAATGACAAGAACCGGAAATAAGAACTCTACATTCTCTGATGTGATGGAAGGCCACTATTTGGTGGGAAATCAGGGAATTTATAAAGTTTGTGAATTCCTGGGGGAAGGAGGCTTTGGAAAAGTGGCCAAATGTACTAAATTGGGGAGTCAGGAATTTTGTGCCATTAAAATAATGAAAAATGACCAAGCAGGCCAGAAGGAGTTGAATTCAATGAAACTGTTGAAAGACCTGGATACCGAAGAGGACCACGTGGTTAAGATGTATGAAAGCTTTTCATTTCAAAATTGGACTTGCATAGTGTACGAGATCTTGGCAGAAAGCTTTCAAGATGTTTGGAAGAGAACCCATCTGTGTTACATCAGAGCCATCGCTCAGAATCTGTTGAAGGCTCTCAAAGCGCTCAAAAGCATTGGACTGGCACACTGCGACATTAAACCGGACAACATTATGTTTGTGGACCGAAGTTCTATGAATGTCAAACTCATAGACTTTGGTTTGGCTTTGGAAAGAAAGGAACTTTCAAACAAAACCAAAATCCAAGTGACCCCGTTCAGAGCACCTGAAGTCATCCTGGGTCTCCCCCTGGATGAAAGCGTTGACATGTGGGCACTTGGCATGGTGTTGGCCTGTGCATACTTTGGATATTATCCTTTTTCTTTTAACACTGAATACGACACCATCAGAGCTATGGTGCAGATTTGTGGTTCACCTGAAGCTGAAGTTCTCCATAGGGCAAAGCACACAAGAGCCTTTTTCATTTGGGACGATAGCTGCAGCCACCCCATTTGGAGGCTGCAGACACCAGAAGAACACCAAAAAATAACAGGAAACCAAATTGACGACGTGAATCATGTGACAGATCTTGATGAAATGATTAAGGTTCATCAAAAGAAGTTCAGCATAAATGACGAGGACGACCACAGAGTTTTCATTGACCTCCTCAAGCGCATGCTGGAGGTCAATCCTCAAAACAGAATCACGCCAAGTCAAGCCCTCGCACATGACTTCATCACCATGAAGCACCTTTCAGGAGAAAACAAGGCCACATATGCTGCCACAGCTGAAAGCATCATAGGAAAGAACCAGCCCTCAAATCCTTCACCATCTGTCAGGTCAAGTGCAAGTCAAACCTCTAATGGAAGCCCAAAAACATCAGTGTCAGACATCTCATCATCTGGATC
>BSAI01000189.1:1236816-1354084 GCA_036245035.1 Adrianichthys oophorus | reverse complement strand
AAATTACAAAATGTAAGATTCTATTCACTTAATTTATATTAATTTATGTCTTCATACTTCAAAATACTGGTTAGATAAATATAGAAATCTAATAAAAATTGTGAATAAAAAAAAATAATAATGATAAAATGTAGGAATCTATGTATTTTATGTAAATACTTTGTGTGTTCATACTTCAGTGAACTGGTTAGTTACAACGTAGAAATCTAAAAAAAATAAAAAATAAAAAAATAATAATAATAACATTAAAAAAAAAATATATATATATATATATATATAATATGAATGCAGCCACAAGTAAAATAAATCATGTCATTTTTTAGAAACATATGATCACACAAATAGTAATGCAACCACAAAAGGGCACAACACAGTGTCCTTTTGTGCCGGTCCCAAGTCCGGGTAAATGCAGAGGGTAGTGTCAAAAGATCATTCTGAATAAAAACAAAGCCAAAATAATAAACAGAACTTTTTTACAGGATCCACCGCAGCCCAAGTTAACAACAGTTAATTCAGGATGCATTGGGACTGTTGACCTATGGGGTCCAGATAGTAATCTAGATAGTAACTTCTGTTGGTGGAGGAAGGATGGGAGGAAGGTGTGTTTGTAGGAAAAGAGAGGAAAGGAAGGAGTGAAGGGCTTTGGGTTGAATACCCAAATGCACCTGTGAATTTTGTAACACCTTGTTTTTGCCTTGTACTGATGCTGTAATCTCTCTGTGAGCACCAATAGAATTAATGCCACAGTCTGTAAATAGCTGCTTTACAGTCCCCCTTTGGGAGAAGACCATCGAGTGGATTGATGAAACTTGATGAGCTGATCTCATCGTTTGTAGGTCAGCCTGTAAAGGTCCATACCCACATAAGAAAAGGAGCTCCACCTTGTTATAGAATGTATTTTCTAAGACTAAAATAATGTACCCCACCGTGAACCACCACATGGCAGCAGGGTTTGAGAGCTCAAATTCCAGCTAACTGGGATCCCCAAACAGCTAACTCCGCTGTCTGGGGCTTTTGCTCCTGGTAGGGTATCCAATGGCAGACAGGTCCTGGATGACAAGCCAGACAAAGAGAGGTTCAGAACACCCTTTATGAGAAGTACAAGCAAAGATTCAGATTGGCGTCACCAGAGCCCCACATTGGAGCCAGACCTGGGGTTGGTGCCCGCAGGCAACTGCCTGGCGACCGAGGCTTGTCCCACAGGGCCCAGTCAAGTCCAGCATGAATTGGGCATGATCGGTAGGAACGAGACCCCTGATCTGAATTTCAGTTGTGTTTGTTGCTGGACTTTTGTGCTCGTCATTGTTTGTCCATAAGAAACACCATGTTCAAGCACATGGGTGCCCATCAGAGCACACGGCAACAGAACACCCTGAGCAGAAAACTGATGACTGACTTTGTCATTTCAGGCAGCCTTGATCGTGTGTCTTGGACACTCAGGTAAAGCAGCAGAGATGTCCACTGAACACTACCTGGTGGTAAGTTGAATTTGCTGTCGGTGAAGGAGTCTGGAAAGTCTTGGATCTCTTTGCTAGCAAAGAGAACATCCACTGCCCAATGTTCTTTTCCATTATGGATTTGAACACCCCTCTGAGGACAGACGCTCTGCTCACCCATGGCCCTTTCTACCTCTCTGTACATTTCCTCAGTGGAGATTATATTACCAGTAACAGAATGGGTACGCAAACAGGGTCTGTCCCTGATTCTAGTAGCCCCCAAGTGGCCAACAAAACCTTGTTATGTCGAAATAATCAGCCTGCTAGCAGCAGCCCGCTTTGGTTTCCGATCTGCAGAGATCTCTCTCAAGAAGGAAGGGATATTTACACCCACTCTGGCACCTGCATGCTTACCTGTTGAAAGGTCCAACCTGATTACTAAGAGGTTCCCCCCGTTTCTTCACGTGACCGATCTTTAGTGTTGGAGACCCTCTGTGGTCCTCTTTTTGAGCCAATCGAGAAGGTTGATCTGAAATTTCTTTCATATAAAACTGCTTCACTCCTGGCTTTCACTTCTGAGAAAGCAAGTTGGAGATCTTCACACATTCTCTGTTCACCCTTCATGCACACACTTTGGAGCAGAGGGGTCCAAAGTCACTTTGCACCCCAGTACTGTGTATTTACCAAAGTGATACAGTTGAGTACAACTCCATAGTGATTGAACTTTGAGATTTTATCCTCCACCTTTTGCATCTGAGGTGCAGAGGCAGTTCTTTCGTTGTGTTCTGTGCGTGCGTGCGTTACACACACACATTGACCGCACTCAGGATGTACATCGATCAGATCAGCTGTTTGTATGTCATTCTAATTTTACTGGGGGCAGTTAGCAGAGGCTTTCACATTGTAATGCTGAAGCTATCTGTTTAGCTTACAGCAGTAAAAGTCTGCCTTTGCTTCAGAGGGGGAAAGCCTATTCAACATGGATTTAATCACTTTCTGGGCCCTGTTTCAGGGATCCCGTGTGAGTGACATCTGTGCTGCGGCAAGCTGGTGGCGAGCTGGTGACCCTACATGTTTAGACAATTTTACCGTTTGAATGTGACAGCCCCTACGGTGGCTCATAATGTCCATCTTGCAGCATAAAGACCTAACAAGTTCGTATCGTGGTGTGGTTTGTTATCTGCTTGCAGGGCGTGTATGTACCTTGTAATTTCCATAGTACATGTGTTGTACCAAGTGAATTGACTGAAGGGAACAAAATATTATACCTATAACTACTGTTCCCTGAAAGAGAGGAACGAGGTGCAACACATTTTTGCCCCGCTACTAGACCACCTAGCCTGTTATTGCACGTTATCAGCCTGAAGTTGTGAATAGAGATGCTCAGTTGGTTGAAGTCCCTCTATGACAATTAAAAGAAAAAATAAAGTTTCCATTGTTGTTTTAATAGTGAGTATGAAGTTTTTAACTTGGGCTTCACAGTGGTGCATTGGTTAGCGCTCTTGCCTCACAGCAAGAAGGCCCCCACTTCAAGTCCCGGCTGGGGGACTGTGTCACTAACAGTGTCATCAATGGCAGACATTTCTTTGTGCAGTTTGCATGTTCTCCCCGTGCATGTGTGGGTTCTCTCCTGGGACTCTGGCTTCCTCCCACCATGCAAAAACATGCTTTGTAGGTTAATTGGCCACTCTAAGTTGTCCCTAGGTGTGGATGCGAGTGGGCGTGTGTGTGATTGTGGCCCCTGCAACAGACTGGTGACCTGTCCTGGGGTGTCCCCTGCCTCCGCCCATGAGTGGCCGCGTTGGGCTCTGGCAGCCCTGTGACCCCAAAAGGGACAAACCGGTATAGACAATGATTGAATGAATAGTTTTTAACCAAAATCCCACAACCTACATTTCTTAAAAAGCCATATTTCACATTTATCTGTAACCACTGTTTTCAAAATCTTCTCTACATGGGTGTGGGCATTGGTGCTGAGATGACTAGCCCCGACCTTGATATCCCCCTTTGTGATAACCACAGCTGTGTCTTGCTAGTGTAAATATTCACCATGGCTGGTGCTGAACTTTTTTCTTGGCCACACGGACCCAGAGGAGGGTTAATTTTAGGATTACGGATGGGGTTAAACCACCAAATAATTCCTGAGCGTGGATGTTCCTGCAGCTCACCACTCCTCCAGGGGATGGATGCGGAGAACACATTTCACACACCTAGGTTCCTGAGAACTAATAGGACTTTAACTTTAAGTTTACTTTTAAATATGTGCGGCCAACAATTTAATCCAGCCGTGGACGAAATTAAAATGTGTGCGGGCAATGCAGCAATGTATTAAGTGTGGGCTGTCGCCTAGGCTGCTGCGCTGTCTGCCGCCTGCTCTAGGTATGGGGGACCGGGCAAAAAAACTCAACAAACTATCACACAACCCTGGTTGTAAAAGTAAAACATGTCCATCAGAACAGGCAGTCAGCTGAAATATGTGTGTTTATTTGATGGACAGAAAAGTGAAAAAAAAAAAGAAAAAATATCGTGAAAAAAAGTAGGATTTTCCAGAACATGTTAAAAAATGTAGCAGAGTGAGGTTATCTTGACAATAGAATGACTAATTGGTGTTTATTTTATACTTTTATTTTATACTCTATAGAAGTACACATACTTCTACTACACATCCCACAGGATTTTGTTTTCTTGGAGCCAACAGCTATATCCTATTTGGAAGTTGAGGAGGGAGGAATCATTCTGTCCAGTTGACTTATTTAGTCAATGGCTGGAACGTGCCCAACTCGCTATTAAGGCCCCCAGTGACTCTGCAATGTCGACTAGCATGCCAAGATAGTCTGTCTGGTCCTGACTTATACTTCTCTGCCAGTGGTTGGCTGTTTGTTGGTGAAGAAAAGTATGAAGCTTACTCAGACGAGGAACCGTGTGCCACAGGCAGCTGGGGATCCCAGCTAACCTGTCAGTGGCGGCTCGACGTGTAGAGGATGTCTTGAATTAAACTTTATGGAAGATGATGAGAATGCGCTGGATCTTCTTATATCCAATATTCTCATATTGCTTATCTTCCCAGATGAGCAAAGATGAGACCACAAAAGACTCTCTTACGTTAAGTATGGACATGCAAGCCATCTGCAGGCATGCTGCATCCAGTCTTTCCATTCCATGGCCCACGGTCATGATGGAATTTGTTAGGTCCTGTTATAAGGGGAAGAAAACGTCCCAGAACACAAGGGGGTCAAAACTACTACTCCCTGTTTTCCTGGAGCTCCTGGATGAGGTGTTGGTCTCATAGAGAGAGTTTCCTTACAACAACATAAGCCAGATCCAAGGTGTGTACTTCTTTGAGTTTAAAAACATGTAGAAAATTGGCATGTTCCACATGTCCCCTGTCCCACTATTTTGGTCAATACCCTGCCATTAAACTCATCAATACTGTGGCTGTGAAGTTGGACCTTCCCTGCACCAAGCAAATCCACCCATGGGGTGGCCGCAGTGCAGCAGTAGGGTGGTTGGCCTCTCATCGGAAGATTGGAAGTTCGATTATCACCTTGCCCGCCCATGCGTCAAAGGGTCCTTGGGCAAGACACTGAACCCCACATTGCCTCTGGTGGAATTGGTGCCAGTGTGCCAGCAGAGTGTGGCATCAGAGAGAGGTATCAGTACGTGAACCTCTGCAACAAGCTGCAGCATCCCCTTCTGCACTTCATCTCGTGGCTTGTGTTCATGCATAGATCATGAGAAAACTCCTTGCTCCCGGGAGGGTTGGTCGGGGCATTTGGTACCTTGTGATCTGGGTGTTGAAGTGATCATAGCTGTTATGTTGTTTTTTTTTTTGGTTTTTTTTTTGCACTAAGGCCATTGTGTGATTTTTTTTCCTGTAACTCTCCATTGTTTTCACTCCACCGCTGAATAGTGTCTGCATATAGAAACATGTCAGTGGTGATGACACTTAATTTTTTTTTACATTACAGTAAATAAATCTACTATGAATAAATTCAAATGGTATTTTCCTATGTCAATTCAGTTCAGTTGATTTAATTTTGAAACCATTCTTTAGTGGTATATGTTTGTTTGATTTACCAAACAAATACTTTACCAAACAGATGTGGTAGTGGGATGTACCACTGAACCATAACTGAAGTGGCTGATATCAAAAAATCCTGCCAATGGCTAAAGAGGGCTGGCCTACAGGACAGAACAGCTGCATATGACGTTGCATCACCATCACACTCAGCTCTCATACACTTTTTTTATTCCATTTGACTTTCCTACCAGACTTTTACATAATGACTTTCTCTGGATGTCATTTTTTCTGTCATGGAACTCACCATGGTTGTAATTCTCTTCATCGCTGCCATTGATATACCATCGCTGCACTTTAGATTTAAGCAGGAAACTGTGACTAGAAACACTGATGGCTTGTGGGTAATGTTATATTTTCAAATGAGTGACATTGTAGGCATATTATTAGAAAAATACAAAATGGCCCAGCTGTTACTTTTTGTCCTTGTTCTCATTAGTTGTAGTAATGGGAATTCTGGTTCTTCTTAGAGAACCGGCTCTTTGGGATTGGCTCACAAAATAGAGCCGACTCTTTCGGCTTCCAAACAGCTCTTTAGGTTTCTTTGTTGCTTTATTTAATTTATTACTAACAACTATATAGAATTATGCAGAAAATGAATAACTAATGTAAAAAAAAGTGTTTTTTTTTTCATATAAATGCTGTTATTTACTCCTTCCAGATAAAATGTAAAAAATAAATGATAAACAAAAACAAGTATTTACAATTCAAGTATTAACTATACACATTTTTTGTTTTTTGAGTTTAAACAAATTTGAAGCAAAACAACAGAAAACACTGCAACCACAGCACAAAACACAAATTCAGATGTGCAAAACCAGAAAGAAAAACTCATTCTCAATAAAGGTTTGCATTTAGAAATAGTTTTGAAGAAGGTTCTCTGTACAGGTTGGTTGTGGAGCCTGTTTTAGATTAAATGACTTTCCTGCAGACTCTACACTCTTCCTTTGTGTTATCAATAAAATAAAAGGCTTCTTGATTATGATTCTTTTGCTCCTGTCACTCATTTTCTTTACATTTCGGTGTTGCTGTAGTTTGTTGTTGTTGCACCTTAGTCATACTCGTTCATGTGCTGTTGTGCGTGTAATCCACCACACGGTGGCTCAGCGCAAGATTATTGACCTCTTTTGCTTGCCATAGAGTAAACACAACCCCGCTATTTACTATGGAAGTTTTTCTGTACCATCAGATTCAGAATTTTTAAATCTTTATATATTCTTTCTGAATTTTTTTATTTCAGTGTTTTTCATTTCGAGACTCGGCATTTCGATGGAAATAAAATCAATGGAAAAAGATTTAATGGAAAATGTTGCTTTTTCTGTTTTTTCTGTCTTTTCTGTGAATAAGTAGTGGATCTAAGAACACATCGATGATCCAGCCAATCAAATCATGGCTACGACGTGACGTCAGCTAGCAAAAAGGCAGCGAACCTGCCGGTGGTTCATTGCTGAGTAAAAAAGTCTTTATATCTACATAGTATCTTAACATTGGCATTGTTTAATAGAACACCAAAACATGCAACTTTTGTTGTGATTTCATTGTTTATTTCCTCCGTGGCGTTCAACCAATAAAACTTTGTTAGCTTTTCTGCTAAGATGATGCGAGCGAACACATAGAGCCAGATATCAACTATCCCCTTATATTACGGGGGTGAGAGTTTTGAAAGGGGTTGGGTGGATTGCATGTGTGTGTGTTGGGGGGGGGGCGCAACATTTTTATGGTCGTGCTTGTTTTTTTATCTGTTTTATTTTAGTAAAGCACTTTGCGTTATGGTTCACAGGAAAAGTGCTATACAAATAAAGTTTGATTTGATTTGATTACACGTTAACAGCAGGGCTGATAGATGAAAAACAGAAGAAATCAAATGAAGAGTTTCCATGGTGGCAGCTAATTGCAAATGCCTCAGCTCGTCGGTTTGCGTCTCTGCCAGGTCAGAGGATTTAGTGGAAGTACTGGAAGCCATGATAAGAGGATTCTGTTCTGCCCAAGAATCCTACGTTTTAGTGACCAAAGATACATGACCTAATCCCAGAGAGTTCTCATCTGTGAAGAAGTGTTGTTGCCTGACAAAAACAAATCTCTGTTGGGATTTCGCTAATTGCTTCAACTGTCTGTAATACCTGCTTAAGCAAACTGCTTTGGGGACAGTTGGGGCTTTTCTTGACTCTTTTCCATCTCTTATTGGCATCTGACTTTACAGGCTACCAGGGATGAGGAAGAATCCAGTCCAGCCAGACTGGAATTCACCAAAACATGTGACCTTTCATCTCATAACAGTTTCACATCACATTCTGAACTGCTTGTCAGGACTTTGCTGCCATGTCCCTTTGGCTGTTTGTCTGCTGGGATGTTAGTGAGAGGCCAGTCAGAACTGGCACAATGACTGAGAGAACTGAGAGACAGAGAGCGCCGGCACTGGGACTACATCTCCCCCAGGGGGAGACTTATAATATCCTTTATTAACTCTTCACTGGCCAAACCCAGACTGAAACAGGTCTAGACAAATGCTTCAGTAATGAAAGGGATTTGAACAAAGCTCAGTCAGATCAAAGCAACCTTCCCTCAATAACTTTTTGAAGGAAATGTAATGATAGAACATGACATTCCTTCAATCTTTTAAGATTATGTCTGCCTTTCAGCTTAACTGTGACGTTGTTACCAAGAATACACAACAGGGGGTTCAAGTCAGAAAACGTTGATCTCTCATGTTACAGAAAATGCATATGTAATTGAAATGACGTGGTTTTTTTTTTATTGTTTGACCATTTCAAGACTGTGTAAAGTCAGTAGGGATACCCCGATCTGACCGTGTGTGATTGGAAATCTGGCTCGATCACATGGTTTCAGACTTGATCAAATCGGATGTTGTCTCCTGACCAGTGCTGTATATTTACTATTTTGATCAGTGCTGTATATTTCAAGCTTGTTATTTCAGATAAATGTCCTAATAGAGGTCTGAATATCATGAACTGATTGCGACTTTTTATTGTTGTAAAGCGCCGTGGAATATGGCGGCAGTTTGAGCAAGAGGGCACACAAAAACCACTCGGTAAAGTTAACAAGATATTCACAGATTCTGACTTCTGGGCTCAAAAGCTTTTTAAATAACCGTTTAAACTGACAGCAAAGTGCCTTTTACTTGATCTACAAAGGTATTAAAACAGAAAAAAGATCAGGTTTTTATTTCTTTTTAATGAGAACTGCGCTCTTCTGCTGCCGACAGAGACGGCTGCGAAGGCTCTGGAAAAAGGTGATTAAAAAAATGAAATAAATTCACACTCCGTCAAAAACAACTCAAACTAATAAATGGTTACATTTACAGCTGACTTGACAATAGAGGTGGATAAGACGGTCCATGAAGACTCAACGTCTCCACTCTTCTTCAGGCCATGGTTAAAGCCTTCCAGAATGTGGGAGTCGACCTTTCTGACAGTGGGTTCAGACCAACAGAGTCTCACTACTTTCGGTCCTGCTGAGTCTGTGCGGCCTACTCCTCCACCATGGAATCCACTTCACCTTCAGGAGAGGTCCCTTTCCTCACCCGAGTATCCAAAACACATGACCAAGGGTCAGATGACACAACTACTCAGCTGACCTCTAGTCTATGGTTTCTTGGTGCCTGGACGTCAAAGTCTCCCAGTAGAACAATGTAGTACTCACTTTCTATTAACCCTCACAAGAATCTAAGAAATCTTGGTAGTCCGTACGGCTGTTGGGCTGGCAGCTGAAACCACAGAAAGGGATTTGTCCACTGCCCGAGGGATGACCCTCAGCGTGTGTTGAGTAAACTGGAGGACCGAGAGCAAACCCACAGCCGCCGGCACTTGATCACATGGCACCAGCCCCCTGTGGACCGTCCTGTGGAGGGTGCATCTACATTGTCTTCCTATTACCATCAGTTGATGCATTTGTTCTGACACTGTCAGGACTCCTGTCACAGTCAGATGTCTGGTAATGTTTATGACCCTCACAGCCTTTTTCCTTGTGAAGAAGCTTATTCCATTCATCTGCACGTTACCCTTTTAACACCAGTTCACTGTCACTGCAACTTATAACCTTACTAATGAGTTTTTGGAACATCTCTTCCATGCTGTAACAGGTCCAGCTTAAACTAAAAGTAAAGATGTATCATTCAATATAACCTGCCGACTGGTTGGATTTCTGTAATAAATGCGTATCACTCCTGATCAGGCCTGACTCTTGTCTGTCTGTTAGATGGCAAAGCTGCATTTTTTTGTTAATTCACTGGAGGGCGCTGAGGGGAAGTGCAGGTGGCAGCTTCCTGGGTTGGTCAGTAGATGGCAATGCAGCATTTCTGTTGTCTTCAGGCTTTTCTAGCAAGTTTTTTTTGGGTTGGTGATGTGTTGCTGACACGAACACTGATGTTGGGCTGAGTAGATAAGAAAAATGTGCTGTTCAAGCAGAGCATCAGGACTGAGATAAACAAGGAATTCGATTTTGGAAGGACTATAAAGACCCAATGACCCTCTCTAGAAAACTATGCAATTGTTTGTCAAAGAAGAAGAAAACACAATCATTAGTTGACCCTGATTTTTACAACCAATTTAGAATAACCAGTTAATCCATGTGGAAAATGTTGAGTGTGGCCTAATAATCCAGTTGTACACTA
The DNA here is from genome assembly GCA_036245035.1 of Adrianichthys oophorus. NCBI lineage: Eukaryota > Metazoa > Chordata > Actinopteri > Beloniformes > Adrianichthyidae > Adrianichthys > Adrianichthys oophorus. Next base: position 1,343,940 of record BSAI01000189.1, on the reverse strand, counting down.
ATCATTTGAAGAGAGTATAAAGCAATGATATCTGTAAAACTGTAATCCACTGGGGTGTTGTTGGCTGATAAATGTCATATGGTGTCTGCTTTTTTTCCCTTACAGGTGCTTCATACAAGAATAGAAATCATCATTTCAGTGATGAAAAAAAGGAAGCATTTTAAAAATGGACAAAAAAAACATTACAATTCAAAGGACTGCATTGTAATGCTCTTCAGGCCCCCTCTTGACACATAGTAGGAGGGAAAGGAAGGTAACAAAGAGACATTTGTGACTTTTGCGTGCACTATGTGCACTGCCTACTTAAGTTTGCCTGCTTTGTGAAAACTTCTTGCTGCTAGGTGCGGTTTATTGATTGAAAAAAAATGAATTCCTTATTTATTAACACAAATGAGCACACGTCAGAAGCGACCGTCTTCCCCTTCACGTCGGACAGATCAAGCATCCACAGCGTGCGTCAATTTCTGAAATCACACTTTGTCAGCCATTACCCCGCTTACAACATGGTCACTTACAAAAAAAATAATTTTCAATCAATATTTAGCATTTTGTTCTTGTGTCTTTTCAGTTTTGAGCGGACTACGTAATGCGGTCCGTTGTCACGGTATGCATGGAACGCGTCACCGGGCCGGAAGACCTCGACTACAGCAAAGGAAAGCGATTTATATGCTGATTGTCACGATAGGTTCAGTAAAAGCATCAGTTCAGAGAAAGTTCACCTCTTACCGCTTGTTTATGTCCATAATGAAACAAAAAGCTTGTTTTAAAGAATCCTGTGCTGTGATAAAGAACATTGGGGCTATAGAACCAGAACTTTTTTCTGTGCCCATGACAACCCAACAGCCAATCAGATTTGAGTATTCCCCGGACCATTTAAAGGGCAAAAACACAATGTTAGTTTCTGATGGCTGTATATCAGCATCTTTGTTTTCTTGGACTAAGAACGGCAGACATTACAGTCTTTAGAGTTCTGCTCATCTTACTGTTGATGTGTTTTGTGCACACAAATGACATTTCTGGGATACCTGAGTTAACACTTTATAAATGAAAACATTTCTACAAGGGTTAATTTAGGATCCGCTTTTTAAAAATGTGAAAACATCTTTAAACTTGAAAGTACACATTTGAAAAAAATATAGCAAATTTAAAAGTGGAATAAAAAGCAATATTTAAACCGGAAACTGTTACCAAATTAAAAAAAATAATTTGTATTTTCGACTTTTTTTTTTTCTTTCAGTTTGAATTCAGTTTTCAGTTTTACTTAAAGTTAAAGTCCCATTAGCTGCCACGTATCTAGTTGCTTGAAACGTGTTCGGCGGAGCAGGAAGCTGCAGACATCCAAAAAGGCAGTTTGCCTTCCTGAAACACCAAACACCTGGTCCTCAAAACCCTACCATGTTCTGTATGATCACATGTCCTCTGGAGATGAAACGTAGCGATGTTAGAACATTTAAAACCCGTTCAACTGAACTTTCACGACTTTCAGACTGCTGGTTCTACTCCAGATGATGAGGAGCCTCTGCCTTCTTCATAGAGCAGCAGCAGTGTCCTTGAACTGTCATCTCGCCTGTCAGACTGCTTTACCTGACTCTGAAAATTACATTGACAGAAACGCTCTGCTGTGGAGGAATGAAAACACAACTAACCGGTCATAAAGATAAAGACATATCAGATATGTTTTCTATGCTAGTTAGCATTAATAGTAACTGGGTAGCTCCAAAAGACATCTTGTTAACTCCAAATACTCCGCTATTTCCATGTAAACAGCATAACCGGAAATGATTGAGCGGTCAAGAGCCGAATGTGGAAGTAGGTCGCGCATAGAGTCCATGAAAAGAGCCCAGAACACTAAGAACTGAAAGCAAAGAGTGAGAGCAGGAAAACATTTGAAAATATAATTAAATAATTTCTTTTTATTTGTTAACAGTTTTAGGTTTACATCTTTCTTTTTATTCAAGTTTTAATATTTTTCAGATTTACAGTATTTCTTTCAAATTTGCACTAATCCTCCTGTCAAATTGTTCTACTTCACTAAAAGAACTGATGAAAACAAAACCTTTCTACACCAAAACTGTCTCGGACTGGTCACTTTAGCACAGTCGCTTTGTGCCACTGAGTTTTGCTCTATTTCTTCCATGTCTTTTTCCATCTTAAGGCAGTGAAATCCTGCAGAAAACTCAGCGTTCTAAAAGGGCTGACAAAAGGGGAAGTTGTAAAGATGAGACCACTGTTCTTAATCTTCTAATAGGCTGGTGGTTTCCTCATACCTCAAAGGGAGTTTTTGATGACAAACCCCTTTTTCCATCCTCCCAGCAGCATTTCCTGAAGCCCACAGCTTCCAGTCCACCAGAAGAAAATCCTCTGATCATTCACAGCCACTCTGTGTCAGACTGAACATGCTGAGGTCTTTTTGCATCACAATTTACAACATTTACAGTCACATTTTCATCCTTTGGTTTTTCTTCACAGTTTGTGCAGAGGATCTCCAGGGGTAGTTTTAAACAAAAGTAGTGCTTTTTGTTAAAATTTGCATCAGACTACATTGGAACTGGACCATCACACTTTATCTACAGACAACAGAACTGCAACTTACAGTGTGACCTTATAAACATCTACTTAGAAAGGAGCTTCTTACTGCCCATTAACAAGGAATTAATAGAAATCTTTCTACCAATCTCCATTATCTTCTGATTACCCCCCCCCACACACACACACCTCTGATTCCTACATGAGGAGGATGAAGTAAGTTTATTCAGTTTCACTGTTGCAGTCTCCCATTAAACTGCATGTACTTTTTCAGGCCACACTTCCTCTTAAATGAAGACACGTTTTTTTTTTTTTGCAGCACTTTAAAGTGTCCGGCATCACCTTTGTGTTCTGGAAATCATCTCCAGTCCTTCCAGCATCTTCTGCATCCCGCTTTAAAGTACTCTGCCTGCAAATGCTCATTGTTCTGCATGGGTAAAATGGAAGACTTCACCTGTAAAACTGAACACTATACATCTTTTTTGCAGATACACATTCAGCATTTATTTCCTTTGTTCAGCAACACATTTCAACATTTTACTGCATTTTCTATTTAAGAAAAACAATCAAATGGCATTTTTCATCTGGTCCTGATTCTGAATGATTTGAGTAAAAACTTCTCAGAAATTCAAATTAAAGCTAATTTTTCTTTATATATGTCCTCCATCATTAAGAAAATGGCATGAGAACATGTTAAAAACGCCACTTTCAGAGTGAGTCTTTAAGTTTTGGAAAAACAAGCCATCTGTAGTGATATATGTAAAAAAAAAATGAAATGAGGAGCTTTGTGTGGCATACTAGAAGATTTCTTTTACATCAAATGCTTCAGATATGAACCAAAATGACTGTATTTGAAACATTTGTGGATTAGCAACAGGAAAATATAAAAACGCTTATTTTCATTTATTAAACTTTTCTACTTGAACATGTTTTCCAGGATGTCAGCATCAGCTGCACGTGCATACTTCTTCCAGCTGACTGAAGAGAGCTCTGGGTCTGTGCAGCAGTGGGCTGAACACATTGACCTGCCATCTGCCATCATGAAGGCTCTCTAACATGTGAACTCACTCAGTTTCCTTATGCAAGCAGGAGACACATTTCAGTTTAAAAACTGCTTTTATTACTCTGTTACAACTCACTGCACTCGCCGTGGTTACCATGACAACGGACAGAAGAGATGAGAGATTACTGAGATGACCGGACAACATATTCACCATGAGATTGGTGACTACCTTGATCTATTTTAAAGTTAATCTGTTTGTAATTAAAAAAAAAAGCCTAAATTTAGGCTTATCTGACCTTTCACCTTCACAATGAAGTATCAGCTCTCTCCTGTGGATGTTTCACTTGTGGCTTCTTTCTTTTCTGTATGTCTGTGTGTAGGAAGCTCTGCCAGTTTTAGGGACAATTCTGATGGAAAACCGTGGTTTGGTTACACAAAGTAAAACCAATTACCCCCCACCCCACCATAAAAGCCTTGGGCTGCTGTCACTTCATTTCTCTTTTCCAGCCCTTCTCTGTCAGCTTCTTTTTGCTTAAGTTTCATCCCCCGTTTGTCTCTCCACCTTCCTACACCTCCCAATTCTCCACTCCGGTCTGCCCCGGAGAACCCCTTCAGATCCTCACCACCATCAGCGTCCAGTCTCTGGGGTTTCCGGGTCTGCTCCTCGTGCTGGACTTTCCAGGTTGTGTCCAGAGTCAGACTTCTAAAAGCATCACTCTGTGACCTAAAATTCAAACATCAGCTCTGTATTGCTGCTCTGCTCTCTTGAATCACTCAAAAGGGCTGAGAGAATTAAAGAAAACTCCGTCAGCCTCCTGAAGGTGACAAACATGGTATCAAAGGAAAGTCCATCAGGTTTGTTAAGAAAACACTTTCATAGAATATAGATTCAGGGTTCACTGTGATGCTTGATTTCAAGTCTTTATTTTTACATAAACTGGTTTTCCAGCTCATAAAACCCATGAAAGGAGAATTTTAGAAAATGATAAAACTGTGGACAAGTATGCCAAGGTTTTTCAGATCATGAAAGTTTTAACCTGAGTTTCAATCAACTAATCATCTAATAAACTCAAAGCACCTGCACAGGTTCCCTAAATGTTATTCAGTTTGGTCAATATGACCAGACAAGTATCCAGAAGACCGTTGCTGATCCCCTTCACAGTCCAGGTAAGCAACTAAAGTTGTAGCTAAGGAGCCTGTCTGTTCACAGAGCACTGTGTCCATCAATGGAAAGTCTAATGGAAAGGTAACATGTGTCAGAAGATGCACCAGCATAAAGACGACTTCAGCAAATTACCAAAAGAACATGATTCAAGAACCTGCAGACGTCCAGAAAGAGTGGAATGAGGTGGAGGAACAGCTTCAAGAACCTCCACATTCAGACGCATTTGGGAAATGGGATAAAACGGTGAGATTCCTCATTCTGAGCCTGAATCAAAGGAGGAAACGCCTCAACTGGAGCAAGGAGGAAAAGGCCTGGACTGTTGGCCAAGCTCCTGTGAGATGCAGGTTTTATCTTCTAGCAGGGCCTGACCCCTGACCAGGCTGTTGAAGTATTGAAGAAGGACATATCATTTTGGAAATACTTTCTTTGGATTGATTTGATCACAACCTCTGTTTTTATCTTTCTGCAACAGAGAGAAACTGCGATTTCTCCACATTTTCCTCATTTTTGTAAAATTCTGTTTTCTTGGGTTTTATGAGCTGGAACCCCAATTTTTTGTAAAAGTCCATTAAATGTACATTCTATGAAAGTTTAATTTTTTGAATAGAATTATGGAAAAGAATACTTTCTTTAACTTTGCTCTCAACTTTGGAACTCTCCTCCATCAGAATCTCCAAACATGAATTCACTTCCCGTCTTAAACTCACCTCTTTAGTTACAGAAAAAGCCGTAACTCTTAATTCTTATTCTACATCCACTCTGTTCTTCATCATATGATTGTTTATGAGAATATTTTGTTTTTCTAAAGTTTTCTTGGGTGATTTGAAAGTGCTTTTTTTTCCCCCCACAAAAGTAGGTGGGATAAGGCTGCAGCAGACCCATGACCCAGAACAAGACAGAGGACACTCAGTAAAACAAACACGTCTTTAAAGTAGAATAAATATTCATTTATTACTGTAAACTCTTCTAAACAGCGCTGCTCACAGGATCCACAGGTGCGCAGATTAAGCTTAGTGACACAAATATTTACTAGATCTCTAGAGTTTAGTTTAAGAACGCAAAAAACGTTGTGTTGCCATGGTTACAGTGAATTTACAGCATCATTGAAAAACAAATCCAACTAAATTAGAGCGACAAATCGGACAATCATTCACAAAGCAGATTGTAGAAAAGCAAAGTCAGAAGAAAAACTTTCAAAAATGGTAAACAACATTAAATCGAATCTGAAAGAAAAGTTCAGGTTTCTGTGAACTAAATCAGATCAGTAAATAAAGGAAAAACACAGAAACTGTGTGACATCACAGCATGACATCATAGTTCAACCACCAAGGTGAGCTGCATCAACCAGACGAGCCGCAAAAATATATTCAAGCATATAGGAACTTTTCTCAAACAAAAAAACCCACAAAGTTCAGTAAAACAAACATAAAAAATACTTTTTAAAGTGCAATATCATCACAAATGTTATCAATATGATTAACAGATGAAGAGTTTTCCTTTTGACAGTTTGGTGAAAAACTAAAATGAAGCTCACAAAGGATTCATTCTAGTGACAACAATATTCCATTTAGTTTTTGTCTTTAGGGACTTTAAAATTGACACTTTCCTGTGTCTTCCTTCTGAGTTCAAAACAATTTCAATAATTCTATGTTTAGTTTGTTAAATGAATAACAAATTATAACTAGATTCAGTTGAAATGAAACTATAAAAATTAAAATTTGCAACTTTTTCAATAGTTATAGCTAAAAAAAAAAGCTAAATGATGTGATATTCAGTAAATATCTTTGTAGTTTTGAGGCTTCATGAAAAAAAACTCAAACACTGAAATGTTGCAGAGCTTTAAACTGTAAATAGATGATGGTGCAGAGTGGAGGTTTAATACAGTCTCTTCTGCAAGTTGAATGGTCTCATCAGCTGATGTTTTGACACTGATTGGTATTCCTGGGACAGCAGCTCACAGCTTCAGTTCAATGAAGCAGAAAAAGTCACCAGAAGTGGAAAGTTCTAGCAGATTTAGGACACTTGAGTCCACATTAGTGATTAAGAGGAGAATCTGTTTGCAGATGCAGTTTCATTCACAGGTCAGAAGCTGTTCCATGAACACAAAATTATGTCAAAGGAGGGGCCACTGGGCATTTAAGCCCCACCCACTTTCACTGATTTACTGATCATTTGATCCTGCCGAGAAAAGGTAATTTTTTAATTAACAATAAAAAAAAGTGCAATTAAGTGATCTATTTTGTTGAATATAGTTTGAAATCATAGTTTCAAGTAAAAACTGTAATGAACAATATAAAAATGTCACTGGATTAAAAACAACTATGTAAGAAAGCAAACATTTGCTATAAAAGGATCCATTTCAGATCTAAAATGCAGTTATTTAACTGTCATTGTACATATTTCAGTTAGTCAGTTTTATTGATTGATCAATGAAATTACTTCAATGTTTTTGTTGTTTAAGGTAATTATAAATTAAGAGGAGTCCTGGATTATTAGGAACGTTACAAATTATGGATGTATAGCTCAAAGTTACACCCCCCACCCCCCAAAAAATGCCCAGCAGGGTCTCTTGTTTCAGCCAACTACAGATTTGAACACCCCTGTGTCATGACAGACACTCCACCCTCCTGCCACAAAGTTTCATTTTTTTTTTAAAATGACGTTACTTTCACAGGATTTTTATGAAAAGTTGGATAACTTTAAAAAACAGGCTGTAAATGTTTGTCAGCAGACTTCAATACATTTTACAAACATGTTTCCTAAATAATAAAAATCCATGAAACATATGACTTCATTGCAATATTTTAATGACCTTTTAACTTTTTAAGTTAAGAATAAAATATATTCTGTATTTTTATTTGTTTAACAACTTTAGTGAACTTTACAATCTTTTTTAAACATCAAGTTACAAGAGTGTCAGTGAATTTTATTAAACCTGTTACTATGTTAAAGAAAAAAAGTGAGACACTCAGCAAATAATGGTTACACATGCTTTGCCTTTTTTATTTTGAAAAAAAAGTGATATAAATGACTAAATAGATTGTAAATCATCTAAATGTATGTTTGTTGTCTTTTCCTGTAAACTCCACTGTGTAAAATCTCTGCAGCTCCACAGAGAGAAACAACAGCTGATCTAAATGTCATTTGCAAAAATGAAGGGTTAACCAACCGTTTTAGGGTCGGTTGGACACTTTCTTTGACTTTTACCTTAAATTCTGCAGTAGTGCTTCTGGAACGTTAGGAGCTTTCAAAGTCTGGAAAACATCTCCCCATCTGATGATTGTTGCAGCTCACCTCTGATGCAGCATCGTCAAAAACGGACTGGCATCGCAGAGGACACAAACACTTCAAACTGCTTGAAAGACCGCAGAGAATCAGAGTAAAAAAAGGGGAAAAAAGGGCAGATAAAGACATAAAAACATTCAATATAAGGTCTTTACAAGTCAGAATAAAGTCCAATCTGCAGTTTTTGTTTCCTAACTGAAGAACAGCTTTCATATAATATCTAATATATAAAGGTCTGAATGAAAAAGTGATTTTGCTTCATGAAGCAGCAAATCTCTGCAGACTTTGATGGAGTAAACCAGAAGTTTGGGGGTTTTTGTTCCCAGCGATGCTGCCGACATAAACATGTGCACACAAACTACTGCCTTGATGGCAGCTACCATACTTTACTCAACCTGGCAGCTCTAGACACAATCAGAAAAGTGAGCACGTTTCCACAAAACATCAGTGACAGAGCTGAGGAGGTAGACAGAGACTGACATCTTGACTATATCTCCCAGAATGCACTGGGATTTCACAAGCAATGTGGATGGAGTCCCATGGGTCAGAAAGAGTTGGATTGTGATGAAAATTTTAATTTTACAACATTTCTCCAAATGGGACCAAACATTTTACACTTCTTTTAGTTCAGTGTAAGCATTTTGAAGTATTTCTACTTTGTCTTGTCAAAAGAAGTCATCCTTTTCAAATGAACATCCTTTAGGTTTACCAGAATTCTCTTTCAGCAGCTTATTTTACATGAAGGCAGCAGGGGGTGCTGCTGCACCACTACTGAGCAAAGTGTTTTAGAATAGGTTGCTCTTTTCGCAAGGCAAACGAATACAGACATACATTTGTTTTAAACAGGGTGTTTTCAGAAAACAAATAAATACATAAATAATAGCTAACTAAAAATATTCCAATTAGCATGAATCAAATAGATTTATAATATATTAAAATCATTGCAAAATCAGAGATTACCTCTATTTTTGATTTAGTGGCTCCAAAAGGGCATAATAAATAAACATTTAGGATTTCAATTAAAAAGTATATTTTTACATACATGAATGTAGTTACATTTAGAGTAAGTGCTCATGTTAAAATACTCAAAATATTAAAAAAAAGGCAAGAATATAACATTTGCTATTTAATATACTTTTTAAAAATTAAGTTCCATATTTTATCATCAATCAACGGTCAAAGCTTAATGCATCGAACTACAACCAAATATATATATATCTTTTTTTAACTTAATCATTTCAGAAAATGACAGAAAGTTTTTTAAGGTTTATTCCACATCTAAATATTTTGGTTTTACTAACTTTTCTGGGTTAGCTCAAGCATATTTGTACTTGAATATATATTATTGGTCACACTATTGGCAGTGATGTATAAACGTAACCAAATATTGGAAGCAATCATTTCTGTATTGCTTTTAGCATCAAATAGTGAAGCAGAAGCTAATAGATTATAAACCCACGGCAAACAGGAAGTGTTTTTTTTACCATGATCAAATCATTTTTCAGTGCAGCTACAGTACAGTGATTGAAAACTATTTGATTGGAAAAGAAAATGAACAGAAATCCTCAACACAAAGCAAAAGCATATTCGTGAATCACTGAACCACGCCGCATCAGGGCAGTGAAGTTCAGTAAGTCAGGAAAGAGCTGTACATTTGTGCTGAAGAACTACTTCCTGTTCCTTAGGCTCCACCTCCCTTCCACTCTCAGAGATTGACAGGTGCCTGATCAATTGACCAAGATACAGCAACTAAAACACAACTGAAGCGACAAGGAGAAAACAAACATACACCAGACCGACTGTCCATCAAGATGGTTGACAAATCAATGTGGAAGTACAGCAAACCAGTTCACAGAGGTCAACCAAGATAAAAAAAAAAATCTCTGATTGAAAGAGGGGAAACAGCTGCAAGCAGAGCAAGGCCAGTGTACATGGATCATGTATGTGTCGTGTGTGTGTGTTAATGTGTGTATTGCTCATTTTAAGGACATATCAACCAGCTATCTAAAGAAATGCAAGTGTCTGAATGAATACAGCTCAGCTGTGAAAACATCAATTTCAGGATCTTGTTCTTCAGGCCAACAGAAAGTTGGTTTTTGTGTGTCCACGCCTCTTTGTTAAGTCACCTTTGAAAAAGAGAGTTTATCTCAAAAGATTTCCTGGTAAAAAAAAAAAGGTAAAACAAAACTTTCAAAGATGCAACTGTTTAAAACGTTGTAGATGCTTTTTCTATGCTTTAAATCTTTAAAGTCCCACTCTGATAATGTTTTAGTCTGTGTTCAAATCGTTACCAGTTGTCTTTTCACCACAACTGTGCTGTTTTTAACCAAAATAAAAAAACTGGTGTCGGTTTCTAGGCCATAGTTTCTTCGCCTCTAAGTTGTAGGAAGGACTGTTGGTGTGGAGCAACCCTCCCCTCTCCTCTTTCCTGTCCTCTGGGTTGAGAGCTCCCTGTTCACATGCTCTCCCGCTAGCCTATAGCCCCTCACACCCCCCACCTCACATTCACGGTCAACAAAAATGGTGAGCAATGTTGGCGCCATCCAGCCGTACAGTTTTGATCCAGATGCAGCTCAGACGAGGGAAATGAAGACATTACTGGAGCGGCGCAGGCAGCTAGTGGGCTGGCCAGCATGTTTTCTACATCACAAATAGGTTCTTTTTTTAAACTGCATTTTTTTCATCTAATTAACAGTGATTTGAATAAACAAATACTCAGAAATGTAATTTTAGGATTTTTTTTTTTTTATATATGCTCTGCCCCATCAGAAAAATGCCACAAGAACATGTTAAAAACACCAAAAACACAATATTCATTCAAGAGTAGGTCTTTAAATTAGGCTACTGAGCAAAAAAGCTGATCTCTGTATTTTCCGCCCTATAAGACGCCCTAAAGCTGGATTTTTTTTTTTCTAGCATGCCTTGTGATCCGTATAACCTTTTGTACGGATTGATTCTGGTTGTGTTTACTAATGTCGAAGTGATTTTGAGGAGGTATGCGGCGCTCTGTGACAAAGTCAGTCTGTTTTTGTTTGAGTTCCAAGCAAATCTGGGTGTCATAGTAAATATGCCAACATGGCTAACATATTGGTGTTGGACTGTGTTTTTTTTTTTTTTACAAGTTACTAACAAGGTTGAAGTCAGCGTAGTCACATTAATGTTTGTTTTAGCGGTATTAATCTGTTTTTGTTGTGGCGCAAACAAGGTTGGGAGTTACAAGCATTGTAAATACACAAACGTGGCTAACACTTCCAATGTGGCTAACATTTAGAGTAGAGTTACTGTGAACGCAGTTCATACGGTCCGACTGATGGACCTATTTCTGACTCTTGTCTCACTTAATGAGCCTTGTAGTTCACTTTATATATGAAGTAAGTGAAAAATAGACTATTTGTTGACAGTGGGCCCTGTAATCCAGAGTACCCTGTAGTGCATAAAATACGGTACTTTGTAATGAATATATCAGCTGTTCATATGGAGACATTTCCTGGGGAGGGGCAGTTAGAGCAAGAAGCTTTTTGAGACTGACCTGGAACACATGAATGTTTGAGCACATGCTGGTGTATGTGGACTATGGGGACTAGAGGAACTCTCTTGGAGAAATTTTGACCGGTCGGCTTTTTTTTGCTCATCCAAATCAAAGCTTTAAGGCGGGAAATTCATGATGGCCTCAGTCCTCATGACGGTTGGTTTGGTTGAGCTGGCACAGTGACCTGCAGCCATCCTGTCCTTGTCATGTCCGTCTGTGTTAGTAATATGTGTTTAGGCATGGTGGGTGTGTGTGTTTATGTGTGTGTGGCTGAGCAGCAGCAGTGACGCTCACTCGCACCCCCCTCTCAGCCTCTCTTAGACCACGGTGCTGACGGACGGATCTGATAGGTTGAGCTGGCCGGTGATGTCAGTCGGGTATGGCTACATAAAGAGGACAAAAACAGAAAAGAAAAACAACACACGTGTTACTTAAGCTTCAACTCACAACCTGTGACAGAGACTTCCCCTAAATGAGTTCTTTTAGCATGTTTTTATCCTTTGAAATCCATGTTAGCAGCGGTGAAAAGAGTTGACTAACTAAAATCTTTTTTATTCTTACAGTGTTTTCTTGGAGTTTCTAAATGAAAACAAACCAGCTATGCTTCCTGCTGCTATTTAAAACTCTGTATTTAAAGTTTCATAAACATCACAAGAGCTCTGTTAATGGCTTCCACTGAGGGAGACACTTCCTTAAATATAGAATTTGAATTTTGGCTGAAATGTAACATTTTTTTGAGTAAAATGACTTCATTTTAGACTTTGTTGCTTTGTAGTTTAGCTTAATTTAAATAGAATTCCTGGTTGTTACACATGTCAGTCATTTAAACAACGATTCCTCTGTTACGCACACGTTATTTCCATGTAGATTAGAACATTTGTAAAGCAGATTTTTTTTCTTATTGACAGTTTGTATAAATAAATGTTTTTTAAAATGCCAACCTAAATTTTTCTTCTGAGACAGCAAATGTATTCATATTTGTATTATGTCTTACCTCCCATTGAATTTTATAAAAAAATGTTAAAACATTTCATGTAAAAACCAGGAAAGATCAAGAAACATTTAGATTTTTTTTAAGTTTCCAATTATTACTGAAGAAATGAAGGTTTTGAGTTACTGACTCCCTCAGCCTTTATTCTCAGTGCTGTGATGTTTAAGTGGGAAAGAATGGTTGAAATTTTAAATACAGCAAAGTGTATCAAACAGAAATAATGAGTCAGGTTTTCGAATGTTTTTGACTTTTATCATTTTGAAAAATAAACAGAAACAATAAATATTATTTCAATGGGTTTTTTTTTTTTTTGGGAGTGAAAATTTGGATTTTCTATGAGGCCTGCAGCTAACATGTTTATATGTTTATATTTCAATGCTTAATGTATACATGTAAGGTAAGGTAAGCTTTCAACACGAAAGTACTGCATTTAAAAAATAATACATGTAAATTCAAACTATTGTTGTTTTCATGTTACTATTATTATCTATATTATCCATCCATCTATCCATCTTCTTCTGCTCATCCGGGACCAGCTCGCGGGGGCAGCAGTCTAAGATAAAAGATACCCAGACTTCTCTCTCCCCGGCCACTTCCTCCAGCTCCTCTGGGAGGACCCCGAGGCGTTTCCAGGCCAGCCTAGAGACGTAGACTCTCCAACGTGTCCTGAGTCTACCTTGGGGCCTTCGCCCAGTGATTTCAAGCATTTCATCTGAACCAGATGAATCTCAACGTGCTCCTCTGGATGTGGAGGAGCAGCGGCTCTACTCCAAGTTCTCTCTGGTTGAGGGAGCTTCTCACCCTGTCTCTAAGGGATCGCCCAGCCACCCTACGAAGGAAGCTCATTTCAGCTGCTTGCATCCGGGACGTTGTTCTTTTGGACATGACCCAGAGCTCATGAACATTGGGATAAAGACTGACAGCTCTGATCTTTTCTCACTTGTGATCACGACCCCAAATTAACTCCTCCACCAATCCAGAGAGGGCAAACTTTTCTCTGGCCAAGAACCATGGCCTCAGACTTAGCGGTGCTGATCCTCATCCCAGCCGCTTCACAATCGCCCCAATGCGCGCTTGAAGGTCCTGGCTCAATGAAACCAACAGGACGACATTATCTACAAAGAGCAGAGAGGAAATCCTGGGGTCTCCAAAGACCCCAGGATTTCTTTCCATAAAGATTATGAACAGAACTGGTGATGAAGGGCAGCCCTGCTGAAGTCCAACACGCACCAAGAACAGGTCCATCCTACTGCCAGCTATGCAAACCAAGTTCCTCCTCCGGTCATACCAGTCCTGAGTAAGGCTCCCTGTACCCCACACTCCCAGAGCACCCTCCACAGGACACCACGGGGGATGTGGTCAAACGCCTTCTCCAAATCCACAAAACACATATGGTCTGGGTGAGCGAACTCCCACGAACCCTCCAGCACCCTAAAGAGGGTGTGGAGCTGGTCCACAGTTCCACGGCCAGGACGAACACTGCACTGTTGTTCCTGGATCTGAGGGTTGGCTATCAGATGGACTCTCCTTAAAATATAAGTAGTATTTGTAGAAGTATTTACACTCTTGTTCATACATTTTGATCATAAAAAATGATTCATGATGAAAAGTTAATGAAGTTAGCAAACACATTCTCCAGATACAATCAAATCTGTTCACTTCTGCCCCCAGCAACTGACCAAAAATAAACCTCCCAAGCTACAGTTTTACACATTCATTCTAACTAGAAAATCTAAAAATGGAATTTCTAATATCAGTGTGACATCACTACAGAGTTTTTTTTTCCTGCTTTAAGGTCTCTATGTTTATAAAAACAAAACAAAAAAATAGTAAAGGAAGTGAGAAGAATAAAATATCACTAAGACCTTCCGTGCATCTTAAATAAATATTTGAAGTTTCACTGGGTGTCCCACACCAGGGTGTGTGAAGTGTGTTGTCTGACCCTGGGAGGTGATCCGCTGAGCTGCAATCACACCTGAGCTCAAGAACTATTTGTTGGCTTAACCCCCAATTCTACATTTCAATGCTGAGAATTCGGTAAGGAGTCAATTACTTATCTGCTATCATAAATCATAAACTGTCTACTCTTAACTTTTTTGCAACAAGGTGACATCATCTTTTCTGTTTCAGTTGACTGTTTGGCAGTCTGAGATAAAGCTTCAATGCGAATAGATGAGAATTACCAACCTAAGTTTAAAATTCACTGTGACTGAGGATACTAGACACTATGAGACCATCCCATACCAACAGTGTGTTTGATGTTTAACTTACAACAAAAGCTTTAGTTTACATATTACATTTTGCTTATCACCCCCAGGAGATATTTGGTAAAAGTCACTTAAAATCCCTCATGTTGTGTAAGTGAAGGTTTCAGGCAGCTGCTGATGAATTAAACATAATCATCTATCATGTTATCTGCTCTGAAGATCCACACTGACATGCAGGACATGAAACTTTTATCGCCTAGAATCAGAGGATGGCAGCAGCTCTGCACGGAGGGTCGATGGTTCTAGCTCCAGCACAACTTGATAAGAATTTCCCAAAGCTGAGCAGAGTGGGTTTTTGTACTGTATCTAAATCTGTTTTAGATACAAAAACCTATTTCATATTACTGATTACATTATTTCATAATAATATGTATTAGATCCTTTTGCATTTCCATCACAGTTTTGCAAATACAAAAGTTACTACTGCCTGAGTCACAACTGCGGGCTCTCTGTGGCCAAAAAATGGTGGCCCACGTGAAGATTTTAGACAACTCGGTGAGCCCATAAGGCAAACATGTTTTTTTCTTCGGGCATGCTGCAGGCAATGGATTGTAGCAAATACATACAAAACAAAAGTACTACATCCTGTAGACTGCACAAGGGGTTCATGAGGGCGGTTCACACATTGAGTGTGTGCTGCTTGTGGTGCAGCTTGATTGTTAGAATTTTTTTTTTTTAAATTAGACAATCAGTGTGAATCAGTGGGACAATCAGTGTGGTGGCGAACACCCCCTGTGTGCAGCATTCAGGCAAAGTCAGTGAGGAGCCAGTACTCACATAACAACTGTGGCGCCATACGACAGCATCATCTGTACATCATTTTGTATGTGTGTGCAACTCCAATCATCCTTACAAATACTTTACGATACAACTTACCACACTATTACCCAATCAATCAATTCATTAATCAATCAGAATGTTTACAACGCCAATGCCTGTATCTGACATCCGTCCCTCCACAACACAAACGAGCTGTATGCAGGAGTTCTATTTCCAGTCCGGTGACGCCTCAATGTCAAAGCCAAAAGTCAGACAAACGGGAAACAGGTCATTTTAAAGGGACTCGTGAGGGAGGAGAGGGCATGGGGTCTGACAGCCCATATTTTGGATGAACTACTCGACACGGGGGTGGCAGGACAAACCACTCTTCCAGGAGCCAGCGGAGAGGGGGGGCAACTGAGACAATGTAAACTAACTGATGATCATGAGATGGACTCACCGCGTGACGCAAGGGACACACTGCAGACAGACCGCTGTAAATCTGGCGTTTACAGCATTTATAAATGTTGATTCTAAAACAAGTTCTATTTCTATAAAAATCGTAAGCGTTAAAATGAGAACAGAAGCTTTATTAATCCTGAAGGAAATCCAAACGCAGTCAGCTGCCAACAATCACCATTCACCACACAAAATAAAAGAATAAAACTATAAAAACAATGAAAATCTATTAGCTAAAAACAGTACAACTATTAATTTAAAAGATAATAGATGCATAAAAAATATTTAGAAATCAAAATTTAATACAATAAAAACATTAAATGTTTAAAAATTAAAATTCAATGAGGTTCTCTTTTGATGTTCAGTCAGGGGGGGGGCACTGTCATGTCACGAGGGACAAAAGACCTCCTCTGTCCGTAGAACTACTGTCCCAATGATGGATAGCACTGCTTCAGCAGTTTTATTGTATTATTGTTATTGTATTTTAGTATTAAGTTTTAAAATTATAAATAAGTTGGAAAAAATTGTCCTATTTAGCTCTTGCATTGTCTACTTAGTTTAGAATTTTAGAGCATTACTTATCATCTTTTTCATAAGTTTTTTTTACTTATTTGTGTCTATAGATCCTCGCTGAAGCCAATTTACACTTTTGGGATTTAACTTAGGAAAGGAAAAAGGGAACATAAGAACTACACACACACACATAAATACCTAATGCTTTTCTCAATTTTTAAAAAATCAGTTTTAAAGGTTACAAAACAGAATCCGTTTCCTGTTTTCTCCATAAAGGTGTTTTTTTTCCTTTTCTTTTTTCTGTTATTGCTAATCATTAAAACACATTATTTTCTGTTGATTTATGAGCAAAATTGAAAAAGCATTTAAAGCCACTCATTTAAAATACAGTAGAATTCTTCAGAAAGTAGACATTTTTTAAACCAATTTTCCAATGTTTCCTCTAATGCTCTAGTCATGAAAACAATCTGTGTAAATTCTGCACAGTTTCCTTTCCACTGCTGCTAACATGACCGGATGCGCTCTGTGCTCCAACAGGAGGATCCATGTTGGCGTGTTGGAGTGATGTTTTGTGCCTACAGTCAGTCGTGCTTGCAGAGGAGGACAGAGGCAGTGTGTGTGTCGCACAGCATGTAGTCTGGACACATTCAAACCCAGTGAAAGAGAAAAACACTCATATAGAAAATAAAGAAAGATGACCACAGAGAGAAATGAGTCTGTTTCCCTACTTTCGGTCAGGAAAATAAGTTCTCTTCACAAACACAAACTTTAACGCCATTTTAACGCCCCTCACAATATTTGGAGGAGCAGGGATGCAAAATGGACAAAATCAGAGCAGATTTGTAAACCCTGAAAGAAAACGTTGAATCAGGTGGCAGAGAAGCACAGAATCAGACAGTTAAAGGTACGTCGCCCAGCCAAGCCTCCAAAACCAACACGGGGTCCTGTGGGACGAAGATTTATTAGACAGAGAATCTGTTTTTAAAAGGCAGAGCTGAAGAAGTTAGAGCAGGAAAATCAATCTGTGCTGGGAAACCTGCCAGGACCAGAGGGGCTCGTTAGAGGAAGACAAAACTGTTTTGACTGTGAGACGAAGAGATAGAGAGAAGACAGGAGTGCAAGAGAAGAACAAACAAACACAGACGACAAAGACGGACAGGACCATAACAGCCAAAGAGAGCACACAGTCTGACCCTCTTCACTTCTCCTTTGCAAGAGGACAACGTGATTGGTGTGAGAAGAAAAGCCAACAAGCTGAACCCTGTCTCCTCTTGTCTGTCTGTCTGCCTTTAGTGGTACCAGTGAGCTTATGGAGGTGAGAGAATGGCTGATTGACAGAAAGACAGCTGTGATGGGTCAGCAAGTAGATGATTGAGCTGAGGAGGAGGGAGGAAACAAATGGCAGAACTGGTGATGAAACTAAAGGTTGGCAAAACCAAAGAGTTTTAAATGGAAGGCAGAAAACAGACAGAAAACTGAAGGAATGAAGCGCTGGAAGAAAGAAGAGGACAGGAGGTGGTCTTCATCTCCTTACCGTGGCGTCCCCGGGGGCCATACGGCGTTTGAGGTCGGAGGTCGAAGTGATGGACCTAAAAGAGGTTTTGGGCTCGGGCTCTGCTCTACCACTTTTCCTATCCTAAAATAAATCATATGATAGGTGCACACACACATTAACACGCAGCAGAGACACAGCAGCGCTACCCACTCACACAGTCTGATGCACGCTGTGCACGTGTGGAGGTGACACACACACCTGTGTGCTGTTACAATGATGAATACTCTGGACTACAGAGAAGCCCTCGGTGTGGATGGTATCAAGGTGCCCTGACTTTATATGACACACATAATCTATCAGATCACTGGAGGTAAGAGCAGGGACTACAGTTTATCAATAAAACGGATCAATAATCTGTAATACAGAAAACAACTTATCATTAAAATGACTTTATACTGCAGATCGACTTACAATAAACTTTAGAAATAGTACAAGTAGTCTGTGAAACCCTGTGAGATCCATTGTATTACATAAAACCAAGAGAAAACTAAAGCTATTACTATTTATCATTACATTTATTGAAGACAAATAACTGCTACCTAAAACTTATTCAAGTGTCAAACTAGGATAATGCCTTTTGGCTGCATTCAAATTCCTTCTCTACTCCCTAACTATAGACGTTCTAGAGCCCTGGATTGTTTAAGCAATTCGGATGCCATGTTCACTATTTTTTCCATTAAACGCCAAAGATGACATCACCGAGTTCCCAAAGTAAAAACCTAATAAGTATGACTGTTTTACAAAGACTATTTATGGAATCTTCTGAAATCTTGGATGGTTCATAAAAAAGAAAATTTGAATACATTTTTTTTAAATGGCACTGGATTTTGGTACGATAGATTACTATAGACACTGACAAAATCACAAACACCATGTATAGTGCACTAACTAGTGAGTAGTGAAGGAATTCAGAAACAATAGTTTCTAAAAGAGTAAACTGGTGAGCCATTGTGTTTCTAGACGAGTCACTTTTAATTGAAAACACTTATTTTTTTTTTTATACACGTAATGATTTCAAAACACAAATGTAGGAAAAATGGTACTGACTTTAGGGTGGAATCACTCCATGAATCCCAGTGCTCAGTCTAAGACCTCAAGATAAGTGGTTTTAGTTATCTATTTTTTTTAAATATTCCTCTCTATGTTTAACTTTCGTTACTTTGTTTTATTGATTTTGAATTTGGAGTTTGTATTTAGTTTTTGCACTTTGCTGCTCTGAACTCACGCCAAACAAGTAAACCCTGAAAAAAAATTCAGTTTACATGTAAATAGACTTTGCTGGACTTCACTTGTGGTGTGAATGCTCCACAGACTTACATTGAACCAAATAAGGAAACAAACCAGAGAAGGTATGCAAAGAAGGAAGCAAAAACCAGCCCATGATGTAACTAGTGTGAGATAAATGTAATCTCAATGGTTGGAGCAGTGGGAATCGTTTGTTTTCTTCATGATACACTTTTCTCTCTTGTTTCCACTTTTAAAGTTCAAACCATCAGAGAAATAGAAGTAACATTTTGTAAAATGAAAACAAAGATCTGATTGCGATCCAAAATATATGTAAATGTAGCAAACTGAACGAATTCTGTACAGGACAGACAGCACTGAAGAGAATGATTGATAAGTCAAGAGCCAATTAGGATGCAAAACATAATTTAAGAAAAACTAAATTGCACTAAAAAAAAATTCTGCTAAAGTGAGACCACAAAATTGAACCACGATGAAACAAGGGACCACTGCATTTCTGTGGACAAAGTTTGTCTATCAAGTGAGCAGCTGTAGCAACGGAAACATTTTTCAGGCAGTTTGGTCCCCTTTAGACTGCGGTTTGCTCCAAAGATAACTGTTTGGAACAAAGCAAACCAAGTCAATTAGAGGAAATGATTTTGATCTGAACTGAATCCACTGCATTCTAAAGTAAAAGCAGCATATGCTTTGTATAGAAGCATCTATGTTAGAAAGTAATGTAATTTACAGTGAAAATGTTACAGTAGTTTGTCCTTTATTCAATGTATTTAAAGTCTAGTTTTCATGATTTCCTTTTTTTTCCATTTTTATTAATAAATATGTTTAGCTTTCTCAATATTCCTGCCATTTTTAGTACTTTGGTCATACAAATGTATCCCCTACCCCAACTCTGGACAACAACCATACAGTCTACATCATGGGTCTCAAACTGGCGGCCCGGGGGCCATTTGCGGCCCCAACCTTATATAAAAGTTTCATGTTAGTGTAGCCCGCGAGTTTTGTTTGAATGGCACTTTTACAGTGATGTGTGCGAAGCTGACAAACCCACCAATCCCGGTGGGATATATCGCTCTTGGGGGCTTGACTTCAATCTCATTGGTGGCACTGACCGTGAGTTGTCGTACTCTAATCTGTAACGGCTGCCAGATCGCTCTGAGCATGCGCAAATATGACGCCACTTCCGCTAAAGCATTTCACAGTCAGAGTATGTCTGTGAATGTTTACAATAATAATAGCCTCTTAAAATGTTAATAATGAACATTTTTACTTGAAATTACTTTCAAAAATAAAACACGCTTACTTGTCCTTTTTTCCCGTCACCAACATATGAAAAATAAAAACGATCAAATGGAGAGAATGACTCCCGGTCGCATGTCTGTCATTCTATCACGTATTGTTGAGATTTTTATTGTTTGAAATGACACCAATTTACAGTGTTGCATTTAGGCAATGTTCTTAGATTTTTCTGCACTGTAATCCAGTCCGGGAAGCTCTCCGTTGTTGAGAAAAACATACATTCTTGTGATTACGGAGTTCTAAGCTGTTTAAACAGCCCAGACAGTCGCAAAAGAGGCAGAACTGTCAGGAAATGCCACCATTAAAAAGTTTACAATCTTGAAACAACAAACGTACAGAAAATATAACGTAATATTGGCGCCTGTGCAGAGTGCTCGGGTAGACCACATTGATGAGTTCTTTACTTGATCTTTGATCTCAGGTCTGTGTGTAACACTTGTTCTGATCTCCAATGAACAGCGCCGTTCTTGTACTAACCACAGTTGGAATTCAACCATAAAAATATAGAAGTGGGTGACTGGTGACTCTAAAATAACTTGTGGCACTTGGAAGCTTTGCTAAGTGTCCAGCAGTAAAATAAGAGAGAATCATTGTTCAGAAGAATCCATTGATGGTGGTTAAAGAATTGTCAAATTTAAATCTTATTTGTGTTTAACAGTTCAAATGTTAATAAGGACGTTTAAATGTGAACACTGCAGATTTAGAAGACTGAATAAACAGAAAACTGACATTTATTACTGATTTTTTTTAAACTATTAATGTTTAATTTGTTTATGTATTTGTTGATTGAATGAGAGTTTTATTAGTAGTTTTGTACAGTTAATAGTACAGTACATGTTCCATACAAATTTACTACCAAAGAACGGATGTACCCGAGGAAGTTATACACAACATGTTTACATCACAATCCTTATTCATCTTCTTTTGTGTTATAAAATAAAATAAAATTAAAATGAGAAGGTTGGATTTGTTTTTAATTTCTGATTCAAATTGACATTGGCTCCCAGAGACTCATGAGCTGTGTGCACGTGCATGCGAGCCTGACTCTGCTTATAGTGGCCCCAAGGAAGATAGAGTTTGAGGCTCCTGGTCTAAAACGTCATTAGGTTTTGATCAGCTAAGACACAGCAAAAACAAGGCTTATTTGATATTTAATTTGATCTGTGGCTCAGTGAAAGAAGCAACAATTTCATGGTAAACAGGTTTTCTAAATTGGTCGTCCCTGCTCCTTTTCAGTGTTAAAAGAAGCAGCTCAGGAGGGAGTTACCAGCGGGAGGAGCTGTTACCATCTGTTTGAGATTTATTTAGGAATTACTGGAATTTCTTTGTGAAGAACATTTGGTTTAGTTTCACCTTCCCGATTTCATTTGGAGACATCATTACAAGTTATAAATTACAGACAGTTAAGTATTTAAATGTATTTCATGAAACTGTTTATTTTCAAATAAAGAGCATTGAAGAGGATTATCATTGTGTGAGTGGGGATTAGGATTGGTTTAGTGTATAAAGTCTATTTTAGGATTAGGTCATGTGGGGTAGTAACAGTTGTTTAATTTGATAGTAGCAGCTTTATGAAATAAACATTCTCATTCTATATATTGACTGAGTCCAGTGTATAAAGAGTGTGTGTGTTTGTGAGACTGCGTTCCATCTGCTCATCTTAGCAGCAGGTTATGAAACCGCCTGCAGTCCACAGTCTGTTCCTGCTGTTTTCTCCAAAGTCTGAGATTATTCTGTATGAGTGAGCCTCATTCTGTGCATAAGGCTCGCCCAAACCAAACACAGTCAAACCAGCAGAATGACAAACTGGGTGTTTGTGATTTAGGCTTTCCAGTAGAGATGAGAATTTTGATGTAAACTTGAGTTCCAGCTAAGTTTGACGTGCAGCAGCTGGAGATGATACATTTGATTCACAACAAGAGTCAATCAGGTTTGTAAGTCAAACCAGTTGAACTTTGACCAATCAGGGGGTTGGATTTGGTAGTGTTGCCTAATTGGTGTCCTTTTTACTACTTGAAAGTTCCAACCACATGAAATTTGATCACGGAGGGGAAATTAATAATTGCAGTTTGTCCCCGGCTGCAATTATATGACACCATGTCTTTCTTACATGGGAATAGAGCGAGATTTGCACCACGTTGACATTTTGCACAAAGTCTCTTCCAACTGTGAGTACATGGGCTGGTATCAGTTAGTGACTGTCCAGTGTGAACATTCATTCATTTTCCAATCCGTTTTATCCCTTTCGGGGTCACGGGGTTGCCGGAGCCTAACCCGGCTACTCATGGGCGAAGGCAGGGTACACCCCTGGACTGGTCGCCAGTCTGTCGCAGGGGCCCCAGTGTGAACACCGCATCCTAAAAGTGCTCAAGAATGCTCATTTAGAACGTTCTTGAAGGCGGATCACATGCCCGGCGTGTACGTAGCATAAGACTTAGCTTGTGGCGAGTCAATAACTGCGTCAGCATTGTCTCCACATTTAGAACCTTGGGTTTAAAAAGGACTAAATGGATAAATGAAACAGCCAGCATATAAGAGTTTTCTAAAAATACTTTTAGAGCAGCAGTGATTAAGTATCATACGATCAAACTATCATCCAGAGTGCTTCCTGTTAAGCCTACATGCTGATGGTTCAATTATGAGTCTATGCTGCATTTCACAACCTTTTCTGTTATATGTGAGAATTTTTGGTGGTATTAGTATGCTGTGTTTGCTAAAATAACATTTGCCCACTGGAGTGGCCCCAGTACCACAAAACAACCCAAGCCACTAAGATTATTCAATGCTTACTAGAGGTTGCAGAAGTAGAATGGCCAACAATAACAAAAGTCATTTCAACAGGGTTTTGTAAGAGCTTCATAAAGAACCTTAAACCAGAATTTAGAAAATTAAAGTCACGAGACTTTAAATATTGTTAGAGGATATTGTTACAGCATGGTCATTTTAAATGCAATTTACAGTTTTTATTATTCCTTCTATGTATGTGTCAACTGACTGTAACTTTGTTAAAACAATTGGACTCATCGTAACATAAAAGGGTAGAGTTGTTTAATCTTTTCATTGAAGAAGAAAATATAATAAAGCTGCATTTTAAAAAAAAATCTATTTTAGTAAAGTTTGTTTTGATCCTAAATCCAGCATATGTGCATCCCTGCTCTTTTGACATGACACATCAGTAAAACAAGAGGTCTAATCTGTTTTACTCAGCACATCCAGACACACAACAGCAGGTGAATACAGCGACAACAGGCTCAAACACAGGAACACAGAGTGGAAAAATCAAAAGGAACATTTCTTGAAAAAGAAGGGTGGGAGTGGTGTGGGTGGATACAGAGGTGGAGCGGTCACAAAGATGGCCTGAATGGAGTAGTGACAGTGTCACAATAAAACCTTTTACTAATAATGTACCTTGACAAAATAATCGCTTCTAAAAGGGAGAAGGGGTAAATGGAGAGCCTGAGATGATGACATCATCATTAGAAAAACTTTAAGTACAGATGAAGGCTGGAAATCAGCACGTTTGCCATCAAACCCCACTTATAAACAGCCAATACCTTTTTTTTTTTTTCAAATTAAATTACATCTCGTAAGAGTCTAGGACTATTTGCATTAATCGCTGGTTGCACAAAAAAATCACGTAATCCTATAGTAATACAAAAGGGAACAGCAAAAACACACTGTTACAAAAGGATTGAACTTAAAAATCGTTCACATCTGTGTTGCTTCATGTTTATCCAACATCTGGTTGATCAAAAAATGTTTAACTAAGTAGAGGCCGACATTAAAATAACAGGATTTAGTTAGTAAAGGCTTGGCCAATCTTCTTTTGAACTGTTTTCAAAGTGTTTTCAGTGGTCTTTTAATTATGATTATCCTGTTTTTAGCCAAAATCTAAAAACGGGTCATTTTCTATGTTATAGTTTCTGCAGAGCCACAGTAATTCATTACACATTTGTCTCTTGAGTTGTAGACACTAACAGGACTGCTGGCAAGGAGTAAACCCACCCCCTTCCCATCATCCATCTGCTTAAATTCTCTTCCGCTAGCTTACAGCCCCTCACACCCCCAATCTAACATTACCAGTGCAACAAAAATGTTTAGCTTGCCGCTGTGGCTTCTACATCACACCTACAATCTTTTTTTAACTGCATTTTTGTGTCTGCTTCTAATTCACAACAACTTGGATAAAGAAATACTCAGAAATGCCGATTTAAGCTTAATTTCCCTGATATACATCTTAAGAGAAAAATGCTTCAAGAACATGTTAAAAACAAACAAAAAAAAAAAAAAAATCAATCAGCGTGGGTCTTTAAGAAGAACCAGGAAATGACTTTGCATACTTCAAGACATATTTTTTTTATTTAAATTGTTTCTAAGTCAACTACAAAACTTGATTTTCTTAAAACTCAGGGGGAAAATGCAATTATTGAACTATTTATTTGACTAAATATACAATACACTTGTAAAGTGAATTATAAACTTTAGTTTTGAATTTCACTTAGCCTTTTTGGCATTAACTTGTATTCAGCAGTATTACATATTTATTAAGACATATTTCTAATTTCAGCATGCTTTTTGTTAATATTAGCAATGTTAAGAACTTATTTGTTTTTTTTTTTACTTAGCAGCTTTCGTTTTATTTAGCTTCTTTTTTTGCACGGCTCAGTGTTAGCTTTTTTCAGTGTATTATTCCATTACTTGCTAATTAGTATTTATTTTAGGCACTATTGGCATTTCATTTAACGTTGTTAAAAATGTTATTGTCATTGGAATAATGGTCTTGTACCTACTTATGGTATCAGTTTAGCATTGAATTTTCCTTTTTTTAATGTTAAGTATTACAAAGCTTCTTTTCAACATTTCTTTATCTCTTCTTTAGTTAAACAAATAAAAAAATGCTTGAGAACACAGTTGAAAACTGTCAAAATATGTCAAATAATTTATAGGACATGCAGGTAAACACTACAAAATGTGTTTTACGTGACACAGATCCCTAAAACAGTTACCAATCTGCAACCCAGCAATTAATACCAAAAGAACAGAAATCATCAGCTTAGTTTTCAGCGTTTCTATGGTGCATAATGAAGCACAACACAATTACTCACAATGGCATTAACATACCACACAATAAATAAAAATTCCGTTGTGTGGGTGTTACAGTGAGGATTACAACTGTTAACTTGGGCCATCACCCTGGATAAAAACGCTGAACCCGGGAGCCTCTAAGGAGACATAATTGTTCATGGGGTTTGATGGCACGAATAAGTAAAAGTTCTGTTTTTCATACATCGTTGCTGCAAGCACATTCAGAATGGAAGAGTCAAAACATAATGATAACTGGTGGGCAGAGATTGGGACAACTGGACCCAGTAAAGCCCACCAAGGAGAGAGCAGCGGTAGACTGATTACAGAAAAAGAGAGTAATGCAAGAGTCCCAGACAGAGCACAATATTTTCCCATTGTTACAAAAACATGAAACTCAAGATCCATAGATACTCAAAGACCATGTGTCTTTTACTCCAGTTAGTCCAGAACTCTGCTGCCGAACAAAGACTCCTACGTCTCCCCACATCACCCCCACCTTGAAAGAATTCCACTGACTCCCTGTTCTTTTAAGAATTCCATTTAAATTCTCCTGTAAACTTTCATTCACCACTTTTCTCCTCTATACCTGACCTGCTCCATGTCTCCACCTGCTCACTCAGATCCTCGTCCTCCAGCTACCAGCACCACGGGGAGCAGAGTTTATTACAAAATAACTAAAGTTGTTGAAGTTCCAAAAATCAAGAGAAATCTCACAAACCACACACCAAATATATATTCACACCAAAACAAAAATACTGACTTGTATCTGTTAATAATGTTCAGATCAGGACACAGAAACGTTTCTCTTGCCATCAAAGAAAACTCCAATAAAATGCTTCTGCCATTTAACATCCATCATCAATCCTGCTTGGTTTTCTGACCACTTCAAGGTGTGTTTTTAAGCTCCTATGAGAATGTTAAACATGTCAAATAAAAGCATGTTTACTTTTGCTTTTTGTTCATGCTTTACACTTGAATCCTGTGCTTGATCAGCTCACTGGTTGGCAAGTCAATGTTTTTTTTTAAAGACTAATACTTTATCTTATTGTATAAGAAGTCAATGATATTGAGAAAAAGATCTAAAATGACATTGTTATCTTGTTTCTCCGTGAAAGCGTGCCTTTAGTTATGGCAGCTTCTCCAGTTTGAGTTTCTAATTTTTCTAAACTGATGCTAACATACAGAAGCCAGGTTAAGATTGTATTAGATTTAGTCGCCACACATTTATTTAGGCATTAATTGTGTTTTGTTTTAGACACATCTCCTGCAGTCAAACCTGGGAACCATTATTTGTTTACATCGACAGCACGCCTTGTTTTGATCCCATTTCCTTTGGTCATTTTGTAGAGGTTTGTGAAGCAGAAACGCGGGAGAGAATAGTTCTGCTCTTTTGTGATTTAGATGGTGATCTATAAATTTCACACGGAGCAAGTTGGAATTTTGCCAGGACTGGTGATTCAGGAGTCATCAGTTCCTGTTTAGCACCCTAAATCTCTTGGTTTATTTTTATAGAAACGTGTGGCATAGATACAAAAGTTGATGTTTGCTGTATTTCATCACTAAAATCCCAGTCCAACACAGGTTGACTTCCGGTTGCAAGCTGTTGTAAGAGTAATACTACATTCACACCGGGCTTTTGACACGTGTTCAAGAACGTGCTGGACTGTTAGTCCCTGATACTAGCGCACGTACTCACAGTTGGAAGAGGCTTGGTGTGAAATGTCAAAGTGGTGCAAATCTCTGGAATTTTGCTCCAGGCTCTTTCTTTCACAGCTCTATTCCCATACATGGAAGACTTGGTGTCATAGAGTTCTGGCTAAGTACAAAATGCAATTATTAATGTCTCCTTCATGATCAATTTTCAAGCGGTTGGCACATCCATGGATTAAAAAGGATGCCATCCACATGTCACTACCAAAGCCAAGTCCCTAAAGGGTCAAAGTTCGACCTGGTCTCATTTTCAATGCGCGTTCAATGGCGGCCCACATTTTCTAAGTAGAACCTGGTAATGAATGTAGGTAACGATACGTGCATGTAAGAGTTTTGAACCCAGAAGCCCGAAACATGCATTCACATATACTTTTATTTGGAAGTGGTCGCTTGAACACGCATTACAGGGGGGTGTGGCATCAGGCTTGGGACTCTTTGGGAGGAGCTTGAATAATGTGTGAGTATTTGCGCTTTGGAATTGCCTATATAGTCCACAGTTATGAATTAAAATGTTGTTTTTGATGTTTTGTGAACTCAACCTGAGTCTTGTCTTGTCTGAGCTTCCTCTTTTCTCCTTTGTTTGATTGATGCCTTCTGTTTCCATTAATGTTTTTTATTCAGCATTCATGCAAAGCCGCTTTTGAATCCTCCTCTCCAAGTGTGATTTTCTATTCTCATGATTTCCGTTTGTAGTGGCTCTGCTGACTCCTCACCCGGGACACAGCCGTGTGAAGTGCTAATCATCCTGTTAGCTGTTAGTCGGTGGCGGATGCTGTTTGAAGTGCTAAGCCAGATGGAAAAGTGATGGTTGGTAATGCTGGTCTGCCAGACGGACGGACGGCTGCATCCAGCTACAGACGAGGCGGAAAGCATCTGCCTCCAAGCTTCTGCTGCTAACGTGACAGGGTTTCAAAGAGCGGAGGATCTGCTCCTCCTCTGTTCAAGGACAGAGTAGTAGACCCAAGCGATGCATTTAACATTACATAACTTAATTTGAATAACATCTATAAAATCAACCTAATATTGTCAATCTTTTTCAATCAAACTATGCAGTCTACACATGAAAATGGATACATCCTGGAAAGTTATAACTGTATTAAAAATCTGAGACAATAATTATGTGTTTCTTTGATGTAATATTTTCTGTAATTGATACTAGAAATGAAGCATAACTGATTAACTTGTTACTGTTTATATTTTAATCATTATATTAAATATTGGTTGAAAGACTTCATAGACATTTGAAATTCACTGTATTATTACAACCTCAAACTCTTAAGAACCAAACGTATTGAGGCTTCATTTTTTCAAAATTGATCAGTCATGACTTTTTTCATGAAGACACACCAATTTCTTTTACTCATCAAAGCAACCACTCAAAGTTAGGGGTTTCCAAATGTAAAAATGTGCATCGACACAAACGTAAGGACAAATATTCACTAAAGTAAAACATTTAATAAAGTAAAGTAATGTATTCCCGATAATGTGGAGAGTGCTTTCTCGAGTGTCCTCAGTTGAACTCTGGCAGTATGCCACCGCCGGATTGAGAGAGCCTAAGGCCTTGGTTTAGGTTTGGTATGGGGGCACCAGCCACCCGTTTTTATCATCTTTTTTCTTTTAGGGTTTAGCTGCAGAGTGCTTTGCATTGTGTTAAGCTGTGTTCACGGTGAATGCATTTTACACGTCAAATTAAGATTGAAAAAAGACAAGAATAAAATGAGATGATCTTTTTTTGTTGTCTCAATAGAGACAATTGGAGTCAACGCAGCTTTAAAGTTGTAAAAGTGGAGTCAGCCTCTACAATTCTTCAACGGGGCTCTTCGGACTTATGTTTATTTTTTAAAACCTTGCTGTGTTTTCCAGTTATTTTTAGGACAAAAAGTTTTTCTTTTCCATCTGTTTAAAACTAAATAACAAAGCAGACAACTGTGACACTAAAATGCCAGAAGCCTAATAAAGTCAACTCAGTCATTTGTGTCTCTAAATATATTTTGACTTTACAAAATCCAAAACAGAAGTAGTCCTCTGAAATGAAACACAACCATAAAGCACATACTCTCATTAAGGTAATTTATGCACGGCAACGTAAGCATAGAGACGCTACAACTCATCAGAAACAGGCTTTGGTTGTTGTAAACCACCTTCATCTTCATAAGGACCAACATTTTGAATTAAAAAGAATATTTAATGCTCTCTAGCACTAACAGTTGCTTTATAATTGTTTTCATTTTCATGTTTAAGCCTTTTTTTTAATAGTGATTTCGCAATTATATTTGCTTTATTTTTTTACAGCTAATAATGTGAAGCAAAACTTCTCTGTATAGTAATCAGGAAAACCCTTAAAAATATAAACAAAACAATCTATGTTTAAAAGTTTTAAAACATATGTTAATGATTATTAGAAATATAAAAGAAAGTGTCAAACATACATAAATAGCTTATGATAATTAAATGAAACATAAATATGTCAATCTGATGCCAGATCCAAATTAAATCTATGTAAACACTGAAACAACAAAGCTGGATTTATGTGATTCATTTTTATGGTGCAGATTTATGGGAAAAACTACAACCTTTTTGGCACTTTTCTGTCATTTACTTTGGAAAAGTAGGTCAGTTATTTTGTTCCTAGATCAAAGTTAAGAAATTGAATGTATTGATCTCTGCACTGCCACCCATTTCATCAGGCGGATGTCGCACTCAGGTCATTGCTCGCTGATTTTGAAATTTTTAGCCTGTCTTTCCTCTCCAGACTGACTAAAAATCCTGCAACCTGAAGCATGAGGTTACTAAACCGCTGTCTGAATTAAGAGTTTCTAAATTTGATTCCCAAATGCTAAAGAAAACTGCATAAACTGTGACAGAGAAGATGTCATGTAAAAAAGGTATCGTCATCAAAAGGCAAAGAACAGCACTGCAGCTGCAAAGCCATTTTTAAAGAGATGTGCAGTGACATTGCAATGACACCACCGGCACTGCAGACTCAAATAAGTGCTGAGGTGTTACATAAATCATAAAAGCAATCATAATGTTGAAGGTCTCAGGGGTTAGAGAACAAACTGAATAATGACAATCTGACGCACGATTTTTTAACTCATTGTGTTTTCCAGAAAACAGACTAAATGGATTCAGAAGCTAAAAGATGTTTGAAAAAAAGCAACATTTTTAATTGTCTTTTTAAAAAGTCAGTCTAATCCAGTGATATAAACTGTTTACTCAAATGTTTGCAGGAATGGATGCTTTGACAGAGCAAACATATCTCTGTTGCATTGTAGGTGAAGGCCAGTTCGAGTAAAACAAAGGAACATTTTGTAAACAGCAAATGAATTTTAAAAAAGGACAGATACGTCCGAGAGGAAAATAAGAAACGCAGGGCAGAGCAGGAAGGCGTAACATGAACAACGATCAGTCAAAGTAGTGGTCCCCAACCCCCGGGCCATGCACTGGTACTGATCCGTGGGACAGTTGGTACCGGGCCAGAAAGAAATACAGAGAGGAAACAGAGGAAGAGGCTTTGACTTCAAAATAAAAGAAAGCTGCATTTAACAGATTAAAGACAAGAAGTTTTTATTCCAAATATGGACTTTTTGTGACAGACACCATCACTTCATATTCATCAACAGACTGTCTGTTACGAGGATGCTGCTAATAAAGTTTTTTGAAAAATACCAGTTTTAGTGACCACTTTTTGTCATTTATCTATCAAAATTTAAAAGTCAGAATCTGGTGTTTGATTTTTTTGCTTCCATTTGGGCAGATATGACAGATCTGTCATATCTGCCCAGATATCTGTCTAAATCTCCATCACATTTTGATGGTTCCTCCATGAAATCCTAGTGTACAAAGAAAGTTTAAAACAACTGCAAATGTTTTACAGAGGATGAAGATAAACTTTACCCTCAAAAGTTATGATTAACTGGAAGCTAAAAAAACTTCAGACGCGCTAACTCCAGCCTCATACAGGCCGGTTTGTGCACATATTGTTTAACATTAAACCATTTCGTGGGGACCACACAGGGAATCTTTTTGGTCCTAAAGGGGACTTTTTGAATCAACAATAAATCCTGGAGTGAAGCACGAACAGAAAGCAAAGCTTAGTGTTCTCTAAACCATTGATGGTGAAAACTTATGATCCTCTTTAAAACACTGATGCCTTGTCTTTCTGATGAGCTTTTGCCTATATTCATAGTTTTTATGAGTCTGCTTTTAAATCTGGTGGTCATTGGGTCAACAATGCCCTTCGTTCATCCTTGGAGAACAATAAAGTTTGATTGGAGGCGATTCGAGGCTGCAGGACCTTGCAGGAAGACGAGCACTCTTTCGTCAAGGAGATCCAAGGTTGTCTGCCTGGAGCTGAAGGCAGTTTTATTGTGGATATGAGCAGCTTCCTCTGCTCTGTGAGAGATCTAAGTCCTGCACTGACCTCAGATGAGTCACAGAAACAAGCGCTCATAAAAATGTAACATTAAACATGAAGGAGAGTCTCTGATGCTACTTTGTTCATGTAAAAAATGCTAGACATCATTTTGAAGGTTGAGCAGAAACTTTAAGTTTATTACATCCAAATCTATGTTGGAGTCCTGTGCTTTTATTTTGTAACACATGGTGCTCAATTATCAAGTTTTTTATTTTATTTTTTTAAACAGTTAATTAGATTTACAAAGCAGGTTGTTTGCATTTTTATTGTAGTATTTTCAAATTCCTATGAAACATTTTATTCATATTTACATGTTTACAGCGTTTTTTTCTTGTCTATTAGTAGATTCCAGATGCAAAGTGTTTTTAGCTAATTATAAAAACCCCCGCTACTCTGTGCATGCTATAAACTGTAGAACAGCATTTCTGAGATTCTTAATTAGTTCGCTGGCTAGACGTGGATATGTGCTGAGATTTAAAAGAAAACAAAGTCATAAAGTTGTCAGCCTGAGACGAGGAAATATTGAAGTCTTAAAATGATGGCTCATTCATAAAAATCTATTTTATGCTTTTCCTTAGTAGCAGTATAAACAACAGTGTATTCTCTTTATTCAATAAAAGTGGATCTTAATTTGAAATTATGCAACATGTTACCAAACTGAAATCAAGCAGTAATAGAAATAAATTCCTATCACAGTTGTTATTATTAGAGGGGTCATTGACGTCTTATCACAACACAGTAGTAATTTAGTCATTTTACCCCTGTTCCCTCGCAGTTCATCTTTGGAAGTATAACTGTTACGCTTTGTGTTAGGCTTTCTTGTGTTCTGCATCCTCAGATGAAAATCCCGACTGGTCAATCAATCTCCTCTGTGCTGTTCAGAAGCTTGTTAGGGTTCCATCAATCTTTGATCGTGATCGGATCTTTGTTTTTATTCCATAATCCTGGACTTACTTTTCTTTCAAGGTTTGAACTTTGAGAAGTTAAACAAGAGAGAAAAGTGTGAAAATATGCATGTCTGTCTGAGAAAAGTCATTGGAAAAACTGATTGCTTCTCTTTCTGACTGCTTTGCGGATTTCTCCTATCACAAGTTATTAGAACGTAACTCTCTTGATAAAGGAAGTTACAAAAAGAAAATAAAGAAAGAAATACTTTGATTTACAAATCAATTTAGAGCCAGCTTTAGAGGAAAACATTAGAACTATGTTTTTGAATATAAAATATATAACTCATATGCACCAACTTTAATTATGAATAGAAAACCTTTAACCCTTCTGACAGAAACACACCTGTTTAAGGTCAGATTATTAACCTTTATTCATCCTTTTTAACATGACGTAGCGACACCCACAGGATAAATTACTTTTTACGGCTCCTACAGCAGCAAATGTCAAGTTTCGGTTTTATGTTTGATATATTTGCTGCAGAATGTAATTAGCTGATAGCAAACCTGTTTGCAAGGCTGTTTGTTTTTGGGTTACTTTTTATTTCATCAACTTTGTGGCTTTATGGTGAAAATGAAATTTGCCCAAATGTATCACACACCTATAGGAAATGTTAAAAACAGACATTTTTTTTCTTTGATAAAGCGGGATCATGAAGGTGTTTGCTTAAAGACACTGTTTTGAACACATCTGATTGAATGAGATCTGTGCTCTGTGTGACACATCCTCCCTCAGGCTTTTATGGGAACCTCGAAGTGTAGTTCACAAGCTGATGCTGAGCACTAACAGAAGGAACAGAAAGCTCAGTGAGTTAAAGGTGGTCAGAGAAGCAAACGAGTTTCACACTCAGACAACGCTTCACATCTGCCCTGATCTTTTCTTCTCCCTCCTTCAGGAAATCTGCCTCTTAGTCAACCTGATCGGCTCTGAGCTTCAGTCTGTTTACCTTCCTGATTCCATTCTGGGCAACACAGGCAACACAACATGAAGGTCATGTGACAAACATGCTTGCTGGAAGGCAAACTAATGATGTGAGAGCTGTAACATTTACATGGTCCTCAGTCAACATGTCTACAGAACAGTGCGTAGACAAAGGCTCCTAGAAAACAAAAGAACAAATAAATAATACAGCAAAGGCAGCAAAAAGCTGAGCACGAGCAGAAAGAGGAACACTTTCAGTTCAGTTTATTCAGAAAGAGCCAATTCCCAGCCAGGTCACCTCGGGGCGCTGAACAAAGAAGCAGCAGGTGGGTCACACCTGGATGAGTGACTAGCTGAGGTTCTTACCTGCAGGTTCTTTCTCCACACGTTCACGGCAGCGAAGGCCAGCTGCATCTGTTTCCTGCGAGCATCTTTGTGACGCTTGTAAGCGATCTCAATGAAAATGAGGAAGATCCCTGCCACGATGCCGCCGGCAACCAGCATGAATACACCTGAAGAGGACGGTGGAGGATGCTGTTGATGTCTGAGTCCACAATGCCATTTGCGATGCTTTCTGCCTCACCAGAAGGGGGATACTAGCCCTTACCTGCCATGTTCTCAAAGGTGAGAGTTGCAGGAGCATTACTTCTGGAGTCACACTCCTGGTATCGTACCCAAGTCTTGTCAAGATCCTCCATGAAGCCGTTCTCATGTGAACTGTTGAGGTGAGAGAAAATGAGAGCAGTAGGAAGGATTTCAGAGTAATACACGCAATAGTTATTGGGCCTCTTTAAGGGAATTTGGCTAGTGCATCAACATTCACTTGCCCATTCAACAACGTTGAACATCTTTAAAACAAACTACCATGTTTTCTGCACTATAAAACGCAATGAAAACGTCTGTGTGCCTTGTAATCAGGAGCGCCCTATGCTGTTTGCGTTTAGTGATGTTTCAGCAGTTTTGAGACGTACACTGCATTCTGTTAAAACGCTGGGTCGGGTGTTATTTGGCTAATGTCAAACAGTGTTTGTTTGTTTAGATATTACTAACTAGATTAGGAGTTAGTGACGTTACAGTAACGTTTATTTTTAGTGGTTTCAGTCTGTTTTTTGTGTGTTGTAAACAAGGTTGGGTGTTAAAGGTATTCTGAATACACTGAGCTGGCTAACATGTAGCATGTTACAAACAAGTTCTAGAATTACTGTGAACGCAGTAAAGGCTGACTGATCGACTGACTTATTTCTGACTCCTTTGTCTCGCCAGATGCACCTTTTAGTTTGGTGCGCCTTATATATGACAAACAATTGAAAATACAGTGGGTACGGAAAGTATTCAGACCCCTTAAATGTTTTGCTCTGTTATATTGCAGCCATTTGCTAAAATCCTTTAAGTTAATTTTTTCCCTTATTAATGTACACACAACACTCCATATTGACAAAAAACACAGAATTTTTTACATTTTTGCAGATTTATTAAAAGAAAGACTGAAATATCACATGATCCTAAGTATTCAGACCCTTTGCTGTGACACTCATATATTTAACGAAGGTGCTGTCCATTTCTTCTGACCATCCTTAAGATGGTTCTACACCTTCATTAGAGTCCAGCCGTGTTTGATTTTACTGATTGGACTTGATTAGTAAAGCCACACATCTGTCTAGACCTTACAGCTCACAGTGCAAATGAGAATCATGAGGTCAAAGGAACTGCCTGAAGAGCTCAGAGACAGAATTGTGGCAAGGCACAGATCTGGCCAAGGTTACAAAAAACTATCTGCTGCACTTAAGGTTCCTAAGAGCACAGTGGCCTCCATAATCCTTAAATGGAAGATGTTCAGGACGACCAGAACCCTTCCTAGAGCTGGTCGTTCGGCCAAACTGAGCTATCGGGGGAGAAGAGCCTTGGTGAGAGAGGTAAAGAAGAACCCAAAGATCACTGTGGCTGAGCTCCAGAGATGCAGTCGGGAGATGGGAGAAAGTTGTAGAAAGTCAACCATCACTGCAGCCCTCCACCAGTTGGGGCTTTAAAGGAGAGTGGCACGACGGAAGCCTCTCCTCAGTGCAAGACACATGAAAGCCTGAATAGAGTTTGCTAAAAGACACCCGAAGGACTCCAAGATGGTGAGAAGTAAGATTCTCTGGTCTGATGAGACCAAGATAGAACTTTTTGGCCTTAATTCTTAGCAGTATGTGTAGAGAAAAGCAGTCACAGCTCATCACCTGTCCAATACAGTCCCAACAGTGAAGCATGGTGGTGGCAGCATTATGCTGTGGGGGGTTTTTTCAGCTGCAGGGACAGGACGACTGGTTGCAATGGAGGGAAAGATGAATGTGGCCAAATACAGGGATATCCTGGACCAAAACCTTCTCCAGAGTGCTCAGAACCTCAGACTGGACTGAAGGTTCACCTTCCAGCACGACAATGACCCAAAGCACACAGCTAAAATAACCAAGGAGTGGCTTCACAACAACTCTGTGACTGTTCTTGAATGGCCCAGCCAGAGCCCTGACTTAAACCCAATTGAGCATCTCTGGAGAGACCTGAAAATGGCTGTTCACCAACGTTTACCATCCAACCTGACAGAACTGGAGAGGATCTGCAAGGAGGAAATGCAGAGGATCCCCAAATCCAGGAGTGAAAAACTTGTTGCATCTTTCCCAAAAAGACTCATGGCTGTATCAGATCAGAAGAGTGCTGCTACTAAATACTCAGTATTTAGTAGCAGCACTCTTTTGATCTAGAGTCTGAGTACTTAGGACCATGTGATATTTCAGTTTTTCTTTTTAAGTAAATCTGCAAAAATGTCAACAATTTTGTGTTTTGGTCAATATGGTGTGCTGTGTGTACATTAATGAGGAAAAAATGAACTTAAATGGCTGCAATATAACAAAAAATGAAAAATTTAAGGGGCTCTGAATACTTTCCATACCCACTGTAGCCCACTCATTGACAGTGCACCCTATAATCCAGTGCAT
Source organism: Adrianichthys oophorus (assembly GCA_036245035.1). Taxonomy (NCBI): domain Eukaryota; kingdom Metazoa; phylum Chordata; class Actinopteri; order Beloniformes; family Adrianichthyidae; genus Adrianichthys; species Adrianichthys oophorus. The sequence continues at coordinate 1,307,294 of BSAI01000189.1, read as the reverse complement.
CCTACAGAGCAGAAAAAACGGTAAAAGAAAACTAAAGAAATGCATGAAAAATAATCTTTTTGACAGCTTTGAGCGTTGTTAAATATTATGAGATTTATTTCCAGATGTTTTGCACAATCACAAACATCTAGCTTAAATTTGACTAAACCTTTAACATTTAGTTTAGTCTTTAGGCTAATTTTGCATTTAACACTTAATAGAACATTTGTTTTATGCTGGTCACTATTTCCAATTTGTAATAAAAAATGTGTTTCCCATGCTTATTTGGTATTAGGTTTACTATTCAGCATTTTTAGCGAACTCATTAGTACTTTATTGTTGCTCTTTTTCATTTTGGCTGCTAACCTTCTCCTGTCTCCATCCAACCATCTCTCCTCATTAACACTGACTACCCTCACCAAAAAGGTCAGTTTACCTGAGAATGGCCAGAGAAACGTTCTGCTTCCACGGGCTGTCTTTCCTCATTCCAATCCCAAAGCCTGAGCGGAAGAACAGCTCTCCTGTTGTAACCAGGTCACACTTTTGTGAAGCCTCAAACTCCAACACAGCACTGTCCCATATGAAGGCGTGAAGCTTGCTGCAGAAGGAGGAGAACATGTGTTCAATCTGGAGAAAGACAGCATGCTAAAACTGCTGCCCCGCCCCGGGATCGCTGCAGCTCACTTGTCTCGGACAGCCTGGATGGCCTCAGCGGCGCTCTCATAGTTGTGTTTCTCCATGTGCCGGTACATGGTGCTCAATTCCACCTGCCGTCTGAAGTAAATATCCACCGAGCTCTGCTTCACTGTGGCGTAGATGAACTTATCTGATGGGTTACGCAGCTACAAGCAACAGCACAGAAGAAGAAGTTCACAAAAAAATGCAAACATTTGGTGACTGTGAGTAGGGCTGGGCGATCTGGTCAAAGAATCAAATCTCAGATTTTTTCAAACCAAATTTGAGTTCTTATTTTTACTTGATTTTTTCTCCCCCCCTTTACTTTCTTTAAGAAAAATTACAAATGATAAAATATATTTAACAAACCTTTTTTATTTCAACTTCTCTTTTGAAAGTTGGCTTGAACACAAAGTGCAACTAAATACAAGCCGTAAAATGTTTGTAAAACAATGTGGCAGGAGTTTTGTTGCTGCTAGCTTGAGCATCTTGTAAAAAGTAACACTTTTAATTCTTGACATTATGACCCCATTTCAGATGTTAAAACAAATTTGGTGTACTTACATTTCTGGTCGCAACAGCCTTCAAACCGATTTTGCAGTATGAAGTTTGTTGCTTCAAGTCTGAAGTCTCAAAACAGAATCAGTTCCACAGAACTGAAGAAACTCTTCCTGTTTTGGAAACATGCTCCTCCTTTGCTAGTTGCTATTTTAACAACTGCTCATAGCAGCAAATGGATGAGCTGACCTTACTCCTAACAATGAAAACCCAAGAAAGCAGGGTGATGAGAAAAAAAAATCCAGATTTTCCCAAAAATAAATCTTAAAAAATGAATTTCAATGTTTTGATCAAATTAATTTATCGCCCAGCCCTAGTAGGATCTCAGGATACCACAGTAGACACGCACTCACCCTGGGGTCATTGATGCCAGTGATGCGCTCCTCAGGCCGGTCCAGCACCAGGAAGGCTGCCAGATTGGCAGTATACGATGCTACGATGATCATGGCGAAACCTGCCCACACCATCCCCAGGATCCTAGCTGAGAAGCTCCTGGGAGCTCCTGGGGATGGATTGACAGAGGAAAGGTCAAGTGAATCAGACAGCAACCCTGACAGCTTTTCTGAACACGTTCATCACCTTCTCCGATCCCAGAGTTCAGCAAAACTCCCCAAGAGAACCACATGGCGGAGGACAAGGTGAGGGCATCTTCCTCTTCTTCTTCACTGTTCACTTTGAACCTTCCAAACGGGCTGCAGACACACAACAGCTTCACATTCAGCCAAAGCCCCTACAAACTGCAGCAATCACTTCACTTTCTTAAGCTAACTGGGCTTTTATTGGTGCAGTCAAGCATCACACACTGCTTTCAGCAGCCAAACACGCCCAGGTTTTCATTTAGCATCTAACATCACATGTTTAGAGTTGTTAGCATCTTTACATTTACTTTAAAAGTTAATCGAGTGATTTTTGGCTCGTCTTCAGCTGTTTTTGTCAGTTTTTTATGGTCAATTTGTTGTCTAGTTTTCTAAATTAGCTTACTGTATAAAGCCATAAAGCTTTTTTAGCTTTATTATTTTTCATTTATTTAGTAGCTATAAAAAATCCCTACCATGCACCTACAGTCCAGAAAATACTTTGAACAACTTCTGTTTGTTTTTAGTTAACCCTTAACCACCGGTTTAGCTCCAGTGTTGACATTCCTTCAACTTCCTTAACTGTTCAACCATTTTCACAATTACCATAATTCAAGTGGATTCAGCTGTGGAGAAAAGCAGATCTGTGCTGTTATGCAACACTTTACAACAGTAATGTGTTTCATATCAGTGCAAAGCTGGTATGAAAAGCTGCTTTTCTGTGTATCAGAATCAGTGGATTCACACACATCGCGTACACAGTCAAATATTTGTGGTATGTCAAAGACTGTGTGTTATTTTGGTGTCGCCGACAACATCTCAATTGTTAAAAGGTTACATCAACACATTTTCCTTGGTAATCCCACTAATCAACAGCCCAAAGATCTTTATTGTTGATGATCACAGTTTGTGGGGTGAATTTCTCTATCTTTATTGTAAATGGTATCACTCTTTTCTGATCTGTTGCAAAAAAACTAGCACTTTTAGGGTTAATAATGTTCTCATTTTCTCAAGATTTCTGTCAAATGTAAACCCTTTAAGTGTTGATGAGCCTGTAATTTTCCTAAAACACACTATCCAAATATTCACAAATACCAGTTTGTATGTACAATACTGAGACACTCGGTCAGTAAATCTATTAACTGAACTGAGGGGAGTTTTCTCTCTGAGAATTTGTTCATTGTTGTTGTTTACCTGAACCGGTCTAGTAGGTAAAGCATCACTGCCACCACATGGACCGACAGACCGACTAAAAGCCACAGTGTGCTCTGGAAAGGCTGCATGAACGAGTCCAGAGTGCTGCGAGGGATTTCCTAAACACACATACAAGACACACAGTTACACAGATCAGCTTTGTTTGTGTACTTTGGAAACACACCACTCTGTGGAACCATCTGCTGATGTTCACCCATTCCCTCTGATGAGCTGTTCCTGCTTTACAGTGAAGATTTTCCATGAAAACACTCTAATCAAGATGAGTTGGAAGTTAATGAGAGCTGAAGAAACTCAGACATGATCAGTGCCATCAGAATTATAGCACTGTTGAACATAGCCCAGATCAGCGGTGTTCGACGGTAGATCTGAGATGTTTACATAAAAGCCTGTGGTCTTCCTGAACCTTTGCCTCCTGCTGGCTGCTTGTCTTCTGCACTCTCTTTGGCTCATCTGGGAACGGATCATTTCACAAAAAACAAACTGCATCTTCTGTCTTTAATAAACTCTCAAGTTGCTCTTACTGTTTTGAATGCTGATTATGATGGAGACTAAAACCGACACTAAACATAAGCAGGACAGAGACACATTTAAAATTCAAACTCAACATGTTAACAGTTTGGAATTTAGCATTTAGGTTTCAAATATTTCTTTCTTTTACAATCTTTGAATCATTTCCATTGTTGTAACCATATTCAGCCCAATTTGTAATAATTTCCAATTAACAAGGTTAAGAATGTATTTTTTTATGAAATAGAAAGTTTGTATTTGCACATTTTTAAAATGATATTGAATTTGTTGGTTTTTGACTCCTCCCTCACAACCTCAAGTGTAGTTCTTAGTTTTTTGGAGCCAGTGAGAGGAAGGAGGAAAAGTGTTCCCTCTTTTAGAAAGTAACCCAAGGAAATTTGCTAAGTAGAATTATAAATGTTTTAAGGCTGTAAAACTCCTCACTATACACTTGATCTACTTTTCTCAGACAGTTATACAAAAAAAAAAAAATCAAACTTTTTTTTTTACAAATACTTCAGTTGTGTCTGCAGATGTAAATACATGTGATGGCCACACATGATATCATTTTACAACTGCAAAATACTTGTGAAATGTATATGACCCATAAAACTGGGCTGGTGAGCTGCTCTGTTGTACATAAAGATCTGAGTCGTGTTCTAAGTGAAGCATCAGTTTTGTTCTGAAGCCAGCAGTGAATCTAATCCCAGAACAGATTGTCCTGAGGAAACTATTGACATCCTCATGGGTCTGTGAAGCAGATCAATGCAGTCAGTCTGACCTGAAACCTGGATGGGGGTAGCAGGGGATCCACACTTGGTATAGACAGACTTCTTAAAAGGTTGAGAGGTCGGCCGATTAATATACTTGTCACACAATCATGCATGAACCGGGAGTGATTATTGCGCTGTTCATATGCAATCCATCAGTGATTTGTGCATCAATTACATAATCTTAACGATATATGTACACCATATGCACAATTTAAGAATTATAAATCGTTTCCGTGAAAAGTCTGCTAGACATACATGGACATATGTTCAACAGTCATGGAAAGCCACAAATTTGGGTATGTGTTGTGTTATGGTCACAGAGAGACACCTTTCTGAGTTAGGTCTCAATATGTTGGAGTGTCAGAAAAGCTGTGTTCTTGAAAACAACGAGACATTTTCCAAAAACAGCCAGAATTCTGTTATTTCATGTTTTTCCTCAAAACAGTTTCCTTCAGAGGACATGACCCTCAACCAACAAAAGAAACTCTTCAAACAAGGAAGTAACCACTTAAATACTAAAAGACTAAACCAACCCCAAGTGAATTAAAAAAAACTTCCCACCTAAACCTAAATTACCAAAACAGTTATAAGAACACAGGTTGCTCTTGCACTTTAAATTTAACAAATATTAACTTAACTACACATAACAAAATAATCTCAACAAAAATTAAACAAATCAAACAAAAATCCATCCCCCCCTTTGAGTCCATTTGGTTCAGCTCAGAGATCAACTCAGCAATAAGTCTCAGGTTGGCCTCTTGGATGCAGCCACAGCCACACCTACAGGAAGTGAGCTCAAAGAAAAAAAAAGGATATATAAACAAAATACTAAATATTTGACATGTAAATAATGTGCCAGAGTACCTGAACTTATGTTAGGTCAGTGGACGCCTCTCATTCACATTATGCATATTGCAAAAATCACTCACAATTGCATAAGATTTATGCAATAATTGGGCATAAACAATGTCAAGAATGCATAGACTGCATAAATCTCAGCTGACCAAAAATGATTGAACAGCTCAAAACGGATTTCACATAAAGACTCATCAGTCGAATCCCTTGAGGGACATCTGCGCACATTGACAAATGACAAAAATAAAAAAAAACACTTATGATTGACGTACATCACACATGTGTCACGAAAGACCAAAATTACATGCGTGGACAATGCGCACATTGTGCGTAGTGGCAGTATGAGATGGCCTTTACATAAAAGCCTGAGGAAGCCATAATGATAGAACTGTTTACAGCCCAAATGACTCCAAATGGTTTTGATCTTTTAAACAGCAGCAGGTCTGATTGTTCTCCGACCTGAACCAAACGCACCCCTTTTATCTTTGCTCAAACATCCAGCACTGTCAAAGCAGACAGATTCAGACCAACGATGACATATGAAAAAACAGTGGCTGTTAGAACGAAGGAAATTGGATTTTCTTTGTTCGTCTGTAGTTGAGTTCAAATACTTGTTTTCCTTCAGAAAATGCTATGCTATTTTACACACACAAAGTTGGTTTATAAGGAAGAAGAGCACTCACTTTTCTTTGATAGATAAAATACCACGGCCCTCTACACAATCAGTAAAGACAGCAGCCAAAAGAGTGGACCATCTTCATTCAGATGCGTTGTTCTGGGAATGCAATGTTTGATGATAGTAATGATGATGGAAATCCAAACTCTACGACAGCTGGGAGGAATCTCAGAGGCTGTATCTGTTTGTACTCAAGTAAAAGTAAAAGTACAACTTGAAGTTTTGTCCAACCAGGCGACGGAGTCTGGAGCTAGGGGTCATATCAGTGTTAGTCTGTTTGTGTTCAGCGATTGTGTCTCAATGGAAGCTTCAAAATGTGCAGGAATTGGTTTTTACTTTCAATACAACTTCTGTAGTTGGAACATAAAGGTAAGAGAACGTAAAAGTGATTTGTGACTCAGACACTACACAAAAGCAGTTTAACACAACTTAGCAAACATGTTTTTAATTACAAAACTCAGCGCTATATTCATGCTGAGCACAATTCAACGGTTTTAATTTTTAAGTTAATGTAAACATGTGACGAGGGGTCCTGGGACACGATTCCAAAGCGGTGATGAGTTTGGGGAACTGCACCAAATATTGTGAGACATGAGTGGAAAATCTTAAGTTCGGTGAACATTTAGTTGCATCAACCAATCGTAGCAATGAGGCCATAAAAATTAGCAGTAGCTCCTCCCACATGCAAATTTCTTTAACCCTTAACATTCTACCGCAACTCTTCCACCATTTACGCAAAACATATAATTCCAACAGTGACTTGGTGTTAACCTCTTCAGACCCGAGCTAATATTTAAGGTAACCTTCTACACACAGGGCCCCAGTTAAGCAGAATTAACTACTGTGGTAAAAGAATCCAAAAAGTGAGAAGTCAGGACTCAAAAGCTGTAAACTTTTTTGTTGTACATTTCAGACTTTAAGACTTAACCACCCACCTTCTTGACGAGGATGGTGAGCCCCTGGTATTTGAAGGGCTTGGAGAACTCAATGTATTGAGCGCGCTCGTTGTTGATAGTGAGGGGGGCCACAATCATGTCGGCTAGCCCTCCTAGAAGCTCCCCCATCATCCCATTCCATTCCTTCTTGTTGCTGTTGTTTACCTGCAGAAGAACAGATTAGTATGAAGTTCATAATTACTACAATTCTTTTGTTTGTTTCATAGTGGACTCATGGGAACTGTCCAGGATCATCAGTTATTTCCTAACTTGGGCGGGACCTTTTCAAACCCAACATAGGTTGATGTCAGACAGCTGCTGCTTTAAAGACCCAAGGTGAATGTTTTGTTTTAAAAAAATGTCTTTTGTCCAATGAAGCCCAAAAAGAAAGTTTTCTCACATCATTATAACTCTACTGTGGTGCTTCACATTTGGAACTGTTCCCATGGTTAAAGCACATTTTCTCACGCGTCAACTTGATTAACATCCATTAGATACAGTAGTAGGAGGTAAAGCAATAGAGACGATCTGTGCTATGTAAAAGAATAGGACCGCACAACATAACTCAGTGAAGCTCCAGTGACAGATGTTGTTGTGACCATGTTATGTTAGAAAATGTTGATTTTTGGAATACTAATGACTTTTGACTAATGATTTTCAGGAGTAGAACAGAGAAGGTCAGACAGTCTTTGTAGATATAGAAAAGTCAATGTGATATCCAGATGTGTTATTTTTAGATTATGTCTCACAGTGGACATGCACTCCTTCATGTTTTTTAAGCGGGAGACCTTGCAAAATCACAGGTTTTCCAAATACTTATTTGCCTCACTGTATGAGTAACTCTGGAGTGACAGAGAAGAACATTGGAGTTGTCCAGGATAGGGCTGGGCTGATTCGACGATTGTCGCCGACAACTAAAACGTTTCGCTTTAGGTCATCCTGACTCTATGAGTGAAATCGATTTTTTTCAATCTTTCATCCGACTCCTTAGTGAATGATGCTGAAATGAGCATGACCAAGACGTTCTAGCGAAACTTCAAACTCTCTGCCGCCATTTTTGTTCTCATGGGCCATGACGTCACATTCCCCTTCAAATCGCACAGCATGAGACCAAGGAGAAGCCGTCTGCTGTCAATGACCAGAATTTCTGCTAAAAAGGATCATTTTGACCCCAATTGCTTTTTTTGATACTTGAAAATGGATGAAATGGTCGAGCCCCAACCTGGAGGAAGCAGGGATTTGGCAGAAAATGTGCCTGCTACTAGTGCTACACAAGAACTTTAGGATAACTCTGGCAAAATGAAAAGCAACGTATGGAAGTACTTCGATTTCAGAAAATGGGACAGAAGCTTGTCATGGACTATGTTGTGTGCAAACTCTGTTGCAAGAAATATTCAAACAACAGTAAGTGACCTGTTATATTTTACTGCAGTCAAGTGAGCCGCTGTTCGCTCAGCCGTGGTCAAGCCAGCCGCGCTTTGAAAATGTTGTGCGACCCGCTCGTATTACACGGTTAACGGCAGAACCTGAAACTCGATGGGAGCCTCGCTTTACATATTAAAATGTCAGATATGTTCCAGATGTCAGATATGGTTTTTTTTTGCTATTTACATATCTGCACTGTTTTGGCAATGTGGTATAATGATAACTAGTAGTACTAGCTCATTCTTGTGATGCTTGCTGATCCTGTGAGCTGAACAATCAATGTGCTGAATGCACTGCTGATAAGTACATTATACTTGAGCTGGTCTTGACGTTCGAAGTGGAAATCGATAATCGAATCGAAATACTTGATAAATAATCGATTCAAGAAAATTTTCGATTTCCCAGCCCTAGGCCAGGACACGTATGAGAGCTGGAAGACTGTGGTGAGATGTTCCCTGCAGTGCAAGTGCACGCACATGCAGTCTAATTAAATTTCTAAGTGTGTTTGCAGTTATTTTTCATTCTTGTTATTCAGGTCAAGATAAAAAACCTAACCTAACCCTAAAAAACCTAACCCTTACCCCAGAACCCCAGTGTGAACATGCATTTATATGCTTATAAATCAAGGGACTGTTCCTTTTCAAAATAAAAGCCTAAAAAAGTCAAGGAAATGTGCAAATACACAGAAGCCTATAAAAAACAAAAAGGACAATCAACAAACAACATGCAACAGCAGCAGTTGGTGGAATAGAAGCAGAATTTCATGTTAACAAAGTTAACAGAAGCAGGAATTAAAAAAACTATTATATTTCCAAAAACAAAGTAAATTATCATTCACTGAGCAAAGATGATTGATTTGAGCATGAAGAGATGCACGTTTTACCAAAACAAATAAATGGCTTGGTGAAGGATGGATTGCTTTTAATAAAAATACTTTTGATTAAACTGAAACACTTATCTTTACAGCTCTCAACAAATGGATTCATTTATTATTGTTAGAATAAAACTAATACTAGAGAAAAAGCTGTAGAACTCAGTCATATTTATCACGTCAGGTCATGTTTTCTTACATTTGTTAGCTATCTGACCACATATATATTTTTACCAAATAAAGTCAACATTTATCAATAGATGAAAATGGTCTGCTAGTTACAAATAAAAGTTAATGAAAATATAAACTGGGGCTTGCCCTTGGGATGGTGTTTCACCATCGGGGGTCAGTTTGGCAGCTGTGATTGACCTACCCTCCTTCCTCATATGACCACTTATTAGGATGAAAGGGGGGGTCGGCTTGTGAAGTACCTCGAGGGGCCGAGCCACTTGGCAGTGGTCCCCCCTCCCATGGTTTCCACACAGTTTTGCCCCCTTCTCTCGGTTTTAAGTGCACCTTAGACACCTTAAGATTGGTCATCCCTGAAAGCAATCAGGAGATGTCCTCTCAGTGTCCTGCTCACCAATTTTAACTGCACCCTTTATTACACGTAGCCTTTAAACCTCAAGAAACACACCCCAACACACACACACACACACAAATACATTACACAAGGAAGGTGGGACTACTGATCCTCTGTCCCCTACCCCATCCCTGGTGGAGGGAACAAGGCCCTCAGCAGCAGCGGCCTTGTCACTCGGGTGTGGGCCCCCTCCCCACGCAGGGAGAGGGATCCCTTAGTTCTCTGGCAACTCCATGAGCGGGGGATCACATTCTATCTGAGCCTGGAGGGTGTCTGTGTCTTTATGGTGCAGGTTCTGGTCCTTGTCCTCGGGTGCCGAGCCCTTTCTAAATTACAATATTGGGAGAACCAATGGGAGAAGACCTGCGGCCACTCTGGGGTGGTGGGGCTCTCGGGGGGTGGGACCTGTGCTGGGCCCCCTGGCGTGGTAAGAGGGCTACTCTTCTGGCTGGGCTAGGGCTTGCACTCTTTGCTTCCGTACCTCACTGCTCTCGGGTTTTGGGGTAGCTTACTGTTTGCATCAAAGGGTTGGTAGGGTTTCATTTACAGAGTAATGGCTTTGGGGGCAGATGCAGGCTGTTGCCAGGCAAAAAATGGGCAAATCTGTACGGGGCACACATGTAGTCCGCACAAAAAATCAAAGTGGTAGACCACTTGGTGAGCCTGTAGAGTGAAAATATTCATGCACATTTTTTACTAAGGGCATGCTGCGGGCTCTTGCAAACACTTTTACAATACACATGAGTAGAGTAAGGGTGAAATATGTGAAGTCTTGTAGTACAGATTTTTCACTTTTTGATTACCAAAATTTGATTAATTGTGCAGGAAGCCAGTGCCGTTAATTCTAAACTGTTTTTTTAGTATTTAAGATTTCAATCCATTTTAAAATGAAAAATAATCTGGCAGTATACACAGCTGAGACTTTTGACTTGTATATATTTGTGAGATTTCTGTACATCTTTTTATATATTCTCTATACTCTATGTAGACTCTATAGCTTGTATTTGGAACAGAAAGAGAACAAGCTGAGAAACAATTCTGTGGAGATGTGAGGGATGAGAGGAAGAAAGACTGGGAGGAATAATGAGCAGTAAGAAGCTGAAGAGGAAGAGAAACTGAGCAGCAGTCGCAACCACAAACGCTTTGACCTCCACAAGGTCAAACCCAAAGGGAACAAGCTGTAACTGGTTTTGAATAAACAAACATCATGTTATTTATTAATTCAGAAAAAAGCAGAAAAAGTGAGAAAAGTTGAGCTTTAGGTTGATCTGTGCTTTTTCATTTAGGCCATGTCTCTGCCGAAGGGTCAACAGAGGCAGCATCCCTCTTGAAAGACGAGTGCAGAAAGAAAAGCTGAGTTTCTTTGGAGTGGCCCGCAGCAAAAGATTCACTTTAACATTTATGTTTACAGAGCAGAGAACAAGATCCCCGCTAAAACCCACACACACACGAGCAGTCTCTCTGTGACGCCTCCAACTCCCTTCACTGCTGATGTCTTTGAACAGTTCTTTCTGGAGCAGAAAGACTGATGGACCTCTGGGTTTTTTTCTGAGTCTCTGCTGGTCTTCCTCTTTTGAAAGTTCTGAATTCGGTCTTGTTTGAAAAGTGCTGAGCTTTTTTCTTGGTTTGGCTTCTTGAGTTTGTTTAGCTCCAAACCCGAAGCTTCACTTCAGCAGATTTCAGTTTGAAGAAAGGTCCTGACAGACTTACCTGATGATGAACTGCTCTTTAATTTTGTGTAGAGTCTGGATTTTACACACTCTGAAATTGCATGAATTGCTGAAGCTGATTTGATTTGCTGTGGCAACCCCTGAATGGATAAGCTAAAAAGGTGAACAACAAAAGAGACGCGGATTTTTGCTAGTGACATATGGATGCACCAAAACCTTAGGTGGCAGGCATGAGTTAGTATCAGGTAGTGACAGTCCAGAGTAAATAATCTGAATAATAATAATCTGTAGATCCAAATTACATGGCATCCAACTCACCCGCTCCTGCGTGCCAAATTTCCCATCAGCCACTAGGTGCACCTCATAAGTGAAGTTCATGCTCATAGCCAGCTTAATGAGCAAGTCAATGCAGAAGCCATAGCAGCACTGAGGGACGATGGGTTGACCTGTCCACACAAACACAAACACGCTTTCAGTTCACTGGAGGTCCTCACAGGCAGAGCTAAGCTCTCTGCGTACCTGGTATGGTCCCATTGGGTCCAGTACAGATCACTTTCTTTATCAGGACTCCATTAACAGTATATTCTTCTTTGCACGTTCCGTCACTCTTTGTTGGCTTTACATAAACAAATGGCTCCTGGTGGATGGTCACAATCTGAATGCACACAACAAAAGAATAAAATGCAAAAACTCTCACTACTGCAGATAAAATCAATTTAATAAAGTCAATTTAATCAAACTTTCCATATTAGCTACTTATATATACAGTGCCTTGTGAAAGTATTCGGCTCCCTTGAACTTTTCAACCTTTTGCCACATTTCAGGCTTCAAACATAAAGATATAAAACTGTAATTTTTGTGAAGACAATCAACAACAAGTGGGACACAATCATGAAGTGGAACAAAATTTATTGGATATTTCAAACTTTTTTTACAAAGAAAAAACTGAAAAATTGGGCGTGCAAAATTATTTTTAATATTATTATTAACTTGAAATGATATCAAATATTATCAAAAAAGTGTGTTTACATCTTGCTTATATATATTTTATTGGAATTTTATTGGATCCTTGATAAAAAAAAGCAACCCTTAAGGACTTTTGAGGAAAAAAGACTACCAAGAAACGACCGCAGCTAAACTTTTAGGCTTTTGCTTACCTCTTTAGAGTCCTGTAGGTGGCGTCATCTCTTAAATGTTTAATGTTAAACTGCCCTGGTCACTTGCTAAGTAGAAACTGTTCTGTCATGTGAAATTGTTGATAACCGAAAACAAGTAATCATCGCTTTGATGTAAGCTTATCAGTAGCTTCATTTTCATTACACAAATGCACAAAACTGTATTGAAATTCTAGAAATGTCGAAAAAACACAGTTTTATAATTACAATGTTTCCATTAAATCATAAATGCGAATAAACACAAACCAACTCATCCAATAATTCATTCAAAAACATGACGATGGATGTGAACAATTCTTTGATTTAGAGCAGACACATTCAAATTTCTGCCACGGCACTGGCGCTCAACTTCATCTATCAAAGGAGACGTCTGTGTCTTATTCAGGCCACGGAGCAGCATGCTTCTTACACGTAGGAGTGACTTTGGATGAAGCGATTTTGGGAAATCGTGGTTGGTGATTTTACAGAGGAGCTGTGGATCCAACAGTTCTGCATGACACTCTCAACTTTTGATCAGTTGTGTGATGCTGTGGGACCTCTTGTGGCGCCTGCTTTGCAGTGTCTAAGGCAGCCAGATCCTACCTAGAGAAAAGTGTTTCCATTGCAGTTTTGTGAAATATGTCAATTTCGATATGCAATAGAAACCACCCAAAAACTTTTTTTTTCAATAAATGCAAGTTTTTCCAAACTAGGCAAATTTTCTATCGCAAATCCAGTTAGTACAATTTCATAGTCAATGGAAACACAGCTAGTGTTGTGTTTAGCACTGAGATTTATCTGAGTTTAAATCTAGGGTAAAATTGTGCTGTTTTCTTGTTTGTGATGGCCTCATTAGTCTGCCTTTATTGTTTTCTGAATCATTTTTTTCTGAATGAGATTTTTACCTTTGTAAGAGTTGTAAAAGAAACACCTACAAAAAGATTCTAGTAAAAAAACAAGCAAGAAACCAAAAAAAGCTGAAGATCATGTTGAGCAGAAGCATCACCTTCAGCTTGGTTGACATCTGGTATCCCACTGGTTTCTCTGTCTCTCCTCCAGGCCAGATGATCTTCCTCTGAGGATTCATCACAACCTGGAACACAAAAACAAGCAAACACAGTTGTAACGTCGCTGAAGGGACATCTCATCTTGACTAAAGACAACATCAGAAGTGCATCTGTGTATGCATATTTCAGGAGGATGGAGGCTGTGAGGCTGACTGCAGCACAGGTTTTAGTGCAGGTCAGCTCACAGTGAGGCTGGAAATGTCTCTGAACAAGCTATAGTCTGTTGTGATCAATAATCAATGACTGTGCAAACAATCCCACTCCGCCGTGTCCTCCTGACCCTGTACATCTCCTGAGTGATGGCTCAGCTGAAGACACAATCTAGTCCGGTTGACATGCATTAAGTATGGACAGGTGTTTACAATCTTCATTTCTACTTTATTTTCAGGTTTAGGTCAATCTAAACTTTTGAACTTTGAAGAAACTTCTTGTTGTTGGAGTTCCACCAGCAGGTTATCATGGTGATTTCCTCTGTCAACTGCAGTAAAACCTCTGGCTGGACGTGAATCTAAGTGTGTATCCTGGTGTTTCTTTCAATGTGTTTCCACAGGCGTGCATGGAGATTCACAAGCCAGTGTGTCTCTAGGTGTGTATGAAGATGGGTATTCAGACGGGTAGGCAGATGTGCATTCTGGTGTGTGTGCAGATGTGTTTCTAGGTGTGTATCCAGGAGACTGTGCAGGTGTGCATGCAGGTAAAGGACCTGAAGTGTACCTGAGTTCCATTGAAGATTCCAACCTGGACAACACGGCCTGGTTTCTGTTGATAATTCAGGATGCTGTAGGTTGCAAAGCGCCGGTCTCCATCGTCATTGAACTCAATTCGGCCCGTCAACCCATCAGGGTACTTTGATGACATCAGCACCCTGGGGAGTCAATCAAAGACCAGGAGAGCAGAATTTTGAAATCTACAAGTTTTAAATTTGAGATTTTAAAACATTTTTGATCCAACAAATAATCTATAGATCAGATTTACAAATACAGATCAGGTCTAGTTTTGTAAACATACATACACAAAACAGTCAAAGATATAATACAAAAATGAATAACAAAAGTAAAAGAAAAAAATGGAAATATTTATTGTTAAAATTATCATCTGAAACAGTGCGGAGTCCAAACCATCCTTGGCAAACAGAGAACATGGATTTTTATGAACCACCAAATTTAGCAATTTACTTTTTTTTTTTTAATTGAAAATTGTCGTTTGTTTTTTGGTCACAGGGAAGATTTGCTTCTGTTTATCATTTTAATTATTGCTGTCAGGCAAATAATTTTTTTGTGCGATTAATGAATCCTGTAATTAATTAATTTAAATAATCAATTTTAATCGCAATGATTTTTAACCAAATAATTGCTGTGGAAAGCCTAATTTTGATGTGTTTTCATTTCAATTCATGGTAAAACTAAAAAACTAGCTTTATGAAGACAACCTTTATTTTTACACCAATAAAAGAAAGACATTAAGGCAGTGACAAAATCAGCCTACTATCATCTCAAAATTATTTCAAGGATTAAAGATCTGATGTCCAAGCAGGCCCTTCAAAAACTAGTTCAAGGTTCATCTTCAGTCGACTCATCCCAGCTGCTTCACACTCAGCTGCAAACCACTCCAATGCATGTTGGAGGTCCTGGCTCAATGAAGCCACCAGGACAACATCATCTGCAAAGAGCAGAGAGGAAATCCTGTGGTTCCCAAACCAGACCCCCACCAGCCCCTGGCTGCGTCAAGAAATTCTGACCCGATGATAAAAGGCAGCCTTGCTGAAGTCCAACACACACGAAGAACAGGTCTGACTTACTGCCGGACCAAGCGTCGGGGTCGGGTCCCCGGACCCCATACACTCAGAGAACCCTCCACCAGACACCACTGGGACGCGGTCAAACGCCTTCTCCAAATCCACTAAATACATATGGACTGGATGAGCGAACTCCCACAAACTCTTCAGCCCCCTAGACAGGGTGTAGAGCTGGTCCACAGTTCCACGACCAGGACGGAAACTGCACCTATTACAAAGTTTATCGTGTATATACTGAGACATACAGTAAATGACACAGAAAATGAATATGGGTCATTCTGGACCCATGTTGCGCATTAGAGGGGTAGTGCTACAAAAAACTTTTTTTTTTTTTAAGTAAGAAATTAAAAAATCGTGTGTGATTGTCTGAAACAAGCTAATTGAGGATGATAATAATAATTTATTGCAACGATATCAACAATAAAAACTAAGTCAGGTCACTTTTGACTCATGTTGTGCATCAAAGGGTTAAGACAGTTGAACGTTTGTCATAGCCTTATGTTTGTTCAGTTATTTTTAGGACATTTTAAAAATCTATAAAGCCCTGCTGCCATCCTAGGTTAACTCCTAGTGATGCATATACAATGTTTATGACTGCAGGTAATGTTCTGGATGCTGATGACATTGGACAGCACAAACAAGAATCAAGCTTGACCAATGCTTTATTTGGGTCAACCTGGGGGGGGGGGGGGAGCGACAGGGAGGTTTATTATCCCAGTTGTGTCACTCTGACTCTGCTGAATACTGATCAGATCAGTGAAGTGTGAGGCGTGCGATCTCGTTATGAGCTGAAGAAAACGAGTCCACACTGAGACAAAAACACAGAAACCGAGAACACACTCAGCGTGGCTCATTAAACCTGACACCACAGAGGCAAACAAGTATCAAGTTGGTCTGACGCAGAATTAGACATAAATCTGTGTTTTCCACTGATTCATTATGCTTCAAGATCTTATTAGCACTGCATTTTTTGTCACTTTTCATGTAAATCAGTTGAGCAAACAGGAGCTGTACACTTCTTGTGTTTGATTTTTACTGTAGTTACAGTACTGGGTTATGTAATACTTTACGTTATGTAAAACTCAAGAGTTACATTCAGATAGACATCTTTTGTTCTAGAGATGCTACTGATTTATACAGAGTTTTTTTCATACATCAGACATACCTGAACGCATACAAATGTATGTGTTTCTGCAGAAGTGAGCAGGTATGTTTGCAAATATGAAAGTGTGTGAATAAAAATGTTATAAATGGGAAGAAGATAGGAGGCTCTCCACATGGTAGGGAGACTCTCTGACTTTATCTCCAAAACCTCCAACATGTGCTGTCCCTCTGATGTATTCATTCTTGATCCTATCCATCCTGGTCACTCCCAAAGAGAACCTCAGTGTCTTCATGTCTGCTACCTCCAGCTCTGCTTTACAACTCTTATAAGTCAACAATCTGCAGAAAAAACAGATCGTAGAAACATCTACAATAGTGGAACTGGTTAGGAACTGGTTATTCGTAAAGGCATGCATTTTGTGGTACAAGCACCAAATTTGGCTTGATGCAGCTGATTGACTCTTGTTTTAGAAAAGCCTGCTTCCTTCTGGAAAATCCAATATTTTAAAATATATATAATATTCATTTATGACTAACATAACAGTATTATGTAGGTATCCCTCAGGTTAAAAGACTCAATTTTCAGGATTACTAGCTCATATATTGCTGAGATTGGAGAAAAAAGAAATTGAATGTTTGCAACAATTGAGTGTATGGCTGCCATCTTTAAAAATAGCCACCATGTGTAGCCACTCATGACAAATGTGATTTTGTGAAATAGGGGGTGCTAAGGTACATCCATCCATCCATATATCAAAAATATTTCAGTCTATTAGGATGAAAGGGTCAGCTAGATTTGTTTACCAGATCTAGTCTTCAGGTAACAATGTCTTATACTCAAGTACACCCGCTTTTACCAACCGCCTTCATCAAGTCTCCACAGAGCTACAATTTGAGGTAAACCAGGAACATGTTGAGAAAGGTAGAACAGGAAATACTAAAGGCAGTGACCATGTTTACAAAGAAGGGACTAAACTCAACAAGTATCTCTAATTCATCGTGTTTGACCCGAGCTGCACAGTGGCGTTTTAGTTACCACTCTTGCGTCACAGCAAGAAGGCCTCAGTTCAAGTCCCGGCTAGGGACCTGAAACAGCATAACCGTTGGGGGGCCTTTTAGTGTGGAGTTTGCATGTTCTCCCCGTGCATGGGTGGGTTTTCTCCGGGCGCTCCAGCTTCCTCCCACTGTCCAAAAACAGGTTTTGTAGGTTAATAGGTTACTCTAAATTGTCCCTAGGTGTGAATGCGAGTAAGTATGGGTGTGCGATTGTGGCCCCTGCAACAGACTGGTAACCTGTCCAGGGTGTACCCTGCCTTCGCCCACAAGTGGCCGAGTTAGGCTCTTGCAGCCCCGTGACCCCGAAAGGGACAAAACGGGTTTAGAAAATGGATGGATGGCTAACCCAATGACTGTAAAGAAAATATTGAGATAGTGTTGTCATTACATTTTCTAAGATTTCTAAGTATATTAAATTTGTTGATGCTTAATTTCTTTATACAGTAATTTTCTTTGCTTGTGTTAGAAATTTGTCAAACTCACTCCATTAAGTTTGGGTAAACACAACAAGCTCACATAAAAACCTTCTCTGAATCCTTATACAGGATGTTTAAAAACAGGAAATTTCCACAAAGCAAATTCTAAAATCAACAGTTTACTCTTGTATAAAAAAAGCTCAACAGATCAGCGCTCAGATATTTTTACTACGAATGTCTGCCTTCCTGGATATCAAGCCAGCAAAAACACCGGGGTTGCTTTTCCAAAAATGGGGAACAGAACAACTGATTGGTATCAAGGAACGGATGAATGGAGATATGTATGGTAACATTTTGGACAAAAACCTCCTTCTATCAGTGAAGAATTGAGGATGAAACGTGGCTAGATGTCCATCACTCCAATGATCACAAACACATCACACAGGCAACAATGCAATGGCTACATAAACAGCGTTTCAAGGTTTTGGAATGGTCTAAAGGTGCATTCACACCTAACGTGGTCGGCGCGGCGGAGGTGTCAAGTTTCAATGTTAGGTCAAGGGAAAGATGCGATCTGACGCAGCGTGATTTTGGCCGGGACGGCAAATCAGGGACTCAGCTTTGGGCACAAGACATTTTCAGTGACTAGATCAAAGTGTAGAAAAATTAATTCAAGATGGCTGTGCGATGCGAGGATTTTCGTCCTGAACTTTCATCCATTTTCCTAACCTGTTGAGACCGTGGGGTTGCCGGAGACTTGTTATTGTTGGGTGAAGGTAGGATACACCCTGGACAGGTCGCCAGCCCATCACAGACCCCATGGAATTGAAGTGAAAAAGCCCACTACGCAAGCCAGCCACTCGATGTACAGCATAGCAATGTCCTCTGCACAGAGTCAGGCAGACAAGCTGTCAGCAGTCAACCAGCTACCTCTCCCTCCAGCCACCAGAGGGAATCTTCTCCTGAATTTTGACTGCCTTCCACCTTCCTCACTTCATCTCCCAGCATGCACTGCATCCGGTCCATGGTCCCCCCAGCTGTTCATAATTTAGTCATCACTCACTTCCTACCTAAGCCATGCTCAGTCAATCAGTCAGTGCGTAGTTTTGTTTCACTCCCTGTGTTAGTGTCTATTTCTTGCCTCTTTTGCCTTTTGTGTTTTGACCTTCACCTGTTTACTCTCTTTCCGTCCTGCTCCTGTGCTTTTGAACCTTGCCTGGATTTTGGATTACCACCATGTCTTGCTACTGCTCCAAAGAATTAAACCAGTTGCATTTGGATCCAAACGTTTCAGTGCCTTTGTTATACAAGCAATCCCTGTCGTACAGGCACTCCGCTGCCTGGCTACGTCAGCAGAACTCTCTGAGCCATGAGCTATGGCTGGCCCGCGCAGAGCCGCTGTGAAGAGCGGCCGCGGGTTCCGTCGCAGCGAGGGCGATCGTCTCAGATCCATGGGCTTATGAATTTTTTTTCTTATTTTCATAGAGACAATAATAAAAAGATCCCCAGTTTCCTTTTTTATATTCCCCATTTCGGGTTAATGATGAAACTGGGACACAGACAAACAAAAGTGTTGTTTAAAACGTCCGTCAGGCCCAGCTTCGCTGTAGGAGTGAAGCGCCGGGAGTCTGGTGAACCCAGACACAGCGACGTGCCTGCCTGCGCCTCTGTAGAGGGCTACTAAACATATAAACACAAACTCCTCTCTCAACATCATCCATGTTTTCCAAGATGTGGTCAATGAATGAAGTTTGTCTGTGCATCAAGGCGTCTAGGCATTGAGCCTAAATTTGACAAACGTCAGAAGAGAGGCATGAATTTGATGCATTGGCCGCGCCCAGTGTGAATGCACCATAACATGTCTCAATCCAATAAAGAATCTAGGAGCTTGAAACAATGTTACCAATATTGCTGTCAATCAATTAAAAACAATAATCAGATTAACCACACTTTTGGGTTATGATTATTTACAATGTTTTACAAGGTGAATCTTATGCGACAACATGCAACTTTTGAACAAAAAAAAAGCCAGAGAGAAAATGCTTCTCTTTATTTTTATTATCTGAAATGTTTAAATTTATAAAGCGTTAACCCGGATGTTTAATTTAATTTGTGTGCACAAAACGTATCAACTGTAAGAGAAGCAGATATACAGCCATATAAAGCCTGATATACAGCCTTAAGAAACAGTCTGTTTCGGCACTTTAAATGGTCCGAGTGAGTACTCAACCCTAATTGGTTGTTCCGGAAGAAGTTCCGGTCACAATGTTCAGTATGTGCAGGCTTATTTAAAACAAACTTTTCTTTCATGATCTGGACAAAAACAGGCGGTAAGAGGTTAACTTTTTCTCTGAACTGATGCTTTATTGAACCTATTGTGACGATCAGCACATACATCGCTTTCCTTTGCCGCAGCAGTAGACGTCTGCTGACCCAGCAACACATTGTGTTATCGTAACAACGGGCCGTATTACGTATTAAATAGTCCACCTTTTGTAAAAAAAGCGATTTAAACCTAAAATTAAAAAGAATAAAGTTCTAAAAATCGATTGAATATTAATTTCTTTTGTAAGTGACCATGTTTTGCCCGACGAAGTGTGCTTTTTCAGAATGTGCCGCAAGTCGCAAATGCATGAATTGGAGGATGACAGTTGCTTCACAGAGTGTAATTAATCAGTGTTAATGTATATTAATGCAATCTTTTTCTTTTTTTTACTAATCGCGGGTGTTAACAAGTTAACGTTGACAGCCCTAGTCATTAAGTAACATTCCCAAAACATTACAGCTCTTGAAAAGCTCTGCATGAAAGAATGGGCCAAAATAGCAGCTACAGTGCAAACCTGGTGAAGACCTTAGATCTCTGCCATTGTTAACCAGGGTTACATTAGAAAGAACTGAGGTGAACTTCTGTTATTGACCAAACTGATCAATTCTGCTCCATGATACAAATACATTCTTTAAAAATACCTACAATGTGATTTCCTGGATTCTTTTTTTTTATGACAGCAGCATGTTCTCATATCCAGCTTTTCTAAACATCTAAACAGTTAAACATTTAAATGCTGGAGGAACAGTAGACTTTTTAAACCTACTTAACAGCAAACATCTCAACATACAGGGCAAACACTCAAAATTCCACCTAAATAAATGACAATGGTAAAGTAATGCCATTTTATGCAAATTATCATAACATTTTTAAAAATGACATAACAGTGAAAGATAGGAAACATAAAAGTCAGACTCAGAACTGATCTTAGCCTGAAGGCTGTGCACTAACCTTTTGAAAAGTGGGCCGGTCCTCCAGATATTGGTGTTTCCTACACATCCTCGCGGGGGCTCTGTGATGTTCTCTTTCTCAAACAATTCCTGCAGAGACTGAGCAACCACGGCGACGGCGTCCGCAATGTGAGCCGACTCGTTCTTACCGTTGATCAGTTGGAGGCCCAGCAGGCCTGTGCCGTACACAACACACACACACACAGCATGAAGTTAAACACTGTCCTCATTCACATTCTGATTACACACTCTCACACTCCACTTTGAATGCACAGAGGTAATTTAAAAGTGCTCCTACAATTAAAATACGCAGACACTTGGGGCTTCAGGCGTCGGGTCAGTGTTGAGCACCACCAAACTGCATGCTGGGAGTTCACTCTGACAATCTCAGCAGTTTGTCTCGGCACAGAAAAGCCCCTCTGAGACACTGAACTGTTGCTGGTGCTTTTGTTCACCAAAAACAAGTCACACTGCAAAGAGAAGCCTGCGCTCTAGTTGAGCCACAACAGCTAGCTAATACTGTTAGCATTCCTCACATAACAAGTAAACATGCCAGTAAAGCTAAAGTTAGTGGATGATGTCAGCATCCATCACAAAAGACAAAATGCACCACAATATGGAATTCCTGAGAGTAACACCTTTTACAAACATTTGAAAAACATTTCTGAACTTTTTTAATTTTCACATGTTAGCAAGCTAACATTTTCCTCTAAAGATCACACTTGGAGAGAGATAAACATGTGCTTTAACCACCTTTCATCAGTTAAACCCAAAACATTATGACATTGATGAAAACCCAACATTTCTATAGTATGAAAGCTAAGTTTAGCGAAACAGTAGCCAAAAAAAACTGAGCATGAGGAATGCTAACATTGTGAGCTAACTGCTGCTCTGAAAGCTGCGAATGCAGAAACGTCCTCTTCGTAATGTGACAATAATGCAGAAGCCCAGAGAGAAAACTTTTTTATTCTACGTTTAATAAAGTAGTCTCCCCATTCATGATGCCATTTGTTATTTTTGCTTGTTGTTGTTTTTTTTTTCTCTAAAAATGATTCACCTTAGGTGGGTTATTCAAAAAACTATCCTTTCAAGGAACATTTATTAAGGAAACAGTTAGTTATGTTTTACATGCAGCAAAACAATTTGACTACAAACTAGAATTGTGTCATTTTGAGGTCAAATGCACTAAAATTAAAGTGAAACTGGTTCTCGTCTGTTTTTGTAAAGTTAACTTAATTCAAAAAATCTATAACACACTACCCATACATACTTAAAAAAAAGTACTTGTTTTGATCACCTGTGTGCTTTATCTTGTTTTTACATATAATTTTTTATATTTGATTTTTTTTTTTGTCTACTGCCAGAATAAGATCGGGAATATTACATAATTAGATGCTGAAATATGAAACTAAAAAACTGTCAGCAATAAACAGCTTTAACAACCTAGATCTCCTGAATGTAGAATATAAATAGAAAGTTATGATTTGTTTTATTGAATGTTCAAGAGAATAAGGAAACAAAGAAATTGCTTTTAATCATTGGATTATAGCTTTCAAACTATACCTGCCTGCAAGCATTTGATCTCTTAGCTTCTGCACAAGAGCTTGGTGAAAAAAAACAACTTAGAAAAATCCAGAATGTCGCAGATCTGCTTTATAGGTTTCTTTCGAGGAAGAGTTGGAAATAAAAACAGGAAAATCTGGAGTGTCTGACTCAATCCAGCAGGTACTACCTGTGAATGGTGTTTTTGTGTTGATGGAGCAGCTGCTTTTTGTATAGCGGCTGTGACGGGTTGACAGATTGTTGTTTGCAGTATTCCTAAAATAGAACTCACAGGGGTGTTCGGTGTGAGGAGCACAGTCCAGCCACTGAGGCAGGATTCTGACTGGACACTCTTTCATCTTTCCACGATCTTTCAGTAATTTTCATGCCCAAAGTCGTGACCCGCTGACAAAAATGAGTTTGAACTTCAGCAGTTAGCATTAACGTTTTGTTTAACTGTTATAAAAGTAATAGAAGCTGTTGGAAATTTCAAAATCCAACTGACAAAAATTACAATGAAAATCAAACATCTTCATTTTAGCATTCACCACAATTCTGAATTGAATTACAGTTTTAGAATAACAACAAAAATTTTCAAAAAGTAGAATTTTTCTTGAAGAATATTTGAACATTGGTTTGATCCTGAAGTTTTTCCCTCAAAAGAAACCTAAACCCGCTGTACCCGAGACAAAACTGCCAGATTGCGCTCTCATTGCACTTTCAGAAAAATGACGGAGGATTTTTTGTCAGGAAGATGTGCAGAAAAATCACTTCATTTTTATCAGTGCAGCAGCCGGCAGGTAAGGATGTTGCTTTTTTAGAGCAAAAACTACTGCAACAGAGAGGATTGCCGATTACTCAGCAGCCAGACGCTTTTACAAGCAGTATGGAGCTTTTCTGTGGTCATGGGGTGGATTTCACTGAAAGCTAACTTTCCATAATTTTTAAAGACCACCAAGTTAAGACAATCACTTCTTATTGACACAGAACCAAATTAGACTAGACTTATCTTTTATTTTTTACATAATGTATTTATATTTGTTGTAATTAATTTATTTTTTTGCTTGGTTTGATGTTTTTCTATTTCTATTTATAATAAAATGCCTTGAGACAACCATTGTTTGACAGAAACAATTTATATATAAATTTTGCTGATTATTAATCATCACAGGTTTTCTCACAGATGCACAATGCTATATGTTTTAACTATGCAGATATTTTACTTTAAAAAAACAAAAAGCTAAAGGTGTATTCACACCGGACGCGGCCGGCGCAGCGGAGGCGTCAAGTTTCAATGTTAAGTCAAGGTAAAGATGTGATCTGGCGCGGCGTGATTTGGGCAGCAAACACAGCAAACTCCAAAATTCAGAATCCTTCTGAATTTCTATTTAAAGTAGCTGGTTGTCTGTAAAAAATTGTTATTCGGTGAGTTGTACTTTTCTAGTACATTTTACCATCCACTCAAGTTTGATGGTTTGTTTGAGTGGAGGCATCAAGTGGGGAGGAAAGTCTAAAGATTAGCTTATTGTTTCCTAAGAAAACAATCGTTCATCCCGTTAGAAGTGGGATAAAATTATAATTTCATTAACTTCTGTGTGGCATCTAACACAGAATGTGGTTTGGCAGAGAGTTTTACGCTGGATGCCCTTCCTGACACAACTCTCTAGCTTATCCAATGTTTTTGAAAATTACCTCAGAAATGTTGAATGTTGGACAAAATTGCTAGAATTGTATTTTTTCTTTGGTAAAGCTGGACTGTTTTACTTTAAACTAACTTGACTTATTTTTGTAACTGCAGCCAACTTTGTGGTTACTTTGTGAACTTACCTGGTTGTAGCTACTTTACCTTTCAAACTAGTTTCAAGCAGGAAAGCAAAGTGTTGCCCGTTCAAGCTCCGTTCACACTGCCCTTGGCAACATGCATTAAAGCGGCCACTTCCATTGAAAAGTCTATTTAATTGCGGTTTGTGCCTGGCCAGAATTATTTGACACCAAGTCTTTCATATATCAGAACACATTTGTGAAAGAAAAATCCTGAAGCAAGAGTCGCAAAATATGCACGGCTTTTGACATTTCACATACATCCATTGTTCAAGAACGTGCGTTTAGCAAATAGCTTCATAGAAAAAAGAAGCTAAATCCTGACGTCAAACCATGATTTTTTTTTTTTGAAGGAGAAAGCATAAAAGGAAACAATATTATTTTAAAGTTTCAGCTAAAAATACTGAAAAAAGTAAACAAATCAAAGAAAAGAAAGTTGAGCTTTGAACCTTGTTTAACCTGATTTCTTGCAGAGGTCGATCGGCAGTATTATCTCCTCAACAGTCTTTGTCTCTATCACTTTGTATTATAGACTGTACACTGTAACATCCTTTGATTGCTACCTTTCATCAACAACATTTAAAATTTCAACCTAATGATCATATTGTGCATCTGAAGAAAACTGGTTAAAATCTGAGGTGAAAAAAAAGATTAATGCTAAACTCTCATTTTGACGCAGTGGTAAAGACCAAAGGAGATCATTTCTGGATGCCATGATTCAGTCCATTCACAATTCTCTGGCTGACTGAGTAATCAGCAGACTTAACAAACCCCGCCCCCTGCAATTATGATACAGTGGGCGGGGCCTCTACTGACCAGTGGTTAAAAGGATAAAGCATCAAGCAAGAGACAAAAGGCAGTGGAGGATCTTACCAGTGTTTGGGCACACGTCACGGTTACCGCAGCAACACTAGCCGTTAGCCCCACCCCCCACCCCACCCCCAAATCACACATACACACACCCGGAGAACCCCAACAGAATCCACCCCCCTCCTGTGTGTCAGCCCCTGTGATTGTGTACTGTGAAAACGGGCGGGCGGACGACACACACTATAGAAGATGAAATAAACAAAAAGATGTTAGACACATTAAAGCCACACAAGTTCAAAAACGAGCCAGAACAGAAACGGAGCGGTTCAGAACCTTTAAACATGTCTCTGCTGTTCGGCAATGTTTAAACGTTCAACCAGCAGTCAGAAAACCAGAGAGAGACACCAAGACGCTGAGAAGCTAACTGACAGTGAGGAGGATTAGCTTCCTTCATCCAAGACCTACAGCTCTACCAGACAGAGGCAGAGAGACATAGAAGAAGACGTGGAGAGAGAGAGAGAGAGAGAGAGAGATCAGCGGTGCTCCCATCCATCACTTCAGTGGAAATATTAGAGTTTTGTAAATCTCTGAACACTAATAATATTCAGCAAAAGTTCTGACAGTCATGACAAACTGTCACATCATCAAAAGTTCCCTGCAGTTTATCTCTGGTTTCCAGATGACCACCTCTGCTCTCTGTCAGCCAGAGGAGGAACTGGATCAACATCTCAGGCAGCTTCTGAGCTCCTCTTACGAGTGTGCCTGCTGACGTGACAAACTTCAGTGTGAAACTCTGACACAATCAGTAAAGCCAGACTCCACAAAGTGCAAATACAGAAAGTCACAGCTTAAGCCCTTCTCCTGGAAGTTTTTAAAGTTAAAAAATAGCTTTTCTGTGATTCAAACATTGAATTCTTCATGTTTAACAGAAGATTTTTATATATTTTTTCCCTTTCTTTTTAATTACAAATGTAAAAATAGAAAAAGGTTTGAAACTCTTTGTTAAAAAAAAAGAGTCTTGGAAATAAGAGTGATTAATTATTTATAAAATAAGCTTCATCATTCAGGACAAGACTGAATGAGATGACAGAAATGCTCCATCAATATTTAAGCTGTAAAATCTCAAAAAAGAGGACAAGAACTCAATTTTAATATGAGCCCAATGAATGAGCACAACTGCTATTCAGCACACTGTAAGCTAGTTTAGCCACTTTTAACAAGACTGGTTCTTCATGTTTGGCATGGGACAGTTAATTTTCCCTTTTCTTCCAACGTTCCACCATCTTAGTAAACATTTTAGGAAATTTATTTAACATTTCAAAATGAATATTAAGTTTTCTTTAGGTAAATATTTAAGCATTTAATTTAGCTTTGCGTCAGCTCTCCTGAAAATTAATAAGGGAGTTATAGAGAGTTTAGAGATGATAAAAATAATCATTTTAAAAACTATATCAAATAAATGATGAATGGAAAAAAAATTGGTAATGAGAACCAGTAATGACATTTAATGTGAATTTTTTACTGAAATCTGAACTGTGGCTGTTGTTGAGGAGAAGCCCAATAAAATGCTTGGATCTGACATCATCAGAGCTGTTTGGGCCCATTTGACTGTATATCACAACTGGACTGAGTGAGTGTGAGTGTGTGTCACCCAAAGAAAATGACTTACTTCCTGCTCCAACCAAATGAAGTCAATTCAGACGCCATTTTTTACAATATGGACACCGCCATGTTGGAACCAAAAATCAGTGACCATTAACTATCCTAGTTGATCCGAGTCATCATTTCTATGGTAACTGCTCTAGCCATTTAGGAGTGACCATGAAAGTGAACTTACACAAGCTCTGGAGAATCGAACGTTTTGAACGTTTGACGTGAGACCACATCATTTTATTGAGGAATCTATTATCCAGTTTATAGCTCGAATAACTTGTGCAACAGAAAAATATAATGAAAAAAATAAGGATTATCAAGAACATGTTAAAAAAAAAAGTATCAGAGCAAGAATTTCTTAAGTCGATGGGATTTGGCTTCTTGGAGCCAGCAGGTACTTCCTGTTTGGAATGCCGGGGGGGAAAGGGTCACGCAGGTCAGTTCTCATATACAGTCAATGTTTGTGCACCTAATATTGATTTACCAGACATGTGGAGATAAAGAGGACTGTTTAGCTTATAAAGGGAAAGCAAACCACTTGAATCTCGACTGCACACTGCCATAGACATAAAGCTTAAACTTCACAGAATCAACTCTTTCCTCCCAAGCTAAAGTATTCGAGCTGCTGAAAGAGCAATAGGCTGATGTCGTAAAGCCTTTTAGGAGAAGTTGGATGGAAGCACAGCTGCAGACAGACCTAGAGAGAGGAAGCGGAAGGATGAGGAAAACGACAGAGACCTAACGTACCGTCTGGAGCTTCATTCAGAGCTTTGCCGTTCATCTCCCTCTCCCCGACCAGCCACACGTAACCAGAGCCGGTCATGTTGAGGTGCCGAGCTGCCTTGTAGACGGCTGCAGCCTCGTCCTCACTGCATTTGCATAAACAGTCACATGTGAACAGACAGACATTTGTAAATGTTACCTCATTTAGACATTATTTTAAGTTTTATTGATTCTATGCATGACACTGATCCATTAACCTTCATCCACACATCAGCCCTAAATCTATCAAAGGGCCAAGAAATGTCCTTCTGCTGCATTAGGACTGGAAAAGGGGGTCTGATGAGGACAATGACAAAAATGGGGGTAACAGAGTAACAAATGTCTTTGCACTGAATTCATTGGATTAGATCCAGTTGTGGAAATAATTACCTTTCATGCCTTGTTCTGCAACCAAAGAGTTTGTCTTGACAAACACATTAGCTAACATATAATTATTGTATGCATTATGCTAAGCAGTTGCATAACACAACTTCTATTAATGCTTTGTAAAAGTAACATTGAGTAATAAACATTAGTTAAACGCTAACTAATGCATTAATATACTTAGTAATGCACATTAAATAAAAAAGTGGCTGTTAACACTATTTAAAAGTTCATTTTTACTTAATTATGCATTAACTAACAGTAAAGGGACCCTTATTGTAAAGTATTACCACATTTCTTTTCTAAACATTTTATGGAAACAAACTAAAGAATTTTAACTTCTTAACTTCTTGAACCCTAGTTTACTGTGTAGAGGAAAAACCTTTTGTCTCTCTGCATGAACTGTAGTTGGATGTGGCAACAATATCTGTCTTTTTAACTGATGAATCACTGTTCTCTGTTTGTAATACTAATTTATTACGTTGTTCTTAAACTTTAGTTTTCTCTCACAGATAATTTGGTTAAATTTGGTTACAGAAAGTAGGGCTGCACAGTAGTATAGTGGTTGATGGACTGGCAAACCATCAAGGATGTATTCTGCCTTTGTCTAACACTTGCTGGGATAGGCTCCAGCAATCCCATGACCCCAAAAAAGATTAAGTGGGTTCATAAAACGTATGGTTTGATGCTCTGGAGCAAAACATATGTGATAGGTGGAATGCCACTTTAATAAATTGGTTCCACCAGGGTGCACCAGGGGCCTATAAGGTTGGCTTCCCTGCAGTGTGACATTCAGCGTCAACCTGCTGCTTCCAGGTTGGACCAGCTGAGCACTGCCGCATGGTGCACTCACACCAAACACTCACACCAGCCAATTCACATGTCCTGCCCCTCCTTCGCCACGCAGAGAATTTGCTGCTCGTGACCAAAAATGTGTTCCCTAACCTTGCCACCTCGGCTGCATGTGGGAGGAGCTACCAGCTAATGTTTTTAGCCTGATTGCTACACGGAGCGGCATCTGTTTATCTCATTTACAATACATGGGAAACACAGATGATGTTCAGAGATCAGGTTTATTTATTTGGAAGAGCTCTACAAAAACATCAGTCATCATGTCTCCATGTTTGGGTTCAGAAGAACATTTAGTCTCCCTTTAGCTCCAGTGAGCTTCTCTACTGCTGTTGTGTCTGACTATTTCTGAGTTCAAATGCTTACTGTCACACATTAACATGACAAACATTACATGGGCAAAAATAAAAACAAGAATAAAATGAGGAGATCTTTTTTTATTATTGTTGTCTCAATGAAAATCATAAAGTTCAGGAGGCCTGAGCAGACTGCTTTCCCATCCAGGAGTGACCCTCTGTCTGGACGCGAGCTCCTCTCCCGGGAGCCGGCATAGACTCTCTAGACTGTGCACGCCTTCGCCCAACAGTAACCGGAACGGGATCTGGAAACCCCGTTGCCCAGAAAGGAATACAGCGGTTTAAGAAGATGAATGGAAATTCAGGAGAACTTTGGATCGATCATTGAAAATGTTCCCGAAGTTAAGTCTCTGATCGGTTGAGGAGACGCAGCCACCTCCTTAGAGTTACGATTTTTTTTTAACTCTGGCCAGCCGCGGCGGATGCTCAATTCGTGCCGTTCCATTTGCGCTGTTTCCAGAATTTCGCACCACGGCAGCCGCTCAATTTGCGCAGCAGAACCTCAATTTGCGTCTAAACCATTGACTTTACATTGAAGTTGGCCTCTGCCGCACAAATCGCGTTCGGTGTGAGTCCCCCTTCAGGCTGTAGTCTCAATCACTCCTCAGTACAGTGATTAATTCACTGATTGCAGCCTCAGGCTCATCCTCCAGTTTACTGCTTTTCTCCATCCCTAACATGTTGATCATATCACAGGTGTCTATGTTTATGCCGCTCGAGTGACTCCGATTGGTTGTTCTCCTAACTGCATGCACAGGTATGTTTGTGTATGTGCCTTTAGGTTATATTTATTTATTTTTGTTTGCTGTGTAGGTATCACTGTTTTGGCATTGTGCTTGGTACCAGAGTTTTTGACATCACTGTTTTTTTGCACCAATGTGTTGGGCGTTGCTGCTTACCGCATTATGGAAGTGGCGTATTTGGACTTTGGAGGCACCCAGTCATGCCTCCTCACTCATTTCCATGACTAACCAGATGCCACCGGAGTACAAAGTTTTCCTCATAACTGACGGACGTCAGCCGGTGTGTGCCGTAGGCATGGCCAACCTGTATCAGTACTTGTGCTGGGTCTGGGAACATGCACGGGAGCTGTGGGAATTGTGTGCAGGCTCTGACGTGACCTATCCAATTATTTGTGGTTTTAGTGGGTCTATTTTGTGTTCATCCATTTTAATATTGGCCTTTTTAAAATTCTATTTTACAATTTTGTATTAAGAAAGACTTCTATTTTTGTGTAAATACATGGTGCATTTGGTTTGTTGTCTGGAGGCTGTATTTAATGGGGAATGTATGGGGAATTTGTCAGTCGATTTGATTCAATTAAAAACTTGCCTTAAACAGATCCATCTGGTTGGATAAATTAATTAATTGATGAATCCTTACAACCCTAATCTGCATTTACTGCTAAAAAAAAGATTTACATTGACGTAATTTGTTATAGTACCGGCATAAACAAAAATCTACTTTCACCCCTGGTTACTGCCGTGACCTCGAACGGGACTAAACGGTGTAGGAAATGAATGAATAACTGTGAATCATCTCAGTTATAAAGTCTAATGCATAGAGTCCAGTAAGACTGTAAACCACATTAATTTAATGTGTCATTTATTCTGTTGGACCATCTCCACTAAATTAGAAGAATGTGATTGTCTCTTGACTTGCTGAATCATCTAGAGTGCATTTCATAAGGAACTTCACCAAAATTTCCACAATTTAGTAAGATACCACCAAACCCTAGTTTGGAGGTTTGTCTTCTTGTCGTGTTTGGTCTCCGAAACAGATGCTGCTTTTACCAATCGCTTCCACCCTGTTGTAATACCACTGAAAACTGACAATTGAATATTTAGTGGAGTGGAAATTTTATCATTGAACTTGTTGCACAGGTGACATGATGTCACAGAATCACCCTGGAGTTCACTGAGCTCCTTAAAGTGACCCACTCTTTCACAGATCTTCATGAATGCTCTCTGCATGCCTCAGGGCACAATTTCATACACCTGTGGCCATGGAAGGGACTGGAGCATCTCAATTATTTGGATAGTTGAATCAAGACTTTTGATAATTATACCCGTGGAGGACTCCCATGATCAGTTTTAGTTATCAATCATGAAAGAGCGATTGACACAGGAAGTGGCCAGCCTCGCCCCTGTTCCTTATTTTTCAATTGAATTATGAGTGTTTACAGTTGTAATGAGCAATTTGCTGATAACTATCCAGAACACAACTATCCAACACCAGCAACCCCATCACGTCAGACCCAGTAACCATAAAAGTGTTGCCCACCTTGCTGAGAGGATAATAACTCTGGCCTCCAGATCTCTGGCCTCCAGCAGCAGTGCTGTCAAGTTGGTGTCCTGGTTGAACAACAGAACTTTCTCTGCCTGGTAAACCACGGCGCCAATGGACCAGTACCGGCGAGGAGGGATAGGAAGTAACACGGCAAAACACAACACCAAAAGACATATCATAGGACATGCATTATTAGCTCTCCATCCATAGAGCCTCCAGTTCCCAACACCCTACCCACCCACCTCCCCACCCCAGCCTCGACCATGCTCCCTCGCAACCATGCTACCA
Organism: Adrianichthys oophorus; assembly: GCA_036245035.1. NCBI lineage: Eukaryota > Metazoa > Chordata > Actinopteri > Beloniformes > Adrianichthyidae > Adrianichthys > Adrianichthys oophorus. Next base: position 1,275,375 of record BSAI01000189.1, on the reverse strand, counting down.
TGGGCGAAGGGGCAAAAAATGGAGGCAAAAAGTCTCTAAGGTTTGCTGAACTGAAAGAAAACTTAAAGTCAAAGCCTACATACAAAGAAGGAGGGGCAAAAAGTTGTGCGTGGTGTGGTGGCACATGCAAACTGAGGCGCTTTCAAGACTTCAACCAATCAGGGACGTGCATGTTAGAGAGCACTGATGCAACCGCAAAACAAAAAAAAAAAATCGTTCGAGTAGAGAGAGGAAAGAAAATTAGGAGAAGCGGGTAGGAGGAAGAGGTTCATTTTCCAAAAACAAAAAAAGATAATGTTGCAGAGAAGTGAGGGGATCCTAGGGGGCAGTGTTCCTCAGATGTCTGCAGAGAGAGCCAAGCATCAGCCTGGCTGCATGCAACCCTTCACATGGAGAAAAAAAAAACTCAGGGGTAGAAGGAAGGGAGGAAGAGGAAGGGCGTCTCTCCTGCGAACGTGAACCCATTCTCAGTGTGCAGGAATCATGAAAAATCAAAAGAAAGAAAAGAGATGGTTGATAGAAGACGTGCCACCAGGATAAAAGTCTATCTCTGGAGCTGGGTTGGATTCTGGGCGGGTGGGCAGGGCTGACTGGTGTTTGCCTACTACCGGACGAGCTCAGAGATTGGTTGGGCGGCGTGCATCATTTCACCATGCAAGTTTATACCTTGGGTGTTCTCCTGAAGTCAAAGTTCTGTTGGTCGAGGTTTTCATAGTTCCTGTTTTTAGTCTGATGAGTAATGTGCACAGAGAAAACATGCAGACACAAGAAGATTATAGACAATCGCAACAAAGCATCCAACAAATGAATCTTTTTTTTTTTGTTTGTTTTTTGCTTCAGGTCCAGAGTGGCAAACACATCAAAGACTGTCCACCTGTCCAACAGAGCTGTCCATCTGTCAGTCCAACTGTTTGTCTGTCAAGCTTTCCAAACACTGCATACTGTCCTGCATGTCTTCTATTCTACCTGGCTTAAACACACCTGGCTGTAATGACTGTAAGATCCCTATAAAGACTGTTAAAGTCAATCAGATATGTTTGAGCCATGTAACTTTGTAAACAAGCATGACAGTGTGACCTGAGGACCAGGGTTAGGAAACACAGCTATGTGAGACAATTCGTTTGTCCTGTCCATTATTATGAACCAGTTTCTCTGCATACACATGTAGATTCTCATTCATCCAGGTTGATTTAATCAAAGTTGTAGGTGAAAAATGCAGTCAACTGGACTATGTTGATCTTTTATGATTGAAATTTCACCTCTTCTTCAAGAAACTTTCAATATTGAAATACAGAGGTAAAACAGCCAGTTTATATGCTCCTAGGAACACATTTATAATTCAAAAACAAAGGATAAACCAGGTCCAGTTGACTGTTTCAATGCACACATCGTTAAAAATAATGAAATCTCTTTTTATATTGATAGTTTTTAGTTTCATACTGAAGAACTATTCCAGTTTCTTCAAACAGCCAAGTCCCCTCTAGAGCTAGCTGGAAGTGGTATTTACTCTCACTTACACACGGAATAACAGAAAAAAAATAACAATAATAAATAACAGAAGTACAGTCAGTTATTTGTCATTATGATCAGCAAGGGTCAACCATGCGGTAATCTGGGAGGAAAAAAAAAAATTTTTTTTTTCTAAAACCAAAGATAAGTGCTAACGCTAATGCTAGTTAATAACCCCTTAAACACTGGGGCTTTAGTTCCAGTGTTGACATTCTTTCGACTGCCATGACTGTTCAACTTTTCAGGCAGTTAACTTGATTCTAGCGGAATCTGAAGCTGAGAAAAGCTATGCAATACTTTACGGAACAGTGGTTAAAAGCTATATCGCAGTTTACCTTTTCCAGTCTTGTTGTTTCACAGATTTTTTTCAGCATTACTTTGTATGCTGTTTTTTTTTTAGTTTTTAGTTTTTTTAACAACATTTTTGACATTTTATGATCCTGGACTTATTTTTCTAAGAAGGTTTGTACTTTGAGAGTTTAAACAAGAGAAAAAAGTGTGAAAATGTTCATGTCTGTCTGATAAACATGCATAAAGTGTGTTGTGAGGAGTTTTACTGTCTTGAAACATCTATGTTCCTTCTTCCTGGATTTCCCCTTCGGCCGGTTATTTAAGAAACATATTCCCTCCTGGACAAACAAGGAAACACTGTAGTGAAGTGTTTACTAACGTATAGCGTTGCATATCAGTGCAAATCATATTTTGTAAGGCGGCTTATCACCACATCAGAATCAGCTGATTCACGTTGATCACATGAACTGTTCAAGGGTTACGGTGTGTCAAAGAGTGTGTTGTTTAGGTGTTGTGACATCTCTGGTCCTAAAGAGTAAGTGTCTGGTAAGACACTTCTGCAACTTAAATGACACCCCACTGGCAGCCTGTGTACATCTCGGTCTATGGGGTTTTGGTACAAGAATAGAATCTAGCAGTTGTGCCAAGATGTTTATTAAATCTCAAAAGGAATAAATCTGACAGTAAAATCAAATGTTGTCCTACCTCCCCAGGGACCACTGTGGGAATAAAAATACCCATCCTCAACCCCCCATCCTCAAGGTTTTCTTTCTCAAGCTGATGTTTATGAAAAAAAAAGCCATAGTCTTTGTTTTCTAAGAATAGATTGTCAAATGGTAAAACAGCTATCTGGTATTTTCTTTTTGGGACAAGGGAATGTTGCATTCATAAGCTGGTATCCATGGGTCAAATGCAGGTTCTTCCCTGTCAAGGGTTTTTTTCTTAGCCTGTGGCATAACAAGAAAACATGGAGAGTTCCCAACTAATGAATAATTACCATAATACAACTATGACATAAAATGTCAGAGTCAATAACATCGTATTATTTATTGGTTTTTAAACGGACAGCTTTGTCATTCTATGTTTGTTATTTATTTTGATGTTTTGTTTTTTTTTACATTCAACAAATAAATGGCCTTCCAAAGCAAAAAATACGTCCAGGATTATAGAATGAAACCAAAAAACTTTTTGTCAGCTTTCTGGTTAACCTCAGCAGTAAACCAAACCCAACATCACTGTTGTTTTGGATCATTCAACAACAAATTCTGAAAATGTTCTCGACAGTTTTCTATACTCAGTTCTGCAACACATAACGTTCTAAAGCAATGGATTTCAGTCTAAAGCCGCTTTTCTCCACGGCAGCTGATCACATTAATTACGTAATCACTTCACTGTGCAGCGTTGCATTTCAGCGCGAGGCTGCTTTTCTCCACATCAGAATCTGCTAGAACTACGTTAATTACGTAAACTGTTGTAAAGTGACCGGAATCAAAACAATGTAAACACTGGAGCTAAAGCTCCAGTTAGGAAATTAGTTTTTTCAGAACTTATGTCAGTAAATAGAAATTTTGTCTTTGCTTTTTTCAACTACAAAAACACACTTGCTGTCCTGTTGTTTTTTGAAAAAAATTTGAAAATTGAAAAAAAAGAAAATGGGAAGCTTCACCGACACACTATTTTGAAGATTTGCTTACTTCTGGTGATAGTAGTGCTGCACATTCAGCCTATTTATAAGGTTAAAATCCACTATTATTCAATTCAATTCAATTTTATTTATATAGCCCAATATCACAACTATAACCATCTCAAATTGCTTAACACTGGTCTTAATGCAAAGAACATAAAGTCAATCATAAAAATATAAACAATAGCTGGTTGCTAAACTAGACAGACTAAGCTAAACTGACATCCCTGCCCTTGGACCCTCCTTGGTGAGAAAGAAAAACTCCTAAAAAAAAAAATCCCTATTTGGGGGAAAAAAAATAAGAAACCTCATGAAGGGATGTCTACATGATGGAGGGATCTCTCCCAGGATGGACAGGCAATGTGCTAGAACTGTTCAAGACGAATTAGCTTAACAAGCTCTACAACATTAACAACAACTACATGTTTGAATAGTGCAGCAGATGGGCTTCATTTGGATGAAACAGTGGGGCAGCTGGGGAAACAAGACAAGCAGAGGCAAGGGTCAATGACAGGAGCACAGACGATCCACCTAGAATCTCTCCCACTCCCCCGGAAGGGAATGGAAAACAGGGACAACATATGAATCGCACTGCACCAAAAAGAGGCATGATGAACTAAATAAAATTTAGTACTAAGTAAATGATAAAGCATGGAGGAGAGAAGTAATGGAGTAAAGAACCCCAGTGCACCATACTTTCCCCAGCTTCTAGAAGTGCATTCACACCAAACGTGGCCGATTTGCGTGGCCCGCCCATTCCAATGTTGTTTTAAATCCAAAGAATTATCCTGATGTTTTCAATTAATATTTATAATAATGTGTGTTAAGTAATTTAGCCGAAAAAAAGGAAAAAAGATTCAACAAACTACAAAAGCTGGATTCGAACCCGGGGTTCATTAAATAACAAAAATTACAATCCATGTGAACTAACCACAGTCGCCAGGAGAACAGCTGATCCACAGAAGGGTTTGTTACTTTATAAAGACAGCTACCCACACAATGCTGAGTGAAGGACTCACTCGGACTGATCAAAGGATTTGGTCATCCATGGATTTTTAAAGTTTTTAAAAAGGAATCATGTGTTTCTGTTGTAACAGCATGTTGGTTGTATGTTTGAACACTTAAAATGAAAACTTCACATTATTTTATGAGTATTAAGTAGCTCACATGCCAAAAAAGTCTGATCGCCCCTGATTTAGAGGTTCTCTGGGTATAGTGAGCTTCAGTCCTGTTGTGTCTGGATGATGGATTGAAGTTTGCTATCCCGCATTAACCCGAGAGGACAAAAATAAAAACAAGAGTAAAATTAGGAGACTGTCTCGATGAAAATGAGATCATCTCCCTGTAGCCAGCATAGCGAGCATGACCACACCAGCTCCATGGGCTCTGCGACACAGGAAGTGTTCAGGAAACGCCACTGTCCCGATAGGGATACATCAGGTTAAGTAAATAAATGGAAGTTCAGAAAATCCGATCCACCATATTAGATGTGTATTCTACCCGCTGTCACTGAAACCGTCACGTGCCCGAAGTTGAGTCCCTGATTGGTTGACACAGACATGGCAACCTCCCCAGAGTTTAGACTTTTCTTACTCTGGCTCCCCGCGCCCGTTGCTGAATTTGTGCCGCGTCGCTCAATTCGCGCTGTTTTCAGACCTTCGCACCACACCGGCCACTCAATTCGCGCCGCAGAACCTCAATTCGCGTCTAAATCATTAACTGTACATTTAAACTGTCAGCCTCCACACCGCGAATCACGTTCTGTGTGTAAGCACTTTAACTTCTAGTAGCCTGCTAGCAACTAGTAACTATTCGTCATTTCAGAGCAACAATTACATTTTTCCCGAATCATATTTTTACTACACTCAACCATATTTAGAAAGATTGCGAATCAGCGATCTTGGACGTCGCTAATATTCATACTCAAATTTTTGTGAGCTGACCGTGAGTATCAGCGTACTCAGATATTCATTACAGCCCAATAATAGCATGATGATGAAAAACATTACACCCAGTAATAGTAATATTACACTCTAGTAATAAAATGTGAGTGCAAACTACCATAAAGAAGACGTTGAGGACAGTGAGGAAGATGCCAAGACTGCAAAATGATTCCTTCAGGTGCTTGGGAATGGCTGTTGTCCTGCCAGGAAACGTAAATTTGTATCTATGTTCTTCTTCTATGTTTAAGGAACGGATACACCGCCTTCTAAACTTCCTGTTGTGCTTTGCAATTCAAAATACTTTGTGTGCTGGTGGTTATTAAAATAGTTAAAACAAAAATAAATAAGAACACGCATTGACAAAACCAAATTAGTGTTGATGATTTTTTTATAGGCGATTAGTCGACTAATCGTTGACAGCCTTAGTAATGACGTATGAGTAGCATCCTTTTCAAAACACGGAGGTGCCAACAGTTTCAAAATTGATCAATTTCAGGTGTTTGTGCCCGGCCAGAATTATACAACACAAAGTCTTTCATATATCAGAATAGAGCTGTGAAAGAAAAAGCCTGGAGCAAGATTCACCAGACATGCACCACTTCAACATTTTGCACCAAGCCTCTGCCAACTAAATACTTGCGCTAGTATCGGTTAGCAACAGCCCAGTGTGAACACCGTTTGCTACAAGCACGTTTAAGAATGCTTGTTTAGTGCGTTCTTGAACGGGCATTACATGCCTAGTGTGTATGTACCATTAGACACAATCTAAAACAGATTTAAAAAACATCCTGTGTTGATAGCAAAGTCTGCTGTGACTTTGGTTTAGAACTCTAGATTTCTTTGTCTTCTGCTGCATAAAGATTCTAACACTTTTCATTACTATTAACAAAAACATCAACAGGTTTCCCCTTTTTATGAGCACTGAGAGGAGTCATATTTGTTTAGATTTTTTTTTTTTATTACTACACTAACGCTAATTTTTTTACCTTAGTAATAATGTGAAACTGGTTCATCTGATTTCAGAAACACTGGTGCTACACAGTAGGAGTTCGATGTTTTCAAAGAGCAGGCTTGTGTAGTGAAACTGAAGATATTTGGTTTACAATGTCTTTTCTGTACTTCCAAGCAGCTCTCCAATTATATTTACTTTGAGGTGTAAATTATCTCTGGAGTTAAACGTGAAGGTGAGAAGAGAATCACTTTATTTTTGGAGCAGAACAAAGGAAATCTTTGACAGCTCAGAAACCTGTCAGACTAATTTAACAGCCAAGGACTGACTTGTTACATGTTAACTCTGAGAAGTCATCAAACAGCAGGTCATAGCTGACTTCTCAAAGCATGCCAGGACTCCCTGAACAGATAGCATCCTAGCAGAAAGAGAATGCAGTTTGGTTTTGTTTTTCTCACTGCAAACTTTTATCTGATGTTAATCTGGTGTGGCGGCGCGATGTCCCATTACTCCTCGATTCACTCTGCTCCAAATGTTCCTCTCATTAAACTTACATCCGAGTCCCAGAAATGCTTCCACACTTCCACCAAGATCCATGCTCTCGCACTGCACGAAACCTGCGTGTCTGAAAAGGCTGTAAACTGCGGTCACACAGTTGATCTGAACCTTATTAGACCTTTGTGAGGCATAGAAGTCAGACTACCAAGTTCTCTTCAAAATAAAAGCTAAATATCAGTCCACATGAGAGCGTGACAGTTATCACCTGAGTTGCATAGATGGGTCATGAAGATCCAACGGCAAAAGAAGCAATGCCCCAAAACAATGTTTCTCACTAGATAGAAACTGTGTTGTAAGAATGTCAGGAAATATGTCAGCAGCGTCTCGCCAAAGCTGTTGGACTTAGTAAGACGCAGTGAGTTACTGGTGCCATGTGCTTTGTTGTCCATCACCAAAAGCCTCTAACGAGGCCAGAAACTATCATCAGATTTGTCCCAAGACATTAAGCAATAATTACTGGAGGGATCTGCGAAGTCACCAAATATAACGACAAAGTTGTGGACTCTTTGTGACATCATCAACCACTTTGCTGCTGGAGGATAGCGTTCAAGCATTTGAAGAAGAGAGACATCTGCTGGCTCTGGCCAAGAAATGCATCTGAGAGGCAAATGTTGAAAGCACACATGGACTGTCTTTGTTTTTAATAAATGTTTGGGTTTTTTTGTAAATAGCACTATATTTTATTTACTGATATACAGACAACTGTATTAGTCAACATATTTAAGATATATATAACTCTCTGTCAAACATTCTTGGTTTACCCTGCAGCTTCAGTTTATTCAGTTTTCTGTTCATTCTGCCAATCACTTACTCTGCAGGCTCCTTTTTCTAACTCTGTATATTTCATTCACTTCAGTATATTACCCTAGAAGACAGGAACCAATCTTTTCAATGAAATTGCCACATTGAATGATCAAAAACATTGTTAAGTTTTTATTTTTCTTCAAGCAATAATCTTCTTTCAGTTAGTTTTGTTAATGTAACAATTCTTTATTATTTAACTGAAAGCTTCACTTTTGCACATTTGGACATGTCACATTTTATTTAAATGTACTACATGCCCTGCACTATTAAGCATATTTCAAAGCTTTAATTAAAAAAATACAGCAGTGCATTTTATAATCTGGAGCACCTTACATGGATTAATTCTGGTTGTGCTAACTGGTGTTAAAGTGATTTTAAGAAGTACACAGTAGAATGTTATTGTGAATGCGTTAAGGTGGCTAACGTGTAGCGATGTCAGACAGTGTGAGTGTCTGCGTGTGCGTGTGATTTTTTTGTTCACGTGTTACTAACACGGTTAGGAGTTAGTACAGCTAAAGGTATGTCTTTGTTTTTTTTTTTTAGCTGTATCAGTCTGTTTTTTTTATAACTTGCTAACAAGATTAGGAGTTACAGGTATTGTGAATATGCTAACACTTCCAATTTGGCTAAGGTGTAGCATGTTAAAAACATGTTCTTGAGTTACTGTGAATGAGGTCTATCAAGTCTGACTGGCTGATGGACTTACTATCTCTGACTCTTGTCTTGCTTAATATGCCATATAGTTTCTTGCACCATAACATAATTTCGAAAACAGACAATTTCTTGACAGTGTGCTTTATAAACTGAACTGTGCACAGTAGTGTGGAAAAAATGGTAAAAGCTGAGGATTTTTTATTCACATTGATGCCTCTTATAGAGCCTCTTATCTCTATCTTGGAAATATCTGTCATTTCCAGCCAAGATGAAAAAAAGTAACTTTGATTCTTTAATTTTTTTTTTAATGGCTTTATTCATTTCAAGCTTGACTGCAGTTTCTGTTAAACATCACTGTTGGAGCCAAGAGTATAATTAAAAAAACAAAAAAATATGAGTAAAACAGTAAAAACAGTAAAAAAGAATCAGCAATGGACAGATGATTTTCTTTAAAGAATTCTGTGTGTGGTTAACTGTGGGTTTGTATGTTTCAGAGCGCCTCAGAGCTGATGGGATATTTATGACACACATCAGATAGATGTTTGAGCATAAACAACACACACCGCCGCTCTGCTCACCTACTTTAACTAATCTGCTGTAATATTCATGTCTCTCCTCCCACTTTAAAAAGTCTCTCTAATATTCATGAAGCTGCGAGACACAAAGTCACCCTGAAACTTTGGAAGGATTTAGTTTGCAAATTTTCCATTTTCTTTGTATTCTAGCCTAACTGGCTGTTTGTTTGTTTTGTTTTGTTTTTTTTAAGATTTATTCACAAAAGTATTGAGACATTGTAAAGTTTCTCCAATAACCAGTTTTTGTGAAAAAAGAATCAGCACACTGTAGTGGCCATATATGCAGATGATCCAATCATTTATGTCCCAACTAGAACGCCACCTTTGGTTACAAAATCTGAAGAGTTTTACAAGGGAAGTTAATGAGTCATAGAGATGGGGAGGTGGGTCAGGTCATGCTGCTCATCAGCAGCAGCAACAGTGAACAGGCATGATGGACAGCTGATCTGACAACTGCGACAGAAACAGCTGAGATGTGTTTGCACAGTTCTGGTCTCTGTCAGTCGATGTGATTAGAAAGTAGACCACAGATGATGATGGTGAGAAACTGAAAAGAGGACATGGACAGAAATACAAGAGAAAGGATGAGAAGAGGGGAAGAAATTATCTTGTGTTTTTTTTTAAATCTGGAAACAAAAGATGGACAGAAAGCAAAGTATGAGACTTAAAACGTAATGGTGAGAATGTAGGGCAGTCAAACCTCCACCAAGACCAAAGCAATGTCATCAACAAAACTAAGAGATGCGTCAGAGTAGCTCAAGAAAAATCAAGACTCCAGATCTTGATGATGAGAGTTAAATAGCAGATGCTCCAACACTAATCATCAACAATTTAAACGAGTAACTATCATCAACAACAGCACGTCTGGTTATTAATCATATGCAGGAGGACCTGAAGAACTAATACCAATTCAGGAAGTCATGTCAACAGAGTCATAAAGTCAGGATGGACAGATTCACGAGTTTAAAAGTTGTACTATGTGGATAGCCTGCTGTCTGATAATCGGTTGTTCGTGGGTTCAAACCCCATCCTAGATAGGCATTGTGTCCTTAAGTAAGATATCTAACTCCTCATTGGTCCCAGTTGTAAAAATGATCTGAAAATTGATGAAAATGAAAGTACTTGACATATGTTAACTCATCTACATGTAATGTGATGTAATACGTCAAACAAGCAGATCCATATCAGACATCACAAGGTCCAAAATCTGAGTATGTCTACTCAAAGTCAGCCATATGCTTAATAACAAACGGTTCTGACTCAATATCACCCAGTCAAGCCAATAACAGACCAATGGCCTCGTCAGACACCTTACAATTTGTGCCAAAGTACATTTGGCCCTAAAGTATGGTTAATTTGGTTGCAGTGATGACTCTCATTGTATTCTCAGGAACGCAATGCTTAGCATGCTTGCAGATATGTGCTATTGCACAGACCTCTGGCCTCATAAAAATATGGTGCTATGAACGCAAAGTAACCAACCCCTCGTCACATTTTTGGCATGATTTAGTACAGATGATGTACAGAAGGCCCTCTGGAGCCTGTACATTCTGAGCTAATAGGTAAGAGAGTAATGAATATGTTAGAATGAGAAGACCTGCATAGTTCAGGTTCAAGGTCAGCAGGTCCTGATTTTGGATAACCAGTCCCAGTCTAGACCAGAAGGGTCAGTGTCAAAGTTCACTTGTGTTGAACCAAGATAACTGGTCAACAGTCAAATTCAATATCATAAAACACATAGTATTAATATTGATCAAACCAGAGGTAAAGCCAGACTCTTCACAGGTCTAGTGTGCTAACTAAAATCAGTGGGTTTACATTCATCTTCAGTCTGTCCCAGTCACAAGCCGTGATTTTACAGGGAACATCAATAGGTATGGTGGTAAATGCAACAAGTCCTGCATCAATACTAAGCAATTCAGGACCAGGTCAACTTTGCTAGTTGTAGCAGCAACAAAGCCAACAGCCAAGACTGAAAGGATCCAGATTCCAAATCAGCAGCTCCAATTTAAGGACCAGAACATTTTGCAATCAATCTCAGGTCTGGATTAGTAAAGACCAGCAGGCCCATTGATGGGATCCCACTGTAAAAACCATCAACAGGTTGTTTCACAACCAACAGGCTCCATTGAAGACCTGCAGCTCTTTGTCATCACAAATATGTTCTGTTTTAAGAGCCACAGATACATAACCTTAAAAGTTCTAGAGACGACCGGTACTGGTTTCAGACTCAACTCGTAAGTCCAGCATGAGGACCAAAAGCCACCAAATAAAAGCACCAGCCTGATCAGGACTAGAGATCAGTTGATCCAGTCTCAGATCCTGCATTAGGATTTCATGTTGTCACATGTGACCCAGAATCTTCAACAGTCATGCATATCTTTAACGTCTGGTTAAGATGTTTGATTTTAAAGTAATAACTAACAAAATAGGTGATCAAAACTAAGCTTTACAAAATGAAAGTGATGAATCAAAATTGTGATACAAGTCTCTCAAAAGAAAATTCATTTCATTTATATGTTTTAGGTCCAGACTGTAAAGTTGACTTTGCTTTGAAGAAATAGTCTTTGATGAACCTGATGCATTCTATCATTAAACCAAAAACCAATAAAAATCACTCGGAGGGGGAAAGTTACAGCTTTTTCTAAGTGCGTATCCACAAATCCTCTTGGTGGAGATAAGGAATAAAAAAAATTGGAAAAGAGATAATGAAAGAGAACTAAGTAATGGATCCAGTAAAACATTCAAGCGGAAAAGAAAAGGAAATCAAAGAGGATGTTAAAAGAAGGTTAAAGATGGGATGAAAGTAAGTATATCAATAGAATTTTAGGGAAGGAAAAAATGAAGGTTTGAAAACTAGATTATGAGGGATTATGGAGTTGTGAAGAAACACTGCAAGGCAAATGAAGGACATATTTATCAGGAATGATGGGAAAATCATGATGTAACGAATGTAGTAAAAAAGGTGAAATGAAAAACCAAAAAATGAAAGATGAATAGAGTTTAAACAAAAAATTGCATAAAGATAAAGAAATATGAAGAAAGATCAAAAGAGGTTAAAAATATGATCAGATGAGGTTTAAAGACCAGGAATAAAAACAAATAAAGATGAAATGAAGGAGAAGAAGGATGAAAAGGACTGAAAAAGAAAATCAAAGGAAAAAAAGGACAATGGAAGGACTATGGAGAGATGAATAAAGAGAGGAAAGAAGGATAATAGAGCAAAAATAGAAATTAAATTAAACAACGGCAGTAAAAAGGAGAACAAAAAAGTTATAAAGCAATAAGGGAATAAGCATGATAACAGGGTGAGGAACAGAAGATGGATTTATGCTGAATAAATAATTTAGGGATGAAAAAGGAAAGAATAAAATAGATAAAAATGGGAGGATGAATGGAGGTATTGCTGAGGGATGAGAGACGAATGACAGATGGATAAAAAGACAGAGGAAATTGAGTAGAAGATAAAGAGAAATGACCACGAGCGAGAAAAGAGCTGAGGCAGGAATAAAGCACAATGAAAGACAAAATGAAAGAAAGAGGAGAAACATCAAAGGGAAAAAGAGGCATGGCAGAAAAAAAGATGAGTCAACTGAGGATGATGGGGGGGATACAGGAAGGATGACAATGAGGGATGAGCTCCGCACACAAACACACACATACACACAGCAGATAAAGAGCACACACCATTTAAAAAACACAAATGACATGTACACACACTGTTTATTTGGTTGTGTTTATCCTGTACAAGTGTGCACAGGTGTGATTTTTTAGTTCTGTTTGTGTTGGTGTACAGGTGTGTCTATATAGGTGTCTGTGACTTTACAGGGGTCTGTTTCAGGAAGGACGAACGCAGGCTGATCTGACTGAGAAACTGACAGTCTGAACTGAGAACTTTTCGGCATCATTAAAGGCTGATCTGCATAAGGTCAAGCAGGTCCAAAGGAGAAAGCTTGTATGGAATCACCATGGCAACAGGACCACAGTAACCGGACGCATTGGTGAAATTATACATTCTAATGCGTTTTTACACTACACGCGAGCATGTTTGTTCCAAACAAATATAATAAATAATGGTGCAGTAAAGAAAGGTCCCTTTATTAAAGCAAAATGAGAAATAGTAACGTTTGAGAATGAGAATATTTTATTAAGTTAACATTATTTGTGTTATTGCTAAAAATGTAAAACTATGAAAAAAGAACTGATAATATGCTACATTTCTCTAAATTGGAATTATTATATGTTCATGTTGTTGCAGGTTATTGATTATTAATATTTTAGATTTATGGAAATAAATGTGATTTATTTAAACTTTTTTTCACTATTGCCAATTACAACAATTAGTATAACAAATGTAAGCTTTTGATTTCATGTCAAACAGTTTGTTTTGATCAGAGCATCTAAATTAATTTACTTCAATCCTGTGACTGCAGAAATAAAAAAGTAAATCTGATAGATCGTGCAGACTAAAAAGTGGGAGGAGCTGTAATAAACTTTCTTCAGGTCACTCTGTTCCAGACCAGGTCGAGTTCACAGACTGTTACAGCAGCAACAACAGATGAGGAGCTTGAATTTTCAGGCAGAAACTCAGGTCATTACAGCCTGAATTTAAGTTCTTAAAACAGACCCCTGGTGCACTTATAAGGTGTGCATAATGATGTGAGGTTTTTATGCATAATTTTACAGGTGTGTTTGCACAGGTGTTTGTGTATAAGAGTGTGGATTTACTGACTTATTTGTGTGTTTGCACAAATAACTGCGAAAAGTTGCATGTACAGGTGTGCTAGTACATGCTTGTTGCAAAGTGTGGCTTACAAGTGTGTAAAGTGTGCACAGGTGTAAGTATTGCAGTGTGTTTGTAGGCATATTTGTACAGGTGTGTTTTTACAGATGTAAAAGTGTCTTCCTAAAGGTGTGTGTAAAGATTACTTTTTTAAGTGTTGATGTGCAGGTGTGTGTTAAATGTATCCAAGTGTGTTTGTGTACATATTTGTGCACAGGCATGTATGATTCAGGTGTGTTTGCACAATGTCTTGCAAAAGTATTCATACCCCTTGAACTTATCTACATTTTCTCACATTATGACCACAAACATAAATATAATCTTTTTGAATTTTATGTAAAAAACCAACACAAAGCGGCACACACTTGTGAAGTGGAAAGAAAATTATACCGGAGTTCAATTTTTTTTTGTTTTTTTTTTACAAATAAAACAACTAAAAAGTGTAGTTTGAAAAAGTATTCAGCCCCCCTGAGTCAATACTTTTGCCCTTTTGCTGTAATTCCAGCTGCAAGTCTTTTGGGGTTTGTCTCTACCAGCTTTGTACATCTAGAGACTGAAATCTTTGTTCATTCTTCCTGTAAAACAGTTCAAGCTGAGTTAGATTAGATGGAGAGCGTTTGTGAACAGCAGTTTTCAGATCTTGCCACAGATTCTGGATTGGATTTAGGTCTGGACTTTGACTGGACCATTCCAACACATGAATCCGTTTCATTTTTACCATTCCATTGTAGCTTTGGCTTTATGTTTAGGGTGGTTGTCCTGTTGGAAGGTGAATCTCTACCCCAGTCTCAAGTGTTGTTCAGACTTCAACAGGTTTTCCTCCAATATTGCTCTGGATTTGGCTCCATCCATCTTCCCATCAACTCTAACCAGATTTCCTGTCCCTGCTGAAGAGAAGCAGCCCCAGAGCATGATGCTGCCACCACCATGTTTGACAGTGGGTACGGTGTGTTCAGAGTGATGTTAGATTTCTGCCTCACATAGCACTTTGCATTTAGACCAAAAAGTTGCATTCTGGTCTCATATGACCAGAACACCTTCTTCTACACATTTGCTGGGTCACTCTCATGGTTTATGGCAAACTGCAAACAGGACTTCTTGTGGTTTTCTTTTAACAATGGCTTTCTTCTTGCCACTCTTCCATAAAGTCCAGATGTGTGCATGACTGATGGTTGTCCTATAGACAGATTCCTCCACCTGAGCTGTAGATCTCTGCAGTTCATCCAGAGTCACCATGGACCTCCTGCATCTCTGATCAGTGCTCTCCTTGTTCGGCCTGTTAGTTTAAGTGGACGACCATGTCAAGGCAGGTTTGCAGTTGTTCCATACTCTTTCCATTTGCAAATAATGGACTGAACAGTGGTTCGTGGTATGTTCAAAGCTTGGGAAATGTTTTTCTATCCTAACCCTGCTTTAAATTTCTCCACAACTTTCTCCCTGACCTGTCTGGTGTGTTCCTTACACTTCATGATGCTGTTTTCTCCACAATATTCTCTTGACAAACCACAGAGACTGTCACAAAACAGCAGATTTGTATACTGAGATTAAATCACACACAGATGGACTCTATGAAGTCATTAATTCAACATTTGATTAGTCACCCATCATCAAGCAACTTCTAAAGCCAACTGGATGCACACAGAGAACAGGGAGCTGAATACTTTCGTACACTGCACTTTTCAGCTTTTATTCGTAAAAAAAAATGGAACTATAACTATTCACTGTACTACACTACAATTTAAATTGTATAATTTTTCCTTCCACTTCACAAGTGTGTGCCACTTTGTGTTGGTCTTTCACATAAATTTCCACTAAAATAAATTTATGTTTGTGGTCATAATGTGAGAAAATGTGAAGAAGTTCAAGGGGTGTGAATACTTTTGCAAGCCACTGTATATATACGTGTACAGGTGTCTGACTGTACAAGTTGAATGAACAGCTGCATTTAATGTCTGCACAGGTGTTTTTATGTGAGTTATTGTTAAAGTATTGTGTTTATGCCTGAGTACAGGTGTTCACGGGTGTGTTTATTTATGTGGGTGACCAGGTGTGTGTTCCATCATTATAATCGTCTTAGTTACTTGAGGTCTCAAAGTGAGGAGGTTTATGTATTGGCGTTTGACCATCAAACACGGAGGGCACTCACCTTGGTCTCGCGCTCTTCAAGCAGTGTCTCCAGCTTCTTCTGGGCGGCTCGGCCCTCGTGGTCGTCGCTGACAATCAGGATTATGTGGTTCCACCTGAACTCTCTCATAAGGTCAAACCACACCTGAGCCTGGTGTGAGTACGGGGGCACCGTCCTCAGGAATGACAGGTGGATACTCTGAAGGAAAAAAGAGGGACCGGATGAATACACTGAGTGTAAAACCATGTGTGAGGCAATATAATTGTGCATCTGCTATGGAATAAGGAACGTTGGCTTTTCTGTCAAAACACACAAAAAACTTCAAAGGAGCAGATGTAAATATATCAGTTAGCAAACCCCATGTGATTGTATCAGGAAAGGCGACAAACAGCAAATCTCTGCTCATGTGAACATTTGGAAAGCCAGAGGCAAATATTACTGAGACATTTACCATATCCAGCGTTGCCTTCTTAGAGCGTCTGGATGAGTCGAGGGCTGATTTGGAGCTACATATGATAATTAAAGCTGACATTAAATGTGCCAGTTCATTTTTCCCCTTTTGCTAATGGCACTATTTTACCTTTGTACACAGTTTCCTCTTCTCCTGCAGTGGGGCTGTCTCTTGGGCTTTTCGCCCTTTCCAGCCCTGGGCTGCTGTATTCTGTTGCCACTCACACAAAGAGACCTCACCATCACCTTCAGGCAATCTTTAAACTCTCTTATGAGGGAATTGATAGCTATCAGCAGCACATGTACAGAGCAACACTGAACTGAGCTTCACACTTTGGCACTCATATCACAATAGTGCACCGTGCATACTGTAAAACCATCATAACTGACTGCAGGCTGTATGTAGCTTTCATTCCAGAAGAACATTGCATGCGTTGTATTAAAACCACTGCACACCGTTAAATGTAATCGTTTTATTCTGTTATCCTTTGCAGAATCACTTTCATTTGATCACCCAGAAATCCGGCATAAACAGCAAAGCTACTTGTGCATGCAGGTTTAGCTCTTCATTAGAGATGCTGGTAAATGAGGACTTGAGAGTGATCAAACTTTTTACACTGAAAATGCTGCCACATGTAAGTTCTTCCATAAAAATCAAGTCAGTCTCAAGTAACGCTTTCATGATTCACCTTGTCAGAGTAGATGGACATCCGAGTTGTTAGGCCAACGACAGGAATGCGGTAGAAGCCAGCTGTATAGGAGACAGGCGTTGGAGTCAGATGGTCATTGGACTGCGGAGGATGACTAACCAGGATTGCGTACACCTGTGGAGAAAAAAAAGATCTTGCTTAAAACTGCTGGTGATTTTCTTATTGCTGTTCCCACCCTGTTGCAACATCCAGATTTATGTATGACAACAATGGACTCTGACAGGACCTCCATTTTATTCTCTTCTATCGTCAACCATGTCATTTAGTCAAAACTTTTGCTCACTTTCCAAACCATGAGAATGTGTTGGTTGAGCTCACTATATCCTTAAAAAACACATCAAAGTCCAGGTAAGCAGAAAATTAGATCAATCCTAAACTATAAAAGTTAAAGTCCCATCAGTTGTCACAGACCTAGGTGTGTGAAATTTGTTCTCCACATTTGACCCATCACCCTGGGGGAACGGTGAGCTGCAGACACATCTGCGCTCGGTAACCATTTGGTGGTTTAACCCCAAAGCCAACCCATTAATGTTGAGTGTCAAGCAGGGAGGCATTGGGTCCCACTTTTTTGTGTTTGGTATGACTCTGCCTGAATTCAAACTCACGACCTTCCAGTCTCAGGACGGACACTCTACTACAAGGCCACTGAGCTGGTTAAGCACACCAATAGAGGACTACAGAAAATGTTTACAGGTCAAAGAGCTGTTGGGGAATATACAGAGATAAAACAACATCAAAATGAATGTATCGTGACTAGATCTTCAGCAAACGTTTCATTACACAGTAAGTGGTCCATAAATCATGACATTTGGAGGGAAATGTCCACAAGACAGAACAGGATATCAATATTTGAAACAATTTTTTTTGAAAAAACTCCAAAACCACATTAATGTACATACATGTGTTTCCCTCAGTGTATTATTGTGTTAAATCTGTGCTATAATCATGGCACATTTTGTGAGAATCGTACAATTAAAACCAAAGAGGTGAAGCACCATTAACCAGGTCATGTAGGTATTTTACAATTCCAATACCAAAAAAACAGAAAATTGTTTTTTATTACAGCTATTATGTCATATTGTCAAAAATAAACTATGTTTGATATTTTAAGCCCCACTCCAACAATATTTGTTTTTTCTATTTGTTTATTTGCTAAATCGTTCCCCATAGTTTGTAATTATGATTGTACAGTTTTTAGCCAAAATCAAAAACCCTTTGTGGTTTTTCTACAGTTTTTCTCTGTTGGTTTGGCTCATTTCTTGAAACTGAAATGACATTCTAGAAACTACATGGACAAATCTCCAAAATAACTTGTACTTGTTCACAACAGAATGTCATTTCTCGTTGTTTTCATTCAATTTCAGTTGTCTTCATGCATGTCTCAAGTGTGTCAGTGAACTTCACAAGTGGTTTTATACATTATCATAGAGTTAAAACAGTGAACCCATGTTTAGCGCATTTTACAATTACTTAGAACTTGTAGATCTAAACTGATTAGGCCATTCTCAGTCTAATGGCCATTTTCTTCTAAACATGTCAGCAAAATTTCAGTGTGGGAGCCGTCATATGCACACTCGTTCAATTTTCAAAGTTAGTCAAGAAAATGCGATGAATAACATAAATTAATTTCTTGGAATAATTGTTAAATTCAAGATAATGATTGACGCTCTGGTGAAATGAAAACTTCACTAATGAATGAAGAGTTTTCCACATCCCACATGGCCAATCAGCCAGTTGGTTCTGTTACCTCACAGGTGCTGCATATGATTGTGAATGCTGGTAAATATGTATAAATAGACCAGGGCCAGCACCATTGGTAGTATGAACATGGAGGTACCTCACCAACAAGGAAGAGGGGGTGAGAAGTGACTGGAGGAAGAAGAAGAGAAGCAGGAGGTGTGAGGATGCATGGTGGAATAAGAGGAAGAGGTCAAAGAGCACGAAGACACCAAGCTGTCCCTGATGAAATGCGGGCCACCATTATAGACCATGTTGTCAACCATCATCTCACAATGGCAGAGACTGGTCGTCGTGTACAGCGTAACGTGCCTCGCTCTACAGTCTCTTCCATTGTCCAAACCTTTCACATGGAAAACAGGTATGTACTCAACAATGATATTACAGAATTGTGTAAGACAATACTGTATATTGTACTGTACAAAACTGTAAACTGACCTTTGACTTATCTGTATAGGATTGTGCGACAACCTCGCAAGGGTGGCAGAAGAAAAATGCTAAATGGTATCCAAGAGCCGGAAATTTGCAGAATAGTGATTGCAAATAATGCTATCACTCTGAGACAGCTCTGTGATGCCATTACTCAAGACAATGCCATAATTCAAAATATCAACTCCATCACATCTCAACTATAAACCGGGTCTTGATAAAACATCAGCTCACTGTTGAACCAGATATACAGGGTTCCCTTCAAGAGGAACACAAACAGTGAAAGACCTGCGGTACCAGTATGTGGAGGTAAGTCAGTAATTGGATGGATGGATGGAAATAAAAGTATACAAAGATTCCAATGAAAAACATAAAATAATAAAAGGACAGCATAGAACTTAGCTGAAAGGACAGATAAAAAAAGAGAGTCAGTTAAATAGGGGTAATGTAGCAACAGAAAGACACGTTTTGGTTTTTTTTAAATAATAAAATCATGCTGTTTACTCTGCTCTCCTTGTAAACACTGCAACTGTGGGGGTTTAGCAACACGTCTGCTGTGACGTTTGGGATATTTTGGTTGCAGAAAGGAACTTTTTTTGCAGCAGCAGCAGCAGACATTCTGAAGGCGTGCCCTGCAGGTGGCAATGTGTCGTGTTTGCTTGACTGTTCAAGCTGAAACTACACGGCGAGTGTGATGAGGCTGAAGCCATGTTTGAATGCTGCTCAGCTGAATTCATAAAACCGGTTTCTATGTAACCCTAAATTCTAGACAGCAAAAGTGCTCATTTTCATTTGTGAAATGATTTACCAGCAAAATCAGTCTAATCTTTAGGCTTTGTTGTGTTCTGAAAGAAAAGATTGTTAAAACATCAGCTACTTTGCCTTTTTTCACAACTTAAATTTTTACTGATTTTTAAAAGAAAGAGAAGCAACAGCTTTATTTACTTGGGTGTTCAGACTGCTTTAACAGTATTTACAGTCTGCTGTTTACTGAAATTGCTCCTTTTTTTTATTCTTGCAGGTTCACCAGCGAGTAGCTAGCCTTCTAACGCTACATGATGCTAATTTGTATAAAGCTGTGTGTTCTGAGTCCTTTTTTAATAGTTTAAACATAAAAGATTACACGATGGCTGTCAAACATGAGCAATGACAGCAGATTTTATGAAAGAAATGTTTTTATGTTTTCTTCTTTTCGGGCCTCTTGAACTTCATGTTCTTCTTATTTTCATCAAGACAATAATAATATAAAAAAGGTAAAAAAAAAGGACAGCAAGCTTCAAACACGGTCAGAGAGAGACGGAAACACCACGGAAATGGCCGTCATCCAGACACAGTGGGACTAAAGATCACTATACAGAGAGAATGTCTAAATCAGAAGTGCTCACACTTTTTGGGTGTGCCAGATACATAAAACACCTTAAATAATGTGAAGTTTTCATTTTTAAGTGCTCAAATAGCCAACAACCAACATGCTGTTACAACAGAAACACATGATTCCTGTTTAAAAACTATTAAAAAAATCCAAGGATGAACAAATCTTTTTGTGAGCCCTTCACTCAGCAGTTTGTGGGCAGCTGTCTTTAGTTACCAACACCACACCCGGTCAGCTTCTCTGGTGGTGGCTGTAGTTAGTCACCATGTGTGGTATTTTTTGTAATTGAAAGAACCCCGGGGCTCCAATCCCACACCCCGCTTTGGTAAACTATTGAAGCTTTTTTTCCTTGTTTTCACTAAATTACTTAACACACATTATTACAAATATTAATTAAAATATCCGGATAATTCTTCAGCCTTTAGGCATCATTAGAATGTCTTTTCTTTATAGCCATGAGTTTTTTAGTAATATATAGTAAACACAAATAAATCGAGTCTATGAAACCTTTCTTGTTGTTTTTTAAAAAGCCATTCATTGAAATAAAAAAAAAATCACGTATTCTTTACGCTTAATAAAAAGCAACTACGATTTAAAAGAGAAAAGACAACAATAGCAGTACTTGAAAATGATTACTTCCCGAGTCGATGTATTAACAAGCACAAGACAAAGAGCTGGTGACTACTGAAGAGTGTTTGCTATTTGATGATTGATTTTTTTTGAAGGGTAGAGGGTTTATGTTAAGGCTGGGCAATAGTGACTCTTTTCTATCACAATATTGCTTTTTTCATATCAGTCGATAACGATATATATCACCATATAAATTAAATAACTACATTTGTTTAATGTGAACGCTCTGTGGCTCATTCTAGAAATGTGTAATCACCAGCAGGTTGTTTAGATTTAAAGATTTGTTTCCTGTCATACTTTAAACATAACAGATGCACTGAAAGGAACATGATGCAACAGTTTATTTCAGATAACTAAGAATATATTAAAATAATATCATACAAAAATATAATAATATAGTTTGTTTGACAAACATTTTTGTCAACATCCTGTAAATAAGCTAGAAACTAAAAGCAAATTCTCTGAATTTCTTCGCCTGTTGCTGCTGTGATGATCTGAACTTTGTTGTTTTTTACTGAAGAATTATCCTTTATTTCAGTCTGAGCTTGAGCATGCTCGATGGCACTGATTCAGGTGATAAAAAAGGTTGGTGGTATTGGCAGTGTGGATTTTACATTATATCTCTGCAGGGCCTTCTTCGCAGACAGAAAAGACTTCCTCTTTTCCGCTAATTCCTTTGTTACATCAGGAAAAAGTGATAGTTTGTGTCCTTCCCATGTGATTCCTCGCGGCTCCCCTCAGCACCCTCTCCCGGGCAGACTGCCTCAGGAAGCGCATCAGGATAGCTCGAGGCGGTTGATCTTCATTTGACGCAGCCGCTCAATCTCATATTCTCCTTCTGTATTAATGCCCAACCCTTCCACTAGGATCTTTTTCACACAGACTTCAAGCTGCCCATCTGAGCCGTAGGTTTCTTTTATCAATCTGACATTGTTCCTTTTGCTCTGGTTCTCCAGTGTTTATAAAATGGTCCCATAACTCATCCAGTTTCTTTTCCATACTTTTATTGTCTTTCTCAAGAGCTCCGGTCCTATCATTCGCCCCCTCCATGCGGACCTGTAGCACGCTGACTGACTCATTCAGCGCTGCAACAGCTGTCTTATTACTTGTAACATCCGAGCCCACCTCTGTCAGTCTGCTGCTCATTTTTGAGATTTCAACAAACAAACAGTCTCTAACGTTATCTTCTTTTCAGAGCTCTCATCTGCGGAAGCCTCCATCTCGTCTCCAGACTCGTTTACAGTTAGCATGTTCCGCTTGTGATTGACATTTTCAAAATAACAATTCAGGCTGTCGGTCACAAACCATTCCGGGACAGTATAATAATATATTCAACCAGGAAATGGTGGCTTATTTCAGGTCAATCGTTACACGTAAAGACGGATGGTGGAGACTCCACTACAGTGCTGCCATCTTGCTCGGCACATGACTCAGGAGAGAATCATGTTTTTAACATGTTCTTGTTGTATTTTTCTAATGATGGAAGACATGTATGAAGAAAATTAAGATTAAAAACTGTGTTTGAGTATTTCCTCATTCAAATTGTTGCGTATCTGGAGCAGACAGAAAATGCCTTTGGAAAAAACGTAGGTGCTACAATCGCCAGGCCGCCCTCTCCCTGCTGATACATTCACTTACAGACAAATTGATCCTTTGTTTTCCTCATCTGAGCTGGCATGTGGCTCAAAACTATACGGCTGGATAGCTCCGGTATTGCTCATCATTTTTGTTGCACCACTAACGTTAGATTAGGGGAGTGATGGGCTGTAAGCTAGCGAAGAGAAGGTGTAAACAAAGAGAAATGAGGGCAGGCTTACTCCAAGCCAACAGTCAAAAGACCACTGGGAAAGCTTTTGCAACAGATCAAATGATGATCAGAGTTGGACTTTAAGGCTATGAGTCTGTTGTGGCCTGAGAGCAGTACCTTCAGACGTCATGCAGGTAAAATGTCTGTGATCATCTGCAGAAATCTTTGCTTTCAAACCACCAGAATCCACATTTTGTAGAGTCTTATAATAATTAAGTGTTTCTGTGGGTTGTTAGATGGTGATAGAGTAGTTAAAGTTAGAATCCAGAGAAGCTGCCTGCTGACTAAAGACTTTAACTTACTATGAACCACTGTACTTGTAATTGGGCCTTTTTAATATTTTCTTTTACCTTTTCGATGTTGTTTGTATATAATCATCTAAATGTTTCCGGAAGTTTGTGTGTTTTTGATTATTTGGTTTGTTGCAGTTGTTTTGGAACCATCGTTCATGGATTTTTTTAACAACTTTTTTTCTTATTGAATTGTACTCACATTTGATATTTTATTTTTTGAAACATTTTCATTTGTGACTGTTGGTTATTTGTTCTGCAAAAACTGGTCAGAGGAGCCATCAGAAAACCTCTTGGTGCTCCAGCAGCAGTCTGGACCGTTGCCCTCCAGGGAGGTCCTTCTTTAGCCACTAGTGCTAATCTCTCTCTGGAGAATTCCAACGGTCCACCGTTCAATCATATTTTTGTTATTTTACTATTTGATACGGCTTTTGACTCCTATTCATTTATTTTTCCCTCAAATTGATTCAAAAATTGGTATGAAGCAGTGTTTTCACAGTGAATGTTGTGTTGCAGACGGTTTCAAGCACATACAGCCCAGTAATGGCAGATTCATTAAGCAGGAGAAACCCACAAAGAGAAAAGAAAATCGTTTTCTTTTTTGGAGGAGCTTACGATGCTCGTCTCCTGGATTCGCGGCTGCATCATTTCAGAGCTGATTTAACCTCCTTTTTGTCAGATAAACAGAAGAAATCTAGAAGCACAGGTCGAAAGCGCTTCTGCCAATTACACTTTGATGTACTCGGCTGCACCGACTTGAATTTACCCACAGAGAAAAAGGAGCAAAAAAGCAGTGAAGGGAGGCTTGTGCCGCAAATTCAAAACAATACATTTATACATGCTTTAGAGCCAAAGCCTGAAAACTTCACATTATATCCCATTTAATTTGTTAAGCTGTGATTAGATGATTGAATGCTCACATAAATGTAACAGAATCTCTGCAATAACAGATGAAACCTAAACGTGTCTGATGTTGAAAACAGGGAGGGCCCAAAGGTCAACGCGGCAGAAGCTTCTTAACTTGATTGCTGCCATCATCACACTTGTTTCTATGTTCACCTATGCAAACCATTATCATTTTCATGTTTTTACAGTAATACTATATAGACTTTTACCATTTTGCTTCCTGCATCATGGACCCAAACAGACCACTGCTTTTCTTCTGCGCTTTCATCATTGACTCTATATGAAAACTGGACTGAATGAGTTTTACATCACCCATATAAAATGCTTAGGTCTGGCTTCATTTAAAAGAAGTCAAGTAGTCACCATTTCTTTGCGATATGGATTTTGGAGCCAGAAATTGTCTGAAAGAAGGGATTGGTCCAAGTCAGTTGGAGTCACTGTTTCTATGGCAACCACTCTCGCCAACAGGAGTGAGTTTGTTGGAAGTCAACACCCCTACCACTTGAAAGAGGCCTCAAGAGAATCTGTCAATCAAAGGATTTGAACGTTTAACTAGAAAACCACATACTTTTATTGAGACATCTGGTTGGTCAGTTCATAGCTTGAATAACTTGCAATGAAAAAAAAAATAAGAAAAAACGAGGATTATCAAGAGCATGATAAAAGAATGCATCAAAGCATGAATGGTTATTTGAATCCAACAAATAGAATGACTGAGTAATAGCTGTTTATTTCTATATAGAAATATAGGATGTTTGCTTCTTGGAATTGTGGGTACTTCCTATTTGGAACACCACAGGGGAGGGATCACTCAGTCCAGTTCTCTATATACAGTCAATGCTTGTTATGGAAGGAACTGAGAAGTTCTCCTTGTTTTTACTAAACATTAGCAGATCGATATCCTAAAACCCAGAATGGAGGAACCTGGCAGCTGCAGATGAGTGTTTGTTATCAAATCTGAGGTGAACATGTGTGAAGAGGCAGCCTGCAGCGTCTGCATAATCCCTCCACTGTCCTCAGGGAGGACACCCGGATTACATCTGTGATCGTGCACAGACTGAGAGGAGATGTTAATCTGGCGTCCAGCACACTTGCCGCCATGTTGGCCTCAATTCCTCCGCAAAGTAAATGTGGTACTAAAGAGGCTGAGCGTGTTTCTGCAGCTCAAACATCAGGTTGATTCAGATCGCTCATCTCTGTCTGACTTCAGTCTCAGGGAAGCAGATTGTCGGCATCTTCCAGCTCCTCAGAGAGTTGAAACACGGACCTGAGTGGCTGTTTCTCAGCGTAAAATGTGTGAATTTGAAGGTGACATCAGCACTGAAAAAGCTCCTCTCCCTTCAGGGTTTTTTTTTTACAGCCTTTATTTGTCTCTTTTCATCCTGCTATTATTAGAAATGCAGCTTTTCTGTTCACGGCTTTGATTTTGAGCCTTAAACCATTTCACATCTCCTTTACTACATTTCTCTTCAGTGCATATTAAACAGCCTGTTCCTGTGTTTCCAGAAAAATCCAATGGACTTAAAGTCTCACTCTTTGGTAAATCCAGCATTTCTGACTAATTCTCTTCAGTCCAGTGGGAACAGGTCTGGGTGTGATTCATTCAGCGTTTTAGCAGGAAGGACCTCAAATCAAATCAGCTTTTTGTTTTAGTTCGTGTAATGCCGAAGTGAATTTTTGACCTTTATCGTCTGTTGAATTCAGTGAAGGATCATATAATGACTGCTGTGGTTTTACCATCAGATTTTAATATTTTACAGATCTGACGGCTCATCGAAATAGATTTAAAAACTCGCCGCGGGTGGAAACAACTCGGAGACTCTTTAAAACAAAAGCTTTTTTCAAAAACAGAAGATGAAGAGCTTCTGCAAAAGCTGAACGTAGAGGCGGAAGAAGCCTTGAAGCAGCCATGCGGTGCATAGGCAATCACATGACTAACGCTAACACAGAAAAGGCTAACTGGAGCCAAATGCTGCTTCGAGTACCGCCTTAACAGCAGTTGAACCAATCAGGCTCCCAGCTTTCACATACTGGAAATGAGAGAAATAAATGACTTAGCCCTTTAATATCGGGGATGTTGTTTTTTAACCCCTAAATAATACAATAACAACTAAAATAAACTATAATCTTTAAAATATCGCAAATCTTTGACTGTTTCGGCAATCCACATGAATCAGCTGATTCTGGCGTGGAGAAAAGCGGCTTTTCATTTCGACTCTGCACCGAGATTACTAACATAAAGTGTTGCATTAAAAAAGGGCCTTTGCCCAATCAGGCCAAAACAGCAGATTGACTTTGATTGCTTAAAGCACTTCACTACTGTAAGTGTTGCATTTCAGCACAAGGTTGTTTTTCTACGCTTCAGATTTTGCTGGAATTACGTTTATGGCATAAACAGCTGAAGAGTTCTGGTAGTTGAAAGAATGTAAAGACCGGAGCAGGGTTAACCTGATGGGTCCACTCAAAAAGAAACTGGAGGTGAGTCTCCAACAGGGATCAGAAATGTAATCATTTAATCTTGACCTGCTCACAGTTCAAGAAAGCAGTTACAGATGACTAGTGATCCTCGCTTCAAAATCTAAAAAGCAAAGGATTGGTGGAGTGTTATGGCTACCTAAATCGTGGAGCCTTGCATAGAGGTACGTACTGTGCTTCAACTTAAAGAGTTTGTATTTCATGTGTTACAACAGAACAATGTTGATTGTCAATAAAGTTTGACTTAACTGTCAAGTTGCAGTCTCTGCAAAGGCTGCTTGTTGCAGACAGAAGTCGTGCACAACATGAATCCCAACACAGTTCATTAGAAAACTTCCCATCAACCTTTTTGATCAATCGCCTGCCTCTTGGCCACTTTAGGCATTCTGGGTAGTGTAATCACAATGTCATGACTGTTTTAACACTCCTTGGTGTACCTCATGGTCCCAGAAATATGGTCCCTAAATTTGATCCTGAACCTCATATTCCCTGAAAATTTTCTAAAACGTACAAAACATTTCTAATGATACAAAACAAAGCCACAGTGCTTAACAGCTGAAATAATAGAACATGTACAGGCAATTAAAACAGTAAAAACATGCAGATCACGGATTAAAAAACGCTTTTTAAGTTTGATATTTTCTTAAAGGTAAAAATACCTTATGAACTAGTTAGCTCTCAAAATTTCATGAGTATTTAAAGCTTTCTTTATGTATTGTTAAGGGAGTTAAAAACATAGCAAATATCAAGCTCTACTGATCCAAAAATGAGAAGCCACGGAATCAGGAAGAAGCTCTGCCTTCAAACAGAGAAGCAAGGGGCTTACTCAAAGAGAAGGGCATTATGAATTTATGCAGTCAGCTTAAGAAGAGTGGAACAACATGACAGCCTCTCATTTTCCTAGAGCACTTCTACAGAGACTTTCCAAGATTCAAATATTTAATACAACCAACAGCCGAAAAACCCTGTTCCTCCATCCTTTTTAACTATGCAAAACCTTCAGCCCATGATCTCTGCAGGAGGATGAAGCCCTTCTCCTCCCTCAGATAATCTGGAGAGTTTTAGGTCTAAAGGTATGTTCACACCAGGCATGTCTTGCGTGTTCAAGAACGCACTATACACAGTTTCACGAATGCACATGCAGCTGGTTGTGTTTGGGTTTTCACACCGGACTAGCCCCAGACAAACACGCTACCCACACGTCACTACCAAATCCAAGTCCCTAATTGATCAAAGTTCTACTGGTTGAACTACCAGCATGCGATCCATGAACGCCCGATCTGTTTGTGACAGTTCTCAACACAGAAGCCCAAAACACGCATATATACGTGTTTACATTGACTTTTCATCAAAAGGACTTGCTTGAACGCCCACTGTCGAGGCCGGTGTGACTGCCATTTTACTGTAACCTTTTCGACTCGGTCTTCTTAATCAACACCCTCAACTGGGAATTTCCGCTCTCATTGTGCAGGGGAGCTCCAACCATTCATGAACTAATTCTAAACTCATTTAGTTAAAAAACTGTTTTCAAAAACTCCCCAAACTTTTCTGCCATGCTTTTCTGGGTGTAAATAAAGAAAATGTATTAAAAAAAATCACAACTGAGGCAAAGAAAAGCCTAAAAACTGGGAAATTCTCGTGGCGATTGAATGAAAAGGAAAATCTAAAAGGTGCAAGTGAAGGAGTCATGTGACCTCACCTGGTTGGAGATCAGGTCCTCGCAGACGGACAGAGCCATCTGAATGGCGTTGGGTTTGTGTGTGACGGAGATGGCGTTCATTTTAAACTTGTCCTTGCCATAGAGCGCGTTGGCCTGACTCACTGCCTCCTTGAACACCTGCTCGTAGCGCTTCTGACTCAGGACGGCGCCAATGTTGACCAGGCGGGGCTCGCAGCCACAAAGCGCTACCGAGCAGCACTGCAGCACTGCCAGCAGGAGCACGCTGCGCACCTCCACTGAAGGAAGAGTGAGGAGAGGAGGAACTGTCAGACTGAAGGAAAAGGACTTCCACGGTTTGTTCTTCAACAGAGAATTAACCGACTTCTTTTTACAGAAATTACAATGTGTTTTTTCCATTTTTGTTTCTAAAAAAAAAAATCAGTTCAGTTTACCATTTAAAAAAAATGTTACTACTCCACATAAATAACACTTAAGGTGACCTGATTTTTATACCTGGCTATCATCAGATAAAAAATATATTTTTGTTTGTTACTAAAATGATTTCTAACACAAAACAAAAATTAAGCAGATTTGATTGTTTGGTTCAAATTTGTATTTTTTTTTTTCTGATATTTTCTTGAAATTTACACAACACAAATCAGCACCACTAGAGATGCATACTACATAAGAAATAAATAACTTTTAAAAAGCAGACATTAAAATAAAACACAATATTACAAGAATAATCAGAGTCTTAGTACCCCACAAAATATCAAAAGACATTAAGTGGTAAATGGCGTTTACTTACATAGCGCTTTTCTACCTTCCTTGAAGGCCCAAAGCGCTTTACAGTCACGGTCCCATTCACCCTTTCACACACACATTCACATGGTGGTGGCTCTGCTGCCGAACACTGGCGCCAACCATCCATCAGAAGCAATTTGAGGTTCAGTGTCTTGCCCAAGGACAAATGGGCGGGCAAGGCGGGAATCGAACCCGCAATCCTTCGATCAGAGGCTGACTGCCCTTTCTACTGCACCACGACAGCCCCTAATTAAGTTGTCCCATTCAAGTATAAAAACATGTTTCCCATTTCAGATGGAAATGGTCCATTTTATCTATCAATTTGTATGAAAGGCATTTCAGTGCAGCTAATTTACCAAGATGATAATGCAACAAAGAGACAGGGGGCGAAGTGAGACCTCTACTGGGAAACAGTAAGTTCATGACCCAACGATAATGCTGTCTTGATCCATTCAGCATCGTTTATACAGCAGGCTTCTCATACTGGCGGCCCACGGGCCATTTGCAGCCCTCAAGAGGATTTTTCATTCAGTCATTTTCTAAACCGTTTCTATCCTTTTCGGGGTCACGGGGTTGCCGGAGCCTAACCTGGCTACTCATGGGCAAAGGCCCACCCCTGGACTGGTCATCAGTCTGTCGCAGGGGGCCACAATCACACACCCATGCACACTCACATTCACATCTAGGGACAGTTTAAAGTGACCAATAAACCTATGAAGCATGTTTTTGGATGATGTGAGGAAGCCGGATTCCCCAGAGAAAACCCACGCATGCACAGGGAGAACATGCAAACTCCACACAGAAAGGTCCCCATTGGTGACACTGTTTCAAGTCCCCCAGCAGAGACTTGAACCGGGAACCTTCTTGCTGTGAGGCAAGAGCGCTAACCACTGCACCACTGTGCAGCCCAAAGACGACCATAATAATAGGAAAAGGAAATAATAATAAAGTTTGATGTAAGTGCGGCCCAGAGTTTTGTATGAATGGCACCTTTACAGTGTTGTGTGCAGCGCTGACAAACTGACCATTTACAGTGCGGTATATTACGGTAGCCCTGAAGTGCAAATCACATTCACAAATCACTTGACACGAAACAATTTAAATATAACGACAATTAGAAAAGCAAAACAAATAATATAAAAAACAAAATTACATTTTAGAAATCAAAACAAATACTCAGAAACCAGAAATAAGTAAACGAAAAAAATTTTAGAAAAGAAAATTTAATGAAACATTTCAAAAATCACAAAGACAATTTAAAAAAGTAAAACAAATATTTAAAAATAAAATTACATTTTAGAAATCAAAACCAAATCCCAGAAACCGAAACAAACAAAAGAAAACTTTTCAAAAAATGTAATGAAACGAAACATTTTAAAGATCACAACGAAAATGTAAAAACAAAAACAAAAAAACAAAAACAACATTACAAAATAAATTCCAGAAACCAAAAATGGGTTGGATGATGGCATTTGCGTTTGGTTTTGTCTGACTGTCAATCATTTTGTCTAAGAGGGAAAAGCAGAAGGTTTTGCTGTAAACAGCGGTAAAGAATTGAGAAATCACCGGATTTTTGCAGCGGCTTTGGCCATGAACTTAAAGAGGAATCTTCTGTTGGAGACACCGTTCAACCTTTGAGTAAGTAAACGATTTTAATCAAATGTTTATACTAGCCTGTTACTGTTCTGTTGCCTGCAACAACCCTAACAGACAAAATGATTGACATTTAGACAAAACCAAACGCAAACGCCATCATCCAGTCGGCGATACAATGGCTGTTTCTGTTCCTGTATATTATACTGGAAATACATTTCTTTCAAAAGTGCAATTTATAATCCAAAAAATACGGTATATATTTTTGCTTTAACTTGTTTTCATGAGGAAAATAAAATAGACTTTTCTTTTTAGTTTTTCAAAGCTGGATTAATGCTTTTTTTGTCATTTACAAACATGATGTTGTTATTTTAAAAATATGATCAATTAGTTTTATGCTGGGGAAATTATAATAATTATATAATAATACATTTTATTTATATAGCACCTTTCAAGAGAAAAGATCACAAAGTGCTCCACCGTAAAACAAAATAAAACACAGAATATAGAAACAGAATTAAGAAAATGCAATGGTAAAAAGATGTGTTTTTAGCAGCTTTTTAAAAGAAAAAGCCACTGCTGCAAAAGCTCTGTCACCTTTGGTTTTTAAACGGGTTCTTTTGATAACCAGCAGAGCCTGGTCAGATGACCTCAGTGACCTGCTGGGAGAGTACAGCTGCAGCAGGTCTTTTATATAGACCGGAGCTTGGTTGTTAAGAGCTCTGTACGTCAAAACCAGGATTTTAAAATGGACTCTGAAGCGGATGGGGAGCCAGTGCAACCGGGTTAGGAATGGGGTGACATGAGAAAACTTGGAAGATCTGTTTAAACGCCTTGCAGCAGCATTTTGGACAACCTGAAGCTGTTCCAGAGAACGGAGTTGTAATAATCCAGACAAGAAGAAATAAAAGCGTGGATGAGCATCTCCATCTCTGAGCGTGACACAATTGGACTTAATTTGGCAATGTTTTTTAAATGATAGAAACAAGAATGAATAAGCAGCCCAACGTGAGAATCCAGAGACAAAACTGGGTCCATAGTCAATCCGAGGTTCCTAACGGAGGGCTTAATGAAGGAAGCGAGTGGGCCAAGACTCTGGACTATCTGAGGGAGGTGTTTGTCAGGAGCAAATGAGTAAGAAACTGTTCATTGAAACCGTCAGGTGGCCAAAGTTGCGTCCCTGATTGGTTGACACAGACATGGCGACCTCCCTAGAGTTTAGATTTTTTTACTCTGGCTCCCCACGCTTGCTGCTGAATTTGTGCCGCGTCGCTCAATTCGCGCTGTTTCCAGATTTTTGCGCCGCAGAACTTTAATTCATGTCTAAACCCTTGACTTTACATTGAAACTGGCCGCCTGCGCTGCGCGAATCACGTTCGGTGTGTAAACACCTTTATTGGGATTTCTTCTTTTCATTTGACTTTGTTTATTTAGGGCTTACTGTTTGCTAGAACTGAGTGAGGAGTGTGAGTGAGGAACAGCCAAGTCCGTCCAGACGTTGAGAGTTAGAGTAAGCACAAAGTCTCTTTATGAGTTCTGATTTAAAAAGGAAAAACTGTGCCAACTCCTTACCCACGGAGCAGCAACTAGTTATGGACAATTCTAAAGAGGAAAAACCTGTGGCTGAAGAACCTTAAAGGTCAGTCACCTGATCAATAACCTGGTTCTTGAATTCATGAATGTCACTAAATGATTACAGAAGTGTTCGTAAAGCCCCGCAATCGTTTCTGTTGCCGTGACAGCGTCTCTAGACTCTTGTCATAAAGTTACGAGACTCCAGCCGTACCTGTCTGCAATGCAGCTGCTGTTCTTTAGTCTAAAGTCTAAATGATTCATGTGACTGGATCATTAGCATTACAATTCAATTAAAAATACTTTACGGCTCCTCTAGTGGGAATTAGAAAACACTTACAAAATGCTTTAATTTAATTTACTGATTATTTGGTACAGTTGAGGATGTGTGGCTATGTCTCTGTACCCACTAAATGTTTCATTAGCATTTGGTTCTTTGTTTACTGCTTACTGTCTGAAACATTTTAAATGAAAATTTAAAATGTTTCAGACAGTAAAATGATTACTGTCTGAAACATTTTCAAGTTTCATTTGAACTACATTAAAATTTCAGTGGTAATATATTAGTAAAGTACAATCAAGTGATTCAGTTTTTTTGTTTTTTTTCTATGCAGACAGAGTAGGAAATAAACAACAATAAATGTATCTATAGTACTTTTAATCATCCTAGTGAAAACATTTTAGATTGTTCTCCTCTGCAACCTGCCTCTAACTACACACATGTTAAACCAGGTCAAACTTGCACCGATCAAGGACTTGGATTTGGTAGTGACGTTTGGATGGCTTCCCTTTTGGAAGTGCCAACCTTTTGGAAATTGGTCAAGGAGGACAAACTTTGCAGTTTGTGCCCGACTGGACTTATTTATGACACCAAGGCCAAATCTGAATTCATTCCGTAACCCTACGGCTTCATTCCCTACCCGGGGCGACCGTTGTGCAGTGGAAAGGGCAGTCGGCAATAAAATCTACTGTACTGGATAGCCCTGTAGTATCTTGTGTCTAAATTCCCTCACTGCCTGGTTCACATAGTCATCATAGAGTGCTTTAATGTAAAAAAATATTATTTTTTATAAACCATTGAAATTGTATTTATCAGAACACAGTGGAAATATAAGTACTCTTCTTAAAATGTTGATATTTATTAGGTTTTTATTTCAGGTGATGTCATATTTTGTCATTTTAAAAAAAACTATGGTTAGCATGGTGTCCAAATTGCTTTTAAAAACCAGTGCACTGGATAGTTTTTTTTTTTTACTCGTGCTTTTACTCCTTTTTTTCTATGGTGTCATGCTGTCACAAGCAGAGCAGAAGGCTGGTTCCAAATGCAGCAGGTTTATTGATTCAGACAGGTTTACTGATTCAAACATTACCGATTTGCAGCCTGGAGGTTGGGAAGCCTTGATTTGTTTGGAACAGCCAGCACTTCAAAAAACGACGAGTTAGGGAGACCCAAAGTATCAATTTTTGACACAGATGGGTTCTTACCCATGCGTCAATATGTGTCAAATTGTGAGTGAGAATGGGTTGAGTAGGCGCAAGGGGACAACTTGGCTGGCTGACATTGATGTTGTGAAAGCACGGCTCCAACCCCCGTGTTAGAGGCATCCACTTCAAAAATAAATTAAGAGGCTGGTAGGGTGATGGAGGGTAGGTGCCTGGGTAAAGCGCTGTTTCAGTGTCTGGAACACCTCAGCAGCCACTGGAGTCCAGAGCAGGACCTTGGGATACCCTTTCAGGAGAGAAGTGAGAGGAGCCGCCACCATGCTGAAAGCACGGATGAAGTGCCGGTAGAAGTTGGCAAACCCGAGAAACCGCTGCAGCTCCCTTACCAAGGTTGGGGGGCCACTCTTGCACCACCTATGCCTTGCCCTGGTCCATTGTTATGCCCTCCGCACTGATCGATGGAGGTCTTGTGAAACTCACAATTCTCCCCCTTGGCAGACAGTTTTATCAGCCGCCGTAACACCTGACGGACATGTGGAAAGTGCTTCTCAAACCAGTCGGAGACAATCAGGATGTCGTCGGTGTATACGGCAACAACGTGTTGCAGCATGTCCAGGAAGACGTCGTTGACAAAAGCCTGGAACACAGAGGGGGAGTTACAGAGACCAAAGCGCATGACCAGGTACCCACAATGTCCGGAGGTGGTCGAAAAAGCTGTATTCCATTCATCCCCTTCTCGTATGCGGATGAGATTGTAGGCACTCCTCAGGTCCATTTTTTTAAAGAAGCGGGCTGAGCGGAACTGCTCTAGAGCTGAGAGAATCAGATCCAGAGGGAAACAGTACTTTACAGTCACTTCATTCAGGCTGCTGTAGTCGATACACGGTCTCAGGCCACAATCCTTCTTTTTGACCAAGAAGAAACCTGCTAAGGCTAGGGCTGTAGACAGTTAGATTAAGCCCTTTGCTAACTCCTCCATGATGTATGACTGCATGGCAGCCGACTCAGGTTGGGAAAACGGGAACACCCGTCCTCGCGCGGGCACAGAGGCGGAGGGACTCATGATGTTGATCCGGCGCGATGACTGACATGCCCTGGGTCAGGAACTGGATCTGACCCGACCCCAGGGATCTTCCATCTAGGGCAGTGACTGCCAGAGCAAAAGGACATCGTGAGAATGAGCAAAAGCCAAGTTAATGAAATTCCAAGCCGCTCCAGAGTCAACCATAGTTTGTGTTTCCACTACGCGGTTCTCAGGGAAATTAGCAGAGTGAAGATGAGAACGGGTTCGCTCACCTCACGCAGAATGCCGTGCGTGGCGTTTGGGACAGATGTTGCATACGTAGCCTGGCTGGCCACAGTAGAGACAGAAGTTCTCCCAGAAGCATCTCGCTCTTTCCCCTAGAGAGAGCTGAGTGGAGCCGAGTTGCATGAGCTCATGGTCAGAACCAGAGGCCCCTGGGGAAAACGGTGAAATGGGCATGGCGCTCACTGAGGCTAGGTTGCGCGGCTGTCCAGTGACTATCCCTCGCTACAGCACACCAGCTCCCGCTGCAGCTTTCTGGTGAGTCCTTCTCGGTAGGTCGTTACCAGCGAGCTGCTTGTCCAATCTGTGAGTGCCATCAGTCCTGAAACGTAAAGAATAGGCGGCAGCTCTCAGCCACCCCTGCTTGATGCCGTATAGCTGTTCCCTGGGGTCTTTTCCGTCCGCTGGGTGGTTGAACACCTCACGTAACTGCTGAGTGAATGCCACATTTGAATGGAAGGGTAGAGATCCTCCAGTCCACAGCGCAGCTATCCATTGTCATGCTTCTCCAGTCAGCACCGAGCGTACAAATGACACTTTGGCATCATTCGTGAGATAGAGACTTGGTTGTTGACGCAAAAACAGGTCGCACTGCATGAGGAACCTCACGCATTGCTCGGGGTCTCCGCTGAACTTGTCTGTGGTCCCGGTGTGTGAGCGAGTGACGAGTTAGGTGCACTGCCGTCGGTGGCTGTCAATTACAGCTGTGAGACCGGAGGAGTTGCGGCAGAGGTGACGCTGACAGACGAGTCGAGCTGCATGCATGACATGATGACTGGTAACAGAGGTTAGACATTGGAGCTGGCGACCATGCTCCAGCAACAGGGTAGCAAACCCCGGCGTGTTCATCGGACTGGGAAGTCCTGCTGCTAGATCCATGTGTGGCGAAGTATTCTGTCACAAACCAGGCAGAAGGCTGCTTCCAAATGCAGCAGGTTTTTTGGTTCAGACAGGAGCATAAGCTCAGACTAAAAGTCCACAAAGCTAAATCAGCGTCAGAGTCCAGGCAAGGGTCAGGGCAGGCAACAAAGAAGCAGAGTGAGAGACAAAGTGGGGTCAGGTACACAGAAGATCAAATCCGACAATAATGCTCGGTATGCAGGCTGAAAGGCACAAACAATACTTTGGACTGAGCATGGATCTGAGCAGTGCTTAAGTGTTCTGTGGCTGATTTGCCGATTAGTCAGGTGCGAGGCATCCAGAGACTGTGTGCTGAGGTTGATGGGAGGTTGAGTGCAGACAGTACTCTGGAAATGCTTCCTGCCAGTGACCACAGCACTGACTCCTGACACATGCAATAAAGTAGCTAACTTTTAGCCTCCCTGGCTAGCCTCAAAGCTAGTATCCAACTTTATTTATTTCACAATAAATACAAAATAATCCATTCAACCATTGTTTCTGTGTACAATACTGATAGCTTGACTGAGCAAAACCTCTGGGAATTTTTCATTTGAATGTATACCTTTATAAATTAATTATTGTAAACTTTTTAGGAATCCGTTTTTATATTTGAGATGTTTCGTGGAATTCACTTTAAATATTTGACATTAAATTTTAATAAAAAGTCTAAATATTTTACTCCAGTTCATTTTTTTCCAACAAGATGTTTGATTTGGATGTCATTTTTTCTTGTAATTGTTTGTATAATTAATTTACATTTTTCAGCATTAATTTAGATTATTTTATGTTTTCTTTTTAATTTATTTTGTTTCTTACATACAGAATATTCTCATGTCAAGTCAGATAAATCATTCAGCGTTTTGATCATTTTCCATGTAACCATAATTGGCTGGAAACAAGCTTAACATGTTTCATCTCCGCTGTGGGAGATGAAAACGGGCCTGTCGGAGGAAGGTTTTAAGGTCAAACTGGAACCAGAACCTCTAACAGAACCTCTCAGTCAGAACAACGCAAACACAACATGATGGAGAGAAATGACTTGATGAGATCACAGAGAACAGCTGGACTACATGGTTCTGCTCGCTCCGATATCTGAGTAAATCAAACCTGTTACTTTCCAGATCAGATTCGGGTGGGTTCTGTTTGTTTCTGCTGGGAAACAGTACGAATGTCACTTACTGGTTCAGGTTCTGGTTTTTAGTCACGGTGGGTTTTGGGATGCGTCTTTCGATAGGTCTCCTGTTGATCCGTCTCCACCTGGTTCGGCTTCCCTCCGATGGTTCCGTTCAGTTTCTCTGGACCTGGTGTCGCTGGGTTCGCTTATACCTGTCTGAGATCGATGAGAGGTTCCGGTCGTGCTCCCCGCCGGTCCTGAACCTGAACCCGCGCAGGGTGTCCTGTTGATTCTCACAGGAGCGCGGCGAGGGTTCGGCTCCCGTCTGCTGGACTGACCGGATCCGGTTCCGCGCGGCGCGTGTGGACGCTCCGGCGATGCTCGAGGACTTCCAGGTGACCTGATACCCGCGCGCCCGCCGCTCTGTCCTTGGATCGGTGGCGCGCGCTCCCGCGTTCGTGCGCGCGCTCCAGCACGGGAGATGAGTGCATGCGCGAGATTGGCGGACCAGCGGTGCACGGGAACAACGCTGCGTTAAAGGATGCGCGTCACGTGATCACCGTGCTCATCATGAATCCGTTCAGTTGTTTAAAGTTTCCCCTTTGGGACCCTCTGCAGACCCACTGCAGCCTCCAGCTGAAGGAGCTTCAAACCACCAAGTTCTGCTGCAGAACTTCAGATGCTGCAACAACAAATGATCATTCAAATCACAAGAAAGCTGCAAAAATGTCACAAATAATAAAATGATGCGACCAAACTCTGCTTTGTCATTTACACAACAAAATATGTGCATCAGAAATTCCTGATTGCTCTGGTCAACATATTCATTCACAGCACTCAAGCATGTTTACTCATTTATTCACTGTACATATGAGCGCGCACACGTGACAAATCCATAGTTTTATTAATAATCATCATCTAATAAACATCTCTGCGATAGCTCTGGAAACCCGTTGTTTCAATCAGAAGGTCAAAGGGTCACATGATGACGTTCACAGAGACCGATCATTAGCGTCAAGCTGTGTTTCACAACCACTTTTAGTTACTTACTAGAGTAGAAAAGAAGTATTTTATTTATCCCACAAGGGAAACTGTATTGTTGCAGTAGGTAAACAGCATCCACAACACCAACATTAATCATTATATTATCAATAAAACTAGCATTTCAAATTACAGTATATAAAACAAATCCTAAAAACATAATCAATTTACCTTCTAAGGACTGAATTAAACCGACTAAATGCTGCGTGTAAGTGTGATTTTTTCTGTATCGCTCTTTGGAGCAGCGGCGTTGAATGACTCCATTGTTGAAGGTGGACTTCATGCTCTTCAGCGTTTTGTGGAGCGAATGTGATGGATTGTACATAATCCTGTTGATTTTTTTTTTTTAGCATCCCAGTCTCCACATGAAACCTCCAGGGACAACAGACTTCACCTTCTTTATCAGTCTGTTGGTGTCCTCACCCCAGGACACCACTGCGAAGAA
>BSAI01000189.1:1202312-1231116 GCA_036245035.1 Adrianichthys oophorus | reverse complement strand
TCATTTAAATATTAGCTCGGACCAGAAGAGCTTAATGACAGTATGATCTACTAAACTAAGGGGTAAACGGAAAAAAAGAAAAAAAAACTCCTTACATTATAATCACAACATTATATATGTGATCCTATAATTAATGTGAAAGGGGAAAATGACGTTTTACACGTTTATCTATTACTGTTATGATGTTTTTATATTTAAATGTGTATGCATAGCATACTGTGTAATTCTGATTTTCCACAGAGGTTGAAATTACTTTATAGCATCAAGCTGCTCTTTGGTGAGAATTACATTTGGAGGTGAATGCCAGCAGAAGTATCAACAGGAATGTGGGGTTGTTAAACCAGCTCATGTGGAGGATGGAATTCACAAACCAGTGGAAAAACCAGTTCATCTGGGGACAGAATCTTCAAGAAACTACAGGTGAGGAAGGAGGCACAAAGGACCAATCAGAGATGAATCGGATATTCATAATCATTGTGTTTAAATTGATGGGTCAAGGGTCAGAGGGCGTCTTCTTCGTCGTGCCTGGTGTTAGAACGTCCATTTAGATGGTAGCAGATAGAGACATTTTGAAGACCCAGACCGCTGTCATTAGCACCTACATGTTAGGAAAACATTTTTTGGTTGAAAACCTCAAAATTGTTCCACACCTCTATTCTTGAACACGCACTGAGGCATAATCGGAAAATTGTAGCCTACAAGATTTATTTAGTTTAGGCCCAACTCCCAATTTGAAGGCCCAGAATGAAATCCTCAGGTTACTTTAGAGCAGAAAACCAAATGCTGGATCTCACTTCATTCAATAGACACTTTGGATCATCAGGCTTAAATTCACAGGTCTGCACTCCACAAGTTGAAGGATTATTTGTCAAATAGTGCTGAACGTTACAGTTTCAGCAGCAATTTGAAGTAAAAGAAAGTGATGAGCGGGGCTTTCATACTGCAGCTGCAGAGCATGAGAGAAGGATATATCTGCAGGCCTGGAGACCCAACAGGACAACATTCTCAGGACTGAGGCTTTTTGAGACTTGTATCTACAGGGGGAAGTTTGGTTTATTATTTTCTGCAAACCGTACGAGGCACACCAAACACGAGTGGTAAGAATATAAAAAATGTATCGTAGTTTATCACATGAATCTTAAAATATAAAAAGTAAATTACCAATAAATGTAAATTATTTACAGAAACAAAACGTCAATGTCTATATGTAGTTTAGCTTAGCTTTTATCCAAAATAATGTTGTTTGTGCAAATCTAAAATTCATGATGTTTTTATTAGCAATACATCATTTAACATTTCACAGCATACATAATATTTGTTTTTTTTTCCATCTTTTTGTGTGTTGTCATTTTCTATTATGTAATTCGTTAATATTGCCTCATTATATTATATCTATTATGCCTCATCATACCCCTAATGTGATTTACAACAAAACAGGGAAAAACAAATGTTCACTGACCAAAGCCAAATATGGATTGGTACATATCTTACTATTTTGTAGTGTAATATACAAACTTGTCACATTCTGTCTTACAATCTGTGTCGGGGCCGCCCTCACACACCTTGCAAAGGATGAAGTGCCTGTTTATATCGACAACAAGCAGCACCTGACAACCCTGTTTTACCAACTTAAAACCCTCCTAAATAAAACAAAATAGAAATAGAATAGAATGTGGAATTTAGTGATGAGGTGGAATCAATTTGTACTTTTCTGTTCCCAGACGTACTAAAAAGCATTGCAACATGCACAAAATGCAGTTTTTACATGCATTATTCATGAATTGGTGTATTTGTATTTTTGTATTTGTTTTGAACTGAGGGAACTGCCTTGGCAGGAGGCTGAAGACATTTACCTCAACGGTCCACATTTTCACCCAAGGTACGCTTGGAGTTATTTACTTAAAACATTTTAAATGCTGTCTGGAGCTTCAGCCCCTGGTAGGGTCTCCCATGATCCGTGATCCCACGTCAACCCTTCAGGATCCTCCCACAGGTCCCGGTCGGGTAAAGCCCGAAAGATTGACGTGGGATCACTATCCGGTGGGCCCACCACCTGCAGGAGAACTCAGAAGGGGCCGGTGCAATGTGGTTTGGGTGGCAGTCGAGGGGGAGTGCCTCGGCGGCCTAAACCCCGGTCATGGAACTTGGTTTTTGGGACATGGAACGTCACCTCTCTTGGAGGGAAGGAGCCTGAGCTTGCGCGGGGGATCGAGAGGTACCGGCTAGATACAGTTGGACTCACCTCTACGTACAGTCTGAACTCTGAAACGTAGTCCCTTGAGAGGGGTTGGACTCTCTACCATTCTGGAGTTGCACATAGTGAAAGGCGGTGAGCTAGGGTGGGCTTACTCATGAGCCCCCACCTCATGCGCCAAGTATTGGAGTTTACCCCGGTGGATGAGAGAGTCCTGTGCTTTCGCCCTCGGGTGGGGACAGGTCTCTGACTGTGGTTTCAGCTTACGGGCAGAACAGCAGTTTGGAGAACCCGGCTTTCTTAGTGTTTCTCGGAGGGGTACTGGAAAATGCCCCTACAGAGGAGTCCATTGTCCTCCTGGGGGACTTCAATGCCCACGTGGGCAACGACAGTAGCACCTGGAGGGGGGTGACTGGTAGGAACAGCTTTCTTGATCTGAAATCGAGCGGTGTTTTGTTGTTGGACTTCTGTGCTCATCATTACTTATTCATCACAAACACCATTTTTGAGCACAAGGGTGTCTATCAATACATGTGCCGCCATCAGGACACCCTCGGCAGGAGATCTATGATCGACTTTGTAGTCATTGCAGGCGACCTTCAGCGTGACAGCGTGAGTGTCTTGGACACTTGGGTAAAGAGAGGGGCAGAGCTGTCCACTGATCACTACCTGGTGGTAAGTTGGATTCGTTGGCGGGGAAGGAGGCCGGAATTGGACATTGAAATAAATAAATAAATATGTCATTAAATGTTTAAAAGTGCTTTTTAATTGCAATTTTAATATTTTAATGTCACATATATATTTAAACATTTATTTATTTTAAATAATTAATCACACTTTTATTTAATGAACTAATGGTGTATATATTTAATATTGTCTCTTCTGGACCTCCATAAGAATTAACATGGAGGCATTTAATAGTTGTTTGGGTTTAAAAAAACTGGCTTGGTTGCTGATTTGATAGAGATGAATAATATGTAACAGTTTTTTCCACATCTGACTCAGCAGTGCCATAAGAGACCACATTTGTTGTAACTTATTTTTGTGTCATTTTTCACACTCTTGCCTGAATTCAAATGAAGCCAGGTTATGTCTTACAACGTTTGCATACCTTGCACAAGATTATTGCTTTAAAAATATTGTTTTTTTTAAATTTAGTTTTAGTTTATTTTTATTTGTGTACCTCTATGTTACCAAATAAGTCATATTGAGATTAAAAATCTCTTTTTCAAAGGAGCCCTGTTAAATGAAAGA
This sequence comes from Adrianichthys oophorus, assembly GCA_036245035.1. Classification (NCBI taxonomy): domain Eukaryota; kingdom Metazoa; phylum Chordata; class Actinopteri; order Beloniformes; family Adrianichthyidae; genus Adrianichthys; species Adrianichthys oophorus. The sequence continues at coordinate 1,227,668 of BSAI01000189.1, read as the reverse complement.
CAAGAGGATCTTGTTTGTGCAAAGCTGTTCTTCCTTTGAGAATTTGTATACGAGTGGAAAAAGTAAAGTAACAAGTAGTGAATTACTTTTTGAAGTTACAATTTTGATCCAGTAACTAAGTAAAGTAATCAATTACTTTTAGAAGTAACTTACCCATTACTGCCTACCACTTCTCCCTTCCCCTACATTTAGCCCTCCAAACGGAGAGTTGTGGAAAAATAGCATCTCCGAATTTGGACGTCACTACCACTAGATGTTACAACCAATAGTTTTTATGTTTTTATAGTTTTAATTGCTACGTTAGCGCGTAGCTTCCATGTATCTTGGAGGCTAGCGTGCCCTCTCTAGTGATATCTAAGTCAATGGTATTACCAACAGTAACAGCTGGAAACAGGGGGTTCCTAGCTCTTTTCAGGTCATTGAGCAGTTCCTCGTTTGTAGTTCTGGGCTGAGTCCTCACCTTTCTTAGGATCATTTAGACCCCACGAGGTGAGATCTTGCACGGAGCCGCAGTCTGAGGGAGATTGACAGTCATGTTTAGCTTCTTCCATTTTCTAATTGCTCTAACAGTGGCTTTTTTTTCACCAAGCTGCTTGACAATAGGGCTGTAGCCCATTAAAACTTTGTGGAGGTTTACAATTTTGTACCTGGTGTCTTTGGACAGCTCTTTGGTCTTGGCCATGTTAGTAGTTGGGGTCTTACTGATTGTATGGGGTGGACAGGTGTCTTAATCCAGCTAACAACCTCAAACAGCTGTTACTAATTTAGGATATGTGGAGTGGAGGTGGACTATTTAAAGGCAGACTAACAGGTTTTTGAGGGTCAGAATTCTAGCTAATAGACAGTTATTAAAATACCTATTTGCAGCAGTAGCATACAAATTAATTATTTAAAAAATCATATAATGTGATATCCAGATTTTTTTTAGATGATGTCTCTCACATTGGACATGCATCAAGACGAAAATGCCAGACCACTGATGATTTCTAAAAGGGAGAACTTTCTAAAATCACGGGGTGTTCAAATACTTCACTGTATATGTCAGTTGCGTTGGCATCTTCTTAATAAAGCTATCATTATCAAGCTAATGTTTGCTTGATAGTATTTTATTTTACAGGGACAAAATGATAGCATCTGTGACATCAAAGGTTGCGTGCTGTTTAATACATCATAGTGAAATTTCAATTTATAAACAATTTACATTATTACACTTGTTATAAGAGCAGATAAATTAATCTTCATTAGGGTAGCAGGCTAATTTTGGGAATACCAGTACATCATCTTTTACGTGATTACTTCTTAGTTACAAAAGTTGACAGCAAACTATTTTCCAAGGTTTTTTTGAGTGTAAATTTTGCTGTAATTTTAACTTCACATGGGCAACTGGGTAACAAGCAGTCTTTAACACAAATCATAGGATAAAATAAAATCTTTAAGAGCATCTTTGTTGAGGAATCTGGAAAAGAGGGACAGCAGTTAGAGGGACAAACATTCACCCTTTTCATTTTCCTACTAACAAAATATGCAGGTTCCAGGAAATTAACAGAACGTATGGCGGAAAAATCTGAAAAGCAAGAAAGCCACCATCCCCTCTTAACTGGATTTTGACACCTTAGTTTGAGTTTCCTACTCGATTTTCATCATCACATTCTTGTACGGTGAATCTCGCATTTCCTCCATCTGCTCCTCCCTTTCTTCTAATTCCGGTTGCTCCTCTCCTTCCTGTTGATGCGCCTCCTGACTGGAGCTCTGTAAGGCAGCAAACACCCTCTGAACTCGTTTGGGCACGGCATAGTCGTCCACGCAGGGGTTGTAGGGGTACTCGTGACCTTTAGGGTCTGCGGTTGTGCCCATTATCTTCCAGGCATCCCCCTTCATCTCCTCAGGATTATCGTAAACCATGGTAGCAAGGATAGACTCCTGTGCCGGAGCAGCGACCGCACAGCCTTCCGGCTCGTCATAGATGTGTTCTAACTTTCCGTACGTAGGTCCGAGAGTTTCAGTTTCATCCCGGAAGATGTTCCTGATCTTCATCTCGTCTATGCTGTCATACAGAGGATCAGCATCTGAGTCATCGCCAAAAGCCTGATGGGAGTTCAGAATGTCACTGGATAACAAAGTGTCAAAGGGTAAGGAGTAATCTGGATCCTTGCTTATCAGAGGGGGAGTACTGGGGAGAACGATGCTCCCGCTCATCTTCTTCTTGATGCTTCGCCCTGAAACTGCCCCATGGCTGACCTGAGAGTATGGCTGGCTACTGTTCAGGTTGGAGCTGGGTTTGGAGCCAAGGTGTGGGTTGGGGGGCAGGTTCGGGTTAGAATCCGGCCCAGGGTTGGGAAGAGGGCAGCTGGAGATCATCTTGACCTGGCTCTTTCGTGAAACAGGAAGACCACGGTTATCCAGAGTCAAACTCTTCACTCCAGTCAGGATTTTATCACGGGGAGGTTCCAGTTTACACTAAAAAGAAATAATAACAAATACATCAATTATTAATCTATTAATCTAATCTATTAATAATCTATTATTTACATCAAAACATACGAGCAGTTAGTTTTAGGGACATTTCAGGTAAACTAAATTTCCAAAAAGTAATAATGATTTTATCACAATTCTTACATGCTCACCATAAACAGTTTTTGATGAACAACTGAATAACAATTAACAAGTGTTGTACCAACAGGAAGATTCCTGAACAACCAGGAAAATGAATTTCATGACATTTTCTTTCCATGTTTTCTATTTCTACCAAGGTATCTTAAGTTAAAAAGCCTACATGTGGAGTGATGAGGTTTATTAATCCAGACCTTCCCTGCATAGATCAACTGAAAGCTATTCTGAATGAATTTGAAAGTTTTAGCTTTGAAACCTCCACTCTCTTCTTGCCAAAGGTTACTGGGTATTGGGCTTATGCCAGATGAACAAAAAGTCCATTGGGACAAATTTAATTTCTTCAGAATTGTGTTGACCAAATTCTATTAAAGATAACTGAATACAGAATTCCCTCATTTATTGATGGGGTTAAGTGAGAGCAGGGAACAGGTAGAGGAGGAGCAAAGTGGAGATTTTCCCAGGAAAGGAGAGGAAATGAAGGTAAGGAATGAACGCTACCCACAGCAGGATGGAGTACATGTGTGTGAATGAGAGGGACCCAAGTGAACGAGGAGGAAAGATTAGGGAGAAAAAAATAAAGAAGGTGGAGGATTTGAAGTGTAGGGTCAACAGTCCAGAGTAACAGAGAATGTGGAAAAGAAGTGAGTGCGGGAAAGTTGGATTGGGTGGAGAAAAGTGTCAGGTGTGATAGAAAAGTTTCAGCTTAAATAAAAGGAAAGGTGTAGAAAACTGTGATGTTGTTCTGCATAGAGACTGAGGAAAAGACAGGAGGCAGAACTGGAGGTAGCAGAGATGAAGATACTGAGGTTCTCTTTGGGAGTGACCAGGATGGATAGGATCAAGAATGAATACATCAGAGGGACAGCACATGTTGGAGGTTTTGGAGATGAAGTCAGAGTCAGACTGAGATGGTTCAGACATGTCCAGAGGAGAGACAGTGAATATATTGGTAGAAGGATGCTGAGTCTAGAGCTGCCAGGTAAGAGGTGCAGAGGAAGACCAAAGAGGAAGTTTATGGTTGTAGTGAACACAGACATGAAGGTAGCTGATGTTAGAGCAGAGGATGCAGAAGACGGGCTTAGATGGAGGAAGCTGATTTACTGGGGCTCCCTAAAGGGAAAAGCTAAAAGGAAAAGAAGATTTGGGAGAAATTGTTATTTTGTGTTTGTAGAAACATGTTCAGATCTTTGAGTTCATCTAATAAAAAATTGGAACAAAAAAAGTGTTTATATTTTTGTTCAGTGTATTAGAAAAATATTTGTCAATCATTTGATTTCCTACCATCTGGGGGCGCTGTTGCTGCTGTGAGGAGGTAGAGCTGTCGTTGTCTTTGTGGTGCATGGTCTGCAGGTTTACAGGTTCAGTCACCATGCTGTATACGCCATCCGACTGCTGCAAACACAAACCATCAAGACTGTTTCTGTTCTGCAGGACAAACCAAAAAAATCCACAGTCTGTTTGGAATCATCCTGCATTGAAGTCATTGGAGCAGCATGCCACCACATGCATTTAAATAAAGCTATGGAATATGTCCATTTATTAAACTTTTGTTTTGATTCAACCAGTGGAACCAGCAACACACACTCTATGCTTTAATTTTGAAATCCTTGATGGTTTTTTTTGTGTGTTCTTATTTTCAGCTGACCTTAGGAGATGAGGATTGTGGGATTTGGGTGCGGGGATGAGGTGTCGGAGGCGTCCAGCCGTGGGCAGAGGGGAGGTTGAGTGATGGGGGTGCTAGATTGGGGTTCTGAGGGGTGTCTGCTCCTCCCTGGCCCCCCGCGGAGATCTGTCTGTGGGGAAGGGAGATCTTCTGCAGGTTGATGGCAGCCTCCACAGCCTGGAACAGGAAGTTCCCCTCTTTGGTCTCGAACTCGAAATTCCCCTCACCGGAGTTACACCTGCGACCCGCCTCAAAGGAGAAGGTGCACTGAAGACAAGAAAAAGTTTCAGGTTAATCATTGTCAGGCTGCATTTTAAATCACGAGACCAGTTCTTGCTGCATGTTGAAATCTTTAAACACAAACCATCAGCTGCTGGTGATGTTTGGCTGAGAAACATTTAAATCCAATAGCTCTCATTTATCTAATCCCTTTGTTCTGTTTTTTCTTTAATGATTCAAATATTTTTAAACCTAAAATCTCAAATCTTAGAACTCTCTGTTTCTTACTTTCTCCTGCTAGCTTACAGCCCTTCACACTCCCAACCTATCATCACTAGTTGAAGAGAAATGGACAGCAACGTTGGAGCTATACAGTCCTGATCCAGATTCCAGCTCAGATGAGGAAAACAAAGACGTTCATGGATCTATTTGTCTGCAAGTGGATGCATCAGAATGGAGCTCAGCAGGAAGCTTGTGGCCCGCTTAGGGCATTATCTGCGACACAAATACAATCTTTTTCAAACACAAATTTTTGTCTGCTCCTGATGCACAACGATTTGCATGAAGAAATACAAATGCAATTTTGATGTTAATTTTCTTTAAATATGTCCTCCGTCATCAGAAAAACACAAAAAAAATGTTTTATTTGTGACCTTTAGCATTGTTTACATTAGCCTATAAGTCATATATAAACCTTTACATTAGCCCATATAAGGGGCTTATAGTAAGAGTAGTTTGCATTTAGCTATTAAATCTTTTCAGCCCTTTTTAAAGTCCCGTTTTAATTTCACTAATTCTACTTTGGAATTGAGCACTAAATTTAGCATTTTATTTACCATTTGTTCACATAATTTAACTTTTCTAAGTTTTCCATTGCTTTCTTCAGCTATTTCATACTTTAGTTGTCATTAGCGTAGTGTTTAGTCTCTATCAGTGGAATTACAATACACTGTCTTTATCTGATATTTTTAGCAGTAAATCCGATTTTTCCTAAACCTTTTTAATATGAATACGGATGGATTGATTTCTGTACTTAGCTCTGAGTCTTTACATTTCATGTTCTGTGTTACAGGTTCATGCAACTTTTCCTTCATTTTTGTGGGCGTGCATTACCTTGTCCCGTCCAAACCGTCGGAGATACCGATACGGCCAGGAGTATACTACGTCTCCTGCCCTGTCCAGCAGGTGCAGAGCCTCCCTGTCCGCCCGCAGGATGCCATCGCCCTTTAGCCTGCAGCGATCAGACGCATCTGTCTTCCGAACACTCACTCTGAAATCCCGAGCTGACACAAACATAAAAACCTCTTTACTCTCAGTTGTAAGAACAAACAATGATTGTTGGTGACTGCTTTACTGAGATTTTAGCAACAAAAATACACATTTTGGTCAAATGTTGTAAACATTTACTGATCCTCAGTTGGTTCTGAACACTGACCAAAGACATTGTCTACAGACAAAACCACATGCTGGAACAATTGTTGGTTTGTATTGAATCTATTTGCTATACATCTGAAAACACGACTTCATGAAAGAATCATTCTTGTTCATAAAAGCTGCTTTTACACCCTTCACTTAAACTGAAATGATTCAAAAGACAAGCAGCTTCATTTGAACTTGACAGGAGACTTGAGAATTGACTTGTACTCCAAACAAAACAGTTGTTGGTCATAGTCCACTCTAATTTCCATAGACTTGCAAACAAGCCCTGAGGAGAAGCTCTGGGCATTTACTGCATGAACGTGAACCGGGGGTGAAATTTAGCCACCATCAGTGTGTGAGTGTGTGTAAAAGGGGTGAATGGAACCATGACTGTAATCGCTTTGGGCCTTCTAAGAATACACCATTACCTTAAGGGACATCATAAAAATGGAATGTACCAATATCATGTGTGTGGGGTAAATGTATCGCTATTTGTAAGGATAATTTAAGTTTCATTTCACTCATCTACTTCACCTTTACATATCCTTGCGTGCTGTTTAAGTATTCGCTATGAAAAAATGAGCATGAACGTTTTCTACCTACAGGCCCTCCGATTGGTTTACGACCTTGATATTTTGTGGGGGCCACCTGAGTGACCTTCACACTGTGCTGCAGGGTTTTGTACTTTCTTTCCTCTAACAGAGACATAATTAGCAAACCAAGACCCAGCTTAGAAAACTGGATTTACAAATACATAGAAGACCTGGATGCTCAATGATAGATACTGTAGATACGGTAGAAGGTTCCTTTTCCAGCAGGTCACAGAGCAGAAAACAATAATCAGTTAAATCAACACAACACCCATACACTCAGGTAAAAACAGACAATATATACTCAGACCTGCTGAAACAACCAAATTAAAAGTTCATTTAAAAAATAATAATTTAAATGCTTAAGAGACCACTGACTTTGCTGTTTAACAGTTGAATTGAAATTGGTAGAAAACGCTTAAGCGGCTTTTGGAGACACTTTTACGCTAATGATGCCAATGAGCACCGACATTGTAATCCCTTTAACTTCAGCCTGAGTCCTTTATCATTTCATCTACATGAAAGAACCTTTAAATAATCACGTTTTGGTGTTGAATAAGTTAGTTTGGATAAGAAAAGGGATTTTAAATAAAGAAAATGTTGCCGACGTTTCCCACTGCTAAGCTTTGGGAGGTGGAACTGCAGCTGATCCCCAGAGTAAACCACACACCTGTGAGCTGCTTCAGGATGTGGAACAACAGTAGCACATTCATGAGCCGCTTATCATGACCTCACATGTTCAAAGACGTCACTTTTGTGGTGAAACTTCTGCAACAATAAAATTCTTTACAAACTTCATCGCTACGACATCGGCTAAAAAGCTATTTCCTGTTGTCTGACTTCGTTTACAACAACTGATTTGGCTTCTTTCATCTGAAGATCAGTAGATCATCTTTACTGTTGGCACAGAGCTTGAAGAGAACACCTGCAAACCTTCTGTTCAAAAGCCAGAAATGATCTGATGACTTTCTTCTGCTGTTTTGTGTCTGGATCAGCTCAGCTTCAGCTTCTACTTCAGTTCAAGACTAACCAAAAACTGTTCTGTTTGTTCGAATGACCACAAAGGAACCACAAATGTTCTAAAGAAACACTAATCACAAGTCTAAAGAACATGTTTTAAGATGTTTCAAAATGTGATCAAAATGATAATCCTGCAGGTTTGAATGCTAAAAAAAGGAGAATCATTGTTGTAACTTCATCAATGTTCAGAAGCTAAAAATACAAAAAGTGTCATGTCATTATATATAGAGGCATTTCTGAGATCCCTGTCTCATTAGCATGATCCAAACTTTCCTTAAAGCTCTATCCATGTTTTCTGCTCTGTAGGTTGTCATCATTCCCCTCGGGGAAGTGGAAGGGCATCTCCTGCTCATTTCAAAATGGCTGCTTCCATGAAATCTCAAAAACGCTTTAAGTTTAGTTAATTTTAAAAACTTTAAGGTGAGAATAACTCATCTATTATTATGATTTTCTTAAATGACTACTTGCTGTATTGAAAGAATGCAAAAATGTGTTAATAAAGAATTATTTATAACACATACACCATAATAATACACCATGATAAATAATGTGTGCATTCAATTGGAGATAGTGAGTTTATAAAGTACTTTTTGCATGGTGATATGAGGAAAATAACGGAATGTTTTGTTTTAGAGAAACCAAATGAAGTGGTAACTACATGTGACTTCCCACTACTCAAAGCCTTCAGAACACTGACACACGTGTGCTTTTATAGACTCCACAGCAAGGTGGTTTTTGCAAACCAGATCAACAAATCAATTAACGCAAAACCTTATTAAAGATCACAAAAAAAGTGTAAACAAAAAACAATAAAATCAAAACAACATTCCTGAAAACAAAATAAATTTAAAAAATGAAGCAAAATGAAAATGAAACATTTCGGAAAACCAAAGTAATTTCCAGAAATCTAAATAAAATGTTAAAAAAGTAAACAAAAGAAGAAACAGAAAAAGGTGGCACTGTAGGACATCACTGACTGGATGATAACATTTGTCAATCATGTTTTTTTGGCATTAAACAACAATGGATGTCGTCATCCTGTGAGCCACTGAGGCCTCCTGTGGCTCCAGAGTGGGGACCCCGATCAGGCCGACAAAATCAAACCTTGCTGTCGTTGATTCATAAGGAGGTTTTGAAGTGTTTGTTAATCTGAGTCATCACCAGGGATGACTCGCTTGAGCTCAAAAAAGACACAAAGCTGTCGTTGGTGGTGGACCCCGCCCCTGTTTGCCTCGCACCCCCAGTTGCCCTACAGTGTAATCTGAATGAAGTCCATCTGCGACACTATTCAAACATGTAGCTGCAGAGTGAGATAAGCTCATTCTTCTTTAACAGTTCTAGCACATCGTCTGTAAGAGGTTTCTCCTTCATGTGGACATCCCTGAGGTTTCTCAATTTTTTTCCCCAAATCTGTTTTTCTTTTTTAGTTTTTCCTCACTGAGAAGAATGGTCTCTAAGGGCAGGGATGCCAGTTTCACTTAGCCTGTTTGGTTTGTCTAGCAACCAGCTATTGTTTATGTTTTTTTTGTGCTTTCAATCGATAAACAAAAAAATTAATCAGATTAATCACAATGTTTTACAAATTAAATTTTGTACTAAAATAGGCAGCGTTGGAACCAAAAAAAAAGGTCAGAGAGGAAAAGTGTTAACTCAGAAGTTTAATTTGTGCACAAAACACATCAACAGTAAGATAAGCAGAACTGTAAAGATTTGTTATGTGTGCAGTATTACTTCAACAACAAAAAAATGCTGATATACAGCCATAAGAAACAAACAATGTGTTCCTGCACTTTAAAACGTCTGGGTGAATACTCTAGTCTGATTGGCTGCTGGGTGTGGATGCATGCCTAAGAAAGAAGTTCCAGTCAAATGCTCTATTTGTGCCTGTATCTTCAAAACAAACGTTTCCTTCATCTTCTGGACTAAAACTAGCGGTTAGAGGTGAACTTTCTCTCTGAACTGATGCTTTATTGAACCTATCGGGACAATCAGCACATGCAATTTAAGGTTGCTGCCAGATCAGTGACGCATTGTGTTACTGTGACAATGGGCGGTATTACATATCAAATAGTCCAAACCTAAAAAATAATAAGAATAAAGTACTAAAAAAAGTGACCATGTCATAAGCAGGAGTGTGCTCAATGAAGTGTGTATTTTCAAAAATTGACACACGCCATGGAAGCCTGAACCGGTGGAAGACGCTTGCTTCGCTGAGTGTAATTAATCAACATTAATATATTTTAATGTTAATATATTACATTTTTTAGTTAATCCTGTGCGTTAACATTGACAGTTTTAATATTTTATGACTGACTTTATGTTCTTTTGTCTAAATACCAGCGTGGACCCCGTTGTATTGTGATATTGAGCTCTATAAATGAAATTGAACTGAATTGAATTGAACAGAAAGTTCAGACCTGAGCAGTCTAACTTCCTCTTTGGTCAAACTTGAACCACATTTGAATTTAATTACGTAATTTCTCATAAACCTTGATGAAATCCACCCCAAAAATCTAAATCTGAAAAGTATTGCGCTCAACAGACAAACAGACAAACAGACTTTTGAGCCTTAAATGTGCTCAGCATGGCACTTCCTGTTAAGAAACAGGAAGTTTGTCCCATCAAGATAAAAGCTGATGACTTACTGCTTTGGTTGGACATTGCAGAACTGCAACACCCTGCGGTGGCCTGCGATTGACAGAAGTACCCAGCACAAAGTTTCCACTACGCAGCCAAACGCTGAGTGTGAGTTCAAACATATGGCTTGCAGCAGAACCACAGTGGAAACTTTTTTAGGAGGAGCTTATTGCCCAAGAAGCTGCCGTGATGAAGATGCAGCACTTCAAAACAGAAAAAAAAAAAAAAAAAAAAAAAGCTTGACAACTAGGAGGACTTCATTTAAACAGCTGCTGATGTTTCAGCAGAATTCAGCTCCTGTACGTGTTTGGTTCCATGCAGGATCATACACCGACACATATAGGCTGCACGATGGTTTGAGAACAAAAATACAGAATTAGCCTGCTTGGAAGCTGATACTTTGAATTTTCAAACCGTTGTGAATCAGGATCATGTTTGGGTAATGGGAAGGGGGACGCCCCCAACCCAGAGGTGAAAGATGATCAGAGTGGGTCATTACACATTTCTCTAAAGCTACGCTCACGCCGCTTTTGGCAACCCACGTTCAAGCAACACTTCCAAATAAACTTCTGTGTCAACTTGAGTTAAAAAATCTTGCGTTCATGCACAGCCATTTGGTATTGACGTATGGATTATTATTCACGGAAGTGCCAACCGTTTAAAAATTGATCATGAAGAGAAATTAATAATTGTGGTTTGTGCCCGGATGGAATTCTATGTCACCAAATCTTTCATATACCAGAATAAAGCTGTGAAGGACAAAGCCTGGAACAAGATTCACCAGATTTCCTCGATCTGCTATCCCGTGTGGGTGTCTGGGGGGCCCCGGCTACCTCTTGGTGTCTTGGTGTGGGGATGAGCGGGCACTCTCCCTCTTTTTACATTCCATCATCCACCTCGGTAGAAGATAAAAACTCACCTGAGTACAGGTGTCAGGTCATCCTTTGCACAAATAGTATGCATGACAGAATTAATGATTTACATGTGTGTGTGTATGAATGAGTATGTGAGCAGTAGTTGTATTGCGTATGTGTTGACATGTCCATATCTGAAGATTTTTGAAGTCAACAGTTATGTTTGTAACATTTGGGACTGTGTGTGTGTGGACAGGCCCCGCCCCTTTTGACTAACATTACCTGGCAATAATGAAGGCAAATTTCCAGCAACTTGTTCCTTTACGATTCGACTCCCGCCCCTCCACTTTAGTAATCATCCTCCAACTTCCTCACCCCCCATCGCTAACATCCCTCTCTCTTTTTCTCTCTTCTTTTCCATTCGGTCCAACAAAAAAATTAGTATACAAACATAATTAATATAAATAAAGTTTAGCCTCAAATACAAAAAGGAGTTTCTACAAATATACACCTTGTGTGTCTAAAGATTCGTAACCCCCCCCCCTTGCTCAGCTGTTGGACAGGACAAAGTAAAAAAGATAAGATTCACAATATTTACACCACTTTGACATTTTTCACCAAGCCTCTCCCAACTGTAGGGGGCAGACATGCGCAAGTAAACAGTGGAAAAAGAAGAAGAAGCCCCTCCCTGCTTGTCCAGTGTAAACATCATATGCTAATTGCAAGTTGAAGAACAGAAGCACGTTCTGCATCACATGCCCGGTGTGAAAGGAGCTTAACAGACCGATACCTATTCAGACCGATTCATGCTGAAACTCTGTTTGACAATGGCTACTTTCATTAAACAAATTGATCTATCTCACAATCAAATAATTTCAACTCTCAAGGATGATAAGATTGAGGCCAAAATGGAGAAGTTGAGCTTGCACCAAGCTGAACTTACACGTCATGCATTGCTGCCATGGCAACAGTGTGGGTGTGGCAAGCCAGTAGAGACTGGTTGTTAGGAAAGTTTGCAAAATTGATCTTATCTAATTAAAAACATGAAAATGTCAGCAGATGTTCATCATCCCCAGATGTGACATGATTGTGGGGTTTCTATGGACCGTTTCCTTTATCCTGTTGAATTAAAGAATGAACTGCAGTCATTCCTTTGCTTCTAAGACTTGGTTTTGTATTAATGATGAAAATTAAGTTAAATTTCTATTTAATATCCTCTTTTAGGGCTGCACAATGACCCAATGGTTTGGACTCTCGCCTCACGAGGGGTTCAAATCCCCGCTTGGTTCTTTTTGTGTGGAGTTGCATGTTCTCCCTGTGCATGTGTTGGCTTTCTCCGGCTTCCTCCCACAGTCCAAAAACTTGTTTCATAGGTCAATTGATGTCTATAAATTACCCCTAGATGTAAATGTGACTTGCTACAGACTGGTGACTTGTGCATGGTGTACCCTGCCTTTGTCCAACAGTAGCTGGGATAGGCTCCAGCAACCCAGTGACCCTAAAAGGATTCATCAGTTTCTGAAGACATCCCTCACAATGTTTTTCCATACTTAAGTGTCTGTGGTTTCTTGGAATTTGATGTCTAAATGTACCGTTTTTGCAACTACAAAAACTTTAACCAAAAATAAAATGTGCTAAAATGAAATGTTACTGTAAATGTAAAAATGTTTAGCTTTGCACAGGCAGTTAAATCCTGCATTTGTGCTCAGGTTCATGTTTATCTTCTTATTTGTCTTCATCTTTCCCTGAACACATCTTTACCTGAAGAAAGGTGAGATACAAAGAAGTTTGTAGTCTTGGTTTTTAGTTCTTCTACAGGCTTGTTTTAAGATGCCCTGTTTCTCTTTTTGGCTCAGATTGCTGAACTCTTCACACTCTGTGGCTCACATGCACAGCGATGCATTGATCTGACCTGCTCCTGAGCTCTTTTCAGCCTAAATACATTGCTTTATAAATGTCTTGTTTTCGTGCATCCGCTGAGCTGTCAAAACCTAAGGTTACTAAATTTAGCTGTGATAGGAAGGACTTGAATAGGAAGTGAGGTTTGGTTGAAGGTACGACAGAGGAAGTCATGACAGCGGAACCAAAAGCTGATAAAGAAGTTAACAAGGCAGCAAAAAAGAAGCCTCAAGCTCTTTTTAGCTCAGAAGTCGTCAGACAAATCTGTCCAGTGGGTCTGCATGATGCCTGTTTCTGAAGCAGTTCAACATGAACTGATCCACAGCTGGAGATCACCAACATACAAAGGATAGACCACATCAAAAAACAGAAGTACCTCTCTCTCTGCCGCTGTAAAGAGAGTTGTCCTCCATCCCTTCGCTCCTCTCAAGTTGATTTCCTCTCTGGGGGTTGCTGCATTTTGGTCCTTGGTCCAACCAGTTCATCTGCACACAAACAATCCAGCAGTTCCTGCTGTGCTTTGAACATCAGAGCTGGTTAAGCCTGGATTGTTGTTGGTATATCAACATCATATTCATTATCCGTGGGCCGGCTGTAGATAGAACCGAAACCTGAACAGAACCTCTACATCACACTCTAAACAAACAAAAATCCTGTCCTTCCATTGACTGTACATGAGAACTGGAGCGAGTGAGTGTGCAATTCCCCTGTGAAAATGGCTTACTTCTGGCTCCAACCAAATGAAGTCATTTCAGTCGCCATTTTGGTCCAAAATCTGTCAATCAAATGCTCTAAACATTGAACATGTGGCTCAGCAGACACCAACTACTTTTAATTAAGGCATCTGATCGGTCAGTTCATAACTTGCATAACTTGCAATAAAGAAATAATATACTGAAAAAATAAGGAATATCAAGAATATGTTGTTAAAGAAAGGCTTTAAAGCAAGAATGGTTGTTCTGACCAATAGAATGACTGAGTGATAAATACTGTTTATTTCTATAGAAGTCTATGGGATTTTGGCTTCTTGGAGCCAGCAGGTCCTTCCTGTTTGGAAAACGAGGGGGGAGGAGTCACTCAGTCCAGTTCTCTTATAGATAATGGCCTCATCAAACATGTATTTGTAATTATTTAAAAGTTGAGATTCCATATTATGGTTATTCAGAAGATTCTCTGACATATTAGTAAAGTGATTTTACATCATCAAAGCTGTTAGCTTTACCAAAACGAAGACTGTGTGATCCGCCGTCACCAGTCCCACTAACACATTCACACACAATTTGCAACACCAACGGTTTCAGAGATGCCATACCAGGCACTGTGGGAATCAGTGTCCTGCCCAAGGACACGTGGGCAGGCAGAGTGGGAGTTTAGAGGACTGAGATCTTGTTGTTCATTGTGTTCATTCAATCAACACAGCAAACCTGATTCAACTTTTGAGAGACATCAGGAACCTCCCCAATGTTTGAATAAATACTCTGTGGACTGACAAGACAAAAGAGGAACTTTCTAAACTTCCTGTTACATCTAGAGTCAACGAACTCCAATTCGGGGAATTCACACGGTTACTGCTTTTTTATCTAAAATCAAACAGCCCGTGTAATTTTCTAAGACAAAGTTTCTGCAGAGCGGTAGGAGAAATGTACCTGTGAGTTGTGGGCGGGACTGTTGGCATGAAGTAACCACACCCCAATTCCCTGCATGTAGCTGAAAGCTCTCTGTTTACACTCTCTCCCTCGAGCTTACAGCCCCTAACGCCCCCAACTTAACATTACTGGTGCAACAAAAATAGTGAGCAATATCAGAGCTGTCCAGCTGGACAGGTTTGGTCCAGACACCAGTTCAGACAAGGAAAACAAAGATGGATTCATGGATCTAGTCATCCACAGGGGCGCAACTACAGACGGCAAGGAGGAGCAACTGCCCTCCCAGCAAAAAGACCCCCCACCACCACCAACATCACCACTATTTTAGTCAATATTAGTATCATTATTGACAATGATTAAGAAATCCTCAATAGAAACTTCTTTAAGCAAACCAAAATCAACAACATGAAATCTTGAGCCCCTCAACTTATTTGCTTCACCCCCATGTTGTGTTTGCCGGCCTATTTGGCCGTCAGCACCCTGGCCAAAATCTGCAGTTTCCGTACTATGCATGATAAGAGGGAACTCGTATTATTTTGAAAATTCATCAATAAAATAACTGCTTAAAACAATTTTTTTATCCTTTTATTTGTAATAACACTCCACCATGCTATTCTCATTTGCCACACAATTAAAATATAAAGCTCCGCTGCTGCTCGTCTACAAGTGGATGCATCAGAATGAGTGGAGCTTGTGGCCCGACCCACGTGTTTTCTACATCACAAATAAGCTCTTTTTCAAATGGTATTTTTAATCTGCTCCTGATTCACAACAGTTTGAATAAAGAAATGCTGAGAAATGTCATTTTAATTTTCTTTATTAGTGTCTTCCATCATCAGGAACATGTTCAAAACACCATTTTCATTGGAGTGGGTCTTTAAAAAACCAAGTACAGCCAAACCTTTATTCTATTGATCATCTTTACCCGCTTTGTCACACGGGTTGCTGGTTCCAATCCCAGCTGTCTCTCTTTTTACCTGAAACATTCACACGCTCACTAGAAGTACAGTGAGGACACATTTAAATCTCCATCAAACATGTTTCTAGACTGGAGAATCAGCTGACAGTTCATGCATGGACACGGAGACCTACGTCTGAGCTGGATTTGAACCATCAACTTTTTTGTGTAAGTTAAAAAGGTTCTGCCTTTGAGGTCAGTTAAAAGTTTGATCTCTTGTTTCCCTGACCTCAGAAAACTTTTTTTTTTTTTTGCTGTGACATCATCTGCCCAGTTTGTTTTCGGTTGGCCTTTGGCAGATCCTCTTTAAACCTCATCACCCTGCTTCTCTGTCACTGGTTTCCCATAAGTCTTTTCTGTTTCACCTCACTGTTTATTTCTGTTTATGTTTCATTTACTCGTTTATTTCCTGTTCTGTTTGAGTTTAGCATAAAGGTGCTTCTCTCTGCAGTTTTGCTGCTTATAAAGACGATTTGTTCCTATTTCGTTTATATTCTACAATAAAAACAGATATGTTTCCTCCACAACAAATGTGTTTATATCACTGCAACCAACAAAACTTCTGTTATCTGATTGTGTCTGTGTCTGTCATCGCACATAGATATAGATGGTCCAGAGTCTGCTTCTTCTGTCAGCTGTTAGCGTCGGTAAAACCAGTCTGGCACTTCTTTGGTTGTTGGTCCTGAATTGAAGTAAATCAGTTCTTCTTCTGAATAATTTGTACTTTGATTTGGTGTTTAGAAATGACGTTTTATCATGTTTCTCCTTTCTACCTCGATGAAGTCCCAAAGCACTTTATAGTCGGTCACAATCACACACTGCCAGATCAGCGGGAGCAATTTTGGGTTCAGTGTCTTGCTCAAGGGCACTTCAACACATGGGTAAACATGGCGGGAACTAAACCTGCAATGTTCCAATCAGAGACCAGCTGCTCTGCTTCTGGACAACAGCCATCCTGCTGTTCAGAAATAGACTCATTGAATTTAAAGACCCACTCTGATGAAAATCATGTCTCTGGTGTTTTTAAAATGTTCTTATGGCATTTTTTAATGATGGAGGAAACTGAGAAAGTATGAATTAAAATGGCATTTCTGGGCGTTTGTTTATTTAAATCGTTGTGAATCAGGAGCAGAGGGAAAAAACTGTTGGAAAAAAAAATCCTAATTGTTGCATAGAGAATCCTCCATGCTCCACTCCATTCTGATGCATCCGCTTCTAGACTATTCGATCCATGTACTGTAGGTCTTTGTTTTTCTCGTCTGATCTGGATAGCTCCACGTTTGTTGAACGGCTAATGTTAGCTTGAGGCTGTGAGCCATGAGACATATAGAATTATAACTCATCAGGTGTGGAAGCTAGCGGAAGAAAGTGTAAATTGATGGATAATGGGAACTAGGGGCGTGCTTACTTTTTTAACAGTCCTACCCACAACTCAGAGGTGAATTTATTTCTAATGAACTCCTGCCGCTCTGCAGAAACTATGCTCTGTTGGCCCTCTTTGACAATTGTCCCCGTTTTGAAGATGCAGTGAATGAGGAGTATTTGTCTGTTTGTCTTTTGTGGAAGTTGCAACATGATTATGTTCATCTGTGGGTTTCCTGTCACACACACACTGCAGAAGGAAGTGGAGTTGTGACTCAGGACTATCAGCTGTCTGTCAGCATCTTGCTATTTATAACAGCAAACCCCCCAAAACTGATGGAGCTGATTCTCAGCCGTTTGCGTGTGAGACACATCTGCTGCTGCTGCTGCTGCTGCTGTGTTTCTGGACCTGCATTGCTGGATGAATTTCATTTGTGACCTTCAGATCCTGGAAGAACCTCTCACCCACTCAGCCAAAGAGGAACACGAACTGACAGTTAAAGGAGCAGCCACAGATGTCCACACCCTCTTAGTGAAGCTATGAGTCTGCTGAAGCATTTTTGAATGTCACATCTGCTTTTAGGGCAGTTCTGCATTATTGTGTGTGTGTGGGGGGGGGGGGGGGCTTTTTTTTCTCTTTTTTTTTTTGGCTTCTGTGGATTTAAATAACAGTAACAAGTCATCAAACCTCTGCAAAAGACTAAAAACATAACTTTTAGTCTTCATGTCTGCATGTTGTTTTTTATTAATTTAGAAAATACAAAGTGAAGTGTTAAAAAAGCAGGTTGTTTTTAATGCAGGAGGAATATATGAAATGTCACCCAATGTGCTGCCAGCCCCTGTTCCGTTTTTCAGCATTTGCTTCAACATTTCCATGTCTGCTTGACTTCCTCAGAAAAGAATTTCAAAATAAAGCCTTTTTGGTCAAATAAATCAGTGAAAACAAACTCATTCAGAAGTATCACCATAAGTGTTTAACACATAAAACTTCTAATCTCTTCAGCGATGGCCTCAAGGAATGGAAAAAGGAAAACATCCACTGGAAATTCATTTTAATATTTCAAAAGAAAACTGTTTGTTACTGCGGACGGCCACGAGTTTGACAGTGATGGGAACTTGCAGATGCTCAAAAACCAGCTCTGACCACAACAGAAAATAAAATCACAAAAATAAAAGCCAACTAATTCTGCCACTTCTCTCATTTTTACTTATGATTAAGCACCTGAGTGTGAGACTGGCACATGGGGAATCACGGTTCAATTCCAAGGGGGCACAATGAGCCTAATCCAGCGTGTGTCCCTCAAGCTACTGCCTGACTATGCAGCCACAAGGGGGGCCGAGTCTGGATCTGCTTTTGCCTGCCCCCAGCCTGGATAAAATAAAAGGTTCTTAACATTTTGTTTTAATCCAGGGCTTGTGGGTGAAGCTGTGAACATCAGTCCACCTGTAAATCATCCGAGCGGCAGTTTGGATTGGACTGCATTTTCAAGACAAAAGCATGTGTGGGAGCAGAAAGGTCACGATCATGTCAGACCAACAGGTACATAACTTTAGCAAGGGGAAACGGAATTCTAACGTTTAAGACATTGTTCAGACGTATACACCTCATTCTGTGCATTTCAAGCTCACTCCTAACGTGTCAAGTTTTTACTGGAACATATTTCCAATGAATGAATGCAACGTAACAACTTCAGACAATAGTCTGACTGTCATTCAGATCTTTTTGAAAATCTGTTTTTGAACATGACCCTCATCACTTCAATTCTTAAGGATGGTTTCTCTTTAATACCCAGAAGACGTTTTTGTCAAAAATGTTGTCACATTGTAGACAGAAACTTTGTTTCAGCTTACTCTTACTTTGAAAGGCTTGGTTTGACACTGTTTTTTAACCTAACCTGGTTTAACGTTTATTATTTACAGGCTGTCTGCGGGTGAAAAACGGGTAAACCTGCATGGGGCACATAGGTACAGAGATCATAAACCACTCAGTGAGGCGAGAATGTTTGTGCTCATTTTTATCCATGAGCATGCTTCAGGTCATAGCAACACCTTCAGTTAAGTAAGGGGGAAGTCGGTTTGATGCAGGAATATTGGACGGATTTTTCATTTTTTCTACTCCATAGAAACCTGGCTAGAGCGTAGCACAGGGGCGGCGTATTTGTCCTGTGTGTTTGCATACTGACTATCATTTAGAAATTGGTTTTATCTTAAACAGTGATGTACTGTAACTGTAATCCAAACTTTTGTTATTTTGCTGAATTTAGAGCAAAGATACTCTTTTTGAATAACTTGTTGGCTTTCCTCCTGAAAGTTCCATATAACTTTTCTACCCATAATTTGGAAACTATTTAGGTAATAAAACCAGATTTATTCCTGAAGGTTTTGGTCTTTATTTTCTTTATTTTTTACTTAAACGAGCTTTTCATGGTGACTTAAAAAGAGGTCAGTCCGATGCTACGTTCACACCTGGTTCGGAAACATGAATTTTTGAACAAACGCTTCCTATGAAAAGTCTATGTAAAGACACATAAATGTATGCTTTAGGCTTCAGGCTTCTGCATTCAAAACTCTGGCGTTCACGCAACGCTACGCAAGTTTTTAATTGCGTTTGAGGGCCCTACGTTCCAGTCATTGAACCTGTTTTTGAAAGTTAAGCCAGTTGAACTTTGGCCAAGCAAGAACTCGACTTTGGTTTTGATGTATGATTTGCATCTTTTTGAAAACACAGAAGGAGCCACTGTTTGAAAATTGGTCAGGGAGGAGAAATTAACAGTTGCAGTTTGTGCCCGAACTGAATTCTATGACACCGAGTCTTTCATATATCGGAACAAAGCTGTGAATGAAAAAGTCTGGAGCAAGATTCACCAGATTTGCACCACTTTCACATTTTGCACCAAATGTCTTCAAACTATAGATAGGTACATGCGCTGGTACCGGGTGGTGACATTCACGTATGAACACCGTGTCCTAAAAGCGTGTTCAACAACCTGTGTTCAGCGCGTTCTAGAATGCACCGCACCTGCGTTCACCGTGTGAATGAAGCTGTTCAGCTCCTGAGCTCCTACGTCAGGTTTGCACCAAGCCTTATGTGGTTGCTGCCGCCTGAAGACTTTTCAACATCCTTTTATCTTCTTGTGGTATTAATGCACATGTGGCAATCTTAATGCAACTATGCTGAGAAGCTGCAACAGCTGTTCTTGGCCACTGCACATGCTCACACCTCAGGCAAGGCTGCCACACAAAGAGTTGAAGTTTTTAACCAGCACAATGTTGACGTGTAGTAAAAGTCCTCTGACCTGGTCTGTACACATGACTACAGGGATGATGAATGGATTCATGTTTTGCTTTGAGAAAATAGTCAGACAACTTGTGTGTGTGTGTGTGTGTGTACCTACAGGAAAGGCAATCTCGCACAATTTGTGCGTCCAGTCATCCAGCTGGCTTCTGTCAGCAGCAAACACAAAGATCTTTTCTGTGGTCTCTATCAGGAAGGACCTGGTGTCTTTGGGACACCCCTCCATCTCCACCTCGGTGACCCGTATACAGTCCACCAGACGGATCACCTGTGCAACAAAGAACAGCTTGTGTGAAAGCTCCAGAACCCTGAGTCGTAAAGAAGGAAGACTGGGTCTTACTTTCTTATGGTCCTGCTGCTTGCGCAGATTTTTTTCGTTCTTTTCCATATTTGCACCATCTTTGCACTCGTAGAACTCCAGTCTGGAGATGGAGCAAGTGCTTTCTCTGTAGAGGACGCACCACACCTTCCTCCACTTCTACACCCCAAAACAGAAACCCGCAGCTCAGTAATTGATGCAGAGAACCAACCAGAGGAACTAACATTTAAATTTCAGATAAAATATCAACCTTTATTTCAGGGATTCTTACTAATATTTAGCTTACTTCAGATATCACTTTCTTTAGGTAGCTTGGTTTCATCATTTAGGATTCTATGCAGAACTTTTAACATTGTTCAGTGATATTAAGTAGCGTTTGTCCAATAGTGGACTTAAAACAATGTTATTATCTTCTGCCATGCTTTCTGTTACACAGTTTGTCATTTGCCATTACTTAGCATTATTAATCTCCTCTCAGCTGTAAATCATTATTACATGGATGACTTACTTCTTCAGCATTTTAAAGTTGTTTCATATAGTTTTAGCACAGCATCAACTTCTTACTCACTAAATGTTTGCATTTTCTGCACATAAAACTACATTTTCGACATAAAATGTGTGCATGTTGTTAAGTCTACTGTATTAAAGTTTTCTTCCTTTGTTTACAGCCAACCAAACATTACATTCAACAGAAATCTAGGTTCTGGTTTTGTTGCCGTTTGTACCTTGCCAAAGCGCTGCTGCTGGAGGTAGAGCATTCCCTGCTTTCGGATGTCCTCCTCCATGATGGCACCACCACAGGTCCTGCTCTCCTTACTTCACCCGCCTCCCCTTAACCTACTGCTCCACCTTTCACCACGCCAGCAGATGTTTATATATCTTGCTTGAGTTCTTCCTCTCCTCCTTTTTTTTTGGCAGAAAGTTCTCTTTCCACCTCTTCCTCTTTGTGTCCCTTGGCCCTTTGCAGTATGGCTCTTGTGCTCATTTGCTCTTCACATTCATCTCAAACGTTTCAAACCTTCTTGATCCAGCTCTGCCCCTCCACTGCTGCTGTGGTTCACCTTCTCTTGTCTCTCCTCTTTCTGTGGTGTTAGCGTGTTGCAGAGGCGTTGACTGACATCAGTGTTTCCTGCCCTTACCCTCTGTTGCAATTTGTGATGCAGAACTTTAACTGGCTGTGAGAGTCTCCTCCTTCCTTTACCATGTGTCCCTTCCTGCTCCTCTTTTTAGTCATCTTCAAGCAGCAGCAGGTTTGATTTCTTCTTTCATTTGAAACTTGTATTTGATGAATCCTTTAACAGTTTCTCCTTTGAAAACATGAAAGACCAACTTGAAAGTAATAGTTTTAGGTGAACCTTCTGAAATTGAAACACGCCCCCTGGTGGAAAAAGAAGCACAGAGCACAAGTCCTGAAGTTATAATGTCAATTTATTTTTAGCGACTTGAACTTTTTCAAGTCTGGATCCTAAAGACCCACTCCAATGAAAATTGTGTTTTTTGGTGTTTTTAACATGTTCTTGAAGCATTTTTTAAATGATAGAGGAAATGTATAAAGAAAATTAAGCAAAATTAAGAAGAAGGGAGACAGAGTTGTGAAATCTACAAAGGAAAAGAGCTGATGAATCATAATGAAGCTGTGGGAAGTGTAGTGTAGGTTCAGCAAAAGTGGACATCTTTGAGCATCAGCATGGCTTCATGCAGAGAAAGAGAACCACAGATGGAATATTTGGGTATGTTGGAGTTGTCTCGGACAGATATGACAGCTGGAGGACAGTAGTGATATGTTCTATAGGTGTGACAGATGAGTTTAAGGTGGAGGTGACTGCACCAAGGATCAGCTTTGAGCCCCTTCGCGTTTCCATGGTGATGGACAGACAGACAAATGAGATTAGACAGGAATCTCTGTGGATTATGATGTTTGCAGATGACATTGTGATCTGTAGTGAGAGAAATAGAGGAACTCGAGAGGGAGGTTACAGTGAGGTTACAGAAAACAGAGATGAAGGAAGTGGAGGACTGAGTACTTTGCGTCAACATAGAGTGTTGAATCAATGTACAGTGGAGGAAGGTTTCAAGTGTGATGTGTGGCCAGATTGGGTCATCAAGAATAAAATGAAAGGTGTAGAAGACTTCAAAAAACCATGTTGTTGGTTTAGAGACTCTGAGATAAAGGCAGGAAGCAGAGCTGGAGGTAGCAGAGAAAAAGATGTTGAAGTTATCTTTGGGAGTGACCAGTATGGATATGATCAGGAATAAATCCTTTCGAGGAACAGATCACATTAGATGTTATGGAGAAAAATGCAGGAAAGCAGATGGAGATGTCTGGACACGTTGAGAGGAGGAACCGTGATGATGTTGGTCGAAGGAGGATGAGGTTGGAAGTACTGGGAAAAAGGAAGACCAAAGAGGAGGTTCATGGATGTAGAGAAGCAAGACGTGAAGGAGGGTTGGTGTGTAAACTGAGGAATTGTAGCTTAAAGAGGCAAGTAATGTTTTAGTAAAGACACAAATAAAGAGTAGAGAAGATTTCATCATTATTTAATGAAGACTTTACAGTTTTAAGTCAAAAGAATTTTCCTGTAGAAAAGAACTCGATGTACATTCACTCTTCTGTTGTTTACAATTAATGCTGCTTGAAAAAATGTCAAACCAAGAGACCCGTCAAACAGAGAGCTGACTGAACTCTGTTCCAGTCTTCTTCTGGAGGCTGTTGTAGGTTTGGGTCCAGTAGTTGACATAATAAGATCTCAGGTCGTAACTGAGGAGACAAACCAGAGATAAGGACAGTTTTTTAGCCAAAAACAATATTCCAAAAAAACTTAAATATATAGATCAAGAAAACCAGACCAATGAAGAAATTATTATTCAACCAGTCAAGAGTCAAAAATCTATGGGAGGGAAAGTCCATGTTTTTGTCAGATAATAAGATTTTGCTTTCTGTCTCTAGTTGAAATGCCCGCTCCTCAGAGCTCTCACTCTCACTGGACTAAAAACTTTTGTCAGAGTTTTCAAATTATCTGGAAACATGTTTCAATGCTTTACATTTCGACAATTTGGTTTATAGGGTCTGATCTTACTGTCACAATTTTACAGTAGAAACTACAGTATACACCAGAAACCGGGGAAACATGCAGTTTCATTTCTCCGAGTGTACTGCATGTGCACGAATGTACTGTACACGTGGCAGAATTCACACTTTGAAATGTGAAAAGAAATAAACTGCAAAATCCTCCTGCAAAACTTGATCTAAATTATTACTTTTTCAAACCATGGTCCGAGTGAATACTCAATTCTGATTGGCTGCTGGGTGTGGCTTAACCTTTGTGTTCATGTCTGTGGGATCAGTTTATATCAATAAAAAAATGAAACAGTTGGCTTTTTTTACAACCTGAAATTCACTGGCTTTGGCTCATTTTCTGTAAAAAACATAAAACACATTTTCATTGACCGCATACTGTACACCCACCCATACGCATTTATATTTTATATATATATATATATATATATATATATACAGGGTGTTTGGGTCCATTGGACCCAGTGGGGAAAGTGCTGGTCCTGCATACCTTCACACTGTCTTCCTCCTTTCTGTGGCTACTTTTTTTTTCTCATACCCTATCCCACCTGCAAATTTGGGGCGTGACACTATAAATAAAGGCTTTGCCAGGGTGGTAGCTTATCACAAGTGATCAAGATGGCCAAAAGATTATCTGCTGAGAGGGCCTTGCAATGGATTTGGGAAGAGAGAGAAGCTTCTGAAGATGATGTCGAGGAAGAGGTTTCAGAATTTGAAGACCATATTTCTGAAAATTCAAAGTCTGACAGTGACTTTGAAGAAGAAGATGAGCTCTAGCACCAAATAGAATCAAAACAAAGACAACCAGCCCAACAGCAACCAGCTGCAGGACCAGAAACCCACCAGATAGCAAGGGAAGCCACATAACTGTCCAAAAATGGTAAAACTGAAAGGTCTTCTTGCCCAAGAAATCTGCTAGTGTAATGAAGATGCAACCAGGGTCAACACGGCTGGCAGTTACTCAAGTGCAGGATATCAAGTCTTCATTTGAGTTTTTTATCCCAGATTCAATCCAGGAAATATTCTGGATTACACTAATCTTGAAGGAAGGTGTTTTTTCGCTGAAATGGACCAAACTGATTTGCAGGAGTTCTTATCCTTGCTGGAGTTTTCAGGTCCAAAGGGAAATCCACATGATCCCTGTGGGATGCAGAAACTGGCGGAGAACTTTTCCGTGTAACAATGTCTCTGGGAAACGTCCACAAAATCTCCAGGATTTTATGTTGTACAAGAAATCAACGCACTTCGCGGAAGCAACCGTTCTCCGCTCAGGCTTCCACATCTTGCGTTAATTCGTTGATTTCTTATAATGCACACTTCGTTGGGCATTATCCCTTACATATACTGTACGGCTTTTTAAATATGAGTCATCCCTATGCAACTTATTCATGTATGGGCGTGGGGACGGGAATGCATGTGCCTGTGCATATGTGAGTGTGTGTGCATGAGTGTGTTTATGCATGTGTGTCTGCACATGTGTGTGTGTGTGCGTCTGCGTGTGTGTGTGTGTGCCTGTGCATGTGTGTGTGCGTGTGCATGTGTGTGTGTGCTATGACTGCTCATGTGCATATGTGAGTATGTGTGTGTGTGTTTGTGCCTGTGCATGTTTATGCATGTGTGTGTGTGCTATGACTGTGCATGTGTGTGTGTGTGTGCATGTGTGTGTGTGCTATGACTGTGCATGTGTGTGTGTGCCTGTGCATGTTTATGCATGTGTGTGTGTGCCTGTGCATGTTTATGCATGTGTGTGTGTGCATGTGTGCATATGACTGTGCATGTGTGTGTGTGC